>JAUPFV010000003.1:71133957-71759200 GCA_036936605.1 Limnanthes douglasii subsp. nivea
TCATAGTATTATCCACTTAAGACCCAAATTTCCTTGTATTTTTGAGAAAGACCGAGTTCACTCAAATATTTGCCACATAAGACCTAATAATAATACCCTAAATATTCATACTTAACTATATAAAAGCTTTTATCCTTTTATTCTACCCTTTCCCCCCAATTTTTTTTCTCTTTAATCTATTAAGTCTTACGTGGACAATAGCCAAATAATGTTAGGTGAAGTTCAAATTGTAAATGGATTTCTTGTTTTTGTTTTATTTTAGTATGATTCTAATTGTGTTCTTACTTGATTTCGAAGTTTGACTTTGGATATATGTTTAATAAGTCGATTTGTATGTTTAGGTAACTCGATTTTTTATTTCAAAATAACTAGCTCAAAATCTGTGTGTTTGTGTGATTTTGGTAATCTTCTTGTATTATGTTGCTAATGTAGTGTAATTGTTGTAGTTCAGTAAGGTTTCTGTCAATTTTAGTGTGTTGTGGGTTTCTAGAAATTTAAGTTCGAGTTAAGGGTTCAGGATTTAATTCGAAGAAGATAAAGTATTGATAGTTGCAAAACGTGCTTATTCTCTAGATTGGTAGATGCAAAACCTGTTTTCTAATAGATACGAAACATTAATATTATTTTATATTAAAATATGTGAAACATTTTTTGTATTGATAGATGCGAAACATTATTATTGTTTTGTATTCATAGGTAACTCGAGATCTGTAAAAAAAGGAAAAAAATTTAAAAAAAAATTCAAAACATATCATGAGTGGTACTGGTTTTGTTCATCTTAAAACAACAAAACAATGGTATTTTCAAATTTGTTTTTTCTGAGTTACAGTTTAAAAGATATAGACGTTTAAAATTTTAATTTTATAGTGTAAACGAAGAAGATGCGAAACCTTCTTTTGTTTTTCTAGATAATAAACTCTTTGTTTTGCTAGATGCGAAACCTTTTTGGTTTTTCTAGATGAGAAACCTTCTTTGTTTTGCTAGATGAGAAATCTTCTTTGTTTTGCTAGATGAGAAACCTTCTTTGTTTTGCTGGATGTGAAACCTTCTTTGTGTTGCTAGATACGAAACCTCTTTCATTTGCTAGATGCGAAACTTGTTCAAATTTTGTACTACTAGATGCGAATTTAGGCACACTATGATATATGCTAAATGTGAAACCAGCCCACTAGATACGAAACCATATACTGAGAAACCTATGTAAAATATGTTTTAAAAAAAATTCAAAATATATCATGAGTAGTACTAGTTTTGTTCATCTTGAGAAAAAACAAAATCAATCGTATTTTATGAACTTTTTTTCGAGTTATGGTTTAAAAGATATGAGCCTTTAAATAAAAAAAAGTTGTTTACGAGACTTTATATAGAATGATATTTTAGGTATAAAATCTCTTAAATTTTTAGGAATTTATGAGTACTATGTTTGTTAGATAAGTCTTAAATGATAAGTCTCTCATGTTTAAAACTAAAAATATAAATAATGTCACCTCATGAATCCTATTAGTAGAGGATGATTTGTAGGATACAAAGATAATACTTAGCTTACTCATTTAAATAAAATAATAATTAATTAAATTAATGTTTATACTTTTTTCCATGTATACCCTCTTTAAAATCTCAGTTGTCATTCTCAATTGTAAAAGTTTTTAAGCTTCATCTCACCATCGGTCTTTCACTCACTCGCTTCAAAATTTTGTGTAGCTTAATAAAAATGAACTTCGGGTCCTTGCAGATGCATTTCAGCACCATGTTGAGCTATTCAATGAACGCATGAGGATCATGAGAAACATAAGAGCAATAAGAGTGGAGAGGCCCATACACCCACAATCAACCCCAACACGATCACCGCAAATATGCGCACTACATTCAAACCAACAGGTGAAGGATCGACAACAAGAGTAATTGTTTTGGTATTGAAATCCACAGGGCTAAGTGTTAAGGCTATGAATGAGAGTTTACGTATGAATATTCGATTTATGTCTAGAATTTGGGACTAAGATTGTACGGAAAAACTTACTGTTTGATTTTTGGTGCATGTTTAGCTGATTATATCTGATGATTTATGTTATATTTTGCTGAGTTTTGATTCAAAGGTATTTATCCGATGCCTATGTTAATCGCCTTCTCTTTTTAATTTTAGGTTTTTTTATATCAGGACTCAAGCCGATTCCAATTCGATTTTCTCAACTTAGGTTCGGTTATTAGCCCTAATTAATTTTGATGAGCACAAGAGTTATAACAATCAATGTTGTCAATTATTCTGCAAAATAATAAAGGATTTAGAAACTGTATGAATATCCCAAGGTTCCTTTCAATCCACATATGGTACCACCATGCTATTAGGCGTGTTATATTTGTTAGTTAAGTGATATATTTTACCAGATTTCAATAAAGATAAAAAACTACCAGATATCAATAAAGAAGAAAACTAAAAACTCAACTAAAATGAGATTCCTTATTTATAGAATGAGACTTTTAGTTTTAATTGTTTTCCCAAAACTTGAAAATACAAAATTACCCTTTATATATTATTCAATTTTAAGCCTAAATATTAAGATTTTTTACTTTCTTCTCCCGCACAACAAGTCTCTAACAACGTAAAAAAAATCCTAAAACATACCTAGATAATGGATTTAAGTGATTTAAATGACAACGCTTCTTATAAAATTTACAATTTTGCATCAAAGGAAGAAGAATTTTTAACCGACCATCTCGAAACAAAAGTAGGGGTAATTTTTTTATTTTTTTGCATCAATAGTTATTTCACACGCATCCCACACTATTATGGACGAACCGTGGAACCAGAGTCCGCGGTTGTTCCATAAATTAGGTTATTGTTCTTGCGTGATTTTGTAAAGTGTCATACATGGGCGAGCACAATTTTATGCAATTATTTGTGTGGTATTGTGTGATTTTTCGCTAAATTATGTTACTATGGTTGCACAATTTTTTTAAATTTGGTTGTGTTGTGTGTTCGGTTGACTATTTAAATGCATGATTCTGCGTGATTTAAGATATAATTAATTTTAATTATGTAGATTTGATATAATAAGTTCTAATTATGTAGATTTTCTTATAATTTCATGTGTTTTGTAGGAACCTGAATAACCTCCATGTTCCATGGTACTACCGATAACTATTATACGAAATCTGATTTGATCTCATGGATTGATTTTGAAAGTACTAAACCTCACTTACATCGTTATTGAAGATGATATTTAATAATATACATTAAACCACCAAACCTCACATACATCGTTATTGAAGACGTTATTTAATAATACACGTTAAACCACCAAACCTCACGTACATCGTTATTGAAGACGTTATTTAATACTACACGTTAAACCACCAAACCTCACATACATCGTTATTGAAGACGTTATTTAATACTACACGTTAAACATGAAACCTCACGTACATCGTTATTGAAGACATTATTTAATAACACACGTTAAACCACCAAACCTCACTTATATAGTTATTGAATTCGTTATACATCTCATGATGCTTATAATTATTCATGCCTAAGTAGAACTTTGACACATGCAGATTGACTCTCCGGAAAAGCTGATACGGAGTCCCACGTCGCTGTTGAACAATAGGAAAAAGGGCGTGTCGTTGAACCCTAATGGATCTTGAACTACATTCACGTTTCCCAATGCGATCATCATCGATTGATGATCTGTCCGATACTAGAGGGGTCTGATTTTTTTGACAAGGATCTGTGCTGAAAGTACAAAAAATATCTTTGTATATACCAAAACATATCCCAAAAAATTCAACAACACCATAATTTGTATTAAAATAAATACCTAAACAATGTAACTTAATAATATAGTGAATTGGAGGTAACACATGCATAAGTACATGCTACAGCAGTAGTCACGCATACCGTGTGCCCAATTTTTGCTAAAATCGCGCACATAGTGTGTGCAATTTGGCATAACTATATGTGCGAAATCGTACATATAGGGTGCCTTGATTAGCAAGATTCGCGAACCCAAAACGCACAATCTAGCTAATTATGACGTCTAGGATGCGCACATTAGCACAAACATACTTTCTTCCTGCATCTTTCGAAATCCATCAAATTTACCCCAATTCATACAAATCTTATACCTAAATAAAGATATAGATCTAACTTAACATATACAACTAACTACAATTCAAAAAAAAAACTATAAAGATAAGATAATTCAATTTTTTCTAGCCAGACCCTTGAACTATAAATATCACTGAAACTATCTATCTAAATTTTAAAAAATACACCAGCAAGTTGAGAAAACATACCCTACATTATCAAGAACAACCACAATTGAATTTTTTTTGTTTATGTTTAAAAAACGAGAGAGTTTTTTTTCTTTTCTGGTTCTTTCTCTACATTGTTTTGCTTTCGTTCGTCTCTTTTCTTATGTATCAACATCACCTATGTATTTAGTTTTGCGGTAGTTATCTTTTTATTGTCGTCCCATTAAAATATCGTGGTATAGATTTATTTAAAGTTTTTGGTGGTCGGTTATCAAATAATTGTTGTAGCTGATAGTCTACTTTTTTTAGAGAACACGCAACCGCTACTCAAAGAGTGCGCACAGGGTAAACCCTCGGTATGACGCAATAGCTTGCAAACCAACATTAGAAGATAAACCACGCAAGGTGACAAACTCAGCCAAAAAAGCATTTGTAGAGGAACTCGAAGTCATAACCTTTAGTTACAAGCATGCCTTACTCCACCAACTCAGCTACCCCTTTTGGGGCTGATGTTTTAAAATTATGTATTAATTAGGGTGGGAGGAAAAACTATCAAACGGTGGTGTAGCACGGGTCTTCTCAAAGCAAGGTAGTGGTGGATGTCTATGGGTCCTTTGGTAAATAACCAAGATCTAATGGGTTTAGCTATGGTCTAATAGTTGTCTCTTCTTGAGTACTAATGCAATCTGCTGGCCATACTTTTTTTTTTGGATTAATGGACTATCTATTATTATTTTAAATGGATTCTTGGAATTAGATGCTTAAAGATGTAATAAGCTTATGTTCTGTAATAGTCTTATGTAGTTTGGTTATTATGCATTTTGTTGTTATCATTGTAGCATTTTTTTATTATCTATTTAATTTTATTAAAAACTAAATAAAATAAAATAATTTGATTTAGATCGATTTGAAGAATTGATTTAAATTGATTTAAAGAATATTTATTTGGAAAGTCATTTTTAATGGAAATGGACCGAGTTATTGGATGGGTTAGCTTATTAAGGAGGCCGAGTTTGGAAATTTGTGTTGTTTATTTTGGTGTGAGGGTAATTTTGTCAGGTGTTTTAAAGAATTTCAAAGGTATTAAATGTTGGGTGTTTTGTAATGAGAGATTTAAGCTGTCTGGTTGTATTAAATGTTCATCCCCCTCATTAATGAAAGTGGTTGGGTATTTATACCCTTAATTATGGACCCATGGGCTTTCGGGTCAAGTTATGAAATCGGGTCGAGTTTAAAGACCCATTAGTTATTAAGTAGATTAGCAACTAGCTTAGTCAAAAGGTGTTTAGTGTTTTAATACTTTTGTCCTGTCCAGATACTTCAGTGGGTAATTATAACCTTGAATTTCCCTTGACTTCTATCTGGGCAACCCTCCCTAATCTTCCCGAGGTTATGTTAAATGGGTCAAATATAACAGAAATAACTAAAGTTCTTGGCACTCCTCCTAAGGTATGGGTTTCGTTAATCAACCGGGCCAAGCAACACTGTTTTAGGATATGAGTTGAAATCGATATTTCTAAACCTTTGACTCCGAAAATTCTGCTCAAGTTCGCATATGTTGGTTGGTGACAACGCCAACATTAGAATCAATCCTAAGTTTGAGGACTCAAGAAAGGGTAAGCAGAATCCTGTGAAATCTTCAACTTCTGTCCAATCCTATGCAGAAACCCTGAAACCAAGAAACAAACAGCTTTATCACAGTAATGTAACTGTTTCTCTTAAGGATGATCATCCTATTATCACATTTGAGGCCAATGATAAAGTTTGATGATCAATATGTCTAAACATACTCTAATTGCGAAATTTGCTACAGGCAAGCCATCATTAGAAAATCATCAGAAGTTTTTGGGGAAATTTAGGTTTTCTTGCAACTTCAGTGTTTCTGTTTGTGATTATAAGCATGTCTTCATAAAATTTAATAATCTTGAAGACTTCAAGATGTTGTGGTCAAGAAACGTGTGTGTTATTGGCTCTAAAACCACGAGGCTCCTAAAGTGGACCCCTCAGTTCAATCATAACCTTGAATTTCCCTTGACTTCTATCTGGGCAACCCTCCCTAATCTTCCCGAGGTTATGTTAAATGGGTCAAATATAACAGAAATAACTAAAGTTCTTGGCACTCCTCCTAAGGTATGGGTTTCGTTAATCAACCGGGCCAAGCAACACTGTTTTAGGATATGAGTTGAAATCGATATTTCTAAACCTTTGACTCCGAAAATTCTGCTCAAGTTCGCATATGTTGGTTGGTGACAACGCCAACATTAGAATCAATCCTAAGTTTGAGGACTCAAGAAAGGGTAAGCAGAATCCTGTGAAATCTTCAACTTCTGTCCAATCCTATGCAGAAACCCTGAAACCAAGAAACAAACAGTTTTATCACAGTAATGTAACTGTTTCTCTTAAGGATGATCATCCTATTATCACATTTGAGGCCAATGATAAAGTTTGATGATCAATATGTCTAAACATACTCTAATTGCGAAATTTTCTACAGGCAAGCCATCATTAGAAAATCATCAAAAGTTTTCTAGGGAAATTTAGGTTTTCTTACAACTTCAGTATTTCTATTTGGTATTATAGGCATGTCTTCATAGAATTTAATAATCTTGAAGACTTCAAGATGTTGTGGTCAAGAAACATGTGGGTTATTCGCTCTAAAACTATGAGGCTCCTAAAGTGGACCCTTTAGTTCAATCCTAACCTTGAATTTCCCTTCACTCCTATCTGGGGAGCCCTCCCTAATCTTCCCGAGGTTATATTTAATGGGTCAACTATAACTGAAATAGCTAAAGTTCTTGGCACTCCTCCTAAGGTATGGGTTCCCTCAATCAACCGGTCCAAGCAACACTGTTTTAGGGAATGGGTTGAAATCGACATTTCTAAACCTTTGACTCCAAAAGTTCTGCTCAAGTTTGGTGAACAAGACCATCTGTGGGTCAACATTACCTATGATAATCTGCCTAACTCTTGTAAAGTTTGTTCTCATATTAGTCACTTTGATGAAAACTGTAAAAACAAGAAGGAACTTGTCACACATCAAAGTTCAATCCCAGAACAAAACCTACCTAATACTCTTCCTGCTAAGTTGAAATCTATCATTACCAGTAAAGATGAGTCTACCGATCACAGTGAGTATGTTAAAGACAATATTTCAATTCTTAATGAAAGTTTCTAAGACTTACCATGAAAAGATCTGCTTTGATCCTATAAGCCATGATGATTCTTCTACTTCTAATGATCTCTCCTCTTTGCCAAATAAACCTGAAATTATTTATGCTCTAAGAACCTTAGAAATAAGATCTTTATTCACACATCATCCCTCTCCTGAAGATGATTCATCACCAACCATAGAGAATGGGAGTATTCTTCAAATTTCACATGCAAAAGACTTTAAAGAAACCGAGTTAAAAAAAGATTAAGAACATAAATAGCAAGAAGAATAAATTTTGGAATACAAATGGTCCTACTTCATCTAAGTTAACCAAGCTCAAAAGAGACAAACCACCTTTAGCAAATCAATGACAATAAATATTCTCAGTTGGAATGCAAGAGGCCTGGGCAACAAAAATGCTATCACAAGACTCAAATCTCTTATCAAGTCCTAAATCTTGTTTTGTAGCTATCCAGGACCCTTTGATTCATTCAGATAGAATTCAAATGGTTGCCCAGAAGCTGCATTTCAGTGAGTTTATGTGCAATAAAAGTAATAAAATATGGGTCTTATGACATCGGGACTATAAAGTTGAGGTTCTAGAAAATGAAGACCATATCCTGCATTTAAAAGTTCTTCATAAGGATCTAGACAAAGACTTCAGGGTTTCTATTATCTACGCTAAGTGTAGAAGAGATCTTAAATTGCCTCTCTGGGATGCTTTAAGATCAGTTGATGATCCATTAAAAGAATGGATCATCTTTGGATATTTTAATACTATTTTGAATCTCCAAGAACAACTTTGTTGTTCTACCACTAACCTGAAAAGCATGGAAGACTTCAACAATTTGATTATGGATTGTAATCTTCAAGACGTTGGCTTCACTGGTTCTGCTTTTACCTGGTCAAATGGTAGAAAATGGAAGATGTTAGACCGTGTTATGTTTAATAATCCCTGGATGAACTATTTTGACTCTACTGTGGTGAAGCATCTTGTTAGAAATTGTTCTGACCACTCTCCTATCTCTATTACTATATAAACTAACCTTGACAACGTCAGATCCTCTTTCAAATTTTTAAATATGTGGGTTCTTCATCCTGGGTTTATGGAGGTGGTGGAGAAAAGCTAGGTTGAATCTACTGATAGTAATCATTTACAGAAATTCTGGTTTAAACATAAAAGGCTAAAGTCTGATTTGAGAGATTGGAATAAGAAAGTGTTTGGTAATGTCTTTGATGCTATTAAATCTTCTCAGGATGAAATAAACTACAGAGAAAGTATCTATCATTCTACTCTATCCTCTACTGATAAATATTTTCTCGAGAAAGCCAAAAAAACCCACAACATTCTCCTAGATAGAAAAGAATCTTATTGGAGACAAAAGTCTCATTCTACATGGCTTAAAGATAGTGACAGGAATACTGGTGCCTATCACAACTTTGTAAAAAAGAGAGCTAAGAATAACAAATCTGTAGAATTAAAGATGGAGATAAATGGCTTACCTCACCTGAAGAAATAAGTAACTCGGCTATCAATTACTTTCATTCTTTATTAACCTCTAATGTGTGTGTTGATGGTTTAAGGGGTTACATAGATCTTATTCCTAAGCTGGTGAAGGATGATGACAACTCCAAACTTCTAGCTGTTCCTGCAATGGAAGAAAATTATGACACTATTAGCTCTCTCAGTTCAGTCTGCTCTGCTGGCCCTGATGGATTCAATGGGGAATTTTACAAGAAATGCTGGCCTATTATTAGTTTTGACCTATGTGAAGTTATTTAGGGTTTTTTCAAAGGCTATCATCTCCCTACTGATGCTCAAGCTATAGAAATTTTCCTTATTCCCAAGACATCTCATCCTAATTCTTGGCAGGAATTCAGACCAATTAACTTAACTACTATATTAAGCAGAATTATTAGGAAACTTTTCAATACATGACTAGCTGACATCCTTCCTCATCTTATACCAGAAGAGCAATAGGGATTTGTGAGAGGGAGACACATTCATAACACTATCCTAACCGCCTAGGAGCTCAGCCTTGACCTTAACTACAAAAGTAAAGGAGGAAATATGATTATAAAGACTAATATGACTAAAGTTTTTGACAAGATTAGCCACAAGTTCCTACTTAAAATTCTAGTCTCTTTTGGTTTCAATGTTGATGTTATCACCTTGTCTAGCAATTGTATCAGAAACATTCATTCCTCTATAATTATATATGGTGAAATGAAGGGTTTTTTCCTGAAATACTCAAGGCTTGAGGCAAAGAGATCCAATGTCTCCTTCCCTCTTCATCCTTGCTGAGGAGTACCTAATCAGATGAATAAAAAAACTCACTAAAGACAACCCTAAACTAAGGTTTAAATCAAGAGGTAATCTCAACATTGTCTGCTTAGCCTTTGCTGGCGATTTTATGATTTTCAGTAATGGTGCTACTACAACTATTAATCAAATCCAAAACTTCCTAAAGCACTATCAAGAAGTTTCAGGGCAGCTTATCAACAATAATAACTCAAAAATTATTGTTCATCTTAATACTAATACTTAGAGAATCAACATCTTGGAGAAAGCTCTAAATTTCAAGCATACTAACCTTTCTTACAAGTACCTTGGCTCTACCATTGCTGCTTCGACAAGAGTCTTTAATTTTTATGATTTGATCTTCAAGATAAGAAGTAAAATCCTTGACTCGGATAAATCCTGTCTCTTATTTGGAGGAAGACTTACATTGATTCAATCAGTCTTGCATGCTTATCCAACCTTTCTCCTCCAGCATACTTCTCTTCCCTGTTCAGTTCTTGACAAGACGGAAAATAATTTTAATAAATTTATTTGTGGTAATAAAGAGGGTAAGCAAACTATAACCTGGTCCAAATGGGATAATCTTTGCAAAAATCATGATGAAGGTGGCCTTAATTTGAAAAAGTTGGAGGATATTTAGCTCATCTACTCTCTTAAACTCTGGTTCACTTTTAGAAAGTAGGATACCTTATGGGCCAAGCTCACAATGTCTATCTACTGTAACAATCATCACCCTGTTCTCGTTGATGTTTCCTTCAAGAAGTCCAAAATATGGTCCAGAATTATTAATGTAAGAGATATTGCTGAAAAGCACATCTTCTTCAATCCTCATTGTGGCAACTTTTCCTAAAGTGAAAGAATCCCAAAACTAATCGATATAAGTTGAATACTGACGGGTCTTGCGATTCTACTGGTGAAACAAGTGGGGTTGGACTTATTCGAAATCATGAAGGCTCAATCATCCTCGGATTTGGAAGGCTTTACCGGAAGAGTATTCCCATTATTGCAGAATGCATGGCACTCTTTGAGGGTCTGCGTATTTGTCGATCCTTGAATATTGTCAATCTGGATATAGAAGTCGATTCAGATTCAAACACAGTTCAATAGCAGGAAAACTGTTGCGAAGACCGATGGAACCCAGCGAGACTCGAAACTTGCTAAATCATCAAATGACTATTCCAGATAGGAGAAGTTGGATATTCTCACCTTTCACATCAGATGAGAAAGAAACAACAACAAATCAAGATCAAGATAATGGGGAAGCCGCATTGTCAATTCAAGATGCAAGATGCGTCCTTGTCTGAGTCTTGGTATGGTGTGGATACATTGTCAGAAGTTCCTGCAACAAAGGAAAACCTCAAAATAGGAAAGGATACTACAATTTCTTCAAGCGAAACACATGTAAATAAAGTAACCCTTGATCTCATGGAAACTATCAGAAAACCACGACAGTGAACACACATTCTTCTAACAAAAGCTCAGCCAGGGAGCAAGCCACAAGTGAAAGCACCTCTACATCGTTTTCTTCTAGCGATGTTCAAGTAACTTCTGCAACAAAGGAGACTGTCAGCTCGGGAAAGGATGTCACTATCTCTTCGAGTGAAATACATGTAAAGGAAGGGACTGCTGCGTCCCATGTTGACTCACTGTAAACGACAACTAGCAAGACGCGTTGGTTCTCCTCTGGCTTTCCATCGAAGAAGAAACAAACAACCATAGAGCAAGGAGATACAAACTAAATATTCCTCTATTAGACAAACTTGACGGATCAAGCGAGCCAGTTGCTAACACAACTCTGGTACAAACTGAAGTATCAAGAGATTCTATGAACGTCAATTCTCAACAGAATGAAAAAGGATCGCTTAGTTCCCAAGCTGTCGATTCGTTGTTACCGAACGAGCTTAAAACAAACGATGACACGGACATTGGAACAAAGAATGCGAACTGCATGGATCAGAGTGATCTTACTTGTCAACTAAAGAATATTATTCACCAGTAAACACTGCATCCACCGAGCCTCTTGAAAGGGAAAACGATGTTTCAAGTTTGTCTATCAAAGGCAGTTCGTCCTCAGTTCATTCTGAGCCTATTATAAACCAAGGACCTCTACTTCCCGAATCTGGACATGAATTAAAAAGTTTTGTCCAACTGGATGGTATTGTGAATTGTGAGATCAAAGAAGATAAAGTAACCATTGTTGTCGATTCAGGGACCGCTGAAGCATCAGATTCTCGAAGGTATCAAAATCTTGTGCCAATACAATCTGACACTTTACTGCAAGGTGGTCGAGAATATGAAGCTGATAAGGGCCGACAACTCGAAATTCTTAAAAGCATAGTATACGGCGGTCTTATAGAATGTATCACAAGGTTAGGAGTTGTGTCTTCTGCTGCTGGTGCTGGTGCTAATGCTTGCACACTGAACATTTTAGTTTTGGGGATGGCGAATTTGGTTGATGGACTAATTATTATTGCTCACAATCGAAGAGCAATGAAGATCGCTAGTACTGAAACCATAAGCAATCAGTCTAACGAGCAAGAAAGTCGATACCAAGAACTCCTACAAGCATTCATAACTATTTATCCTGCGTTGTCTTTGGCTTACTCCCGCCAGTCGTGTATGGTTTCTCATTCCACAAAAGTAACAACTAACTACCACAATTCCAAACTGGCATTCTCATTCCACAAAAGTAACTACTATCGACCACTATTCCAAACTGGCAACGGCCTTGGCTGCTTCTATAGTATGTATCATGCTACTGGCTATAGGAAAAGTCATGTCCATAAACCACCCAAGTCTTACTTCAAAACTTTGTTGTATTATACGAGCATTGGATTTGCAGCACCGGGGATTTCTTACATTGTAGGCGACTATGCCAGTCATTTCATGAAGAAACTTGGTTGGTTCAACCCAAGTTCAACTACTACGCACTTGTTTCTAAATCGTTGAATGTAGGATTTGCCGAATACTAACTATGCTGAAACTGAAATTGGACCCGGAACTTTTTCAAGAAAATCAGTTAAGACTTACAGAGAGATATTGCATTGCAAAAGTGCCCTTTTTCTTAGCCACAAGTAGAGCAAGGATGTTGTAGTTTCTGCTGTTAGTTTCTTCTCGTTTATGTGTTGTCGAACAAACATGGTGAATCAGAATAAATTGGAGCAATTTAGAATATAAATTTTAATAAGAATAAGAAATAGCTTGATGTTTAATATTTAAGCATTTTCAACAGAGGCTATTTACACATTTTATTTTAAATATCTATATATAGTGAAGAAGTTATACAATGGTTATAACTTATAAATATTCAATGGTTTTCTCACTATTTAAAATATATAAAACTAATTTAGTTATAAATAATTTGCTTGGTCATAATCTCTATCTAAATTATAGATTGGCAGTTGAGATTCAATCTCTCTCTCTATCTAAATTGAAGATTAGCTTAGTACTTAAATTAACCAACCTCTTTCGCCTTTGCTCATTTCAAGATCTCGTTTCGTCTCTCAACATGTCTAACGATGATGTTTCCTCTTCAAACAACCTAACTGAAGATGAAATTCTACACTTTGTAGAGATATATCACTCCGCTATTGCACGATTCGATAGATGTATCCAGATCTTTCGGAACGTAGCAGAGCGTTACGTACCCTTACCATCAACCCCAACGCGATCACCACCACCATTAGCACTGTCTTCCCCAACACCATCTCCACCGCCTTCTCCATCGTCGAATTCAAATCAACAGGCGAAGGATCGCCAACAAGAGTGATCTCTTTGGCATCGAAATCCACAGGTCAAGTGTTAAAGCATGAACGAGAGTCTAGCTACGGATATTGATTTAGGTTTACAATTTGGAATTAAGATTGCTTGGAGAAACTTACTGTTTGATTTTTAGTGTCTGTTTAGCTGATTATATCAAATGATTTGGGTTATATTAATTGATTTGCTCCGTTCGGATTTTTTTTTCCGCTCTATTTCTTTTTCCGCCCTCTGTTCCCCTCTTTGGATCATCAATTTTGCCGTCCGGCGACTGCTCCGATCCCTATATTAATCGCCTTGTCTATTCAATTTTAGGTTTTTCGATTTGATTTCAGTTAGATCAGATAGACCTATTTATCAGGTGTGGTTAATGTTAGAGTATGTGTAATTTGATTTTATTTATTTGAAAAGGTGTTCTTTTGTTGACGGAGAATTAGCTGAATAAACGGTGTTAACTTAATTCTGTATTAATCTTTAAATATATTTATTGCCAAGATTTAGTCTAGTTATTCTCTATCTAGAATAGAACATAACGGAACAAAAAGAGAAGCAAGTTTAACAAAAACTATCCTCCTTGAATTGATCTCAAGTTTGTCAGCTTAAAACACATAACTATCTGAAAGATCGGATTCAGACCCCAGAATTTACGCACTTCGGCCCCCATAGATTGCTTCTCCGGCATATTCGACACCAACTCCTCCACCAGATGAGTCAGTTTCTTTAAATGACTCTTCAACATTAGTCTAGATGCTTCTTTGCTACTTTCATCATTGGTGTTCACCGGAACAAGTGATCTCAATGTTTCGGTTACCAAGTCAAGAGCTTCTGTCCGCCTAAACAATATTTTTGCACTGCTACAGGTTTCGAAAAGATTTCCCAAGAGAGTGGCCGATCCAAGGCCTTCTCCTAAATAATTCTTCCAGAAATTCGATTTTGATTTGTGATTTTTTACTATCAAAATATCCTGTCAGTACAGCCTGGAAGACATCCAGAATGTTCTGAATTTTAGACTGCGGAAAGTTTTTCGTATCAATAATCTTCAGTATCCAATATGTTGAGTTTTGGACAAGGTTTGATATCATCTTGTACCTATTCCATGAAGCCGATTGTTTCTTCTTTGATAATTTAGCAGCGGACACTTTTTCTTTTGAATGGTTTAGATGCCAGTTTTAAACTCTTCTCCAACAAAGCTGCAAGGGTTGTTAAGTCGACAGACTCGTCTTTAGGTAACACTTCTGCTTTGAATATTTTCTTCGGAAGGATTCCCCAGACTCTCGGCCCCAGTTGCTCGTTGCTTTCAATAGTCTGGTTGTGACAGGGCTGTTGTGGATAGGACCTTTACATAGTAGTACCCAACTGATGGAAATGCTAGACTTGGCTAAAGAATGGGGATGGGTGGGGGATGGTACGGGAGCTGATCTAGACAAACTTTTGAAACTTATGATAAATGAGAGTGACCCTTTATTGCCACCTGGTTACATTAAAATGGATGAGATGGGAAGGCGAGCTAAGATCAACACTCCTTCACTCGTGACAATGATGAACGCCCTCGACCTGGAGGGTTATGTTGCTAGTAGGTCTCACATAATTTCTAGTGCTCTTAAGACTAACTGTTCCATGTCAGATTTCATCAGGATTGCCAAGGAATTACAAATGTCTAAAGTATTTTAGAGGTAGATTATATTTTGGTGCTATCTGAGAGAGCACTTGGATGAATTGATAGTCTAAACACGCCTAGGTTTGACATGTCTGTTCAAGGCATGAGTTTCTGTAACAAGAGTGGATCCAAATAGTTTAGGATGTTGGTTCCTTTAGCTGATGCATGAAACGCTTATAGTTTATGTTTTGATACGTTCCCTCCGAACAATGTCGGCGCTCTTAAAGACAGACCAAGACACCAATAATAGCTAATCAAGATTAAGATATAAAAATAAAAACTTAGTAAGGGTACTAAAAAAGCATAATCCATATAATAACCCATCCAATATATCTTTCTTTGACTTTTCATTTAAAACGCTTACCACATAGTGTTAAAAAGCATAATCCATATAATAACCCATCCAATAAAGGAGTAAGAATCCCTCAGCTATCTATAATCTTTCGTACTATATGGAAAGCTGGAAATCGGTCGAAAATAAAAGGTTTTAGCACCTCCTTCAACTCTGCTATTAATCAAATAGATGCGGTGTTTCATACTCCTGATTTAAGAATGATGTTGAATAAAATCATAGGAGGATAATACTAATGCTGTTTATAATTTGGGTTGTTATAATCATTTTAGTTCTAAGAGAAGGTCTATTTATCTCAAGTGGATTCTTCCTCCTACTGGGAGACCGAAGATGAACATTGATGCTTCCTGTCTTGGCAATGGAGAATCTAGTGGTACGGTTGTTATTAGGGATAGCAATGGTAACCTTTTACTTGGTTATAGCTATCTTTATGGCAGATCGAATCCATTTATTGCTGAGACAAGGGTGTTTTTATATGGTCTCCTCACTCATAGAGCTAATAATTGGTTGTTAATTGATGTTGAAACTGATTCAATACTAAGGATGTTATTTAATATATTTACTAACAATTTTGGATTCTCTTCTATCTGCTTGCCTACAGATTATTTAGGTGTGATTCTTTTGATCTTTTGAAGAATTATCAGCATGATTTGCATTCTCCTCAGCTTGTTCATTTATTTCATGTTCAGTTTGCTCTATGGAGTTTCTACAGTTGGTATCTTGATCCTCTCCGTAGAATTCTTATTCTTCTCTAAAAAATTCTTACTCTTTCCTTATTATGTAAATAAGCATAACAGGAAAGATTTTATAAAAGGTTGTTATACTGCATTGACTTATAATTTTGTTGAACTCATTAGTACTATTAATGCAAAAACTACTACAACCTATCTGTTCATCAATAGAACTTACAGCATTAAAATCACCACAAACTATCCAACTCAAATCATTAGTAGAAATACTTTTTAAGAAGTTCCAAAGCTCAATTCTGTTAAGCCTCTAGCATTTTGCAAACAAGAGTGAGCATAACATAGTTATGGTCATTTTTAAAGTTGATTTTAAGATTCAACTCAATCATAAGAAGAACCAATTATTTACCTCAATTGGTAAATAAGGAGGCAGATTTCAATGTTCTGAATCAATGATATCGTCTTAATCTTAAGAAATTTCCTAATGATATCAATTATAATCAATTCAGAACATTGATATCATCATAAGTTTGGAACAAATAAGAATAGTAGAATTTTTGCAATTAGTAAACAGCAAGATATCATCAGCAAATGCAAGGCTGGTAATATTAATACTGCTTCTACTTCTATAGTACATTGATTTGTCCTTACTCATTCCCAAGTATCTTTCATGTAAATAACAAAAATATGTCATAATATAATCATGATATAAGTATTATTCAACTAGACTTTGTTATTTACCTCAATTGTCCTTACTCTTTCCCAAGCATCTTTCATTTTAAATTATAAGTATCATTCTGGCTTGATAATTGGACAAACAATCAGCCTATTTTGAAGTTAAATGCTGCTGATAATAATTTGTGGTTTAAATGATGTTGTTAGGAAATAATAAGCAACTTATCTATTATTTCCTAATTATAAGCAACTCATCATTCATATAAGTTTCTGTTATCAACCATTGATAGACCAATAATTCATACAATTGATCTAAGAATGATATTGAATAAAACTCACTGGAAGGATAATACTAATTGTGCTTATAATTTGGGTTGCTATAATCATCTTAGCTCTAAGAGAAGGCCTATTTACCTTAAGTGGATTCTTCCTCCTATTGGGAGACAAAAGATGAACATTGATGCTTCCTGTCTTGGCAATGGGGAATCTAGTGGTTTGGTTATATTAGGGATAGCAATGGTAACCTTTTATTTGGTTCTAGCTATATTTATGGCAAATTGAGTCCGCTTATTGCTGAGACAAGGGTTTTGTTAGATGGTCTGCTCACTTGTAGAGCTAATAATTGGTTGTTAATTGATGTTGAAACTGATTCTTAAAAACCATTCAATCAGTTTTGCTGTAGATGGAAAACTATGTGGAAAACTTATAATGAGGAAGGTTTAAATGTTTGAAATCTTGAAGATATTCAAACTGCTATCTCTTATAATCTTTGGGCAAACCATAAATTATTATCAGCAGCATTTAACTTCAAAATAGGTTGATTGTTTGTCCAGTTATAAAGCCAGAAGGATACTTATAATTTAAACTGAAAGATACTTGTTAGCATAACCTGATTTCTGGCTTTCCATATATATTATAGAGGGTAAGATATGTCTGACCTGAATCTTCTTAGTATTGGACCAGTGCCAACACGGTTGTTAGGATGATGCTATATGAAAACTAGTTTTTACTCATTACCCTTATGCTAATAAGGTGTTATTCTACTATTCTTAATCTTTCATGTAAATAACAAAAGTCTAATAACGAAAATCTAAAAAATATCATGAGCTTTAAAAACCATTCCATCAGTTTTGATGTAGATGGAAAACTTTGTGTAAAACTTATAACGAGGGAGGTTTAGATGTTCGAAATCTTGAAGATATTCAAACTGCTATCTCTTAGTATAATATCAATGTTCTGAATCAATAATATCTTCTTAATCTTAAAAACGGTTTCATCTTCGACAGATTTCTGGCTTTTCATATAGTAAGTTAAAAATGTGTGACTCCTATCGCGGGACGTATATGATATTTGATTTGCACACAAATCATGTTGTGTAATATCTTAACGTTTCAATTAAATGGCTTGTTTGAAATAATTCAAAACTCACAGGCATCATGTACAACGTATTTACATTAGTTTATGTATGCCATAATTAAACATTTTATAACATTTGTTAACCAAGGTGGATTATTTAGTGAGACATTTTCTACCTTTGAAATTACCATGGGGTTCCATTGATAATAATTAAGTATGCGGGGGAGGAGATACATTTGATGATCCAATTAATCATTTTGTCTGGGAAATTCATGGTTACCAGAATGTCCAGAATCAGGTGTCATCAGACGCTATCGAAATCCTTTTTAAGATCAATCTTTAGAGCAAACATTTTGTCATTGGCATTAGTGTGGTAGCCTCTAAGGAGTTCTTAGAAATGAAGAATATTGTTCGATATGTTTCTACCCGAGACAAAAGACGATTGGGAGTTGTCAATCAGGTAAGAAAATGAGTCTTTAATTTTGTTGGCTAAGATTTTGGAGATAATCTTGTAGACAACATTGCAAAGAGCAATCGGCCTGAAGTCACCAGCATCCGAGGGGGAGTCTTTTTTGGGGATAAGGGCGATGTAAGTGGAATTCCAAGCGGGATGGAGGATTCCGGTATGGAAAAATTTAACAGAGGTCATCTTCAACCATATTCCAAGAGGTTTTGAGGAAGCAAGAGTTAAAACCATCAGGACCAGACAACTTGTTACTATCAATACTGAAAATAGTAGATTTAATCTCCTCACAAGAGATCTTGCGGGGCATATGAATCTCGTGACAGTCTTTGAGTTTGGTAGAAAGAAGAGATGCAACTTTTTCCAACCCCGGATAGTCCGAAGGGTGTCGAGCACCAATGGAGTTTTCAAAATAACTAACAAAGACTTTTGAGATGCTAATGGGGGAGGAACCAACGCTCTATCTAATCTTGCTACCATTCAGTCCTTCAACCAGACTTGTCTAAGGCTCGAAAATGGTGACCTTAGTCTTCCAAATAACCCGAGTAACACTTCTACGTTCATTTGATAAACGATAAACATCAGGCAACTAAAAAAATCCATGGACAATCGTTTAAAGATGAAGAAATCAGTCACAAATTAAGCTTGCATATATTTTTCATACTCCTCAAAATACCCACAGGGTACTACTCTGACAATTCCTGAGATCACTACTCGAAAACCTTCATCAAAAGTAGCCCCTCAGCCATCATTAGAAGAAGATGTTATTCATATAGGGAAATCTATGAGGAATCAGCCCCTCGAATACATTGTAGAAATGAGAGAAAGACATTAGGTTGGTGAGATGGTGAATAATCAAGAGAAAAACATAGTTATTGTGGATGCCCAACCCATCAAAGTTGTTGTTGTGCCAACCTTCTAAGTCGAACCTTCCTGACCAACTTCGCCAGCATGAGCCCCCACGACAAAGCAGATACAAGTTCTCATGTCCAACAAGTGGCTAAAACAAAGAAGAAGAAGGATGACATCGAATTTCCCTCAAACATTGAGGTTATTCTAGGACATAATTTAAGGAAAGTCGATACTAAACATCTTTTGGCACTGCATAAAATTAAATATAAGTACTTTAAACTGTCCGAGAGCGTCAAGCTTAGAGATCAATGGGGAATTCTGTACTCAATTCAAACTCTATATCCTAAAGTAGAATAAACTTCGTTATCAGTTCGGGACCACAAACTAATTGTCTATTTCAAGATCCTCAACTGGAGTTTTCAATTCCTAGTAGAACCTACTCTAGTGAATTATTTTGAATTGATAAACTTGTGTCCTACTGAAGCCGGTACGAACATGTGGTTCACGATGATGCCTTGTATCATGACTTCTCAGATATCTAAGATTGGCTTATCAATGGAGTAGTTCGTCGAGCCGACCGGTGTTGCCAAGAACCATTTTAGAAGCCGACAAGAAGTGGAAACATATATTCTTATTAATCTTTGGATTGTGGGAGACAGGCTTCGAAAACTCTGCCAAAAGACCCCATCGGCTCACCGTAAAATGGACTAGTTGTGCTACTAATTTTTAACTTCACCTTTTTATTTATTTAAATTATTTTACCAAAATTTTGTTGGGGGACAAAAATAAAGAGGTTCTCCAAACTATTGGAGGAAAATACTAAATAAGGTAGTAAGATATTTGCACGATTGAGTTCTTGGGCTAACACCTCTTGGTCCAACGAATTTTACAAATGTTTCACTCCCTCAAATTTGGCCAAAGCCATTTTTGGAGGGCCGAATTGACTAAGGAAAAGACTCGAGAGGAGCTCATGGTGCTTCCCACACGTACTTAAGAGACTAATAGCCTTTAATTTTTTTGCCTTTCTTCCTACGAGAGAAAGGGCTCCAAGTCATCAAGAGTCCAAAACAAACACGGTCAAAGAAAAGGATGTCAATGTTAGGACCAAAGTCGAGGAGGAAAATAAGGCTGAGGTTGAAATTTAAGAATTTAATCTTATTGGGGAAGGTGGCTCCGAGAGGCCAATGAAGACTAACACGTCCAAAGAGAAAGGTACGAAGAAAATTATTGAAGAAAACTATTGAAGAAAATGATGACAGAACAACTTCAATAATGTATGTTCTTAAGAAGGCTGTTATTGTAAATTTATAGTATGCTCGAAATTCAAAAATATAGCTTGTTTCTCAAGGAATCAAGACAAATGACAGCCAAAGAGGCCACGAGAACGAACAATAAGTTCCAGAGAATTTCAAAGCTAGTTCTCATGCATCGGCTTATTTTGAAATCTAAGAGAATGACTTTGTAGTTATGTAATATAACAAGTTACTTCGTGTTGCTACCCTTCTCGAGAAAAAAGAAAACCAAAAAGACTGCTACAAAAAATAAGTAGATGAAAAAAGTTTCGATGTAAAAAAGTTTGGAGAGGAGCTTGCGAACTACAAGAAGATTGCTAATGAGCGTTCGACGAAGATTGAGGCGTTGTAAACTCAATTGAAGATGGTGCAATAAAAAATTAATGATGAGCAGGAATTATTCATTGTTAAAGATACTGATTGGAGTACTCTTGTTGACGGTATCACCGAGGCTTGTGCTAAACTAGGACATACTTTGAGAATGTTGTCAAGGAAATTGAAAAACTCACTGCCGAGAAGCAAGCTCTTAGGAATGACGCTGAAAAGTATAAGAATTCTTGTCTAGAGCAGTATGTTGCTGAATGTGATATTGTTTGAAAAAAAGGATGCCAAAATTAAATCTGTTTTGGTGGTAAAAATTCATGAGTGTTTTCCCGATTTGAAGCTATGAAGTATTTGAGAGCGTGTTCCGGAGATGCACCATCCATAAGGGGTTTCCTTTGGTGGATAAAGAATCTTCCAGTTATTCTGAAGAATCAAACAGCTCCACCTCAAATAGCTCGTCGGAGGATAATGATAAAGGTACCCATTCGGGGTAAAACAATAGTACTTTATTAGTTTTTGTTTTCATTGTTCCACGGATGATGAAAATCTCACTTTATTAGAATCTAAGATGTTCAATGTTCCACGGATGATGAAAATCTCTTCATTCTTTATCTTCAAGTCGATATGTTCTCGACTTTAACTTTTTGGTTACCATGTAAGAGCCCACCCAGTTAGGTCCTAACTTGCCAAACCACGTTTGTTTTTATATAAACATCTTTTCCTCAGAACCTTGTCCCATATATTGAATTCTCTTCTCGACCTTTGGAGGCGTTTCGACTTCTCATCAAAGTTTTGTTTTCAATTGTGCAAATGGAGATTCTTGAGTCGCTGTTCGAGGGGTAGTTATATATGCCCATAAATTTTATTGTAAATAATCTGGCCATTTTCCAGTTTTGTCGTCCAAATTCTTTCTCAGCCCATCAAGAATAGTTTGATTAGTAACCTCGACTTGGCTGTTTGCTTGTGGGTAGAAAAGGGCCGATACGCATTTTTGTATTCCTTTGACAGAACAAAAATTCTTCATCTATTTATTGTCGAACTGTGGCCCATTATCCATCGTCATTCTCCTAGGAACACCAAAACGATAACAAATATTAGAAACAAAGAACCCAATCACGTTTTTAGATTTTATTGCTACCAATAGTTCAGCTTCCAACCATTTATATAAATAGTCTATTGTGACAATTATCGTATGTCATCCTCCAAACACCATCGGTAAAGGCCCGAACAGATCAATAAATCATCGGTCAAACGGTAGTGACTCATATATCGACTCAAGAGGTACTTCTGGTGCATAAATTGTATTAGAAATTTGTTGGCAAGTATCACATTTCTTAACCAATTCCTTGGCATCCGAAGCAATTGTGGGCCGATAATATCCTACCAAAAGAACTCTTTGTATCAAAGTTTTTTACCCATAATATGCGGATCCTTCCCCATCATGTAATTCTGACAATATCATTCATTTTCTTTAAGGCATTTAAGCAAAAGTCTTCTAAAAGACTTTTTATATTAGATTTCCCTTAGGACCAAGTAACCATATTCCTTGAACCGTATTCTCTTTGCCATTACTTTATCATGAGAAAAACATCATTTACCATGAATTCTTTGATTTCATTCCTTAAATCTTTTTCTGTACTTGTAGAAATTTGAAAATCCTCGACTTATCCTTCCACTAACTTGAACCCCTTTGTTATTGAAGGATTTTATTGTATGATAATCCAAGGGTGCTCCTCGAAATATTAAGCAGTAGCCAGTGAGTCAGCCATATAATTTCATATCCTATGAACATGTTCATACCTAACGCTTGTGTTTCTTCCACCAAAATTCTCTTTTCCACCTGATCTAACAACGCCCCAAATGTCATACCTTGTTTTTCTGCAACATTATCTTTCAAAATTCGTGGAAGCAACCCCATTCGGAAAGTTGCTAATGTCACTTTATCTTCACAACTTTATATATCGGTCTTTTACTTGATAACATGATTCGTGTATTCCTTGAGCCTTTCCCCTACTTTCTACATGCAATAAACTACCGTATCACCATTCGTGCGGAAATTTTTACTTCCCATAAAATGTTGGCAAAACATGCTCAAGAACATGTCAAAATGTTTAATACAACCCTGTGGTAGACGGTTGTACCACTTTGCAAAAACATTCTTGAATGTTTGTGAAAAGGCCCTGCATAAACATTTATCATCATCGTCATAGTTAATCATAAAATTTAGAAATTGTTCGATGTGATTGTCTGGATTTTGAGTTCCGCCGAAATTTTCTAATTTTGAGATATTGAACCACTTCGGTAAATGCCCTGAAAGAATTTCCGGGGAGAGAAAAGATGACCTCCAGTTGTGACCCATTCTATACATACTTCTCCAATGGCCTTCATTTAGTGCGGTGGACAAACCCTCCTCGAATGGGTATGTGAACTGATTGCTTACACGATATTCGAAATTATGATTTCCCGAAGAGATTTGCACATGAAGAGGTGCTTGCTCCTTACTAACAACATTCACAGTCCTATCTTGCTCCTCATGCCCAGGTTATTGTTTCTCTTGTTCATTATTTTCTTTCCTCGAACCTTTAACTCGATGAGAAGTCTGATGACCACCTCCTCGCCACATCGAATCCCTTTTTTGTAACTTTTTGGACGTCGATTATCCCTTTCCGAGGAAAAGGATTCATCCAAATTGTACAATAAATAATTTCCAGATTCAGTTGAATCATAGTAGAGTCTAGATTTCACTATTCTCCTTAAAAAATAACGACTCTGTCTTTGATGTATTTCATTGGTCCGATGAGCATCTTCCATATGGTATTTTTTTAGTTATCTGCTATATTCGGACCTCCAATGTGAGCCTTTATGGACTCAATACTGCTTCGTTCTCAGCATTCAATCTTTCAATATCTTCCAAAAGTTCTTTCCACCGAGCTACTAAGGTGGATTCCTCTAGAAACTCATCGGCATGTTGACCATTTTCGTTTTTTCATTCACTATTTGTTCCTCGATCGAGAGATCTCCAAGTGAGTTTCCATCACACGATACTTTGTGCCAGACTCTAACTTTCATAGATTTGTTTGTATCCATTATGCTCACACCGTTTGAGAATAAAACATGGTTTTGGAAAAACTATTCAGGGTGCCAATCAATTTCCCACAGACGACGTCAATGATAGTTCCAAAGATTTATTAGTGGGGTTATCTGTCAAAGAAATGTTCCTAAGAGGGTATTATGGAGAGAGAAACAAGATAAGTAGAGAGAGTGACACACAAAATAACAAGTGGCGGATCCATAAAAGGTGATATTTATATAGTACAAGTGACGGATCCATAATCTATATATATACTCTCTTCCTTGTGGATACTTTATACCACATTACTTTACTAATCCTAACACAATTACTCATTATACATAAAGCACTATCAATATTACATATATGTTGAGTTTCTTTTCATTATATTTTGTTAAACCAAATCAAAAAATTTATTTATCCAATTTATCTTATTCTTGCCAATATTTTCTTTCCGTATGAGTAGTAACTTTTTTTTTTCAACAAATGTTACTTAAATTTTAGATTGTATTCTAATAGGTAACTATTATCATTACATCATCATCATTAAAGTACCATATTTAAATTTAATTATAATTTTATTAAAATAAAATTGTTTTATTATTAAATTTAGATTAAAAATCACTATTGATCCTATGTATTGCCCCAATATCAAAATAGTTATTGATCTTCGTTTTCACCGTCGCGATTAAACAATTAAAATATTAATTTGTTCATTTATTAAATGATAGTATATATAAAATAAATCAAAGTTATATATCTTTCAAAATAATATAGCATAAAATATATTAAATTAGTCAAACATTTATCTTATTTCTTTATAAAAGAAGGGTGACTTCTTAAGACGTACATCAAATATTCCAATATTCTTGTTAGATACAAAACACTTTCATAATTCCAATAAATTTATAAAATTTTTGATATTAAAAACAAACCCCTCAAATTAAAAAATATTTACAATAGCTTCATTATTTTAAAAATCACACCACTGCCACCGCCGCCGCCGCCACCACCAGCACCACTGCCGCCGCCGCCACTACCACCACCAACACCGCCACCACCACGACGGCTGCCACAACCACCACGGCCACCGCCACCACGACGGCTGCCACAACCACCACGGCCACCGCCACCACCATCACGGCCACCGCCACCACCACCACTACCACCACTGCCGTCGCCGCCGCCGCCACCACCACCGCTGCCACCGTCGCCACCACCACCACCACCACGGCCACCAACACCACCGCCACCACCACCACCACGGCCACCACGACCACCACGACCACCACGACCACCACGACCACCACGGCCACTTCCACCACCGCCACGGCCACCACCGCCACGGCCACGACCACCACAATCACCACCACCACCACCACGGCCACCGTCACCACGACCACTGCCATCACCGCCACCACCACCACGGCCACTGCCATCACCGCCACCACCACTACGGCCACCACCACCACCGCCGCCGCCACGACCGTCATCACCACGGCCACCACCACAACGGCCGCCACCACCACCACCAACACAACCACCTCCACCACCGCCACCGCCACCACGACCACGACCACGACCACGACCACCACCACCGCCACCACCACCACCGCCACCACCACCGCCACCGCCACCGCCACCGCCACCGCCACCGCCACCGCCACCGCCACCGCCACCGCCACCGCCACCGCCACCATTACCTGATTCAAAATATTAATAAATTTTATTAGGGAACATAGATTACAAACTTTATCTATCTACGTGACTAACAACATGGTAATATGGATGCCGAATGATGATGTTTTTCGCCAAAGACGTATGTATACGAGGCTTATCAAATGCGTATAACTCAATCCTAAAGATCCTGAGGGACCTCGACTTTTTAGATCTCCAACAGAGAAATATATTTCATAATACCTGATGTAGTCCAAAAAGTCCAAACACAAACTTATTTTATTTTATTTATTTAAATATCTTATATCATTCAAATAAAATATAGGTTTGATTTTATTTTATTTTATTTTAGAATATATTTTATTTCCTTGTATTCTAATTTAGGGTTTTGAGAAGCTCTTATATAAAGCCTCATATGTCTTAAGTTATTTTAAGTTTTTGGAATAATATATTTTTTTTCTCTGAAAATTTCAGTCTTTTTTACCCTTAGATTAGAGTTTCATAATGTTACGCTTAAATTAAGGTTTCATCTATCGTTGCTTCTTCTTCTATTTCCGCCGCGTCATCAATTTGGTATCAAAGTCGTAGGTCCTGCTATGGGGAAGCATGTTTCTAAAGCTGGACTATTCTGATTCAAGGTTTAAAGAAGAGAACAACACACATGGCCATGAAGATCGGGAAGATCATTTGAGTATGAGGGGACATACCATCCGTTTCAATAACGATCGTATTGACCGGTTACAAAAGAAGTTTAAATTACCTACCAATCGTCGGATCAGGGTAAAATTTGCTTATCGAGATGCTGTCTCAGACTATGAAGAGGTTTTCAGAACCTTTTTTTTTCATCAACTGGACATGGAGATGTTGTCTTTAGGCTATGAAAAAGTTTTCGAGACCAATTTTTCTCATCAACTAGATGGCTTCAATGTAACTTCAAATAAGGAACACTCGAGAAGAATTTATTTTATTCTGATAAGGTCAACAATTATAATTCCTAATGTAACAATTAAAAAAAATTGGTTGTTGATGTTGATGGTGATGGTGCCGTGAATTCGAGGACGAATTCTTGTCAACCAGGAGAGGATGATGTAGCCTAAAAAGTCCAAACACAAACTTATTTTATTTTATTTTACTCAAATATCTTATATCATTCAAATCAAATCTAATTATATTAAGATTTTATTTTATTTTATTTTAGAATATATATTTAATTTCCTTGTATTCTACTTTAGGATTTTGAGAAGCTCTTATATAAAGCCTTATATGCCTTAAGGTATTTTAAGTTTTTGGAATTATATATTGTTTATCTATGAAAATGTCAGTCTTTCTTACTCTTAGATTATGGTTTCATAATGTTACCCTTAAATTATGGGTCATCTATCGTTGTTTCTTCTTCTATTTCCGTCAGGTCATCAGTTTGGTATCAGAGCCGTAGTTCCTGCTATGGGGAAGCATGTTTCTAAAGCTTGACTATTATGATTCAAGATTTAAAGAAGAGAACAACACACATGGTCATGAAGATCGAGAAGATCGTTTGAGTATGAGGGGACATACCATCCATTTCAATAACGATCGTATTGACCGGTTACAAAAGGAGTTTAAATTGGCTACCAATGGTCGGATCAAGGTAAAAATTGCTTATTGAGATGCTATCTCAGACTCTGAAGAGGTTTTGAAAACCATTTTTTCATCAACTGGACATCGGGATGTTGTCTTCAGGCTATAAACAAAATTTCGAGACCAATTTTGTTTCATCAACTGGATGGCTTCAATGTGATTTCGAATAAGGAACACACGAGAAGAATTTATCTTATTCTGATAAGGTCAACAATTATAATTCCTAATGTAACAATTGAAAAAAATAAAATAAAATAATTTTGGTTGTTGATGGTGATGGTGATGGTGTCGTGAATTCGAAGACGAATTCCTGTTAACTAGAAGAGGATGATGTAGCCCAAAAAGTCCTAACACAAACTTACTTTATTTTATTTTATTTTATTCAAATATCTTATATCATTCAAATCAAATCTAATTATATTAAGATTTTATTTTATTTTATTTTAGAATATATATTTTATTTCTTTGTATTCTAATTTAAGGTTTTGAGAAGCTCTTATATAAAGCCTCATATGCCTTAAGTTATTTTAAGTTTTTGGAATAACATATCTTTTATCTCCGAAAATTTCTGTCTTTCTTACCGTTAGATTAGGGTTGCATAATGTTACCCTTAAATTAGGGTTTCATCTATCGTTGCTTCTTCTTCTATTTCTGCCGCGTCATCAATACCCTTGTAGATGCACCTATGTTGTTAGGTTGCTACTCAGTGATTACCAATTAAATAAGTATAACAGATGACCATCATGTGTATTATTTAGCACGTATTACACACCCTGAATTTTAAGGATTTACTGTATTATAAATAGACCACTACTCTCCCATGTGAACGAGAGAAAAAAAACACAAGCGAGTTTAACCAATAATTATATCTCATTTCAGATTCAAATGGTAAATTCAGTCATCATTTGCATTAGAGTTTGAACATATTTTCTCTCATAAAAAATTACACCGTCTATGGAAACTTCCTTAGACGTGCCTCAGTTCCAAATATATTAAAAATATAATCTCAACCAATAATGATGATTTATTCGAGTTTAGAAGGAATGTTTCCCTATAAAAACTAATTAGCTTATAGACTATCTTGCTCAATCAAGATGACGTCATAAATCCCGGTCTACGTCAATACCAAGAAACATAAGATGTAGGATGTGAACGAAGAACAACCAAGCACAGAACTAAATTTAAGCACAAAATTGAATACGAGGTTTAAGAAATGAAAATATGAGACAACAACAACCACATATACAAAAGAGGTCCAAACCAACATAGTATATCTTGGCAAAGTCTCTAGTTTCCTAAAATATTATTCAAAGATAACTCCCTTGTAAAATAAAAGATTTGACATGAATCTTATCTCATAGACTTTAACTTCAATATAAAAATATTTGATTTGAATATAATCTATCAGACGGTAGCTTAAACATAAATAATTTTGACATAAATCTTATTTCTTGTTTTGAGAGTAGAGAGCCATGTAATTAAATAATACAAATAATATTATAATTTTATCAAAGTAAAATGATCATTGATGAAGCCTTATTTTATGTGATTTATTCGGTCTACTAGCTTAACTAAGCTAAGTTACCACTTTGAATAAAACAGAATTAGAGAGAAAGTTGATAAAGTAAGAATATAAAAACGACTTTTCACCATTATTAATGCACTTAGTTGGCCTACATATAGTAAGACAAGTGAGTTTATGAAACATGAGAATCATTGATACATAATTCCTTTTTTGGCTAAACTTAGCCATTATACTTGTTCGTGATTAATTATTCGATCTAAACTTAGGTGATGACTCGACTATAATTTATTTATAATAAGCATATATTACTTAGAATTACATTAGTTCCCAACAAGGTGATCACTTAACTTGATGTTACATACTTGGGCGTCGACTAGTATGAGTAGATCGTCAATTGAATACTTTCCCTAACCATTCCCTTTAAAAACTTTGTCCGTCAAAATTTCATTTGAGAAAATAAAAAAAAATTGTATCAAAAGAAAAATAGTACAAGTAAGTAGTCTCATACATATGATCGGTAGATAGGTCGACTGTAAATGAACGATAACCTGAAATATTTAAAAGTACAAATAATATATGGGAACTATCCGGGTCGTGGTAGAATGCAAGACACATTCTGGAAAAATAAAAAAACTGTTGAGAATCTTACAATACTCATTAATAACTTTATCTGGGTTCCAATTTTACTGAGAGATCCACTAAAAATCGTATTTTTTTTAAACAAATAAAATACTTCTTTTGTCACATACATACAATTGGAATATATAAAAAATACATAATATATCTAAAATAATTAAATATGTGCGAAATAACACCTCAATTCATCCCATTACCAGATATGGGATGCGATATGGTTCCAAAGGACAACTGGATGCAAAAAGTTCTAATAAGATTTCATTCTTGAACCAAAATCTATTTTTTATTTATTTCTTATAATATATGACCAAAATATGAGGGATACATGTTACACTCGATTGTGAATCAAATGAGAGATTTTAAGGAATTATAAATTTATTTATTCTATTAATAACCGAGTCAGATGTGTTGTATCATATGCGATTTGTATTTTTATTTATTTTTAGGAATCGCATCAAAGATAGTTCTTGAATGAGGTATTCAACTCCACGTATTAGTGAAAAATATATTGGTTTAAAATCATGGTTTTTATGAAGAAAAAAAAATTTTAATTAATGAATCCGAAAAAAATATGGATCTTCTACGATAATGATTTGGAACATGCAAAATAAAAAATAATGTTATTTGATATAAACAAGATATTGAAGGCACGCATTGAAGGCACGTATTGAAATATCACAATGAATTTATGGTAAATAGTAAATATATGTAATAAATAAAAAAATAAAAAAATATTCGGGCCGTATAATTTATCTATGCTACAATATACTTATACTTCCCCGATAAAATGAATATATTAGACCTAATAAATTGTTTTGGTGTATCCAAACTAACACCGATCCAACTTATATCATGAATAAAACATGACCAATTAATCAACTAAGAACGATAATTGAGGTCTATTAGATCTAATATATTATTGTTCTTTAGTAACTCTTATTATTGTTCTTCAGTAACTCAGTGGTAAGAGATCGATTGATAACTCAATGTTTGTAGTTTGGAATCATACTTAGGAGATTAAATTCATTATGAATCTTACTTACGAGATTCAATCATCAATAATGCTAGAACGAAAGGATTCAATTTGATCATTAAGAATGGAGTATGTAACTTGTTCTCTATGTGATTGTATCTATTCTATTTTAGTTTTCGTAACCCATTTTGTCCTATGGTGTTTCGTAAATTCCTGCTTAATATAGGTCCTATAAAATCCTTTATTCCATAGTTTGAAGATTTATTACAACTAACTAATTAAAAATTCTAAAACGTACTAGTACTAAAAAGTGCATAAAAAATACAATCATCGATTCTTACAAGAGGTTAAAACATATAAATTTAATTACAAAGAACATGTTGTGGACGAGGAGGGACTTGAAATCCCCCATGGTACATAAGTTAGATGCCCCACCTAGCCACTATTGGATAAACATGATAAAAGGGACTTTTCATCTCTCCTACGTTTTTGGGTTAAAAAAATGAAAACATATTTTTCTTTAACGGTGTATTCCAAAGTGTGAAGTAGCTGAGAATATATTTCATGATTTTGGTTGAAATAATAATAAGAATTACAGGTTAACAATTTTATCATCATAGTGTCAGAGTTATTTTTCTAGAGGCCCTCCTCTACAGTATCATCATCGTATTAGAGTTTAACCATCATTTTCGGAAATCATTGGTGTAACAAATAAAAGTTCAGTAGTAGTCATAGTGAGGCAATCTGTCTATGATTATGATATACGTCAAGTGGAAGTACAACAATACATGGAATTTAGGCTTACTAACATATCAGTAGACTTGAACTTTGTTTATGTATTGTCTGATTAATTCCGTGAAGTACTCGCCATTTATTTTCAATGTCCAACTTTTTGACAACATAAAAAGCTCCATGAATGCCTCACAATTAGCCTATATATTTTTCTCACATGTATTTATTTATTGATGATTCGATATTATGGTGTACACCTAGTTTTTTTTTAAGGAAATTGGTTTTAAAAATTGTGGAAACTATGTTTAATTTGACTTGTGAAATCTATGCTTAATTACTTGCAAAACTGTGTTTATTTTGACTTACGCATACTAGGTTTTTGAACTTGGAAAAACTATATTTAATTTCACTTGCAAAAACTAAATTTAATTTAACTTTTAAAAACCTGTTTAAAAATTATAAACACCAAGTTTAATTAACTTGCGAATACTAGGTTTATTTTAACTTGCGAAAACTAGGTTTATATTGACTTGTGAAAACCGAAAATATTCCTGTGTGTAGCCACAAAAAATACTCCTTGTTCGAACCGATTAATTTAAAAAATAAAATAAAATTTATCTAATATAATAAAAAAATTGTATATAATAAAAGTAAAAAAATAAAAAAATAAATTGAGTTTTCCAACAAAGTAAAACCAATGGTATTTTTGGATATTGTTTTGAACCTATGATTCGAAAAATACGAAATTTTAAAACATTACATCACCATATTGGATGCGGAGAAGAGGTATTTAAAGTTAGAAAAGTTAGTCCTTCCGCTAGTAACTATTACTTAGAAAATAAGGCCATATTTTTAGGCTCATTCTATTATTGTACGAACATCATTTCCATTAAAAAATAAGTAAAACTAATGGCTATTTTGGAGGGATATTATTGTCCTACAATATACTCTGATGCTAAAATATTAGTTAAAAGGTGTGATATATGTAAGAGGTTAGCTAATATAATTCATAAGCTCGGGGTTCCCCTTGAAAGCATATCTGACGCATTAACATTTGACGCATTAACATTTGACCGATAGGGTATTGACCTTGTCGGACCATTACCAATGGAATCTAGATGACAATAGATAATAATTGCAGCAGTAGATTACTTCTCAAACTGGATAGAGGCAGAACCATTAGCTAGAACAAAAGCCAAGGATGTAATCAAGTTCATTATCTCGAATATTTGTTATCGTCTTCGGGTTCTAATGCGGATAACTATTGATAATGGACCATAATTTTATAATAAAGACTTGAAATATTTTCGCGTTTCTCAAGGAATACAACAATGTTTTTCGGCTCATTTACATCATGGTCAAGTCGAGATTACTAATCGAACAATCTTTGATAGGTTAAATAATAATTTAGAAGGGAAGGCAGAGAAATAGCCGTATTCTTTACAAGTTCTTTGGGCATATCGAATTACTCATCGAATGACAACCTTAGAATTGTCGTTTGCATTAATATATGGAATGGATTTCGAGGTACCATCCAAAACAGGTTTTCCATCCTATCGTATAACTACATATTCAGAGACCTCCAACAATGATAAAAAAGGTAATTGAATTGGATTTGATTGAAGAAAAAAGAAGAGGGGTACAATTAATTTGTTACATTATCAAACATTGATGAGAAGCATATACGCCTCCGAAGAGATGCAACATCGCTTTCTGGAAGCAAATACAAAGTTTCTTACTTCCATCAATTGTCTTAGTCCAAAAAATCATTTGCTAATTTCTATGTCGACTTCCCAACCTGCCCCGCCTTCTAATGCTTTCTGGAACCTAAAGTCTCGAATTGCATCTGTAAGTACTTGTTGTAAACTGGTGATATGTTTTGATTATATCGTCTAGGTTTTTCATCGATTGGTACTTTAGAACGATTTCTTGTCTTAGGGAGTTATGTTACCAACTCTTTGAGAAGTAACTGAGAAAGATCATTTCTGAGTCCACTAAGATATAAATTGTTTTTAGTGGTTTGGAAATTATTGGAGAGTTAACTTCATCCCATATTTGGTCCCAACATTGCGTAGGTCGAATATAATGGATAGTAATAAATGTGAACCAACCACAACTGCTAAGAGACATTTTAGAAAGGTACCAAAAAAAAATCATAGAACATGCTGCTCAGTGCTGTTATTGAGAATATTAAAGGCTTTTACGTTGGAAGTAATATTATTTGTTATCATGGTACCACAACATGTTTGGGAAACGAGAATTACACGATGGAGAAAGATCTCCAAACGGTGGGTATAAAACTTGGATACGAAGATTTCTTTTGACGGTATATTATTACCTACGATATCTTTCGGTTCTAAAGAATTGGTTAAAAGGTGTGATACTTGTCAGATGTTTGCTAATATAGTTCATAAGTGTGGGGTCCCCCTTGAAAGCATATCTGACGCATTACCATTTGACCGATGGGGTTGCCAATGGCATCTGGAGGACGATAGACAATAAATGTGGCACTAGATTACTTCTCAAATTGGATAGAGGAAAAATCATTAGCTGGAACAAAAGCGCATGATGTAATCAAGTTCATCATCTCGAATATTTGTTTTCGATTTTGGGTTCCGATGCGTATTACTATTTATAATAGACCACAATTTTATAATAAAGACTTGAAAGACTTTTTTGTTTCTTGAGGAATACAATAATATTTTGCGGCTCATTTCCATCCTAAGGATAATGGTCAAGTCGAAGTTACTAATGGAACAATTCTTGATGGGTTAAATAAGAATTTGTAAGACTATGTAGGGATGTGGCCGGATTGTTTGCAAGAAGTTCTTTGGGCATATGGAACTACTCCTCGAACGGAAACCTTAGAATATTTGTTTTAATTAGTATAAAGAATGGATCTCGAGGTACCATCATAAGCTGTTTTTCCATTTTATCGTATAAATACATATTTTTTAGGACTCAAACAATAAAAAAAGTAACTGAATTGGATTTGATTGAAGAAACAAGAGAGGGCATAATTAAATTTGTTACATTACCTAACATTATACGCCTTCAAAGTTAAACGAAGGGAATTCAAAATTGAAGGCCAAGTTTTAATGAAAATATTTCTCCACAAAAAAGAAAAGAACCTTGAAAAATTAGGACCTAATTGGGAAGGCCCACATGATGTAGCTAGAAAAAGTAAAGCGAGGAACGTATCAAATTAAGAATAAAGAATGAACAAATCTGTGACACACATGAAATATAATACATCTTAAGTTGTATTTAGAATGAATGTAAAAGGAAGGGTATACTACAAAAAGTTAAGAATGAAAAAATTGTTGCATTAGTTCAAAATGGGGAAATTACAATTAGGAGATGGAAAACCTAATAAATAAGCTTGAAACGACCGGGTGACACTCGATGAAGATCACATTGTAATACTTTTCTACGGTTGAGAAGTATGTGTGGTCTTGAATAATTAAAGTGTTTGAAAATATATATATATATATATATATATATATATAGGCATATCAAAATTATTAATTATGAGAATGGAGAGTTATGACTTCAACATCATTTTTCACTTAATTATTGAGTTTCTTGGGTTAACACATAATTTATCATAATATTTACCAATGAGGGACCAAAATATTGTGCAAGCTAATTATTTGATTGATACAACTAAAAATACAATATACGGTTATGAAGAGAATGGCTGAGATATATTATTAGACCATGTCGAGACTTTTTGTTTGTCTAATTTCAATGACATTGTTAATATGGAAGATACAATCAAGACTCCGGTGCTTACGAAGCAAGGTGAACGTGTAGCTAATTATCATCATTATAAGGTGGAGATCTATTATTAGGTAAATTTATTATGTTTTCTTATTGTAATTTAGGATTATAATTTGTCTATACCTACACTTCTGAATTCTTATTTTCTCAAATTCCATGGATTAAATTTTCTTATTCAAGAGATGCAATATCGCTTTTTGGAAGCAAATATAGAATTTGTTACTTGCATCAATTGTCTTAGTCCAAAAAAATCATTTGCTAATATCTATGTTAAGAAGTTGGTTCGTCTAGTAGATCTTTTTCCGGATGACTTTTCTTCATCCGGATGTGTGGTGCTTAAATTTCAACTTAGAACATATATTGGCGATATAATTAACAAGGTTGAGTTCTCTAATATTAAATATTTTGAGAAATTTAGCTAAGATATTAGTTACTACTGAAAGACATCAAATTTTTTCATTGGTTTATCGTTTGAGTGAATTGACATTAATCCTTCTGATTGCTACATCATCAATTGAAATAGTATATGATGAAATTAAACTTATGTAGAAGGACTTATGAAATATGATGAAATGGCATAACATATATTTTGTACCTCAAAGTTTTTGTCCATCTTGGGAGTAGTTGCAGAAACAAGAAATGAAGTTAAGTTGGAGTGTATGGAATCTGAAAACTACTTACTCGATTTTGTGCGTGGATTTTACTGACTTAAATAGAGTTTATCCAAAAGATCTTTTCCTACTAGTAACTTTGTTTTATGGATAACTAAGCGGGATATAATCAAATTAAAATGGATACGAGGGATGAAGAGAGTACTTCGTTCATTATTGGAAGATGGTCACATTGCTATAAAGTAATGCCTTTTGGAATAAAAAATACAGGGGCAACTTATCAACAATTGGTAAATAAAAATTTTGAAGCTTATATCGGGTGAACTTTTGAGGTATATATTGATGATATGTTGGTAAATAGTATAAAAGATGGGGATCATTTTTAGGATATTGAGGAAATTTTAGCTAACTTAAAAAGAGTCAATCTAAAGTTAAACCCAGAAAAAATGTAAGTTTGGAGTCCGATCGGGAAAATATATTGGATACATAGTCAGTGGATGAGGGATTGAAGCCAATCTCTCATTTCCAAAAATGTAAGTTTGGAGTTCAATGTAATATGGTTTGAGGAATGAGAAATAACTGAGAAAGATAATTTCTCAGAACACTAAGATATAATATTTGTTAGTGGCTTGAAAATTGTTGGAGAATAAACTTCATCCCATATTTGGTCCTGTATCGAACATTAATTAGGTTGAACATAATGGATATTAATAAGTGTGAACCAACCACAACTACTAGGAGACATTTTAGAAATGTACCAAAAGCAAATCAGAGAAGATGTTGATCAATGTTGTTGTTGAGAATATTGAAGGATTTTACATTGGAAGTAATATGATTTGTTATCACGGTACAACAATATTTTTCTTAAAGAATTCGGAATACCCTAACATCAGAAGGCATTGCATTGGATAATGATAGTAGTGATTAAAAAGATGATGGTATGACCAGGGCAACAATGATGAGAATCCATCTTCTCTTTCTACAACATATAAAAGTATATGAAGGAACTAAAAACTAATAGATCCACAAAACAACAGACATAAAAATAACTAAAACAGTCGAACAGACAAAACACTTGTGTAAGAGCATGTACACTCATTGGTCTTAAATCTATGTGTTAGTGAGTGCCACGTAGGAGAGAGAAATATAATTTAGTTTCATTTAGCTTCTTTTTAGTTAACAACCTAAATTTCACTCCAATGATATCTTTTAAAATCTCATGTTAAATCTTACATGTAGGAGAGAGAAATAATATTAGTTTTTTAATATCTTTGATTTGATTTTATTGTATCTATTAAAATTTTATTTAATTTTATTATCCTATAAGATCTTAAATATTTTGATTCATTATTTTTATGTTGATAAAAAAGATCGAAAGCCTTTCTTTTAGAAATTAAAAAGTCGAAAAAGTAAAAAAAAAATAATAAAAAAATATATGAGGATTTGTTAAAGATATGATTTCAAAATATATGAGGATTTATTAAACATATAATTTCTTGAAATATATTAGATCTAGTTGAGAAAAATATGGAAATACAATAAAAATAATATTTTTTAGTTTGATCATATCTTTTAAAATAGTTTAAATGTATCTTTTAAATAAAAACTTTTATTTTATCTAATTTAGTTTTGTTAAGATTTGTTGTCATAAAATAATTGATTTTATTTCTATCTATTTTACAACAATATCTTATATATAACAAATTTTATTTTATTTATATTTATTTTTAAAAATATCTTTGAAATATTAAATTTGATTTTGTTAAATACTATTTTCAAAATATCTTTCAAAAATAATATATTAAAATTTATTTTTATAAAAATTTATTTTTATATTTAATAAAAAATATTAAAAACTAAAAAATAAAATAAAATTGAAAACTAAAAAAAACCACGAAAATAGCTTACGTGGCTTCGTTAAGTCGCTCTGGTTATTTAACAAGACCACTAGCTATTTTAAAGCTTTTTTTAGTTAACGTATAAGTTAACACGTCCATTGGAGTTAATTTAGGAACGCACTAACACACAATGTAATTAACATATACTTTAACACGTACGTTGTACATGCTCGAACTCAATACATTATTCAGTATAAACTTTTTGTCGTTTCTTTTAATTCAACTGCAGTTTATTTTTAAAACTTAACTAAATACTAAAACCGCCAAATAATCGCTAATTATAATTTTCCAGTGCAAGAGAGCTATTGTAATATAAACTTCCATGAAGGATACTATTTTGATCGATGACCAATCTAAAAAATATTCTTATATTTTGGCCGTTTTAATTTTCATACTCTAGAATTAAATGTATAAATTAAAAATACTCATTTTTTATTTCTTTTTTATCGAGGAGGTGGCGACTTGTAAACATATGGTGGGGGCGGTGGAGACTTGTAAACGTAAGTTGGAGGTGGCGACTTGTAAATATATGGTGGGGGTGGTGGAGACTTGTAAACGTAAGGTGGAGGTGGTGGGGAGCTATACACGTACGATGGTGGAGGTATAGAACTTTAAACGTACGTCGGAGGTTGAGCATTATAGAGTGGAGATGAAGATGAGTATGGAGGAGGTATAAGACTTGTAAACGTACATTGGAGATGGTGGAGACTTGTAAACATACGGTAGAGGTGGTGGAGAGATGTAGACGTACGACGGTGGAGGGGGAGATTTATAAACAGGAGTAAGAGATGAATGAGATGGAGATTTGTAAACGTATAGCAGAGGTGGAGGAGAACTATAAACATATGGTGATGGTGGAGGTGATGCATAGTACTTTAGAGAATGGTAGTTTCCGTGATGTGGTGATTCATAACCATGGGTTGGTTCCTTATGCGGTGGTGGTGAAGCATAGACATATGGCTCATAAGCGGTCGTCTCAGTTGCTACGATGGTAATCACTATGGCACAGAGTAGAAGAGGCCGTAGCTTCACCGGCTTATAAATTCCAATGGCTAAAATAGGCTCAAGAAGTAGAAATAAAGAATGTTGTTGGCTTCGCTTTTGATATGGAGTACTTGAGGTTCTCACCCATTTATATAAAAACTATTGTGACATGTTTGTGCGTTTCCACTAATTAAATTTACTGACTTAACTAGAGCATGTCCAAAAGATCGTTGCCCAGTACCTCGAATAGATCAATTAGTGGATTCCACATTACAGAACCAGTTACTTTCTTTTATGGATACCTATTTGGGATATAATTAAATTAATATGGATTGGATGGATGAAGATAATACTATGTTCAGTACTCGAAGAGGGTTGCATTGCAACAAAGTAATGCCTTTTGACTAAAATTGATGGGGTAACATATCGACGTTTGGTAAATAATACGTTTGAAACTCAGATAGGGTGAAATGTTGAGGTATATATTGATGATATATTGGTAAATATTTTAAATGATGAGGATCATTTTTATGATTTAGAGGAAACTTTTGCTAACTTAAAAACGGTCAATTTAAAGTTAAACCTAGAAAAATGTACGTTTGGAGTCCGATCAGGGAAAGTTATGAGATATATAGTCAGTGAACGAGGGTTGAAGGCGATCCTTCATTATTAAATGTTCTAAGTAATGTAACACCTTCTCGAACTATCAAAGAAGTTCAAATCTTGACAATACTATTGGTAGCTTTGAATAGATTCATATCTCGTTCATTAGATAAATATGCTTCTTTTTCCAAGAATTGAGACAAGCAAATTGTTTTGACAGGACCAAAGAATATTTTGAAGCCTTTCATCGAATCAAAGATTATCTCTCTTCACCAGAAATCTTGACATGGCCAAATCTAGGGAAAACATTGTACGTTTATATAGCGATGTTAGATTATGTTGTAAGTGTTGTTTTGATTCGAGAAGAAGAAATTCACCCAAGACAAGTGTATTACGCGAGTAAAAGTCTTTTGGATGCTTAGAAGCGGCATTTAAAGTTAGAAAAGTTGGTCCTTGCATCAGTAACTGTTTCTCGAAAAATGAGGCTATATTTCGAGGCTCATTCTATCATCGTACGAGCATCATTTCCATTCAAAACAATATGTTACAAAGGCATGATATATCTTGAAGAATGACCAAGTTGTTAGTTTAATTGAGAGATTTAGATATTGAATTTGAGTCTATGACTTTAATAAAAGCACAAGCCTTAGCAAACTTCATGGTCAAATTTGATTATGAACGGTTGGATATGGAAATAGACGAGGAAAAATTTGAGTCATAATGGACAGTCCAAATAGATGGGGGCTCAAGTACATTAGGATTCGATGGAGGGGTGCAGTTAAAACATCGAATAATGAGACTGAGTATGAAGTTTCTTTGGCAGTTTTGAGACTTAATCAAATTTATGGGGCTAAAAAGGTTAAGCTGATAAGTGATTTGCAAATTCTCATAAACCATGCGTCTAGTTAACCTGAGGAAACAATATATTATTTAGTGAAGTATTTGAGGGCGTTAAAGGCTCCAATATTAGTCGACGAAAGCATAAGAAACAAACAGGTTGATATGGCGGGAAATTCGGTGGATGATTCTTTGGTTACCGCTTCTTATACTGAGGAATACGCATGAATCATCACACAAGAGAGCCCTTCAATTATAAAAAGTTCAGAGCAGACAATTGGAACAATAGATGAAGCTTTTCAAATCTCAATCAGTAAAGAAAATGATTGGCGGCTCAATATCAGGGAATTCTTAGAAAATAATGTGTTACCCGTTGATAAATTATTGTATAAGAAAATACGTTTCAAATATCATGGTTATGTGGTTCTCGGAGGATTTTTATACAAAAAAATATTTTAGCAGACCTTTATTTCGATGTTTGGGGAAATAAAATTACACAACGGAAAAATGTCTGCACATTGCGGGTATAAAACTTGGATACAAAGAGTTCTTTTGGCTGGATATTATTGGCCTACGATATCTTCTGATGCTAAAGAATTGGTTATAATGTGTGATATTTGTCAGAGGTTTGCTAATATAATTCATAAGCGCGAGGTCCCCTTTAAAATCATATATGACGCATTACTAATGACATCTAGACTCAACGAATATACAATAAAAGCACCCCACCTCTTTTGGAAAAAGGTGATTGATGAATAATTAGAGAATTACTTATTGTGACTTTCTCTCTCGAGATTGTATTTTATTTAACTCTCTATATTATTTTTAGTTACTTATTCTAACAGTTTAGTCCTCCAAACATTTCTTTATCTACAAATTCGCTCTAAAAGATTATTGGAGCAATCAAAGACTATTTACTCGATATTGTGAACCCTAGAGAAAAATCACTAAGGACTGCGTATGTATTGTTAGTTAGAATGGAAGATGAGTTGAAAGCATATATCAAGATACGTGCTGAATGTTTTTCCTAGAAAAAAATCAACGAAGTTGTGGATGACTTTATACATATTCTTCAACGCCTTGTAAATGACTTTAAGCATATTATTTAATACCTTGATGCATATATCTGATTAAATTATGTAGGCATGACTTGGGAAAAACAGCAACGTCAAACAGAGCTTTGAAATATAAGATCAGTTGCCAAAAAAACTGATACAGAAGCACTTTGAAGCCGTTTTCTTTGGTTAACGTTTCTGTTATTTTCCTTTTGTTGTACTTAAGATATTCTATTATGAAATGAAAAAACTAACTCCCATAATAAACTTTGTTTTTTATGTTTTCATTCAAAATCCTATATTCTAAAAAAGCAGACGTATTAATATACAATATTTAGAAGAAGCAGAAGGATTGAAATCTAACATTTCGTCTTAAAGCCACAATGTCGCATATGCCAGAACGCGATGATTGTTACGCTAATGTAGTGAGAGGCAGTGGGAGCATGCAGAAAAGAGTTTTTGAAGGAAGATTTGTCCTAAAGAAGAAATTTATATCCTTCCAGTACCCGAAATTGTCTGATACAAACTACCAAGTATGGGCTATGCAGATGAAAATTCTCATGCGCACTCAGGGAGTTTTGGAAGGAGTGGCGTCAACGGTTGATTGACACACACCGTAAAAGGAGTGTGGGATGCGTTGAAAGCGACTCACATCAGAGCAGATTGTGCTGTTAAAGTCAGAACTCAGACGTTAAGAAGAGAACTAGATAGCATGGATATGGCTGCGAATGAATCCATTGATGAATACACCAAAACGATGACCATGATAGTCGGTAAGATAAGGTGTATCTGAGAAAATGTTGACATTCTCGATTGTTGTCTGATAAATTAAAATGTGAAGAGGGTAGTCCTAAATGGTTGAGGTCTAAACAGGAGGAATATCCTACATATAGGTAAAAATTTAATTAATAATTACAGAAATATCCTCCAATACCCTCCATATATATGTGAGATATATATTTTGTAACACATCCTATATAAAATGTACAAATTCAATTAATAAACGCTTAATTACTTTTTTTTACTTTTTCACTATGTATCTCTATATATCATGTTCTTAAGAAAAGACTTAAGTTTCAAAGAAATTAATCTCTCATTTGACAAGGCTGAGCGATCACAAATTAACCACATCATCGAGCATTGTATGTGCGAACTCGAGAAGTCTTGTTCCTCACAAGGGAAGAGTTTCGTAATTAAAATAAATTATTAACGTTTTATAATGCTATTTTTGGAAGGTCTTGGTTATATAAATGCATTTGGTAATCTCTATTGTGGGAAATAATGTAGGGACAGTCAGGGGTAGTAAAAAAATAGCAAATGAATATTCTAGTATCGTTTTGTCATCTACGAAAATTCGGGGAAGTGATTTATAAAATCATAGCAATTAATGTTGTCTTTTTCAGAATCTACCTTATTAATGATCCGAGGGAGGCCCCGGTTTGTTGGTCCTTGATGAAAGCTTCAAGGATAATATATTTCCAAGTGGGAAAACTTTAAAATTTGGTACAAATTTATCTCAAGTCTTGAGAGAAAATTTAATTCAATCTTTGTCCACCAAGTTAAATTGTTTATATGATGTACTGAATATGTGACCGGTGTGCCTGTGAAAATTATCCGTCACATATTGGCAATCAAAAGCAACATGCGTCCGATCATTGAAAAAATAATTCATTTTTCTCAGGAAACATCTGAGGCTATAATGGCCGAGGTAGATCGTTTATCCAAAGTTGGACACATATGAGAATCTCAGCATCCACTATGGACAGCCAATCCGGTTTGGGAAAGAATAAAAATAAGAAGTGGCGAATGTGCAAGGAATTTACTGAATTAAATAGAGCATGCCCAAAAGATAATTTCCCAGTTCCTCAGATAGATTAGTTAGTGGATTCCACATCACATAACCAGTTACTTTATTTTATGGATGCCTATACTATAATACCTCCTCGAATTATAAAAGAAGTTCAAATCTTGACACTATTGGCAGTTTTGAATAGATTCATATATCGTTAATCAGATAAATGTGCTCCTTCATTAACAAAATAAAGATGACAAACCGAAGATAAATTTACTAGAAACATTTAAGTTGTCATATTACATTTCTCTTCCAATGGTCATATTTATTTTGTTAATGAAGCAAATCAATATGTAGCCCTTCTTTTTTTCTTTTACCTTATCGATCCAATTTGAATACCTCATGAAGAATATGCATCGTCACTAATTTACCTCGTTAAGAATGTATGTTGTCATCCTACTACTTATCATTTTTTGTTTAACAAAGATTACATTGTATAAGAAATTTTGTACTAAGATGAATCGACCATCATTGTAACTCATAATTATTCTTTTTGGGATTTTGTCGCCCGACTTTTATAGCCTAATTTATATAACTCGCCTTTTTGAACTTATGGATCAATGATTGGACTTATAGTTAGAGCTTTTATTCTTCTTCATTTATGTCCTAGGATGTGTAGCATATTAACCTCAATAGATCTTGACGTTGACTTAAATTCATATTTTGTAAGGTTATTTTTGTCAACTTTTATGACCGTTATTTCATGACCTCTAATCATTTAGAACCTTGGTCTAATTTAGAGTCATATTTATATTTTTTTGTCTATATATATCCAGTTAACCTTCAATGATTCCTTAATGTAATGTTTTACTTAGTCGACTCATTTGGAAAATAGCCAAATACTATTTTATTATTTGATCTTATTGGTATAACTTAGTTTATTACATATTAGAATATTTATTGCAGCTCGCATAATTTCCATATCCCATCATCAAACATGAAGAAATATTTGAAGCCACCGACAAAAAGGTACACACAAATTGAGCTTGCAGTTACTGTTCATACCCCTCAAAATACCCCACAGGTTACTCCTCTGACGATTCCTGAGGTCACTCCTCGAAAAAAATCATCAAAAGCAACCCATAAGTCATCATCATCAGAAGATATTATTCTTATAGGGAATTCAGCGAGGAATCATCCCTTTGAATCCATACCAGAGATGAGTGAAAATAATCTGGTTGGCGAGTCTAAGGATAATCAAGAGAAAAATATTGTTATTGTGGATGCTCAACCCACCAGAGTTGTTGTTACGCCAACCTTCCAAGTCGGACCTTCCAGGCCAATTTTGCTAGCATCAGCCCCAGGATGAAGTTGATGCAAGTTCTCTTGTCCAGCAAGTTAAAAAAAATAAGAAGAAGGATAACATCGAATTGTCCTCGAACATTAAGGTTATTCTAAGATATAATTTACGGAAGGCGAGGCTAAGCATCTTTTGGCGCTGCACAAAATTAAATACAAGTACTTTCAACCATCCAAGAAAACCAACTTTAGAGATTGATGGGGAATTCCAAACTTCATTCAAATCCGATTTCCCGAAGTTGGAGAAACTCTTTTATCAGTTCAGGACCACGAATTAATTGTTTATTCGAAGATCCCCAACTGGGGTCTTCGATTCCCACTGGACTTTAAACTAGTGAATTATTTTGAATTGATAAACTTTTATCCGACTCAAGTCGGTTTGAACATGTGGTTCAAGCTGATGGCTTGTATCTTGGCCTCGCGGATATCTAAGATTGACTTCTCAATGGAGTAGTTTGTCAGGCTAACCGGCTTTGCCAAGAACCCTCACTTTCCCTTATACTCCTTAACCCTTGGGAGGAAGTTAAACACAGTGGACGAACTCTTAGAAGCTGATAACAAGTAGAAACAAAGATTCTTTTTCATCTTCTGATTATAAGAGACATGCTTTAAAAACTCTACTGAAAGACCCCATCGGCTCACCTTAAAATGGACTATCCAAACATTTTATTTATTTAATAAAGGGGATATATTTACTTTGTTTTATTTATTTGATATATTTTACCAAATGTTTCTCGAGGGACATAAATAAAGAGTATATCCAAACTATTGGGGGAAAATACCAAAAAAGCTAGTTGGACCTTTGCATGGTTGAGTTCTTGGGCTAACACCTATTGGTCCAACGAATTTCACAAATGTTTTGTTCCATCAAATTTGGCCACAAGCCATCTTTTGACGGCCGATTTGACTAAGGAAAATTCTTTAGAGGAGCTCATGGTTCCTCCCACACAAGATGCCATACGTTAGCGATTGGAAGCCTCTGACAGCGTTGTATTTCTTCCAATGCGGGCAAGGGATCCAAGTCACCGAGATCCTAAAAACAATTTGGTCAAAGAAGAGGATGCCAATGTTGGGACCGAAGCCAACAAGGGAAATAAGGTTGAGGTTGAAATTAATGAAGTTAATCCTATCGGGAAAGGTGGCCTCAAGAGGCCAATGAAGAGATACACGTCCAAAGACAAATGTATGAAGAAAATTATAGAAGAAGATGATGACAAAACATATTCAATCATGCATGATCTTAAGAAGGTCATTATTGTAGATTAATACTCTGCTTGGAATTCAACAAATGAGTTTGTTTCTCAAGACATCAAGACAAATGACAGCCAAAGAGGCCATCAGAACAAACATGAAGTTCTAAAGAGTGTCAAAGCTAATTCTCCTGCATCGGCTTATTTTTATATATACGAGAATGAATTTCTATCCATAGAGGATAACAAGTTACTTTATGATGCTACCCTTCTCGAGAGAAAAAACAATAAGTTGGTAAAAAAATGCGAGACGTGAAAAAAGTTAGAAGAGGATCTTTCCGAGTACAATAAGATCCCTATTTAGCGTTCGACGAAGATTGAGGTGTTGGAAACTCAATTGAAGAATGAGCAATAATAATTTGATGATGAGCTGGAATGGTTCATTGCAAGAGATACTGATCGGAGTACGCTTCTAAGACATACTTCAAGAATGTTGTCAAGGAAATCGAAAAACTCACTACTGAGAAGCAAACTCTTGGGAATGATGTTGAAAAGTATAAGAATGCTTGTCTAGAGGAGTATCATGCTGAACGTGATCTCGTTTAGAAAAAAGGACGCCAAAATTAATCTACTTTTGTTGTAGAAATTCATGAGTGTTTTCCTGATTTGAAGTTATGAAGTATTTGGGAGCGTGTTCCGAATAAGCACCGTCTGGAGGGGGTTGATATTTGGTCGATGAAGAATCATCCAGCGATTTCGAAGAATAAAAAATTTCATACTCAACAGCTCGTCAAAGGATAATGATGAAAGTACCCCTTTGGGGTAAAACAATAGTACTTAATTAGTTTTTGTTTTCATTTCTTTCATGTAAATTCTTATAAACCAACTGTGCCTTGGGAATCTTTTTTTCTAAGTCCTCTTATTCTTTCGAGTTATTTTGTACTATGGAAAATTTTATGAATAGAAGTATTCTTCGGTTAGTTCTTTTCCACCAAACATTTTCTTATCAAAATATTATTATCCATTAAATTTTATTGGAAGACCCTTATTGGTCTAAAATATAAATATTATTAAACAATATTCGTTGGAAGATCCTTCTTGGTCCAAAAGAAAACAATTATTGACCAATATTTGTTGGAACACCCTTCATGGTCCAAAAGATAAACATTGTTGACCAAAATTCTTTAGAAGATCCTTATAGGCCCAAAAGATACAAATTGTTGCCCAATATTCGTTGTAAGACCCTTCTTGGTCCAAAAGATACAAATTGTGCAAACTATTTTAAAATGGAAAATAGAGTTTATAAATAAGTCGGCTATAAGGGCACCTCATTAAAACCTTCTTGCACCACCAAGATAGGAAAGAGTATGCCACTAATCCTTACATAAATTTTCAAAAAATATATACACATTTTTACATTTATTCCAAGTACAATTTAATATATTCAATGTTACACGGATGATGATCATATCTTCCTTATTTATATTTAAGTCGATATGTCCCCGACTTTATGTTTTCAGTTACCATGTACGGGCCCTCCCAATTAGGTCCTAAATTGCCAAGCCGTTTTTCTTCTCTATATAGAATTACTATCCTCAGAACCTTGTCATTTATAATGCTATTTTTTGAAGGTCCTGGGTATCTCTATTGTCCACCAATCCTTGAAATATGTTGTAGGAAATAATGTAGTGACAGTCATGAGTAGCCAAAAATAGCAAATGAATGTTCTCGTATCACTTTGTCATCTGGGAAAATTCGGGGAATTGATTCAGAAAATCATAGCAATTAATGTTGTCTTCCTCAAACTCTACCCTATTGATGATCTGATGGAGGCCCTCGGTTTGTTGGTCCCTGATGAAAGCTTCAAGGATAATATTTTTCCAAGTGGGAAAACTTAAAAATTGGAACAAATTTATCTCCGTTCTTGAGAGAAAATTTAATTCAATTTTTTTTACATGATGTATTAAAGATGTGACCGGTGTGCCTGTCGAAATTATCGGTCACGGGTTGGCAATGAATAGCAATGTGCGTCCGATCATTCAAAAGATAATGTATTTTTCTCAGGAAAAATCTAACACTATAATGGTCGAACTTTGGTAAATAATAAAAATGGCAAGTGGCGAATGTGCATGGATTTTACTGAGTTAAATAGAGTTTATCCAAAAGATCTTTTCCCAGTTCCTCAGATAGATCAGGTAGTGGATTCCACATTAGGCAACTTGTAACTTTCTTTTATGGATAACTATGCGGGATATAATCAGATTAAAATGCATCTGAGGGATGAAGAGAGTAATTCGTTCATTATTGGAAAAGGCTCATATCATTATAAAGTAATGTCTTTGGATTAAAAAATACAAGGGAAACTTATCAACAATTGGTAAATAAAACTTCTGAAGCTTAGATCGGGCGAACTTTTCAGGTATATATTGATGATTTGTTAGTAAATTTTATAAAAGATGAGGATCATTTTTAGGATTTGGAGGAAATTTTAGCTAACTTAAAAAGAGTCAATCTAAAGTTAAACCCGGAAAAATATATGTTTGGAGTCCGATCGGAAATATTTATTGAATACATAGTCAGTGGATGAGGGATTGAAGTCGATCCCTAATGTCCAAAAATTTAAGTTTGGGTTCAATATAATATGGTTTGAGGAATGAGAAGTAACTGAGAAAGATAATTTCTGAGTCCACTAAGATATAATATTTGTTAGTGGCTTGAAAATTATTGGAGAATAAACTTCATCCCATATTTTGTTCTGTATCCAACATTGTTTAGGTTGAAAATAATTGATATTAATAAGTGTGAACCAACCACAACTGCTACTAAGAGATATTTTTGAAATGTACCAAAAGAAAATCAGAGAGGATGTTGCTCAGTGCCGTTATTGATAATATTGAAGGCTTTTCCAATTAATATGATTTGTTATCACGGTACTAAAATATTTTTCTTACAGAATTCTGAAAACCCTAATATCAGAAGGCATTGCACTGGATAAAGATAGTAGTAATTAAAAAGGACAATGGTATGACCACGAAACAATGATGAGAATCCATCTTCTCCTACTATAACATATAAAAGTATATGAAGGAATTAAAAACTAATAGATCCACAAAACAACGGACATATATAAAATAACTAAAACAGTACAGCAGACAAAACATTTGTATAATTCAGTAGATTATTCAATATAAATTTTCTCGTCTTTTATTCTAATTCAACCGCAGTTTATTTTTGAAACTTAACTAACTACTAAAACCGCAAAATAATAGCTAATTATAATTATCCACTGATCTATAATTTAGGTAGATATAGATTAAATTATGACACTTTATAAATTTAGACTACTAAATAATACAACAGCTAATCTATATTTAGATAGATATAGACTACTAAATAATACAACAGCTAATCTATAATTAAGTTAGTTTTTTAGTTTTGTAAATGGTGAGAAAATAAAGAGAAAATATACAGATTGTGTAACCGCCTAGGTAAATATAGATTATCAAAATAAAATAAATTTAGACTACCTTTTATATTAACTGTTGGAAAGCTTTATTTTTTAAAGATAATAGGTAATGGTGACTTTATGTGACAAAACACTTCTTGAATGATGACGCACGCGACTCTTCGATCCACGTGTCAATTATTTTGTGAACCACGGGGTACTCTTATCATGATTCATGAGGTCACTCCTTGAAAACCGTTATCAACACCAGCCCCTCGGTCATCATAAGAAGAAGATATTATTCTTGCAGGGAAATCTATGGGGAATCATCCCCTCGAATCTATCCCAAAGATGAGAGAAAGGCATCTGGTTGGTGAACCCGAGGAGAATCAAGAGGAAAATGTAGTTTTGGATGGTTAACCCATCAGAGCTGTTGTTGCGCTAACCTCCCAAGTCGGACCTTCCGGACCAATTTCGCGCATATCAGCCCCTAGAGTGAAGCTGATACAAGCTCTTATGTCCAGTAAGTGACCAAAAAAATAAAAAGTAAGGACGACATCGAACTACCCTCGAATATTAAGGCTATTCTAGGAAATAATTTACCGAAGGTCGAGGCTAAGCATACTTTAGCGCTGCATAATATTAAATACAAGTACTTTCAACCATATAAGGAGGCCAAGCTTGGAGATCGATGGGGAATTCCATACTCCATTCAAATTTGATTTCCTAATGTTAGAGAAACTCCTTTATCAGTTCGGAACCACGAACTAATATTCTATTCAAAGATCCTCAACTAGGGTCTTCGATTCCTACTAAATATGCTCTAGTGAAGTATTTTGAATTGATAAACTTGTGTCCGACTGAATTCGGTCCAAAAATGCGGTTCACGCTGATGACTTGTATCATTAACTGTGGGAGGAAGTTCAAGACAGTGGAAGACCTCTTAAAAGCCGACAAAAAGTGGAAACAAAGATTCTTCTTCATCTTTAGATTGTGGGAGACATGCTTCAGAAACTCTACTGAAAGACCCTATCGGCTCACTTTAAAATAGACTGGCCGAGGTACTAATTTTTACTTTAATTTTATTTTATTTATTTGATCAATTTTACCAAAATTTTCTTGGGGGACTTCAATAAAGGAGATCTCCAAACCATTGGGGGAAATACCAACGAATTCCACAAATGCTTCACTACCAAAGAAGCTAGTTGGATCTTTGCACGGTTAAAGGTCTTGGGGTAACACCTCTTGGTCAGACAAATTCCACAGATGCTTCACTTCATTAAATTTGGCCAACATCCATTTTTAGAGGGCCGACCTGACTAAGGAAAAGTCTCTATAGGATCTCATGGTGCCTCCCTCGCAAGATGACGTACTTAAGCTACTGGAAGCTTCTAACAACCTTGTCTTTCTTCCTACGAAGGCAAGGGCTCCAAGTCATCGAGACCCCAAAAATAATATGGTCAAACAAAAGAATGTCAATATTAGGACCAAAGCCAATGAGGGAATAAGGCTGAGTTTAAAATTGAAGAAGTTAATCTCACCGGAAAAAGTCACTCCAAGAGGCCAAGAAAGAGATACACGTCCAAAGACAAAGATACGAAGAAAGCTTCAATCAATGCCTGCTCTTAAGAATGTTGTTATTGTAAATTTATACTATGCTAGGAATTTAACAGGAGAGTTTGTTTCTTAAGGGAGCAAGACAAATGACAAGCAAATAGACCAATGGAATAAACAAGAAGCTAAAGAGAATGTTGATGCTAGTTCTCCTAGATCAGCTTATTTTGGTATCTACGAGAATGACTTTCTACGCATAGAGCATAACAAGTTACTTCATTTTGCTAGTCTTCTCGAGAGAAAAGCCAATAAAAAATACCGCTACAAAAAAGAAGTTGTTGAAAAAAGTCTCACATGAAAAAGTTAAGAGATGAAGTTTACCACTACAAGAAGATTGCTAATCAGCGTTCGACGAAGATTGAGGTGTTAGAAACTCAATTGAAGAAGGAGCAAGAACAATTTGATGATGAGCAGGAATGATTCATTGCTAGAGATACTGATCGGAGTACACTTTTTGTCGGAGGACCCTTCCTGGTCCAAAAGATAAAAATAGTTTACCAACATGTGTTGGAAGACCCTTCCTTATCCTAAAGAAATTTTTTTTACCAACATTCGTTAGAAGATCCTTCTTGGTCCAAAAGATAAAAAAACATTCGTTGGAAGACCCTTTCTGGTCCAGAAAATAACAATCGTACAAACTATATTTAAAATGGCAAATAAATATTATATATAAGTCGACTATAAAGGAAACTCATTAAGATCTTCCTGTGCGACCAGGGTAGGAAGAGTATGCCACCGATCCTTAGACAAATTCTAAAAAATTATATACAAATGTGTACATTCATTCCTACTATAATTTAAGATGTTCAATGTTCCACGGATGATGAAGATCTCTTCCTTCTTTATGTTTAAGTAGATATGTCCCCGGATTTATCCCTTCGGTTACCATGTACGGGCCCTCTCAATTAGGTCCCAACTTTCAAAGCCGTTTTTATTTTGTATCTTTAATTACTTTCCTCAAAACCTTATCCTCTATAATGAAATTATTTTCTTCAAACTTTGGAGACGTATCAACTTATCATCAAAGTTTGGTAATGCATAGAATTCAACTGCGCTCTTCTCTTTTTCTCCCATATTAAATCTAACTCTATACGCTATCCATTATCCTTGGCCGCTTCAGAATATTCACTAATTCGATTAAGGAAAAATCATTTCAGATAGCATAACGGCATCCATCCCATAGACTAACGTGAATGGAGATTCTTGACTCGTTGTTAAAGGGGTAGTTATATATGCCCAATCTAGCTATTTTCCAGTCTTGCCGTCCAAATTCTTTCTCAGCCCATCAAGAATAGTTCGATTAGTAATCTCAACTTGGTCGTTCTCTTGTGGGTGGAAAGGTGCCAAGAAGTATTGTTGTATTCCTTTAGCCAAAAAAGGCCTTCATCTCTTTATTGTCGAACTGTGGCCCATTATCTATCGTTCTTCTCCTCGGAACACCGAAATGACAAAAAATATTAGAAACAATGAACCTGATCAAGTCTTTATATTTTATTCCTGCCAATGGTTCAGCTTCCACTCATTTAGAGAAATAGTCTACCGCGACGATTATTGTCTATCGTCTCTTGACACCATTGGTAAAGGCTTGACCACATCAATACCCCATCGGTCAAAATATAATGACTCAAATATCGGCTCAAGAGGTACTCTTGATGCATAAATTATATTAGCAAATTTGGCAAGTATCACATCTCATAACCAATTCGTTGGAATCCGAAGCGATTGTGGGCCAATAATATTATGTCAAAAGAACTATTTGTATCAAAGTTTTATACCCATAATACGCGGTTAGTTACCCATCATTTAATTCTGAAAAATATTATTTGTGATTCATTTTCTTCAAGACATCAAAGCAAAGGTCTGCTAAAATATTTTTTGTATAAGATATCTATGAGGACCAAGTAGCCATATGCCTTGAACCGTATTCTCTTTGCTATTACTTTATCAATAGGAAAAGCATAATTTACTAGCAATTATTTGATTTCATTCCTCAAATATTTTTTGTGCTTGTAGAAATTTGATACGCCTCATTGATCCTTCCAATACCTCAGACCCCTTTGTTATCGAAAAAGTTTCTTGTGTGATAATCCAACAGTGCTCCTCAGAATATAGAGTAGTATCCAGTGAGTCCGCCACATAATTTCTTGTCCAATGAATATGTTCATACCTGAGGTTTGTGTTTCTTCTACCAAAATTATCTTTTCCACCTAATCTAACAATGCCCCAAACGTCATAGCTTGTTTTTTGTGCGACATTCTCCTTCAAAATTCTTGGGAGCAGGCCCATTCGGAAAGCTTCTAATATCACTTTATCTTCACAACTTTCCATAGCGGTCTTTTTCTTCATAAAATAATTCGTGTATTCCTTAAGGCTTTCCAATACTTCCCGCATGCAGTATATTATCGTATCACCATTCACGCGAAACGTTTTTCTTCCCATAAAATACTACCAAAACATGTCAAAACGTTTAGTACAACCATGTGACAGGTGGTTGTACCACTCTGAAGCAACATTTTTGAACGTTTGTAAAAATGCCTTATATAAAAATTTATCATCATCGTCATAGTTAATCATAAAATTCTTAAATTGTTCGATCTGATTGTCCGAATCTTGAGATACGTCGAAATTTTCTAACTTTGAGATAACAAGCATTTCAGTAAATGCCCTGAAAGAATTTCCGGGGAGAGAGAAGATGACCTCTCGTTGTGATCCATTTTATACATACTACCCCCAGGGCCTTCATTCAATGCGTTGTACCGACCATCGTCAGATGAGTATATGAACTGATTTCTTACACAATATTCAAAATTATGACTTCCCGAAGGGATTTGCACATGATGAGCTGCTTGCTTTCTTCTAGCGACATTCACAACCCTATCTTGCTGGTCAGACCCAAGTCATCTTTTCTCTTGTTCATTTGATTCTTTTCCTGGAACCTCTAGCTCGATGAGAAGTCCGATGACCATCTCTTTGCCACCTCGAATCTCTTATTTTGTAACTTTTTGGATGTCCATTATCCTTTTCTGGGGAAAAAAATTCATCCGAACTGTACGATAAATATTTGTTAGATATAGTAGAATCATAGTAACGTCTAGATTTCCCTTTTTTTCTTGAAGAATAACAACTTTGTCTTCGATTCATTTCATTGGTCCGATGAGCATCTTCTATATGGTTTTTTTTAGTTATGAGTTCTCTTTGGACCTCCGATTTGATCCTCTGTGAACTCAGTACTGCTTCCTTCTCAGTATTCAATCTTTCAATATCTTCCAAAAGTTCTTTCCATCAAGCTACTAAGGTGTATTCCTCTAGTAACTCCTTTGGTATGTCGATCATTGTCGTTTCTTTTATTCACTATTTATTCCTCGATCGGGAGATCTCCAGATAAGTTTCAAATCACACGATTCTTTGTGACAGTCTTTAGCTCTCCTAGAATTTTTGTATCCATTAATCTTACAACGTTTGAGAATACAACTTATATTTTGGAAAAACGATTGTGGGTACAAATCATTTTTCCACAAACGGTACCAATGATAGTTCTAAATATTTTTTAATGGGATTATCTCTCAAAGAAATGTCCGTAAGAGGGTATTATAGAGAGAGAGAAACGAGATAAGTAGAGAAAGAAAGTGATTAACAGAATAATAAAGTAAGGAATGACCCATTTCCTAAAAATTGTATTTTTTTACATAGACAAGTGGTGGGTCCATAATTTACATATTTACCCCCTTTTATATAGATACTTTACCTCCTATTACTTTACTAATCCTAACCGTAATTACTAGTTATTACACAAAGCACCATCAATATAACATATTTGTTGAGTTTTTTACATTATATTTTTTAATCCAAATGAACTCCTTTATTTATCCGATTTAGTATATTCGTCCCAATATTTACTCTCTTCGATTTAGTATATTCGTCCCAATATTTACTCTCTTTATTAGTAGTAACTTGTATTTTTTGGTAACAAATGATAATTGAATTTTAGATTAGATTCTAATAGGTAACTAAATCATCGTCATTAAATAACCATGTTTTAATATATTATGATTTTATTAAAATAAAATTGTTTTATTATTAAATTTATATGATTAAACAATTAAAATATTACTTTGGTCAGTTATTAAATGATTATATATATATATATATATGTAATAAGTTAAAATTATATACCTTTCAAAAACTATATTAGAAAATATAATTAATTAGTTAAAACTTTATCTTATTTTTTTATAAGACAAGTTGACAGTGAATTTTTAGATTCCAACAAAATCTACAATACCCATAGCTTTAGAGAAAAAATGGTTTGTCCGTAATATATATATTATTAAAGCATGGTACGGATAATATTAATAGGTTTTTGCATCTTGGAATTTTGGAATAGAATAATTTTGATTAAATTTGTTTTGATATTAGGGCAAAATATTTGTAATCAAACTTTCAATTTATATATTATTAATATACTTAAGTTTGGTAATAGTTAAATACAACTCTAGACTGATAAAAGTATATTTTTTTCGGATGACACGTACATTTATTATTAGAAATATAGGTTTGTATATTTCACAAAATATGAGCTATTTTTGGACTAGACCTATCTGATTCAAGATTTTAAAAGCTTGATATGATGGGCATTATTTATTTACGTGACTAACAATATAGTAGCATGGATGTCGAATGATGATGTTTTTCGTCAACAACGTAGGAATACAAGGTTTATCATATGTGTTTTAACTCCATCCTTCTGATCATGAGTGATCCCGACAAATTAGATCTCTAATATGGAAATATATTTCATAACGCTCTTGTCGATGCACCTATGGAGTTAGGTTGATACTCAGTGATTACCAGTTAAATAGATATAACGGACGACCACCATGTGTATTATTTACCACGTATTACACATCCTATATTTCTAAGATTCATTATATTATAAATAGACAACTTCTTCTCTCATGTGAATGAGCGAAAAAAAGTATAACACAAGAGAGTTTAACCAATAATTATATCTCATTTCAAATTCAATTGTAAGTTTTGTCATCATTGGCATTAGACTTTGAACATATTTTCTCTCATAAAAATATACATCATCTATGAAAATTTCTGTAGAGGTCCATCAATTCCAAAAGCATTGGATATATAAGCTCAACCATCAATAATGATTTATTTGAGTTTATAAGGAAATTTTCCATCTAAAATCTAATTAACTCATACATTATCTTGCTCAAGCAACATAAGATGTGGGATGGGAATGAAGAACAACCAAGTATACAAAATAATTCAAGTATGAGGTTTAAGTGGTGAGAAAATAAGGAGAAAATATACAGATTGTGTAACCGCCTAGGTAAATATAGATTATCAAAATAAAATTTGTAAATTTAGACTACGTTTTAGATTAACTGTTGGAAAGCTTTATCTTTTAAAGATAATAGGTATTTTAAACCTATTGTATGCAGCTCAAGCGCCGGCCTAATCTTCTACAATTTTTTCGGACACAATACCCACTTCTTTTCTTCCTAAATGACTATAGGTTTCATAAAACTCTCGTCTTTGATGATTTGTAATCTTTTTCTTTTCTTCATTACTGGAAAAAATTAGATTTCTACATCCTCTCACTTAATCCGTTGTTCATCGATTATCACTAGAAAAGGGTTTATAATTAGGAAATCATCCTTCATCTCACGAGTGTGAAGATTGGAATTTTTCTAACATATTAGTTGGGTTCCCCTCTGTTTAAAGGCCGGGCTAAAGATCTCATATTTTCAACCTCTTTTTGAAAAAGTTAAAGTTGCTGCTATGCTTTCTCCTGCCGGTAAAGTTGGTCTTATCAACTCTATATTGTCCTCAATCTCTAATCATACTCTCTCGGTTCTTCGTGTCCCCAAAAATGTTTTGAAATCTCTTTAAAAAACCATGAAGAGCTTTCTATGGAGGTCTCGTATAGCAGTCATAATTGGATATCATGGGCCATAGTAACAAATCCTAAAAAAGAATGTCGACTTGGTATTACTTCTTTGTTTGACACGATGGAAGCTTGACATTGTAAGATGGCTTAAAACTTCATGAAAGGTCAAGGTCTATACTCTCAATTTACGAGAAATAAATTAAGAATCTGGGATTTGGCATTGTTTTTCGGCGTATCTAAACGCAGCCGATTATTCTTAATCGTGTTGATAAAGTGTCTGAGTTTTCAGCTTGACGTTTGGGTAAAGTGGAGATATCATTTTTGGCATTCTAGATGGTTGTCTAATAAATTAAAATGTGAAGAGGATAGTCCTAAATGGTTGAGGTCTTACCGAGAGAAATATCATATACAAACTTACAAATTCAATCAATATGTAGATAAGTATCCTCCATATATATGGGCGATATGTATTTTGTAACACGACATATATAAAGGTACAAATTCAATTAATAAACGCTTCATTACTATTATCTTCACTTTTCACTCTCTATCTCTATATATCTTGTCCTACTTAAGCTTCAAAGAAATTAATCTTCGCTCTGACAAGGCTGAGCGATCGCAAATTAACCACATCAATTGACACCGTATGTGGAAACTTAAAAGGTCTTGTTTCTGATAACGGAAGAGTTTCGTTATTCAAGGAAATTGATAACGTCTTATAATGCTATTTTCAGAAGGTTTTGGTTATCCAGAATGCATGTAGTAATCTCTATTGTCCATCATTCTCAAAATATGTTGTAGAAAATAATGTAGGGACATACAAGAGTAGCCAAAAAATGGAAAGAAAATGTTATCGCATCACTTTGTCATCTAAGAAAATTTGGGGAAGTGAATCAGGAAAAGAATAACAAGTAATGTTGTCTTCCTCAGAATCTAACCGTGTTGATGATCTGAGGGAGGCCCTCAGTCTTTTGGTCCCTGATGAAAACTTCGAGGATTATATCTTTCCAAGTGGGAAAACTTTAAAAATTATAAAAAAATAATCTCTGATCTTGAGAGAAAATTTAATTCAATATTTGTCCACCAAGTTAGATATGTTTGCATGGCGTATCGAAGATGTGACCGATGTTCCTACGGATATTATCTGTGACATATTTTAAATTAAAAGCAATGCGCATCCGATCATTTAAAAGAGAATGCATTTTTCTCAGGAAACGTCTAAGGCTATAATTGCTGAGGTAGATCGGTTATCCAGAATTGGGAAAATAAGAGAATCTCAGTATCCACTCTGGACAGCTAATCCAGCTTTGGTCAAGAAGAAACATTACAAGTGGCGTATGTGCATTAACTTTACTAACTTAAATAGAGTATGTCCAAAATATCATTTTTGAGTTCCTCGAATAGATTAGTTAGTGCATTCCACATCAAGGAACCGGTTACTTTCTTTTATGGATGCCTATGCGGGATATAATAAAATTAAAATAGATCTGAGGGATAAAGAGAGTACTTCGTTCATTACTGGAATAGGGTCGCATTTCTACAAAGTAATGCGTTTTGGACTAAAAAATGTAGGGGAAACTTATCGACGATTGGTAAATAAAACCTTTGATGCTCAGATAAGGGGAAATGTTGAAGTGTATATTAATGAAAGGTTGGTAAAAAGTGTAAAGGATGAGGGTCAAGAGTAGCCCAAAAATGGAAAGGGAATGTTATCATATCACTTTGTCATCTAAGCAAATTTGGGGAAGTGAATCAGAAAAAGAATAACAAGTAATGTTATCTTCCTCGGAATCTAACCGTGTTGATGATCCGAGGGAGGCCCTCGGTCTTTTGGTCCCTGATGAAAGCTTTGAGGATTATATCTTTCCAAGTGGGAAAACTTTAAAAATCATAACAAAATTTTCTCCGATCTTGAGAGAAACCTTAATTCAATTTTTGTCCACCAAGTTAGATATGTTTGCATGGCGTACCAAAAATGTGACCGGTGTGCCTACGGATATTATCTGTCACATATTTTAAATCAAAAGCAATGTGTATCCGACCATTTAAAAGAGAAGTTCTTTTTCTCAGGAAACATCTAAGGCTATAATTGTTGAGGTAGATCGGTTATCTAGAGTTGGGAAAATACGAGAATATCAGTATCCACTCTGAACAACTAATCCGGCTTTTGGTCAAGAAAAAAATGGCAAGTGGCGTATGTGCATTAATTTTACTAACTTAAATAGAGTATGCCCAAAATATAATTTATGAGTTCCTCGAATAGATTAGTTAGTGCATTCTACATCAAGGAACCGGTTACTTTTTTTTATGGATAACTATGCGGGATATAATAAAATTAAAATAGATATGAGGGATAAAGAGAGTACTTCGTTCATTACTGGAAGTGGGTGGAATTCTACAAAGTAATGCATTTTGGACTAAAAAATGCATGGGCAAATTATCGACGATTGGTAAATAAAACTTTTGAAGCTCAGATCAGGGGAAATGTTGAAGTGTATATTAATGAAAATTTGGTAAAAAGTCTAAAGGATGAGGATCATTTTTATTATTTGGAGCAAACTTTTGCTAACTTAAAAAGGGTCAATCTAAAGCTAAACCCATAAAAATGTACATTTGCAGTCTGATCGGTAAAACTTATTGGATATATAATCAGTGAACGAGGGATTAAAGCCGACCCTGCAAAAGTAAACGCTCTAAGTACTATCACACCTCCTTAAACTATCAAATTAGTTCAAATCTTGAGAGGACGATTGGAAGCTTTGAATATATTCATATCTCGTTCATCTGATAAACGTTCTCCATCGTTAACATAATAAAGATGACGACTAGAATAGAAATATTTTAGAAATCTTTGAGTTGTCATAGTACATTTCTCTTCTAGTCGTCATCTTTATTTTGTTAATGAAGCAAATAAATATGTACCCCGTCATTTTTATATTTACCTTATCGATCCAATTTGAATCCCTCATGAAGAATATGTCTCCTTAGTAATTTACCTCGTCAAGAATGTATGTTGTCATCCTAATACTTATCATTTTTCTTGTTTAACAAAGATTACATTATATAAGAAATTCTGTACTAAGATAAATCAACCATTATTGTAACTTTTAATTATTATTGTTGGGATTTTGTTGTCCGAACTTTATGGCATAATTTATATAACTAGCTTTTGAACTTATTGATTAGTGATTTGATTTATAGTCAAAATTTTTATTATCCATCATTCAGGCCACACAAGCATGTGTGGCCTGATAACCTCAATAGATCTTGAGCTTGACCTAAATTCATATTTTGTAAGGCATTATTTTCAAATTTTTATGACATTTATTGCATGACCTCTGATAATTTAGACCCTTATTTTGATTTAAAGTCATATTTGTATTTTTTTTGTAATATATATTCATTTAACCTTTAATGATTACCTTATGTAATGTTTTACTTAATCGAATCATTTGGAAAATAGCCAAATACTATTTGATTATTCAATTTTTTGGTATAACTTAGTTTATTACCGACTATAATATTTATTGTAGCTCGCTTAATTTCTAATTTGATTCGTTCTTGTAGCTCGACTAATTGATTATTGTAACTATTAGGTCATTTAATATTTTTGAGACTATTTAGAAATTTATAACATTGAGAACATGTAATGATCCCTTGATACTTAGAGTTTGTTAGTCCTTTGAATTCTAGTGTCATCATTGATCATCTTTAAACCTTTATGTCACTTGGAAAAAAAACATTTAAGAGAAAAAATTCTTAATGGCCAAAACATTGTATTAAAAATTGATTTGTATCGTTCAAACCATAGCTCGAAATAATCAAAAATACCATTGGTTTTGTTTTTTTTTGAACGAATAATAGTAGACCCATGAATTTTACCGTTTTGACCAGACCCATATAAAGTGGTCTCGCATATGCCATTATCAAGTAGTACATATCTCACATCTCTCTATTACATCATGTCTTGTCTCGCATTTTCTAGTAGTACATATCTTACATTTCTATATTACATCATGTCGTGTCTCACATCTCTCTATTACTTCATCATTTATCTTTTGTCTCTCGTCTCTCGTATTTTCTTTCATCTTTCAACTACATCATGCCTTATCTTGCATATCTCTAGTAGTACATATCTTGCATCTTTCTATTACATGTTATTTTGTCTCGCATCTCTATCGTAGTACATGTCTCGTATCTATCTATTACATCATGTCTTCTCTTGTATCTATCTATTAAATCATGCCTTGTATCTCGTCCCTCGTATATTATCTCGCTCTCTAGTTTCTCGTCTCTCATCTCTCGGTTTGTCTTGCATCTCTCTATTGCACCATGATCAGTTAGGATAGTCTTACATCTCACATTATTAAGTAGTAAATATCTCGTATTTCTCTATTATATAATGTCTTGTTTTGTATCTTTCTATTCTATCATGTATTTTCTTTCGTCTCTTGTTTTTCCTATCTCGTCTTATAATGCATATCTTTATTACATCATATCTTGTTTCATATCTCTATATTACTTCATGTATTTCTCTCATATCTCTATTGTATTATTCATTGTCTATCATCTCTTGTATCTCGTTTCGTGTCTCTTTGCTATCGTTTTGTATTGCATCTATTTATTACATCATGTATTGTCTCGTATCTCTCCAGTAGTATATGTCTTGTATCTCTCTATTACATCATGCTTTGTCTTGTATCTCTATAGTATTATTTGTTTCGCATCTCTTTATTATATATGGTGCTATCTCGTATTTCTCTATTAAATCATGTCTCGTATGTCGTCTCGTATCTCTCGTCCGTCAGTACTACATATTTTTCATATATCTATTCAATCATGTCGTGTCTCTATATTTCTATTAGAGTATGTGAGGTCGGAGTATGCCTAAGTGCGATATTCAAGACCAACCTAACTAGGTATGGCAAGAAAATTTTCAAAAAATATCATTTGTGGATCTAGTTTTGTTTGTCTTAAAAAAATATGATGCTACTTTTATATATTTTTTTCGTCTTACGGTTTGAAAGGTATGTACTTTTAAATAAACATAGAAAATGATGTGGCATTTGATGAAACATGAATATTTGAGGTATTATGAAAATGTTGGATATTAGATGTGAGTTAAGTATCATATTTAGGTACTAGACATTTATTATTAATAGTAATGGTATTATGTGGCAATAAAATTTGGTCTGGATATCTCTGGGTGTAATACTAAAATTATGAATCACAAATTCAAAGTGAGAATCATGATGGGAAAATCGTGATGTACAGAGCGTGAAGTGAAAATTATGAAACAAGGCTTATTAAAAAAAGTCCAAAATGTGAATCGTGAATAAGGAAGTGAAAAGAAAAAGTTATTTTAAATGGTTTGGCGTGTAAAAAATCAAAAAATAAAAATAAATGTTAAATAAATATTCATGGATTTACTGTACTTTATTTTCAAATAACAAAACTAACGATATATTTGGATATGTTTTCAGATATACATTTTGAAAGACGTAAACCTTTTAAAAAATAAGTATTTTTTATGAGCGAAAAATATTTTCTCTTTGTCTTTAATTTTTAAACTTAAATGGTGTTTTTAGTATAACACGTGGTCTAAACAACTAATACTTGATAGTTTCAACGATATCTTAGTAGAATTATATGTCAAAGAAATATTTGTAAGAGGGTATTATTAGAGGGAGAAACGAGATTAGTAGATAAAGAAAGTGAAAAATAGAATAATAAAGTTAGAATAATAAAGTAATGATTGATTTAATGATTGGCCTATTTCCTGAGAAGAGATGTTTTTTATATAGTACAAGTGGTCGATCCATAATTTACATATTTATCTCATTCTTTTATTGAAACTTTACACCATATTACTTTCCCAATCCTAACAATAATTACTAGTTATTACACAAAGCACCCTCAATATTACATATTTGTTGGATTTTATACACTATATTTTATTAAACCAAGTCAACTTCTTTATTTATCAAATTTAGCCTCTTCTTCCAAATATTGTATCCTCTTATAAGTAGTCCCCCACTCATTATGAAGATATTCAAGGAGAGACTAATCTATAAAATCAGATGTTCTCTCATTTGTGCCTCCTTAGATTATTCTTCATTATGTCTCCCTGGATTATTCTTCCTTGCGTGTCTTCTCAGATTCATGACCTCACTAACGGTAATGATGACTTTATGCGTGAAAACACTATTTGATTGATGACGCACGCGACTCTTCTGATCCACATGATACTCTTATCATGATTCATGAGGTCCCTCCTCGAAAACCTTTATCAAAAGCAGCCCTTCGGTCATCATCGGAAGAAGATGTTATTCTTACAGAGAAATATGTGGGGAATCATCCCCTCGAATCCATCCCAAAGATGACAGAAAGGCATTTAGTTGGTGAGCCCGAGGACAATCAAGAGGAAAATATAGTTTGGATGCTCAACCCATCAGAGCTGTTGTTGCGCTAACCTCACAAGTCGGACCTTCCTGACCAATTTCGCGCACATCAGCCCCTAGAGTGAAGCTGATACAAGTTATTCTGTCCAGTAAGCGACCAAAACAATGAAGAGTAAGGATGACATCGAACTACCCTCGAACATTAAGGCTATTCTAGGAAATAACTGATCGAAGGTCGAGGCTAAGCATATTTTAGCGCTGCACAAAATTAAATACAATTACTTTCAACCGTCCAAGGAGGCGAAACTTGGAGATCGATGGGGAATTCCATACTCCATTCAAATTTTATTTCCTAAAGTTAGAGAAACTGCTTAATCAGTTCGGGATCAGGAACTACTTTTCTATTCGAAGATCCTCAACTAGGGTCTTTGATTCCTACTAAACTCTGCTCTAGTGAAGTATTTTGAACTGATAAACTTGTGTCCGACTGAATTCGGTCCAAAAATATGGTTCACGCTGATGACTTGTATCATGGCTTCTCAGATCTCTAAGATTGGCTTCTTAATGGAGCAATTCATTGGACTAACTGGAGTTGCCAAGAACCCTCACTTTCCTTTATACTCATTAACTCTGGGAGGAAGTTCAAGACAGTGGACGACCTCTTAAAAGCCGACAAGAAGAGGAAACAAATATTCTTCTTCATATTTAGATTGTGGGAGACTGGCTTCATAAACTCTGTTGAAAGACCCCATCGGCTCACTTTATAATAGACTGGCCGAGGTACTATTTTTTACCTTTACTTTATTTTATTTATTTGATCTATTTTACCAAAATTTTCTTGGGGGACTTCAATAAAGGAGATCTCCAAACCATTGGGGGAAATACCAACGAATTCCACAGATGCTTCACTACCAAAGAAGCTAGTTGGATATTTGCACGGTTAAGGGTCTTGGGGTAACACCTCTTGGTCCAATGAATTCCATAGATGCTTCACTTCATTAAATTTGGCCAACATCCATTTTTGGAAGGCCGAACTGACTAAGGCAAAGTCTCTATAGAAGCTCATGGTGCCTCCCTCGAAAGATGACGTACTTAAGAAACTGGAAGCTTCTAACAACCTTGTCTTTCTTCCTACGAAGGAAAGGGCTCCAAGTCATCGAGACCCCAAAAACAATATGGTCAAAGAAAAGAATGTCAATATTGGGACCAAAGCTTAGCAGGGAATAAGGCTGAGTTTAAAATTGAAGAAGTTAATCCCACCGGGAAAGGTCACTCCAACAGGCCAAGGAAGAGATACACATCCAAAGACAAAGGTAAGAAGAAATTATTGAAGAATATGATAATACAGCAGCTTCAATCATGCCTGCTCTTAAGAATGTTGTTATTGTGAATTCATAGTCTGCTCGGAATTTAACAAGAGAGTTTGTTTCTTAAGGGAGCAAGACCAATGACAACCAAAGAGGCTAATGGAATAAACAAGAATTTAAAGAGAATGTTGATGCTAGTTCTCCTGCATCGGCTTATTTTGATATCTACGAGAATGACTTTCTAACCATGGAGCATAACAATTTACTTCATTGTGCTAGCCTTCTCGAGAGAAAAGCCAATCGAAAAGACCGCTACAAAAAAGAAGTTGTTGAAAAAAGTCTGACATGAAAAAGTTAGGAGAGGAAGTTTACCACTACAAGAAGATTTCTAATGAGAGTTCGACGAATATTGAGGCGTTGGAAACTAAATTGAAGAAGGAGCAAGAACAATTTGATGATGAGCAGGAATGATTCATTGCTAAAGATACTGATCGGAGTACGCTTGTTGAGGGTCTCACTGAGGCCTGTGCTAAAACCAAGACATACTTTGAGAATGATATCAAGGAAATTGGTGAACTCTCTGCCGAGAAGCAATCTCTAAGGAATGACGCTGAAAAGTATAATAATGCTTGTCTAGAGGATTATACTACTAAATGTAATCTCGTCTGGAAAAAAGGATGCCAAAATTAAATCTGTTTTGTTGGTAGAAATTCCTGAGCGTTTCACGATTTGAAGTTATGAATTATTTGGGACTGTGTTTCGAAGAAGCACCGTCCTGAGGGGGTTTCTTTTTCAGATGAAGAATCATCCAGTAATTTTGAAAAATCAAATAGTTACTCCTCAAACAATTCGTCAGAGGATAATAATGAAAGTACCCATTCGTGGTAAAAAAAGAAGAAGTTTAATAGTTTTTGTTTTCATATAGACTCTCATGAACCAACTGTGCCTTGGGCACTTTTTTTGCTAAGTCCTCGTATTCTTCTGAGGCATTTTGTACAATGGAAACTTTTATGAATAAAACTTTTTTTTCGATTATTTCTTTTCCACCAAAAGTTTTTTTATCAAAACATTATTATCCATCAAATTTTATTGGAAGTGTAAAAGATAAAAATTATTGACCATCATTTGTCGGAGGACCCTTCCTGGTCCAAAAGATAAAAATAGTTTACCAACATGTGTTGGAAGACCCTTCCTTATCCTAAAGAATTTTTTTTTACCAACATTCGTTAGAAGATCCTTTTTGGTCCAAATGATAAAAAAACATTAGTTGGAAGACACTTTGTGGTCCAGAAAATAAAAATTATACAAACTATATTTAAAATGGAAAATAAATATTATATATAAGTCGACTATAAAGGAAACTCATTAAAATCTTCCTGCGCGACCAAGATAGGAAGAGTATGCCACCGATCCTTACACAAATTCTCAAAAAATATATACAAATTTGTACATTCATTCATAGTATAATTTAATATGTTCAATGTTCCACGGATGATGAAGATCTCTTCCTTCTTTATGTTTAAGTAGATATGTCCCGGACTTTATCTCTTCGGTTACCATGTACAGGCCCTCTCAATTAGGTCCTAACTTTCACAGCCGATTTTCTTTTGTATATATAAATACTTTCCTCAAAACCTTATCCGCTATATTGAATTCTCTACTTCTAACTTTGGAGACGTATCAACTTGTCATCAAAGTTTGGCAGTGCATAGAATTCAACTACGCTCTTCTCTTTTTCTCCTCTATTAAATCTAACTCTGTACGCTTTCCCTTATCCTTGGCCTCTTCTGAGTATTCACTAATTCAGTTAAGGAGAAATCGTTTCAGATAGCATAATGGCATCTATCCCATAGAGAAACGTGAATGGAGATTCTTGACTCGTTGTTCAAGGGGTTGTTACATATGCCCAATCTAGCTATTTTCCAGTCTTGGCGTCCAAATTCTTTCTCAACCCATCAAGAATAGTTTGATTAGTAATCTCAACTTGGTTGTTCTCTTGTGGGTGGAACAGGTGCCGAGAAGTATTGTTGTATTCCTTTAGCCAAAAAAGGCATTCATCTCTTTATTGTCGAAATGTGGCCCATTATCCATCGTTATTCTCCTCGGAACACCGAAATGACAAAAAATATTAGAAACAATGAACCTGATCAAGTCTTTATATTTTATTCCTGCCAATGGTTCAGCTTCAACCCATTTAGAGAAATAGTCTACCGCGACAATTATTGTCTATCATCTATAAACACCATTGGTAAAGGCTTGACCACATCATTACCCCATCGGTCAAAATATAATAACTCAAATATCGGCTCAAGAGGTACTCCTGGTGCATGAATTATATTAGAAAGTATTTGGCAAGTATCACATCTCATAACCAATTGGTTGGAATCCGAAGCGATTGTGGGCCAATAATATCCTGCCAAAAGAACTATTCGTATCAAATTTTTATACCCATACTACGTGGATCCTTACCCATCATATAATTCCGAAAATATTATTTGTGATTCATTTTGTTCAAGACATCAAAGCAAAGGTCTGCTAAAATATTTTTTGTATAAGATATCTCTAAGGACCAAGTAGTCGTATGCCTCGAACCGTATTCTCTTTGCTATTACTTTATCAATAGCAAAAGCATCATTTACTAGAAATTATTTGATTTCATTCTTCCAATATTTTTTGTGCTTGTAGAAATTTGATAGGACCCCTTTGTTATCGAAGAATTTTCTTGTGTGATAATCAAAGGGTGCTCCTTAGAATATAGAGTAGTACCCAGTGAGTCCGCCACATAATTTCATGTCCAATGAACATGTTCATACCTGAGGTTTGTGTTTCTTCCACCAAAATCATATTTTCCACCTAATCTAACAATGCCCCAAACGTCATAGCTTGTTTTTGTGCGACATTCTCCTTCAAAGTTCTTGGGATCAGCCCTATTCGGAAAGCTGCTAATATCACTTTATCTTCACAACTTTCCATAGTGGTTTTTTTTCTTCATAAAACAATTCGTGTATTCCTTAAGGCTTTCCAATACTTCTTGCATGCAGTATATTAATGTATCACCATTCACGCGAAACGTTTTTCTTCCCATAAAATACTGCCGAAACATACTCCAAAACATTTCGAATGTTTTAATAGAACCATGTGACATGCGGTTGCACCACTGTGAAGGAACATTTTTGAACGTTTGTGAAAAGGCCTTATATAAAAATTTAGCATCATCGTCATAGTTAATCATAAAATTCTTAAATTGTCCGATGTGATTCTCCGGATCTTGAGTTCCGTCGAAATTTTCTAACTTTGAGATATCAAACCATTTCGGTAAATGCCCTGAAAGAATTTCCGGGGAGAGAGAAGAGGACCTCTAATTGTGATCCATTTGATACATACGGCCCCCAGGTCCTTCATTCAATGCGGTGTACCAACCATTGTCGGATAGGTATATGAACTGATTTTTACACAATATTCAAACTTATGACTTCCCGAAGGGATTTGCACATGAGGAGCTGCTTGCTTTCTTCTAGCAACATTCACAACCCTATCTTGCTCTTCACACCCAAGTTATCTTTTCTCTTGTTCATTTTTTTCTTTTTTTTGGAACCTCTAGCTCGATGAGAAGTCCAATGACCATCTCTTTGCCACCTCAAATCTCTTCTTTTGTAACTTTTTGGATGACCATTATCCTTTTCTGGGGAAAAGGATTCATTCGAACTGTACGATAAATATTTGCTAGATATAGTAGAATAATAGCGACATCTAGATTTTCCTCTTCTTCTTGAAGAATAACAACTTTGTCTTTGATTCCTTTCATCGGTCCAATGAGCATCTTCTATATTGTTTTTTTAGTTATCTGCTCTCTTCGGACCTCTAATTTGATCCTCTGTGAACTCAGTACTGCTTTCTTCTCAGTATTCAATCTTTCAATATCTTTCAAAAGTTCTTTCCATCAAGCTACTAAGATGTATTCCTCTAGTAAATCCTCGGTATGTCGATCATTGTCGTTTCTTTTATTTACTATTTATTCTTCAACCGGGAGATCTCTAGATAATTTTCAAATTACACGATTCTTTGTGCCAGACTCTAGCTCTCCTAACATTTTTTTATCCATTAATCTTACAACGTTTGAGAATACAACTATTATATTGGAAAAACGATTTTGGGTACAAATCATTTTTCCACAAATGGTACCAATGATAGTTCTAAAGATTTCTTAATGGGATTATCTCTCAAAGAAATGTCTGTAAGAGGGTATTATAGAGAGAGAAATGAGATAAGAATAGAAAGAAAGTGATAAACAGAATAATAATGCAATGATTAATTAATGATTGACCCATTTCCTAAAAAATGGTGTTTTTTTACATAGACAAGTGGTGGGTCCATAATTTATGTATTTACCCCATTTCATATAGATATTTTACCTTCTATTACTTTACTATTCCTAATCGTAATTACTTAGTGATTACACAAAGCACCATCAATATTAAATATTCGTTGGGTTTTTTCCACTATATTTTTTAAACCAAATCAACTCATTTATTTATCCAATTTAGTATATTCGTCTCAATATTTACTCTCTTTATCTATGGTAACTTGTATTTTTGGTAACAAATGATAATTGAATATCAGATTGGATTCTAATAGGTAACTATTATCATTAAATCATCATCATTAAATACCTATGTTTTAATATATTATGATTTTATTAAAATAATTTTATTATTATTATTAATTCAAGTATGAGGTTTAAGAAATGAAAGTATGAGACAACAACAACCACACATAAAGTCTACAAGAGGTCTAAAATAAAATAGTACATCCTGGCAAAATCTATAGTTTTCTAAAATATTCTTCAAGGATAGGTCCCTCGTAAAATACAAGATTTAACATGAATCTTATCTCATAGACTTTGAATTTAAAATAAAAATATTTGATTTGAATGTAATCTATTGGATGGTAGCTTAATTATAGAAGGTTTTGATATAAATCTTATCTCTTGTTTTGAGAGTAGAGAGCCATGTAATCAAATAATATAAATAATATTATAATTTTATCAAAGTGAAATGATCATTGATAAAGCCTTATTTGTGTTCGATTTATTCAACCTACTAGCTCAACTAAGCTAAGCTACCACTTAAACTTATGGATTTTTTAGAGAGAAAGTTGATAAGCTAAGAATATAAAAACGATTTTTCATCATTCTCAATGCATTTGGTTGGCCTACATATACTAATACAAGTGATTTTAAGATACATGAGACTCATTGATACATAATGCATTTTTTGGCTAAACTTAAACATTCTACTTGTTCATGATTAATTATTCGATCCAAACTTGGGTGATGACTCGACTATAATTTCTTTATAACTAACCTTTATTACTTGCGAGATATAGAAGACGAACTACATTAGTGCCCAACAAGCTGATCACTTAACTTGATATTACATACTTGGGGGTCGAATAGGATGAGTAGATCGTTAATAGAATACTTCCCCGAACCATTCTTGTTAAAAACTTTGTTGGTCGAAACCTCATTTGAGAAAAAATAATTTTTTTGTACCAAGGAGAAAATAGTATAAATAAGTGGTATCATACATATGAGCGGTAGCTAGGTCGACTATGACTGAATAATAGCGTGAAATATTTAAAAATTTAAATAATAGAGGGGGATTATCCGCGGTCGCGGTAGAATGCAAGACACGTTCTAGAAAAATAAAAACTTTACCGAGAATCGTACAATATTTATTCATTTTTTATCTTATTGATGGCCATAACTTTATCTGAGTTCCAATCTTACTAAGAGGTACACTAAAGATCATAAAGTTTTTAAAAAGATATAAGATATTTCTTTTCTCCTATACACACGATTGGAATATGAAAACATAGTTAATATATTTAAGATAATTACGTATGTAGGAAATACTGCCTCAATTCATGCCAACATCAGATCTAGGATGTGATATAGTTCCAAAAAATAAACTAGATACAAAGAATTCCAATAAGTTTTCATTTTCCAACCAAAATCCATTTATTTATTTCATATATTATAGAACTGAAATAAGAGGGGTACACATTACACCGCGATTGTGAATCAAATAAAAGATTTCAAGAAATTATAGATTTATTCATTCTATTAATAACTAAATGAGTTGTTTAACTCCACAAATTAGTGGAAAATTTATTGGTTTAAAATCATGTTTTTTAGATGAAGATAATTAAACTTTTAATGAAAGACTCTGAAGAAATAAAAAACAAAACATAATATCATTTGGTAGATATAACATATTAAAGGCGCATACTTGATCTAAAATCTAATTTAACCTATTAGCACATAAGAATTGTATTCAAATGTCATAATAGGTTTATGGTATATAGTATATACATATAATAAACATTCGAGCCATATAATTTATCTATGATACAATGTACTTATACTTACCAGATAAAATAAATATAGTAGACCTAATAAAATTATTTTGTTGTATCCGAACTTATACCGATCCAACTTATTTCATGAATAAATATGACCAAATAACCAACTAAGAATGAGTATTGAGCTCTATTAGATATAATATATTTTTGCTACTCAGTAACTGAGTGGTAAGAGATTGATTGATAACTAAACGGTCGTAGGTTTGACTATTAATTAGGGAGATTCAATTCATTATGAATTTATAATGCCAGAAGGAAAGAATTCACTTTGATCATTAAGAGTGGAGTATGTAACTTGTTCTTTATGTGTTTGTTTCTATTGTATTTTATTTTTTCGTATCCCATTTTGTTCTATGATATTTTGTGAATCCCTTAATGTAGGTCAGATATAATTCTTTATTCCATTGTTTGAGGTCTCTTTACAACTAGCTAATCAAGAATTATCAAACGTACTAGTACTAAAACACGCATTAGAGATAAAATCATTGATTCTTACGAGAGGTTAAAATTACCACGGGTAAGCATACACATATAAATTTAATTACTTAATTATGAGGAACATGTTTATCTAAAACTTATACTTGCTCTGCTATGGTGCCCAAGCCTAGACGAGGAAGAGTTGCGAAGAGTGTAGAAAAATATACAAATTTGGACCGAGAATATGAATAATATGTATCTAAATAATAAATTATATAACTCTAAAATTCACTTATTTTCCAATTAGTAAACACAAATTGCACATATTTTTCTACTATATTTTAGATTATATGACACCATTTTTACTCAAAAGTAATAGAAGTCCCCGTTGTGTAACAAAACTTACTACATAGCAACTCATACTTGAAAACATTTTGTTGCTTCCGCAGTTGCTGTCTCACCGGTCTGCACCACAAACGTAAACGTATTGTATGCAACTCAAGCGCCGGCCTAATCTTCTACAATTTTTTCGGACACAATACCCATTTCTTTTATTCCTAAATGACTATAGGTTATATAAAACTCTCAATGTTTGATGATTTTTAATCTTTTTCTTTTCTTCGTTACTGGAAAAAATTAGATTTCCACACTAAATCATTTAATCCGTTGTTCATCGATTATCACTAGAAAAGGGTTTATAATTAGGAAATCATACTTCATCTTACGAGTGTGAAGATTGGAATTTTTCTAACATATTACTTGGGTTCCCCTCTATTTAAAGGTTGGGCTAAAAATCTCATATTTTCAACCTCTTTTTGAAAACGTTAAAGCTCCCTTGGAAGGTTGGGTTGCTTTCTCCTGCGGGTAAAGTTGGTCTTATCAACTCTATATTGTCCTCAATCTCTAATCATACTCTCTCGGTTCTTCGTGTTTCCCAAAAGTGTTTTGAAATCTCTTTAAAAAACCATGAAGAGCTTTCTATGGAGGTCTCGTATAGCAGTCATAATTGGATATCATGGGCCATAGTAACAAATCCTAAAAACGAATGTCGACTTGGTATTACTTCTTTGTTTGACACGATGGAAGCTTTGCATTGTAAGATGGCTTAAAAATTCATGAAAGTTCAAGGTCTATACTCTGAATTTACAAGAAATAAATTAAGAATCTGGGATTTGGCATCGTTTTCCGGCGTATCTAAACACAGTCGATTACTCTTAATCATGTTGAGAAAGTGTTTGAGGTTTCAGCTTGACGTTTGGCATTCTCGATGGTTGTCTGATAAATTAAAATGTGAAGAGGATAGTCCTAAATGGTTGAGGTCTTACCGGGATAAATATCATATACAAACGTACAAATTCAATTAATAGTTAGAGAAGTATCCTCCATATAAACAGGAGATCTGTATTTTGTAACACGGTATATATAAAGGTACAAATACAATTAATAAACGCTTCATTACTATTATCTTCACTTTTTCACTTTCTATCTCTATATATCTTGTCCTACTTAAGCTTCAAAGAAATTAATCTTCGCTTTGATAAGGCTGAGCGATCGCAAATTAACCACATCAATTGACACCGTATGTGCAAACTTAAAAGGTCTCGTTCTTTATGTGTTTAAAAATTAGTTACTTCATTTTGCTAGTCTTCTCGAGAGAAAAGCCAATAAAAAAGACCGCTACAAAAAAGAAGTTGTTGAAAAAAGTCTCACATGAAAATGTTAGGAGATGAAGTTTACCGTTACAAGAAGATTGCTAATCAGCGTTCGACGAAGATTGAGGCGTTAGAAACTCAATTGAAGAAGGAGAAAGAACAATTTGATGATGAGTAGGAATGATTCATTGCTAGAGATACTGATCGGAGTACACTTTTTGTCGGAGGACCCTTCCTGGTCCAAAAGATAAAAATAGTTTACCAACATGTGTTGGAAGACCCTTCCTTATCCTAAAGAAAAAAAAAATTACCAACATTCGTTAGAAGATCCTTCTTGGTCCAAAAGATAAAAAAAACATTTGTTGGAAGACCCTTTATGGTCCAGAAAATAACAATCGTACAAACTATATTTAAAATGACAAAGAAATATTATATATAAGTCGACTATAAAGGAAACTCATTAAGATCTTCCTGTGCGACCAGGGTAGGAAGAGTATGCCACCGATCCTTAGACAAATTCTCAAAAAATATATACAAATTTGTACATTCATTCCTACTATAATTTAAGATGTTCAATGTTCCACGGATGATGAAGATCTCTTCATTCTTTATGTTTAAGTAGATATGTCCCCAGATTTATCCCTTCGGTTACCATGTGCGGGCCCTCTCAATTAGGTCCTAACTTTCAAAGCCATTTTTATTTTGTATATATAATTACTTTCCTTAAAACCTTATCCTCTATAATGAATTCTTTTCTTCAAACTTTGGAGACGTATCAACTTATTATCAAAGTTTGGTAATGCATAGAATTCAACTGCGCTCTTCTCTTTTTCTCCCCTATTAAATCTAACTCTGTACGCTATCCCTTATCCTTGGCCTCTTCAGAATATTCACTAATTCGATTAAGGAAAAATCATTTCAGATAGCATAACGGCATCCATCCCATAGACTAACGTGAATGGAGATTCTTGACTCGTTGTTAAAGGGGTAGTTATATATGCCCAATCTAGATATTTTCCAGTCTTGCCGTCCAAATTCTTTCTCAGCCCATCAAGAATAGTTCGATTAGTAATCTCAACTTGGTCGTTCTCTTGTGGTTGGAAAGGTGCCGAGAAGTATTGTTGTATTCCTTTAGCCAAAAAAGGCCTTAATCTCTTTATTGTCGAACTGTGGTCCATTATCCATCGTTCTTCTCCTCAGAACACCAAAATGATAAAAAATATTAGAAACAATGAACCTAATCAAGTGTTTATATTTTATTCCTGCCAATGGTTCAGCTTCCACTCATTTAGAAAAATAGTCTACCGCGACAATTATTGTCTATCGTCTCTAAACACCATTAGTAAAGGCTTGACCACATCAATACCCCATCGGTCAAAATATAATGACTCAAATATCGGCTCAAGAGGTACTCTTGATGCATAAATTATATTAGCAAATTTGGCAAGTATCACATCTCATAACCAATTCGTTGGAATCCGAAGCGATTGTGGGCCAATAATATCATGTCAAAAGAACTACTTATATCAAAGTTTTCTACCCATAATACGCGGATAGTTACCCATCATGTAATTCTGAAAAATATTATTTGTGATTCATTTTCTTCAAGACATCAAAGCAAAGGTCTGCTAAAATATTTTTTGTATAAGATATCTATGAGGACCAAGTAGCCATATACCTTGAACCGTATTCTCTTTGCTATTACGTTATCAATAGGAAAAGCATAATTTACTAGCAATTATTTGATTTCATTCCTCAAATATTGTTTTTTGCTTGTACAAATTTGATACGCCTCATTGATCCTTCCAATACCTCAGACCCCTTTGTTATCGAAAAATTTTCTTGTGTGATAATCCAAGAGTGCTCCTCAGAATATAGAGTAGTATCCAGTGAGTCCGCCATATAATTTCTTGTCCAATGAACATGTTCATACCTGAGTTTTGTGTTTCCTCTACCGAAACCATATTTTCCACCTAATCTAACAATGCCCCAAACGTCATAGCTTGTTTTTTGTGCGACATTCTCCTTCAAAATTCTTGGGAGCATGCCCATTCGGAAAGCTTCTAATATCACTTTATCTTCACAACTTTCCATAGCCGTCTTTTTCTTCATAAAATAATTCGTGTATTCCTTAAGGCTTTCCAATACTTCCTGCATGCAGTATATTATCGTATCATCATTCACGCGAAACGTTTTTCTTCCCATAAAATACTACCAAAACATGTCAAAATTTTTAGTACAACCATGTGACAGGTGGTTGTACCACTCTGAAGCAACATTTTTGAACGTTTGTGAAAAGGCCTTATATAAAAATTTATCATGATCGTCATAGTTAATCATAAAATTCTTAAATTGTTCGATCTGATTGTCCGAATCTTGACATACGTCGAAATTTTCTAACTTTGAGATAACATGCCATTTCAGTAAATGCCCTGAAAGAATTTCCGGGAGAGAGAAGATGACCTCTAGTTTTGATCCTTTTTATACATACTACCCCAGGGCCTTCATTCAATGCGGTGTGCCAACCATCGTCAGATGGGTATATGAACTGATTTCTTACACAATATTCAAAATTATGACTTCCCAAAGGGATTTGCACATGAGGAGCTGCTTGCTTTCTTCTAGCAACATTCACAACCCTATCTTGCTGGTCAGACCCAAGTCATCTTTTCTCTTGTTCATTTTTTTCTTTTCCTGGAACCTCTAGCTCGATGAGAAGTCTGATGACCATCTCTTTGCCACCTCGAATCTCTTCTTTTGTAACTTTTTGGATGTCCATTATCCTTTTCTGGGGAAAAAAATTCATCCGAACTGTACGATAAATATTTGCTAGATATAGTAGAATCATAGTAACGCCTAGATTTCCCTTTTTTTCTTGAAGAATAACAACATTGTCTTCGATTCATTTCATTGGTCCGATGAGCATCTTCTATATGGTTTTTTTTAGTTATCAGCTCTCTTTGGACCTCCGATTTGATCCTCTGTGAACTCAGTACTGCTTCCTTCTCAGTATTCAATCTTTCAATATCTTCTAAAAGTTCTTTCCATCAAGCTACTAAGGTGTATTCCTCTAGTAACTCCTTCGGTATGTCGATCATTGTCATTTCTTTAATTCACTATTTATTCCTCGATCGGGAGATCTCCAGATAAGTTTCAAATCACACGATTCTTTGTGACAGTCTTTAGCTCTCCTAGCATTTTTGTATCCATTAATCTTACAACGTTTGAGAATACAACTATTATTTTGGAAAAACGATTGTGGGTACAAATCATTTTTCCACAAACGGTACCAATGATAGTTCTAAATATTTTTTAATGGGATTATCTCTCAAAGAAATATCCGTAAGAGGGTATTATAGAGAGAGAAACGAGATAAGTAGAGAAAGAAAGTGATAAACAGAATAATAAAGTAAGGAATGACCCATTTCCTAAAAATTGTATTTTTTTACATAGACAAGTGGTGGGTCAATAATTTACATATTTACCCCATTTTATATAGATACTTTACCTCCTATTACTTTACTAATCCTAACCGTAATTACTAGTTATTACACAAAGCACCACCAATATTACATATTTGTTGGGTTTTTTACACTATATTTTTTAATTCAAATCAACTCCTTTATCTATCCGATTTAGTATATTCGTCCCAATATTTACTCTCTTCGATTTAGTATATTCGTCCCAATATTTACTCTCTTTATTAGTAGTAACTTGTATTTTTTGGTACCAAATGATAATTGAATTTTAGATTGGATTCTAATAGGTAACTATTATCATTAGATCATCATCATTAAATAACCATGTTTTAATATATTATGATTTTATTAAAATAAAATTGCTTTATTATTACATTTATATGATTAAACAATTAAAATATTACTTCGGTCATTTATTAAATGGTAATATATATATATATAATAATAAATTAAAATTATATACCTTTCAAAAACTATATTAGAAAATATAATTAATTAGTTAAAACTTTCATAGCTTTGAGTGATACTAATGAAAGTAATGAGTGGTTGATTGGTGAACCTAAAAACATAGCTTCTGATAGTATTGTCATTCATGATGGTGTCGATGAAGATATATTAGAAAGAGTTAATGTTGGAGCTGTTGAGGTTGAAGAAGTAGACTAATATATTCGATCTAAGAATCCATTATCTCCAGTGGCTCGCACAAGAGATCAAAGGCTTGTTGATGAAAACTCTGAAGAATAATATACTTCATTATGTGATATAAATGGAGAACATGGCTTAGATGAGAGGTGTGAAGATTTTGTCTCGGACGATAATATCTTTTAGTTTATGTTTGTCATCTGACTCGGATGTTTTAAGAATTATGTAATTTGATGTTTTATAATTAGATATTTTAGTCTGTGTGTTTGTCATTTGACTCGGATGTTGTAAAAATTATGTAATTGGATGTTTAAGTTATTATTGTTAGTTCTAATGTCTATATAGTCCTATTTAAATCACAGTTATGTGCTATAAAAATATTATTCAAGTAAGATGTGACCATTGCCTCACTGCGGTGACTTTTTTAGCCCTCTTCGCCACAGACCACCACACGGCACTGATATCTATGATATGAGCCCATTAGGTCCATTATCTAATAAGTTCTATTTATTTCTTATCAATAGACTACTAGGACTACGCAAAAACATAATCTGAAATCTGTAACCCTTTTCTTTTATAGTGAAATAATTTTCTCTAGCAGCAGCCGTGGACGTAGACACTTGTCGAACCACGTTAAATCATGTGTTCTTTTCTTTTCTTTTCTTTATTTGTTTTCTGTGCTTGAGCCATTTGTGATAAATTTCATAGTGAATTTCTAACAATTAATATTTTCTAAACATGTGTATCTTAGTCAAGGTTATGATGGTGCATCTGATATATATGATGAATTTAATGGTTTAAAATACTTATATTAAATTAAAATGAATCTACCAAATATGTTCATTGTTTTGTGTACCAACTCCAACTAATTGGTGTCACTATTGCACAGTGTTGTGACTGTTTTTTCAGCGTTATCACTATAATTGTAAACAGGTATGAAATATCTTGTAAAAGGAAGGATAAACTACAAAAAAATTAGCATAAAATAATTGTTGCATTAGTTGAAAGTGGGAAATTACAAGTGGGAGAGGGAAAACTAAATAAATGAGTTTGTAACAACCGGCTGACACTCGATGAGGACCATATTTCAATACTTTTCTATGGTTGAGAAGTATGTTGTCTTTAATAATTAAAGTGTTTGAATATATATATATATATATATATATATATATATATATGAAGATGGTTCTAATCTAGATAATAGAGGTATATAAAAAATATTAATTAAGAGAAAGGAGAGTTATGACTTCAACATCATTTTGCACTTAAGAATTGAGTTTCTTGGGTCAACACATAATTTATCATAATGTTTACAGACGAGGGACCAAAATATTGTGCAAGATATTTATTTGATTGATACAACTATTAATACACCACACGGTTATAAAAAGAATGGGTGGGATATATTATTGGACCAAGTCGAGAAGTTTTGTTTGTCTAATTTCATTGACATTGTTAATATGGAAGATACAATCGAGACTTGGGGTGCTTATGAAGCAAGATGACCGTGTAACTAATTATCACCATTATACATGATGGTGAGTTATGACTTCAGCATCATTTTGCACTTAGTAATTGAATTTCTTGGGTAACACATAATAATTTTTCAATTGAGAGACTAAAATATTATGCAAGCTAATTATTTGATTGATACAACTAAAACTACACTACACAGTTATAGAGGAAATGGTTGGGATATATTATTTGACCAAGTCGAGAAGTTTTGTTTGTGTAATTTCATTGAGATTGTTAATATGGAAGATACAATCGAGACTTGGGTGCTTATGAAGCAAGATGACCGTGTAACTAATTATCATCATTATACATGATGGTGAGTTATGACTTCAGCATCATTTTGCACTTAGTAATTGGATTTCTTGGGTAAACACATAATAATTTTTCAATTGAGAGACTAAAATATTATGCAAGCTAATTATTTGATTGATACAACTAAAACTACAATACACAGTTATAGAGGGAACGGTTGGGATATATTATTTGACCAAGTCGAGAAGTTTTCTTTGTCTAATTTCATTGACATTGTTAATATGGAAGATACAATCGAGACTTGGGTGCTTATGAAGCAAGATGACCGTGTAACTAATTATCATCATTATACATGATGGTGAGTTATGACTTCAGCATCATTTTGCACTTAGTAATTGAATGTCTTGGGTAAACACATAATAATTTTTCAATTGAGAGACTAAAATATTATGCAAGCTAATTATTTGATTGATACAACTAAAACTACACTACAGAGTTATAGAGGGAATGGTTGGGATATATTATTGGACCAAGTCGAGAAGTTTTGTTTGTCTAATTTCATTGACATTGTTAATATGGAAGATACAATCGAGACTTGGGTGCTTATGAAGCAAGATGACCGTGTAACTGATTATCATTATTATACATGATGGTGAGTTATGACTTCAACATCATTTTGCACTTAGTAATTGAATTTCTTGGGTAAACACATAATAATTTTTCAATTGAGAGACTAAAATATTATGCAAGCTAATTATTTGATTGATACAACTAAAACTACACTACACAGTTATAGAGAGAATGGTTGGGATATATTATTTGACCAAGTCGAGAAGTTTTGTTTGTTTAATTTCATTGACATTGTTAACATGGAAGGTACAATCAAGACTCGGGTGCTTATGAAGCAAGATGAACGTGTAACTAATTATCATCATTATAAGGTGGAGATTTATTATTAGGTAAATTTACTATGTCTTTGATTGTAATTTAGGATTATAATATGTTTATACCTACAATTCTAAATTATTATTTTCTCAAATTCTATGGGTTTTAATCTACTTATTCAAGAGATGCAACATCGTTTTCTAGGAGCAAATATAGAGTTTCTTACTTGCATCCATTGTTTTAGTCCAAAACAATCATTCGCTAATCTCGATGTTGACAAGTTGGTTCGTCTAATAGAATTGTATCGGGATGAATTTTCTTCTTCTTGACAATTAATGTTTAAATTTTAACTTAGAACATACATTGGCGATATAATTAACAAGGTCGAGTTCTGTAATTTTAAAGATTTGGGAAATTTAGCTAAGATACTAGTTACTACTGAAAGACAACAAATTTTCTCATTGGTGTATCGCTGGATTGAATTGACATTAATCCTTCTGGTCGCTACACCATCGATTGAAATAGTATATTATGCAATGAAACTTATGAAGAAGGACTTACGGAATATGATAAAATGGTATATTCTGTGATTCAGTATTTTAATGTATCTGGTTATCAGTTTAATGAGTAAGGGTAAAAGAAAGACCTAAACTCAAAGTAGATGATTATGTCAATACTTTGATCTACCACTAAAATCACTTACTTTCCAATTAGTAAACACAAATTGCACATCTTTTTCTACTATATTTTAGATCATATGACATCATTTTTACTCAAAAGTAATAGAAGTCCCCGTTGTGTTACAAAACTTACTATATAGCAACTCATACTTGAAAACATTTTGTTGCTTCCGCAATTGCTGTCTCACCGGTCTGCACCACAGGCGTAAACCTATTGTATGCAGCTCAAGCGCCGGCCTAATCTTCTACAATTTTTTCGGACACAATACCCACTTCTTTTCTTCCTAAATGACTATAGGTTTCATAAAACTCTCATCTTTTATGATTTGTAATCTTTTTCTTTTCGGAAAAATTTAGATTTCTACACCCTCTCATTTAATCCGTTGTTCATCGATTATCACTAGAAAAGGGTTTATAATTAGCAAATCATCCTTCATCTCACGGGTGTGAAGACTTGAATTTTTCTAACATATTACTTGGGTTCCCCTCTGTTTAAAGGTCGGGCTAAAGATCTCATATTTTCAACCTCTTTTTGAAAAAGTTAAAGTTGCTGCTATGCTTTCTCCTGCCGGTAAAGCTGGTCTTATCAGCTCTATATTGTCCTCAATCTCTAATCATACTCTCTCGGTTCTTCGTGTCCCCAAAAGTGTTTGACCTTTCTATCGAGGTCTCGTATGGCAGTCATAATTGGATATCATGGCCATAGTAACAAATCCTAAAAAAGAATGCCGACTTGGTATTACTTCTTTGTTTGACACGATGGAAGCTTTGCATTGTAAGATGGCTTAAAACTTCATGAAAGGTCAAGGTCTATACTCTCAATTTACGAGAAATAAAATAAGAATCCGGGATTCGGCATCGTTTTCCGGCGTATCTAAACACAGCCGATTATTCTTAATCGTGTTGATAAAGTGTCTCAGTTTTCAGCTTGACGTTTGGATAAAGTCGAGATATCATTTTTGGCATTCTAGATAGTTGTCTGATAAATTAAAATGTGAAGAGGATAGTCCTAAATGGTTGAGGTCTTACCGAGAGAAATATCATATACAAACTTACAAATTCAATCAATAGGTAGAGAAGTATCCTCCATATATATGGGAGATATGTATTTTGTAACACGACATATATAAAGGTACAAATTCAATTAATAAACGCTTCATTGCTATTATCTTCACTTTTTCACTCTCTATCTCTATATATCTTGTCCTACTTAAGCTTCAAAGAAATTAATCTTCGCATTGACAAGGCTGAGCGATCGCAAATTAACCACATCAATTGACACCGTATGTGGAAACTTAAAAGGTCTTGTTTCTGATAACGGAAGAGCTTCGTTATTCAAGGAAATTGATAACGTCTTATAATGCTATTTTCGGAAGGTTTTGGTTATCCAGAATGCATGCAGTAATCTCTACTTTCCATCAATTCTCGAAATATGTTGTGGAAAATAATGTAGGGACAGTCAGAAGTAGCCAAAAATGGAAAGGGAATGTTATCGCATCACTTTGTCATCTAAGCAAATTTGGGAAATTGAATCAGAAAAAGAATAACAAGTAATGTTGTCTTCCTCGGAATCTAACCGTGTTGATGATCTGAGGGAGGCCCTCGGTCTTTTGGTCCGTGATGAAAACTTCCAGGATTATATGTTTCCAAGTGGGAAAACTTTAAAAATTATAACAAAATTTTCTCTGATCTTGAGAGAAAATTTAATTCAATTTTTGTCCACCAAGTTAGATATGTTTGCATGGCGTATCGAAGATGTGGCCGGTGTGCCTACGGATATTATCTCTGACATATTTTAAATTTAAAGCAATGTGTATCCGATCATTTAAAAGAGAATGCCTTTTTCTGAGGAAACGTCTAAGGCTATAATTGCTGAGGTAGATCGGTTATCCAGAGTTGGGAAAATAAGAGAATCTCAGTATCCACTATGGACAGCTAATCCGTCTTTGGTCAAGAAGAAAAATGGCAAGTGGCGTATGTGCATTAATTTTACTAACTTAAATAGAGTATGTCCAAAATATCATTTCTGAGTTCCTCGAATAGATTAGTTAGTGCATTCCACATCAAGGAACCGGTTACTTTCTTTTATGGATGTCTATGCGGGATATAATAAAATTAAAATAGATCTGAGGGATAAAGAGAGTACTTTCTTTTTGGACTAAAAAATGCAGGGGCAATTATCGACGATTGGTAAATAAAACCTTTGATGCTCAGATAAGGGAAAATGTTGAAGTGTATATTAATGAAAGGTTGGTAAAAAGTGTAAAGAATGATGATCATTTGATTTGGAGCAAACTTTTGCTAACTTAAAAAGGGTCGATCTAAATCTAAACCCATAAAAATGTACGTTTGGAGTCTGATCGGTAAAACTTATTGGATACATAGTTAGTGAACAAGGGATTAAAGCCGGCCCTGCAAAAGTAAACGCTCTAAATACTATTGCACCTCCTCAAACTATCAAAGAAGTTCAAATCTTGACATGACGATTGACAACTTTGAATAGATTCATATCTCGTTCACCAGATAAATGTTCTCCTTCATTAACAAAATAAAGATGACGACTGGAATTGAAATATGCTAGAAATATTTGAGTTGTCATAGTACATTTCTCTTCCAGCCGTCATCTTTATTTTGTTAATGAAGCAAATAAATATGTACCCCTTCATTTTTATATTTTTCCCATATCGATCCAATTTGAATCCCTCATCAAGAATATATCTCCTCAGTAATTTACCTAGTCAAGAATGTATGTTGTCATCCTAATGCTTAACAAAGATTACCTTATATAAGAAATTTTGTACTAAGATAAATCAACCATTATTGTAACTTATAATCATTATTGTTGGGATTTTGTTGTCCGAACTTTGTAGTCAAATTTATATAACTAGCTTTTGAACTTATTGATCAGTGATTTGATTTATAGTCAATTTTTTTTTATTGTCCATCATTTATGTCCTAACATGTGTGGCCTATTAACCTCAATAGATCTTGAGCTTGACTTAAATTCATATTTTGTAAGGAATTATTGTCAAATTTTTATGACATTTATTGCATGACCTCTGATCATTTAGAGCCTTGGTCTCACTTAAAATCATATTTGTATTTTTTTGTAATATATATTCATTTAACCTTCAATGATTCCCTTATGTAATGTTTTACTTAATCGAATCATTTGGAAAATAGCCAAATACTATTTGATTATTCAATTTTATTGGTATAACTTAGTTTATTACCTACTAGAATATTTATTTTAGCTCGCTTAATTTCCAATTTGATTCGTTCTTGTAGCTTGACTAATTGATTATTGTAACTATTAAGTCATTTAATATTTTTGAGATTATATAGAAATTTATAACATTGAGAACATGTAATGATCCCTTGATACTTAGAGTTTGGTAGTCCTTTAAATTTTAGTGTCGCCATTGATCATCTTTAAACCTTTATGTCACTTGGAAAAAAACATTTATGGGAAAAAATTCTTAATGGCAAAAACATTGTATTAAAAATTGATTTGTATCTTTCCAACCATAGCTCGAAATAAACAAAAGTGCCATCGGATTTGTTTTTTTAAGACGAATAATAGTAGACCCATGAATTTTATTGTTTTTACCAGACCCAGATAAACTGGTCTCGCATATCGTATTATCAAGTAGTATATATCTCACATCTCTTTATTACATCATGTCTTGCATCACATCTTTCTAGTAGTACATATCTTGCATTTCTATATTACATCATCTCATGTCTCACATCTCTCTATTACTTCATCATTTATCTTTTGTCTCTCGTCTCTCGTATTTTCTTTCATCTTTCAACTAAATCATGCCTTGTCTTGCATATCTCTAGTAGTACATATCTTGCATATTTCTATTACATGGTATTTTGTCTCGCATCTTTGTCGTAGTACATGTCTCGTATCTATCTATTACATCATGTCTTGTCTTGTATCTATGTATTAAATCATTCATCGTATCTCGTCCCTCGTATCTTATCTCGCTCTCTAGTTTCTCGTCTCTCATCTCTCGGTTTGTCTTGCATCTCTCTATTGCACCGTGCTCAGTTAGGGTAGTCTTACATCTCACATCATTAAGTAGTAAATATCTCGTATTTATCTATTTTATCGTGTCTTATCTTACATCTCTTTGGTAATATATGTCTTGCATCTCTCTATTATATCATGTCTTGTTTTGTATAATAAAGTAATGATTAATCTATTTCCCAAAAAGAGGTGATGTTTTATATAGTACAAGTGGTGGATCCATAATTTACATATTTACCTCCTTTCTTATTGACATTGTACACCTTATTACTTTTCTATTGCTAACAATAAATACTAGTTATTACACAAAGCACCCTCAATATTACATATTTATTGGATTTTATACACTATATTTCATTAAACCAAGTCAACTTCTTTATTTATCAAATTGAGCCTATTCTTCCCAATATTGTATCCTCTTATAAGCAGTCCCCACTCCCTGTGAAGGTATTCAAGGATGGACTAATCTATGAAATCAGATTTTCTCTCCTGTGTGCCTCCTTCTATTATTCTTCATTATGTCTCCCTTGATTATTCTTCCTTGCGTGTCTTCTCAGATTTACGACCTCACTAACGTTAATGATGAATTTATGTGTCAAAACATTTTTTGACTGATAACGCACACGACTCTTCTGATCCACGTGTCAATTCTTTTCTAACCCACATGGTACTCTTATCATGATTCATGAGGTCACTCGTCGAAAACCTTAATTAAAAGCAGCCCCTCGGTGATCATCATCAGAAGATGTTATTCCTACAAGGAAATCTGTGGGGAATCATCCCCTCGAATCCATCCTAGAGATGAGAGAAAGGCATCAGGTTGGTGAGCCCGAGGAAAATATAGTTGTGGATGCTCAACCCATCAGAGTTGTTGTTGTGCTAACCTCCCAAGTCGGACCTTCCAGACCAATTTCGCCAACATCAGCCCCTAGAGTAAAGCTGATACAAGTTCTCATGTCCAGTAAGTGACCAAAACAATGAAGAGTAAGGATGACATCGAACTACCCTCGAACATTAAGGCTATTCTAGGAAATAATTTACCGAAGGTCGAGGCTAAGCATATTTTGGCGCTGCACAAAATTAAATACAAGTACTTTCAACCTTCCATGGAGGCCAAGCTTAGAGATCGATGGGGAATTCCATACTTCATTCAAAATTCGATTTCCTAAAGTTAGAGAAACTCTTTTATCAGTTCGGGACCACGAATTAATTTTCTATTCGAAGATCCTCAACTAGGGTCTTCGATTCCTACTAAACCCTACTCTAGTGAATTATTTTGAATTGATAAACTTGTGTCCGACCGAAGTCGGTCCAAACATATGGTTCACGCTGATTACTTGTATCATGGTTCTTAGATCTCTAAGATTGGGTTCTTAATGGAGCAATTCGTCGGACTGACCGGAGTTGCCAAGAACCCTCACTTTCCCTTATACTCATTAACTCTGGGAGGAAGTTCAAGACAGTGGAAGACCTACCGACAAGAAGTGGAAACAAAGATTCGTCTTCATCTTTAGATTATGGGAGACTGGCTTCGGAAACTCTGCTGAAAGACCCCATCGGCTCACTTTAAAATAGACTGGCCGAGGTACTAACTTTTACCTTTACTTTATTTTATTTATTTGATCTATTTTAACAAACTTTTCTTGGGGGACATCAATAAAGGGGATCTTGAAACCATTGGGGGAAAATACCAAAGAAGCTAGTTGGATCTTTGCACGGTTAACGGTCTTGGGGTAACACCTCTTGGTCCAACGAATTCCACAGATTCTTCACTCCATCAAATTTTGCCAACATCCATTTTTAGAGGGCGACTTGACTAAGGCAAAGTCTCTATAGGAGCTCATGGTGCCTCACTTGCAAAATGACGTACTTAAGCAACTGGAAGCTTCTAACAACCTTGTCTTTCTTCCTACGAAGGCAAAGGCTCCAAGTCATCGAGACCCCAAAAACAATATGGTCAAAGAAAAGAATTTCAATGTTGAGACCCAAGCCACGGAGGGAATAACTGAGTTTGAAATTGAAGAAGTTAATCCCACCAGGAAAGGTCACTCCAAGAGGACAAGGACGAGATACATGTCCAAAGAAAAAGGTAAGAAGAAAATTATTAAAGAATATGATGATACAAAAGCTTGAATCATGCCTGTTCTTAAGAATGTTGTTATTGTAAATTCATACTCTGCTCGGAATTTAATAAGAGAGTTTGTTTCTTAAGGGAGCAAGACAAATGACAACCAAAGAGGCCAGTGGAATAAACAAGAAGTTCCAGAGAATGTTGATGCTAGTTCTCCTGGATCGTATTATTTTGATATCTACGAGAATTACTTTCTAGCCATGGAGCATAAAAAGTTACTTCATGTTGCTAGCCTTCTTAAGAGAAAAGCCAATCGGCAAGACTGCTATAAAACAAAGTTGTTGAAAAACGATCTGACATGAAAAAGTTAGAAGAGGAAGTTTCCCACTAGAAGAAGATTTCTAATGACAATTCGACAAAGATTGAGGCAGTGGAAACTCAATTGAAGAAGGAGAAAGAACAATTTGATGATGAGCATAAATGATTCATTGCTAGAGATACTCATCGGAGTACACTTGTTGACGGTCTCACTGAGGCTTGTGCTTAAACCAAGACATACTTCGAGAATGATGTCAAGGAAATTGACGAACTCACTACCGAGAAGCAAGCTTTTAGGAATGACACTGAAAAGTATAATAATTCTTATCTAGAGGATTATACTACTAGATGTAATCTTGTTTGGAAAAAAGGACGCCAAAATTAGATCTAATTTGTTGGTAGAAATTCATGAGTGTTTCATGATTTGAAGTATGAATTATTTGGGACTGTGTTCCGAAGAAGCACCGTCTGGAAAGGGGTTTCTTTTCAGATGAAGAATCATCTAGTAATTCTAAAGAATCAAACAGTTACTCCTCGAACAGTTCGTCGGAGGATAATGATGAAAGTACTCATTCGGGGTAAAACAAGAGTACTTTAATAATTTTTATTTTCATATACACTCTTATGAACCAACTCTGCCTTGGGCACTTTTTTTTCTAAATCCTCGTATTCTTTCGAGGCATTTTTACAATGGAAACTCTTATGAATATATGTTTTTTCGGTTAGTTCTTTTCTACCAAACATTTTTTTATCAAAACATTATTATCCATAAAATTTTATTGGAAGTCTAAAAGATAAAAATTATTGACCAACATTCGCCGCAGGACCCTTTTTGGTCCAAAAGATAAAAATTGTTTACCAACATGTGTTGGAAGACCCTTTTTTATACTAAAGATAAAAAAATTACCAACATTCGTTCCAAAATCCTTTTTGGTCCAAAAGATAAAAAAACATTCGTTGGAAGACCCTTCCTGGTCCAGAAAATAAAAATTGTACAAACTATATTTAAACTGACAAATAAATATTATATATAAGTCGAATATAAAGGCAAGTCATTAAAACCTTCTTTCGCGACCACGGTAGGAAGAGTATGCTACCGAGCCTTACACAAATTCCCAAAAATTATATACAAATTTGTACATTCATTCTTAGTATAATTTAAGATGTTCAATGTTCCACGGATGATGAAGATCTCTTCCTTCTTTATGCTTAAGTAGATATGTCCCCGACTTTATCTCTTCCGTTACCATGTACGGACCCTCTCAATTAGGTCCTAACTTTCAAAGCCGTTTTTATTTTGTATATATAAAAACTTTCCTCAAAACCTTGTCCTCTATATTGAATTCTCTTCTTCTAACTCTAGAGGCGTATCAACTTCTCATCAAAGTTTGGTAGTGCATAGAATTCAATTGCCCTCTTCTCTTTTTCTCCTCAATTAAATCTAACTCTGTACGCTTTCTCTTATCGTTGGCCTCTTCGGAATATTCACTAATTCGATTAAGGAAAAATCATTTCGGATAGCATAACCACATCCATCCTACAGACTAATGTGAATGGAGATTCTTGACTCGTTGTTCAAGGGGTAGTTATATATGCCCAATCTAACCATTTTCCAGCTTTGCTGTCCAAATTCTTTCTCAGTCGATCAAGAATAGTTTGATTATTAATATTGACTTGGCCATTCTCTTGTGGGCGGAAAGCTGCGAGAAGTATTGTTATATTCTTTTAGCCTAAAAAGGCCTTCATCTCTTTATCGTCGAACTGTGGCCCATTATCTATCGCTATTCTCCTCAGAACACCGAAACGACAACAAATATTAGAAAAAATAAACCTGATCAAGTCTTTATATTTTGTTCCTGCCAATGGTTCAACTTCCACCCACTTAGAGAAATAGTCTACCGCGACAATTATTAACTGTCTTCTCTAGACACCATCGGCAAAGGCTTGACCACATTAATACCCCATCGGTCAAAATATAATGACTCAAATATCGACTCAAGAGGTACTCTTGGTTCATGAATTGTATTAGCAAATCTTTGGCAAGTATCACATCTCATAACCAATTTATTAGAATCCGAAGCGATTGTGGGTCAATAATATCCTGCCAAAAGAACTATTCGTATCAAAGTTGTATACCCATAATACGCGGATCTTTACCCATCATGTAATTCTGAAAATATTATTTATGATTCATTTTCTTCAAGACATCAAAGCAAAGGTCTGTTAAAATATTTTCCGTATAAGATATCTCTGCGGACCAAGTAGCCATATGCCTTGAACGGTATTCTCTTTGCTATTACTTTATCAATAGGCAAAGCATCATTTACTAGCAATTATTTGATTTCATTCCTCCAATATTTTTCTGTGCTTGTAGAAATTTGATACGCCTCGATTAATCCTTCCAATAGATCGGACCCCTTTGTTATCGACGAATTTTCTTGTGTGATAATCCAAGGGTTCTCCTCGGAATATCGAGTAATACCCAGTGAGTCTGCCACATAATTTCTTGTCTAATGAGCATGTTCATACCTGAAGTTTGTGTTTCTTCCACCAAAATCATATTTTCCATCTAATCTAACAATGCCCCAAACGTCATAACTTGTTTTTTTGTGACGTTCTCCTTCAAAATTCTTGGGAGCAGCCCCATTCGGAAAGCTGCTAATATCAGTTTATCTTCACAACTTTACATAGCAGTCTTTTTCTTCATAAAACAATTCATGTATTCCTTAAGGCTTTCCAATACCACCTGCATACATTAAATTATTGTACCACCATTCAAGTGGAACGTTTTGCTTCCCATAAAATACTGCTGAAACATAATCCAAAACATGTCAAATTTTTTAATACAATCAGGTGGCAGACAGTTTTACCACTTTGAAGCAACATTTTTGAACGTTTGTGAAAAAGGCCTTATATAAAAATGTATCATCATCGTCGTAGTTTATCATAAAATTCTTAAATTGTTCGATGTGATTGTCCGGATCTTCAGTTCCGTCAGAATTTTCTAACTTTGAGATATCTAACCATTTTGGTAAATTTCCTGAAATAATTTCTGGGGAGAGAGAAAATGATCTCCAGTTGTGATCAATTTTATACATACTGCCCCCGGGTCCTTCATTCAATGTCGTATACCAACCATCCTCGAATGGGTGTATGAACTGATTGCTTACACAATATTCGAAATTATGACTTCCCAAAGGGATTTGCACATGAGGAGTTGCTTGCTTCATTCTAGCAACATTCACAGCCCTATCTTGATCTTCAGACCCAAGTCATCTTTTCTCTTGTTCATTTTTTTATTTCCTGGAACCTCTAGCTCGATGAGAAGTCTGATGACCATCTGCCCGCCATCTCGAATCTCTTCTTGTGTAACTTTTTGGATGTCCATTATCTTTTTCTGGGAAAAGGATTCATCTGAATTGTATGATAAATATTTGCTAGATATAGTAGAATCATAGCGACGTCTAGATTTCCTTTTTTCCTTGAAGAATAAAAACTTTGTCTTCGATTCCTTTCATCGGTCCGATGAGCATCTTCTACATGGTATTTTTTAGTTATCTACTCTCTTCGGATCTTCGATTTGAGCCTATATAAACTCAGTACTACTTCCTTCTCAGCATTCAATCTTTCAGTATATTCCAAAAATTCTTTCCGTCAAGCTACTAAGGCATATTCCTCTAGTAACTCCTCGGTATGTCGATCATTGTCGTTTTTTTTATTCACTATTTATTCGTCGATCGGGAGATCTCCTGATAAGTTTCAAATCGCACGATTCTTTGTGTCAGACTCTAGCTCTCCTAGCATTTTTGTATCCATTAATCTAACAACGTTTGAGGATAAAACTATTATTTTGGAAAAAACGATTCCCGGTACCAATCATTTTTCCACAAACGGTACCAATGATAGTTCTAAAGATTTCTTAATGGAATTATCTCTCAAATAAATGTACGTAAGAGGGTATTATAGAAAGAGAAACGAGATAAGTAGAGAGATAAAGTGATAAACAGAATAATAAAGTAATGATTGATTAATGATTGCTACATTTCCTAAAAAATTGTGTTTTTTTATATAGACAAGTGGTGGGTCCATAATTTACATATTTACCCCATTTCATATGGATATTTTACCTATTACTTTACTAATCTTAACCGTAATTACTAGTTATTACACAAAGCACAATCAATATTACAATGTACAAATAATATTACTTTGCCTAAATTCATGCCATTATCAGATCTGGGATGTGATATAGTTCCAAAAAATAAACTAGATACAAACAATTCCAATAAGATTTCATTTTCAAACCAAAATCCATTTATTTATTTATTTCATATATTATACAACCGAAATATGAGGGATACACGTTACACCGCGATTGTGAATCAAATAAGAGATTTTAAGGAATTATCGATTTATTCATTCTATTAATAACTGAATGAGGTATTTAGTTCCACAGATTAGTTGAAAGATTTATTGGTTAAAAATCATGTTTTTAGAAGAAACAAATTTAAACTTTTAATGAAAGAATCTGAAGAAGAAAAATGATACGGATCTTCTATGAGAATGGTTTGAACATGCAAAACAAAAAATATTATTATTTGGTATATATAACATATTAAAGGTACATTTTGAATATAGATTGATCTAAAATCTAATTTAACCTATTAGTACATAAGAAATGTATTGAAATGTCATAATAGGTTTATGGTAAATAGTAAATATATATAATAAACATTCGAGCCATATAATTTATCTATGATACAATGTACTTATATTTACCCGATAAAATAAAAATGTTGGACCTAATAGAATTATTTTGTTGTATCCAAACCTATACCGATCCAACTTATTTCATCAATAAATATCACCAAATAACAAACTAAGAACGAGAATTGAACTCTATTACACATAATATATTGTTGTTATTCAGTAACTCACTCGTAAGAGATTGATTGATAACTGAATGGTTGTATATTTGAATCTCACTTAGGGAGATTCAATTCATTACGAATTTATAATGCCAGAATGAAAGGAATTTAATGTCAAATTGTTGAGTTGCAATAAATAGATCTTAATGAATGGTAGGACCGAGTAGAGTCGGAGTGTATAGAATCTAAAAACTACTTACTTGATATGAACTTGCAACGGGTCTAAATTTTCTTGAAAAATGTTGTTATGGAATAAAGCAACAACGATTACGTTTTAAAATTCGTTGTTACAATTGTCTAGTGCCACACTTGTGTATATGTGAAATAAAGGAGTGTAACTAATATTGTAACTAATTGTACATAGCTGGCAAAACTGTATAACAACAGTGATTCCTTAACGACCAATGATTGTAACAATGATCAAGATTTAACGAAATAAAAAACACGTTACACAATATCTCTGGGTTTTTAACTACCAGTGCTTTCCAAAACCTAGAATCTCCAATTGCACCTATAAGTACTTGTTGTAATCTGTTGATTTGTTTTGATTTATATGGTCTACGTTTTTCATCGATTGATCCTTGTTTTAGGTAGTTATGTTAATATTGTTTGATATATGTCAGGGTTTGAGAAGATGGAAGTGTTTTACATTAGACGTAATATTGACTTTGAATATTGTTGTTATCATGGTACCACAATAAAAAATTCAGTACATTATTCAATATAAATTTTCTTGTCTTTTAATTCAACGGGCAGTTTATTTTTAAAACTTAACTAGATACTTAAACCGCCAAATAATCGCTAGCTAATTATAGTTGTCCAGTGCAAGAGAGCTGTTGTATTATAAACTTGGATGAAGGACACTATATTCCTCGTTAACCAATCTCAAAAATATTCTTATATTTTGGCCGTTTTTTATTTTCATACTCTAGAATTTAATGTATAAATTAAAAATGTTCATTTTTTACTTTTCCAAACTTTTTATCATAAATCTTTTACTACTGGTATTTTTTATTTCTTTTGGACCACGACAATAGAAAAAAACAATCCTTGACCAGAATGCTCCCTTTTGCTTAGATTTTTTTATGGAAAACCTAAACAAAAGTAAAAACAGTAGATGTATCACCCTTATGATGTTAAATATAATAATGGAAGATGTGACATCATAAATTAAAATCATTAAATAATTAATAACAAAAGGAACTGAAAATTGGTCCCATGATGAAATAGTATGGACGTTGGAAAGTCATCTCTCTAGTACAAAGGCTTTTGTGATTTGTGAACGTACGGTGGAGGGGGTGGCGAGCTGTAAACATATGGTGGTGGTGGAGACTTGTAAATTGGCGAAGGAGACGAGTATGGAGGTGGTGGAGATTTATAAACATATGGTGGAGGCGGTGGAGACTTGTAAACGTATGGTGGAGGTGGTGGAGAGGTGTAAACATATGGCGGAGGCGGTGGAGACTTGTAAACGTATGGTGGAGGTGGTGGAGAGGTGTAAACATATGGCGGAGGCGGTGGAGACTTGTAAACGTATGGTGGAGGTGGTGGAGAGGTGTAAACATATGGCGGAGGCGGTGGAGACTTGTAAACGTAGGGTGGAGGTGGTGGAGAGGTGTAAACATATGGTGGGGGTGGTGGCGATTTGTAAACGTATGGTGGGGGTGGTGGAGAGGTGTAAACATATGGTGGGGGTGGTGGAGACTTGTAAACGTATGGTGGAGGTGGTGGAGAGGTGTAAACATATGGTGGGGGTGGTGGAGACTTGTAAACGTATGGTGGAGGTGGTGGAGAGGTGTAAACATATGGTGGGGGTGGTGGAGACTTGTAAACGTATGGTGGAGGTGGTGGCGATTTGTAAACATATGGTGGGGGTGGTGGAGACTTGTAAACATACGGTGGAGGCGGTGGAGATTTATAAACCGGAGTAGGAGATGAATATGGAGGAGGTGGAGATTTGTAGACGTATGGCGGAGGTGGAGGAGAACTGTAGACATATGGTGGTGGTGGAGGTGATGCATAGTACTTTGGAGAATGGTAGTTTGGAAGTTTGGGTGACTTGGGTTCGTGATGTGGCGATTCATAACCATGGGTTGGTTCCTTAGGCGGTGGCGGCGAAGCATAGACATATGGCTCATAAGCGGCCGTCGCAGTTGCTGCGATGGTAATCACTATGGCAAAGAGTAGAAGAGGGCGCAGCCCCATCGGCTTATGAATTCCCATGGCTAAAATGGGCTCAAGAAGTAGAAGTAAAGAATTCCCTTTTGATATGGAGTACCTGAGGTTCTCAGCCATTTATATAGTACTCTCTTGTGACATGTCTGTGCGTTTCCACTAACTGTATTATAACAGCTTAGAGACGTTGTTTAGTTGTGGAGAACATGTTTATATGAAACGTGACTGATTGTCTTCAGCAAAAGTCAAACATAAATAAACTTTGGTTTTCTTCTATTACATCTATGTTTGTTCTAGTCCATGGACACTTCACTTATATTCTGTGATTCAGTATTTTAATGTATCTGGTTATCAGTTTAATGAGTAAGGGTAAAAGAAAGACCTAAACTCAAAGTAGATGATTATGTCAATACTTTGATCTACCACTAAAATCACTTACTTTCCAATTAGTAAACACAAATTGCACATCTTTTTCTACTATATTTTAGATCATATGACATCATTTTTACTCAAAAGTAATAGAAGTCCCCGTTGTGTTACAAAACTTACTATATAGCAACTCATACTTGAAAACATTTTGTTGCTTCCGCAATTGCTGTCTCACCGGTCTGCACCACAAGCGTAAACCTATTGTATGCAGCTCAAGCGCCGGCCTAATCTTCTACAATTTTTTCGGACACAATACCCACTTCTTTTCTTCCTAAATGACTATAGGTTTCATAAAACTCTCATCTTTTATGATTTGTAATCTTTTTCTTTTCGGAAAAATTTAGATTTCTGCACCCTCTCATTTAATCCGTTGTTCATCGATTATCACTAGAAAAGGGTTTATAATTAGCAAATCATCCTTCATCTCACGAGTGTGAAGACTGGAATTTTTCTAACATATTACTTGGGTTCCCCTCTGTTTAAAGTTCGGGCTAAAGATCTCATATTTTCAACCTCTTTTTGAAAAAGTTAAAGTTGCTGCTATGCTTTCTCCTACCCGTAAAGTTGGTCTTATCAACTCTATATTGTCCTCAATCTCTAATCATACTCTCTCGGTTCTTCGTGTCCCCAAAAGTGTTTTGAGCTTTCTATCGAGGTCTCGTATGGCAGTCATAATTGGATATCATGGCCATAGTAACAAATCCTAAAAAAGAATGTCGACTTGGTATTACTTCTTTGTTTGACACGATGGAAGCTTTGCATTGTAAGATGGCTTAAAACTTCATGAAAGGTCAAGGTCTATACTCTCAATTTACGATAAATAAATACTATGCAATTATCACAAAATGGCTCAAGCATAGAATATATGCGAATGAAAGATTTAAATGAAATACAGGATTTAACGTGGTTCGACAATTGTCTACGTCCACGGGCGCCGCCAGAGAAAAGAGTTTCACTATGATAGAAAAGGTTACAGATTTCAGATTGTGTTTTGTGTCGCCGTAGTAATCTATTTATAAGGAATTAATAGACTTACTAGACTATGGGCCTAATGGGCTCATACCACAAGAATAACTCAAGTAATTGGACAATATCACTATCACAACACAAAACTGTACTGCCGTACACATTACACTGTCAAGGCACTATTCGACTCATTCACAAAAAATCTTCCCCTTGAGGCGAATATCCTTTCTTCACTATCAACAAAGAATCTTCTCTTCTTCTGACTCACCAAATGCCCTTAAGGAATTCACTCTATACTGCGAACACCGATCCAGTTTAGGCATTCCCTAAACTTTCGAACTGATACTGCCTTGGTCATTATATCTGCTGGATTATCGTGTGTAGACACTTTCTTCACATCAACAATTCCCTTTGATATTATATCACGAATAATCATACTTGACATCTATGTGCTTTGTACGCTCATGGTACATCTGGTTCCCTGTAAGGTGTATGGCGCTTTGACTGTCACAAAACACTTTTGTAGTAGTCTTATCCAAGCCCAAATCTGCCACCAAACCTTCCAACCATATTGCCTCTTTAACTGCTTCTGTTAGCGCCATGTACTCTGCCTCTGTTGTAGATAAAGCTACAGTAGCTTGCAACTGTGCTTTCTAACTGATCGCACTCCCAGCTAGAGTAAATACATATCCTGTCAGAGATCTTCTTTTATCCATATCACCTGCAAAATCAGAATCAACAAAACCAACCAATGATCCTGCAACATCATTCAGCGATTCATCAATATCGGTTTTGTTAAAAGTTAAGCCAACGTTCACAGTATTCTTCAGATACCGAAGTATCCATTTCACTGCCTGCCAGTGTTCTTTCCCAGGACATCTCATGTACCTGCTAACTACACTAACCGCATGTGATATATCAGGACGTGTGCATACCATAGCATACATGATACTACCAACTGCACTTGCATATGGAACCTTCGACATTTGTTCCAACTCAGCATCGTCCTTGGCCGCTTCTACTGCAGACAACTTGAAATGAGTAGCAAAAGGAATGTTAACTGCTTTAGCATCAAACATGTTGAATCGTTTTAACACTTTCTCAATATAGCTTCGTTGAGACAAGTGTAATGTTCCTAAATTTCTGTTCCTGATAATCTCCATACCAAGAATTTTCTTTACTCTACCCAGATCCTTCATCTCAAACTCGGCACTAAGCTGCTTCTTTAACTGCACAATGTGTGACATACTACAAGCAGCAATAAGCATATCATCCACATACAACAACAAGTAAACATAAGAATCATCTGACGTCTTTTGATAATACACACAACTATCATATGGACTCCTCATGAACCGTTTTGACACCATGAATGTATCAAAACGTTTGTACCATTGCCTAGGTGACTGTTTCAAACCATACAGTGACTTTTTCAGCAGACAAACTTTGTCCTCCATATTAGGTTCGATAAATCCCTCTGGTTGTCTCTTGTAGATTTGCTCCTCCAATTCACCATGTAGAAACGCAGTCTTCACATCCAACTGCTCAAGGTCTAAATCTTGCAAAACTACTATGGCTAACAAAACTTGAATCAAACTATGCTTCACCATTGGAGAAAACACTTCATTCAAGTCGATTCCTTCCCTTTGAGTAAAACCCTTAGCGACCAGTCTTGCTTTGAATCGAGATGCCTCAACCCCTGGATTACCTTCCTTTTTCTTAAACACCCATTTACTGCCTACTATCTTCTGTCCTTTAGGCAAGTCAACAAGCTTCCATGTTTGATTCTTATGAAGAGATTCAATCTCTTCTCCCATAGCACCAATCCATCGATCTGCTTCTGAACTTGCTATAGCTTCTTTGTAGCTACTAGGTTCCTGCATCTCAACTTCTTCTGCAACTGACAGAGCATATGCAACTAGATTTACATACCTTTTTGGAAGTCTAATATCTCTTCTTTCTCCGCCCAATGCTATGCTATAAGGTTGTTGCTCTGGTTCGGGCACATCATCATCACTATCATCCGATGCTGACGCTTCACCTCCTGATTCTGGATCCACCTCAGAACCACTTGAATCATTGGACTTGCTAGGAACTGATTCTACTTCAAGCTCCACCTGTTTACTCACAAACGATCCTCAGTCGACCATTTCTCCTACTTCCTTCTGACTGTCTATCGAAGCAAACTCATTAAAAGTAACGTCCCTACTGATGAGAAAACCTGGAGACTTTAGAGAGGTACACCATAACCTATATCCCTTCACTCTAGTAGCATATCCTAGAAATATGCATCTCTTTGCCCTCGGCTCAAGCTTACCATCTCTCACATGAGCATACGTAGGACAACCGAACACCCTCAAATGTTCATAATCAGCCGACGATCCAGACCAAATCTCAAAAGGAGTTTTACAATCAATAGCCGTTGATGGAGACCGATTCACCAAGTAACACACTGTATTGATAGCTTCAGCCCAAAAATCCTTTCCCACACCGGAATGTGAGAGCATACTTCGTGCCTTGTCACAAAGCGTTCTGTTCATTCTTTCTGCGACTCCATTCTGTTGTGGTGTTCTAGAACAAGTGTGATGGCACACTATTCCCTCAGCTTCACATAACTCGTTGAACTCACGACTGCAATATTCTAACCCATTATCTGTCCTAAGACGTTTGATTTTTCTTCATGTTTGCTTCTCAATCATCGTCTTCCATTTGACAAAGGTTGAATATGCCTCATCTTTTGTTTTCAGAAAGTAAACCCACACCATCCTTGAATAATCATCAATCAAACTGATGTAGTATCTGGCTCCGCTCTTGGATTGAATTCTGTTTGGACCCCAAAGATCTGAGTGAATGTAGTCCACTGTGCCTTTAGTCTTTCTTACAGCCGATTTGCTGAATTTGACACTAGTTTGTTTACCAAACACACAGTGCTCACAAAATCCCAATGATTCTGCTTTATACCATTTCAACAAATCTCTCTTTCCCAAAATAGCTAATCCTATGTCACTCATGTGACCAAGACGCCAATGCCACAACTTATTTTGATCCTGCCTACTTTGGCTATTACTCCCTGATGATGCTACTGCAGCATCGCCCATAACAACACTCCCATGGAGAATGTAAAGACCCTTCTGCAAACTACCTTTCATGCATACCATTGAGCCTTTTGTCACTTTGATTACACCATTTTCTGCATGGTACTTGTAACCCCGAGAGTCTAGAGTCCCAAGAGAAATCAGGTTTCTTTTTAACCCAGGAACATGCCAGCACGTCAAGATTCTAACAACCCCGTCAAACATTCTGATTCTGACGTTACCAATACCACCAACAATCAACGAATGATTGTTCCCTAAATAGACAGTTTCCTGCATTGGCTTGTACGTATCAAACCACTGCTTGAACTGACACATGTGATATGTAGCGCCAGTATCAAGTACCCAAGAGTTTTTCCCAAAGTCTGAACTCACGAACAATACATCTCCTTTACCAATGTTTTCACTATCGTCGGAATCGTTCACACCTTCAACAATGTTTGCTGCATTTTCCTTTTGATTTCCCTTCTTACCATTCAGTTTCGGACAATCTCTCCTATAATGACCCTGCTCACCGCATTCATAACAGTTTGAGTGCTTCACCCTTGACTTGGACCTCAATTTCTTCCTTATTAAAGAACTCGCTTTGCTTTTAGATCTTCCCCTAGTCATAAGACCTTCCCCTTCAGCTTGATTGTCTGGCTGCAACTGTCTCATCTCTTTTGATTTCAGTGCCCCTTTGACATCTGCTAGAGATAACTTATCCTTACCATACATAATGGTATCTACGAAGTTTTCATAGGGAGCTGGTAACGATCTCAATACAAACAAAGCTTGATCCTCATCCTCAATATTGATATCTATGTTCTCCAAGTCCATTATAATTGATTTAAAATTATCTAGGTGCTCTGTTATGGACATACCTTCTTTCAATCTGAAATCATACAAACGTTTCTTCAAATATAATCGGTTTACTACAGATTTCTCTGAGTAAAGATCTCCTAGATTTCTTCATGCGCAGGCAGCAGCCTTCTCACCATTAATCTCGCGAAGCACATTGTCTTTCACACTCATTAAAATCCAGCACAAAGCCTTTTCTTGAAGATCTTGTTTCTCCTCTTCTTTCATCTCTTCTGGTAACTTATTCTCCACAGCCTTCCACAGCCCTTGCAGTACCAATGAAGATTTCAGTTTAATCTTCCACAACGCAAAGTTGGATCCCCCATCAAATTTTTCAATCATGTATTTTGTTGCTGTAGACGCCATTGTCAAACCCTAATTGCAAAAGCCCTAATTTCACCACGTGGCTCTGATACCAATTTTGTTATAAAATACTATGCAATTATCACAAAATGGCTCAAGCACAGAATATATGCGAATGAAAGATTTAAATGAAATACAGGATTTAACGTGGTTCGACAATTGTCTACGTCCACGGGTGCCACCAGAGAAAAGAGTTTCACTATGATAGAAAAGGTTACAGATTTCAGATTGTGTTTTGTGTCGCCCTAGTAATCTATTTATAGGGAATTAATAGACTTACTAGACTATGGGCCTAATGGGCTCATACCACAAGACTAACTCAAGTAATTGGACAATATCACTATCACAACACAAAACCGTACTGCCGGACACAGTACACTGTCAAGGCACTATTTGACTCATTCACAACAAAACTTTTGCTAACTTAAAAAGGGTCAATCTAAATCTAAACCCATAAAAATGTACGTTTGGAGTCTGATCGGTAAAACTTATTGGATACATAGTTAGTGAACAAGGGATTAAAGCCGGCCCTGCAAAAGTAAACGCTCTAAATACTATTGCACCTCCTCAAACTATCAAAGAAGTTCAAATCTTGACATGACGATTGACAACTTTGAATAGATTCATATCTCGTTCATCAGATAAATGTTCTCCTTCATTAACAAAATAAAGATGACGACTGGAATTGAAATATGCTAGAAATATTTGAGTTGTCATAGTACATTTCTCTTCCAGCCGTCATCTTTATTTTGTTAATAAAGCAAATAAATATGTACCCCTTCATTTTTATATTTTTCCCATATCGATCCAATTTGAATCCCTCATCAAGAATATATCTCCTCAGTAATTTACCTCGTCAAGAATATATGTTGTCATCCTAATGCTTAACAAAGATTACCTTATATAAGAAATTTTGTACTAAGATAAATCAACCATTATTGTAACTTATAATCATTATTGTTGGGATTTTGTTGTCCGAACTTTATAGTCAAATTTATATAACTAGCTTTTGAACTTATTGATCAGTGATTTGATTTATAGTTAATTTTTTTTATTGTACATCATTTATGTCCTAACATGTGTGGCCTATTAACCTCAATAGATCTTGAGCTTGACTTAAATTCATATTTTGTAAGGAATTATTGTCAAATTTTTATGACATTTATTGCATGACCTCTGATCATTTAGAGCCTTGGTCTCACTTAAAATCATATTTGTATTTTTTTGTAATATATATTCATTTAACCTTCAATGATTCCCTTATGTAATGTTTTACTTAATCGAATCATTTGGAAAATAGCCAAATACTATTTGATTATTCAATTTTATTGGTATAACTTAGTTTATTACCTACTAGAATATTTATTTTAGCTCGCTTAATTTCCAATTTGATTCGTTCTTGTAGCTTGACTAATTGATTATTGTAACTATTAAGTCATTTAATATTTTTGAGATTATATAGAAATTTATAACATTGAGAACATGTAATGATCCCTTGATACTTAGAGTTTGGTAGTCCTTTAAATTTTAGTGTCGCCATTGATCATCTTTAAACCTTTATGTCACTTGGAAAAAACATTTAAGGGAAAAAATTCTTAATGGCAAAAACATTGTATTCAAAATTGATTTGTATCTTTTCAACCATAGCTCGAAATAAACAAAAGTGCCATTGGTTTTGTTTTTTTAAGACGAATAATAGTAGACCCATGAATTTTATTGTTTTTACCAGACCCAGATAAACTGGTCTCGCATATCGTATTATCAAGTAGTATATATCTCACATCTCTTTATTACATCATGTCTTGCATCACATCTTTCTAGTAGTACATATCTTGCATTTCTATATTACATCATCTCATGTCTCACATCTCTCTATTACTTCATCATTTATCTTTTGTCTCTCGTCTCTCGTATTTTCTTTCATCTTTCAACTAAATCATGCCTTGTCTTGCATATCTCTAGTAGTACATATCTTGCATATTTCTATTACATGGTATTTTGTCTCGCATCTTTGTCGTAGTACATGTCTCGTATCTATCTATTACATCATGTCTTGTCTTGTATCTATGTATTAAATCATTCATCGTATCTCGTCCCTCGTATCTTATCTCGCTCTCTAGTTTCTCGTCTCTCATCTCTCGGTTTGTCTTGCATCTCTCTATTGCACCGTGCTCAGTTAGGGTAGTCTTACATCTCACATCATTAAGTAGTAAATATCTCGTATTTATCTATTTTATCGTGTCTTATCTTACATCTCTTCGGTAATATATATCTTGCATCTCTCTATTATATCGTGTCTTGTTTTGTATAATAAAGTAATGATTAATCTACTTCCCAAAAAGAGGTGATGTTTTCTATAGTACAAGTGGTGGATCCATAATTTACATATTTACCTCCTTTCTTATTGACAGTGTACACCTTATTACTTTTCTATTGCTAACAATAAATACTAGTTATTACACAAAGCACCCTCAATATTACATATTTATTGGATTTTATACACTATATTTCATTAAACCAAGTCAACTTCTTTATTTATCAAATTTAGCCTATTCTTCCCAATATTGTATCCTCTTATAAGCAGTCCCCCACTCCCTGTGAAGGTATTCAAGGATGGACTAATCTATGAAATCAGATTTTCTCTCCTGTGTGCCTCCTTCTATTATTCTTCATTATGTCTCCCTTGATTATTCTTCCTTGCGTGTCTTCTCAGATTTATGACCTCACTAACGTTAATGATGAATTTATGTGTCAAAACATTTTTTGACTGATGACGCACACGACTCTTCTAATCCACGTGTCAATTATTTTCTAACCCACATGGTAGTCTTATCATGATTCATGATGTCACTCCTCGAAAACCTTAATTAAAACAGCCCCTCGGTGATCATCAAACGAAGATGTTATTCCTACAAGGAAATATGTGGGGAATCATCCCCTCGAATCCATCCCAGAGATGAGAGAAAGGCATCTGGTTGGTGAGCCCGAGGAAAATATAGTTGTGGATGCTTAACCCATCTGAGTTGTTGTTGCGCTAACCTCCCAAGTCGGACCTTCCAGACCAATTTCGCCAACATTAGCCCCTAGAGTAAAGCTGATACAAGTTCTCATGTCCAGTAAGTGACCAAAACAATGAAGAGTAAGGATGGCATCGAACTACCCTCGAACATTAAGGCTATTCTAGGAAATAATTTACCGAAGGTCGAGGCTAAGCATATTTTGGCGCTGCACAAAATTAAATACAAGTACTTTCAACCTTCCATGGAGGCCAAGCTTAGAGATCGATGGGGAATTCCATACTTCATTCAAAATTCGATTTCCTAAAGTTAGAGAAACTCTTTTATCAGTTCGGGACCACGAATTAATTTTCTATTCGAAGATCCTCAACTAGGGTCTTCGATTCCTACTAAACCCTACTCTAGTGAATTATTTTGAATTGATAAACTTGTGTCCGACCGAAGTCGGTCCAAACATATGGTTCACGCTGATTACTTGTATCATGGTTCTTAGATCTCTAAGATTGGGTTCTTAATGGAGCAATTCGTCGGACTGACCGGAGTTGCCAAGAACCCTCACTTTCCTTTATACTCATTAACTCTGGGAGGAAGTTCAAGACAGTGGAAGACCTCTTAGAAGCCGACAAGAAGTGGAAACAAAGATTCTTCTTCATCTTTAGATTATGGGAGACTGGCTTCGGAAACTCTGCAGAAAGACCCCATCGGCTCACTTTAAAATAGACTGGCCGAGGTACTAACTTTTACCTTTACTTTATTTTATTTATTTGATCTATTTTACCAAACGTTTCTTGGGGGACATCAATAAAGGGGATCTTGAAACCATTGGGGGAAAATACCAAAGAAGCTAGTTGGATCTTTGCACGGTTAAGGGTCTTGGGGTAACACCTCTTGGTCCAACGAATTCCACAGATGCTTCACTCCATCAAATTTTGCCAACATCCATTTTTAGAGGGTGACTTGACTAAGGCAAAGTCTCTATAGGAGCTCATGGTGCCTCACTTGCAAAATGACGTACTTAAGCAACTGGAAGCTTCTAACAACCTTGTCTTTCTTCCTACGAAGGCAAAGGCTCCAAGTCATCGAGACCCCAAAAACAATATGGTCAAAGAAAAGAATTTCAATGTTGAGACCCAAGCCACGGAGGGAATAACTGAGTTTGAAATTGAAGAAGTTAATCCCACCAGGAAAGGTCACTCCAAGAGGACAAGGAAGAGATACAGGTCCAAAGAAAAAGGTAAGAAGAAAATTATTGAAGAATATGATGATACAACAGCTTCAATCATGCATGTTCTTAAGAATGTTGTTATTGTAAATTCATACTCTGCTCGGAATTTAATAAGAGAGTTTGTTTCTTAAGGGAGCAAGATAAATGACAACGAAAGAGGCCAGTGGAATAAACAAGAAGTTCCAGAGAATGTTGATGCTAGTTCTCCTGGATCGTATTATTTTGATATCTACGAGAATTACTTTCTAGCCATGGAGCATAAAAAGTTACTTCATGTTGCTAGCCTTCTTAAGAGAAAAGCCAATCGGAAAGACTGCTATAAAACAAAGTTGTTGAAAAACGATCTGACATGAGAAAGTTAGAAGAGGAAGTTTCCCACTAGAAGAAGATTTCTAATGACCATTCGACAAAGATTGAGGCGGTGGAAACTCAATTGAAGAAGGAGAAAGAACAATTTGATGATGAGCATAAATGATTCATTGCTAAAGATACTGATCGGAGTACGTTTGTTGACGGTCTCACTGAGGCTTGTGGTTAAACCAAGACATACTTCGAGAATGATGTCAAGGAAATTGACGAACTCACTACCGAGAAGCAAGCTTTTAGGAATGACGCTGAAAAGTATAATAATTCTTATCTAGAGGATTATACTACTAGATGTAATCTTGTTTTGAAAAGAGGACGCCAAAATTAAATCTACTTCGTTGGTAGAAATTCATGAGTGTTTCATGATTTAAAGTATGAATTATTTGGGACTGTGTTCCGAAGAAGCACCGTCTGGAAAGGGGTTTCTTTTCGGATGAAGAATCATCCAGTAATTCTAAAGAATCAAACTGTTACTCCTCGAACAGTTCGTCGGAGGATAATGATAAAAGTACTCATTCGGGGTAAAACAAGAGTACTTTAATAATTTTTGTTTTCATATACACTCTTATGAACCAACTGTGCCTTGGGCACTTTTTTTTCTAAATCCTCGTATTCTTTCGAGGCATTTTTACAATGGAAACTCTTATGAATATAAGTTTTTTCGGTTAGTTCTTTTCTACCAAACATTTTTTATCAAAACATTATTATCCATCAAATTTTATTGGAAGTCTAAAAGATAAAAATTATTGACCAACATTCGCCGCAGGACCCTTCTTGGTCCAAAAGATAACAATTGTTTACCAACATGTGTTGGAAGACCCTTTTTTATACTAAAGATAAAAAAAATTACCAACATTCGTTACAAAATCCTTTTTGGTCCAAAAGATAAAAAAACATTCGTTGGAATACCCTTCTTGGTCCAGAAAATAAAAATTGTACAAACTATATTTAAAATGACAAATAAATATTATATATAAGTCGAATATAAAGGCAAGTCATTAAAACCTTCTTGCGCGACCACGGTAGGAAGAGTATGCCACCGATCCTTACAGAAATTCCCAAAAATTATATACAAATTTGTACATTCATTCCTAGTATAATTTAAGATGTTCAATGTTCCACGGATGACGAAGATCTATTCCTTCTTTATGCTTAAGTAGATATGTCCCCGACTTTATCTCTTCGGTTACCATGTATGGACCCTCTCAATTAGGTCCTAACTTTCAAAGCCGTTTTTATTTTGTATATATAAAAATTTTCCTCAAAACCTTGTCCTCTATATTGAATTCTCTTCTTCTAACTCTGGAGGCGTATCAACTTCTCATCAAAGTTTGGTAGTGCATAGAATTCAATTGCCCTCTTCTCTTTTTCTCCTCAATTAAATCTAACTCTGTACGCTTTCTCTTATCGTTGGCCTCTTCGGAATATTCACTAATTCGATTAAGGAAAAATCATTTCGGATAGCATAACCACATCCATCCTACAGACTAATGTGAATGGAGATTCTTGACTCGTTGTTCAAGGGGTAGTTATATATGCCCAATCTAACCATTTTCCAGCTTTGCTGTCCAAATTCTTTCTCAGTCGATCAAGAATAGTTTGATTATTAATCTTGACTTGGTCGTTCTCTTGTGGGCAGAAAGGTGCGAGAAGTATTGTTATATTATTTTAGCATAAAAAGGCCTTCATCTCTTTATCGTCGTACTGTGGCCCATCATCCATCGCTATTCTCCTCGGAACACCAAAACGACAACAAATATTAGAAACAATAAACCTGATCAAGTCTTTATATTTTGTTCCTGCCAATGGTTCAACTTCCACCCACTTAGAGAAATAGTCTACCGCGACAATTATTGTATGTCTTCTCTAGACACCATCGGCAAAGGCTTGACCACATCAATAACCCATCGGTCAAAATATAATGACTCAAATATCGACTCAAGAGGTACTCTTGGTGCATGAATTGTATTAGCAAATCCTTGGCAAGTATCACATCTCATAACCAATTTATTGGAATCCGAAGTGATTGTGGGTCAATAATATCCTGCCAAAAGAACTATTCGTATCAAAGTTGTATACCCATAATACGCGGATCTTTACCCATCATGTAATTCTGAAAATATTATTTGTGATTCATTTTCTTCAAGACATCAAAGTAAAGGTCTGCTAAAAGATTTTCCGTATAAGATATCTCTGAGGACCAAGTAGCCATATGCCTTGAACGGTATTCTCTTTGCCATTACTTTATCAATAGGCAAAGCATCATTTACTAGCAATTTTTTGATTTCATTCCTCCAATATTTTTCTGTGCTTGTAGAAATTTGATACGCCTCGATTAATCCTTCCAATAGATCGGACCCCTTTATTATCGACGAATTTTCTTGTGTGATAATCCAAGGCTTCTCCTCGGAATATCGAGTAATACCCAGTGAGTCTGGTACATAATTTCTTGTCTAATGAGCATGTTCATACCTGAAGTTTGTGTTTCTTCCACCAAAATCATATTTTCCATCTAATCTAACAATGCCCCAAACGTCATAGCTTGTTTTTTTGCGACGTTCTCCTTCAAAATTCGTGGGAGCAGCCCCATTCGGAAAGCTGCTAATATCACTTTATCTTCACAACTTTACATAGCAGTCTTTTTCTTCATAAAGCAATTCGTGTATTCCTTAAGGCTTTCCAATACCACCTGCATACATTAAATTATTGTATCACCATTCACGTGGAACGTTTTGATTCCCATAAAATACTGCTGAAACATAATCCAAAACATGTCAAAAATTTTAATACAATCAGGTGGCAGACAGTTTTACCACTTTGAAGCAACATTTTTGAACGTTTGTGAAAAGGCCTTATATAAAAATGTATCATTATCGTCATAGTTTATCATAAAATTCTTAAATTGTTTGATGTGATTGTCCGGATCTTCAGTTCTGTCGGAATTTTCTAACTTTGAGATATCAAACCATTTTGGTAAATTTCCTGAAATAATTTATGGGGAGAGAGAATATGATCTCCAGTTGTGATCAATTTTATACATACTGCCCCCAGGTCCTTCATTCAATGCCATATACCAACCATCCTCGAATGGGTGTATGAACTGATTGCTTACACAATATTCGAAATTATGACTTCCCAAAGGAATTTGCACATGAGGAGTTGCTTGCTTCATTCTAGCAACATTCACAGCCCCATCTTGCTCTTCAGACCCAATTCGTATTTTCTCTTGTTCATTTTTTTATTTCTTGGAACCTCTAGCTCGATGAGAAGTCTGATGACCATCTGCCCGCCATCTCGAATCTCTTTTTGTGTAACTTTTTGGATGTCCATTATCCTTTTCTGGGAAAAGGATTCATCCGAATTGTATGATAAATATTTACTAGATATAGTAGAATCATAGTGACGTCTAGAGTTCGTTTTTTTCCTTGAAGAATAAAAACTTTGTCCTCGATTCCTTTCATCGGTCCGATGAGCATCTTCTACATGGTCTTTTTTAGTTATCTACTCTCTTCGGATCTTCGATTTGAGCCTATATAAACTCAGTACTACTTCCTTCTCAGCATTCAATCTTTCAGTATATTCCAAAAATTCTTTCCGTCAAGCTACTAAGGCATATTCCTCTAGTAACTCCTCGGTATGTCGATCATTGTCGTTTTTTTTATTCACTATTTATTCGTCGATCGGGAGATCTCCTGATAAGTTTCAAATCGCACGATTCTTTGTGCCAGACTCTAGCTCTCCTAGAATTTTTGTATCCATTAATCTAACAACGTTTGAGAATAAAACTATTATTTTGGAAAAAACGATTCCCGGTACCAATCATTTTTCCACAAACGGTACCAATGATAGTTCTAAAGATTTCTTAATGGAATTATCTCTCAAATAAATGTACGTAAGAGGGTATTATAGAGAGAGAAACGAGATAAGTAGAGAGAGAAAGTGATAAACAAAATAATAAAGTAATGATTGATTAATGATTGATACATTTCCTAAAAAATTGTGTTTTTTTATATAGACAAGTGGTGGGTCCATAATTTACATATTTACCCCATTTCATATGGACATTTTACCTATTACTTTACTAATCTTAACCGTAATTACTAGTTATTACACAAAGAACAATCAATATTACAATGTACAAACAATATTACTTTGCCTCAATTCATGCCATTATCAGATCTCGGATGTGATATAGTTCCAAAAAATAAACTAGATACAAACAATTCCAATAAGATTTCATTTTCAAACCAAAATCCATTTATTTATTTATTTCATATATTATACAACCGAAATATGAGGGAGACACGTTACACCGGGATTGTGAATCAAATAAGAGATTTTAAGGAATTATCGATTTATTCATTCTATTAATAACTGAATGAGGTATTTAGTTCCACATATTAGTGGAAAGATTTATTTGTTAAAAATCATGTTTTTAGAAGAAACAAATTTAAACTTTTAATGAAAGAATCTGAAGAAGAAAAATGATACGGATCTTCTATGAGAATGGTTTGAACATGCAAAACAAAAAATAATATTATTTGGTATATATAACATATTAAAGGTACATATTGAATATAGATTGATCTAAAATCTAATTTAACATATTAGTACATAAAAAATGTATTGAAATGTCATAATAGGTTTATGGTAAATAGTAAATACATATAATAAACATTCGAGCCATATAATTTATCTATGATACAATGTACTTATATTTACCCGATAAAATAAAAATGTTGGACCTAATAGAATTATTTTGTTGTATCCAAACCTATACCGATCCAACTTATTTCATCAATAAATATCACCAAATAACAAACTAAGAACGAGAATTGAACTCTATTAGACATAATATATTGTTGTTATTCAGTAACTCACTCGTAAGAGATTGATTGATAACTGAATGGTTGTATATTTGAATCTCACTTAGGGAGATTCAATTCATTACGAATTTATAATGCTAGAATGAAAGGAATTTAATGTCAAATTGTTGAGTTGCAATAAATAGATCTTAATGAATGGTAGGACCGAGTAGAGTCGGAGTGTATCGAATCTAAAAACTACTTACTTGATATGAACTTGCAACGGGTCTAAATTTTCTTGAAAAATGTTGTTATGGAATAAAGCAACAACGATTACGTTTTAAAATTCGTTGTTACAATTGTCTAGTGCCACACTTGTGTATATGTGAAATAAAGGAGTGTAACTAATATTGTAACTAATTGTACATAGCTGGCAAAACTGTATAACAACAGTGATTCCTTAACGACCAATGATTGTAACAATGATCAAGATTTAACGAAATAAAAAACACGTTACACAATATCTCTGGGTTTTTAACTACAAGTGCTTTCCAAAACCTAGAATCTCCAATTGCACCTATAAGTACTTGTTGTAATCTGTTGATTTGTTTTGATTTATATGGTCTACGTTTTTCATCGATTGATCCTTGTTTTAGGTAGTTATGTTAATATTGTTTGATATATGTCAGGGTTTGAGAAGATGGAAGTGTTTTACATTAGACGTAATATTGACTTTGAATATTGTTGTTATCATGGTACCACAATAAAAAATTCAGTACATTATTCAATATAAATTTTCTTGTCTTTTAATTCAACGGGCAGTTTATTTTTAAAACTTAACTAGATACTTAAACCGCCAAATAATCGCTAGCTAATTATAGTTGTCCAGTGCAAGAGAGCTGTTGTATTATAAACTTGGATGAAGGACACTATATTCCTCGATAACCAATCTCAAAAATATTCTTATATTTTGGCCGTTTTTTATTTTCATACTCTAAAATTTAATGTATAAATTAAAAATGTTCATTTTTTACTTTTCCAAACTTTTTATCATAAATCTTTTACTACTGGTATTTTTTATTTCTTTTGGACCACGACAATAGAAAAAAACAATCCTTGACCAGAATGCTCCCTTTTGCTTAGATTTTTTTATGGAAAACCTAAACAAAAGTAAAAACAGTAGATGCATCACCCTTATGATGTTAAATATAATAATGGAAGATGTGACATCATAAATTAAAATCATTAAATAATTAATAACAAAAGGAACTGAAAATTGGTCCCATGATGAAATAGTATGGACGTTGGAAAGTCATCTCTCTAGTACAAAGGCTTTGGTGATTTGTGAACGTACGGTGGAGGGGGTGGCGAGCTGTAAACATATGGTGGTGGTGGAGACTTGTAAATTGGCGAAGGAGACGAGTATGGAGGTGGTGGAGATTTATAAACATATGGTGGAGGCGGTGAAGACTTGTAAACGTATGGTGGAGGTGGTGGAGAGGTGTAAACATATGGCGGAGGCGGTGGAGACTTGTAAACGTATGGTGGAGGTGGTGGAGAGGTGTAAACATATGGCGGAGGCGGTGGAGACTTGTAAACGTATGGTGGAGGTGGTGGAGAGGTGTAAACATATGGCGGAGGCGGTGGAGACTTGTAAACGTAGGGTGGAGGTGGTGGAGAGGTGTAAACATATGGTGGGGGTGGTGGCGATTTGTAAACGTATGGTGGGGGTGGTGGAGAGGTGTAAACATATGGTGGGGGCGGTGGAGACTTGTAAACGTATGGTGGAGGTGGTGGAGAGGTGTAAACATATGGTGGGGGTGGTGGAGACTTGTAAACGTATGGTGGAGGTGGTGGAGAGGTGTAAACATATGGTGGGGGTGGTGGAGACTTGTAAACGTATGGTGGAGGTGGTGGAGAGGTGTAAACATATGGTGGGGGTGGTGGAGACTTGTAAACGTATGGTGGAGGTGGTGGCGATTTGTAAACATATGGTGGGGGTGGTGGAGACTTGTAAACGTATGGTGGAGGTGGTGGAGACTTGTAAACATACGGTGGAGGCGGTGGAGATTTATAAACCGGAGTAGGAGATGAATATGGAGGAGGTGGAGATTTGTAGACGTATGGCGGAGGTGGAGGAGAACTGTAGACATATGGTGGTGGTGGAGGTGATGCATAGTACTTTGGAGAATGGTAGTTTGGAAGTTTGGGTGACTTGGGTTCGTGATGTGGCGATTCATAACCATGGGTTGGTTCCTTAGGCGGTGGCGGCGAAGCATAGACATATGGCTCATAAGCGGCCATCGCAGTTGCTGCGATGGTAATCACTATGGCAAAGAGTAGAAGAGGGCGCAGCCCCATCGGCTTATGAATTCCCATGGCTAAAATGGGCTCAAGAAGTAGAAGTAAAGAATTCCCTTTTGATATGGAGTAGCTGAGGTTCTCAGCCATTTATATAGTACTCTCTTGTGACATGTCTGTGCGTTTCCACTAACTGTATTATAACAGCTTAGAGACGTTGTTTAGTTGTGGAGAACATGTTTATATGAAACGTGACTGATTGTCTTCAGCAAAAGTCAAACATAAATAAACTTTGGTTTTCTTCTATTACATCTATGTTTGTTCTAGTCCATGGACACTTCACTTATATTCTGTGATTCAGTATTTTAATGTATCTGGTTATCAGTTTAATGAGTAAGGGTAAAAGAAAGACCTAAACTCAAAGTAGATGATTATGTCAATACTTTGATCTACCACTAAAATCACTTACTTTCCTATTAGTAAACACAAATTGCACATCTTTTTCTACTATATTTTAGATCATATGACATCATTTTTACTCAAAAGTAATAGAAGTCCCCGTTGTGTTACAAAACTTACTATATAGCAACTCATACTTGAAAACATTTTGTTGCTTCCGCAATTGCTGTCTCACCGGTCTGCACCACAAGCGTAAACCTATTGTATGCAGCTCAAGCGCCGGCCTAATCTTCTACAATTTTTTCGGACACAATACCCACTTCTTTTCTTCCTAAATGACTATAGGTTTCATAAAACTCTCATCTTTTATGATTTGTAATCTTTTTCTTTTCGGAAAAATTTAGATTTCTGCACCCTCTCATTTAATCCGTTGTTCATCGATTATCACTAGAAAAGGGTTTATAATTAGCAAATCATCCTTCATCTCACGAGTGTGAAGACTGGAATTTTTCTAACATATTACTTGGGTTCCCCTCTGTTTAAAGGTCGGGCTAAAGATCTCATATTTTCAACCTCTTTTTGAAAAAGTTAAAGTTGCTGCTATGCTTTCTCCTGCCCGTAAAGTTGGTCTTATCAACTCTATATTGTCCTCAATCTCTAATCATACTCTCTCGGTTCTTCGTGTCCCCAAAAGTGTTTTGAGATTTCTATCGAGGTCTCGTATGGCAGTCATAATTGGATATCATGGCCATAGTAACAAATCCTAAAAAAGAATGCCGACTTGGTATTACTTCTTTGTTTGACACGATGGAAGCCTTGCATTGTAAGATGGCTTAAAACTTCATGAAAGGTCAAGGTCTATACTCTCAATTTACGATAAATAAATGAAGAATCTGGGATTTGGCATCGTTTTCCGGCGTATCTAAACACAGCCGATTATTCTTAATCGTGTTGATAAAGTGTCTCAGTTTTCAGCTTGACGTTTGGATAAAGTCGAGATATCATTTTTGGCATTCTAGATAGTTGTCTGATAAATTAAAATGTGAAGAGGATAGTCCTAAATGGTTGAGGTCTTACCGAGAGAAATATTATATACAAACTTACAAATTCAATCAATAGATAGAGAAGTATCCTCCATACATATGGGAGATATGTATTTTGTAACACGACATATATAAAGGTACAAATTCAATTAATAAACGCTTCATTGCTATTATCTTCACCTTTTCACTCTCTATCTCTATATATCTTGTACTACTTAAGCTTCAAAGAAATTAATCTTCGCATTGACAAGGCTGAGCGATCGCAAATTAACCACATCAATTGACACCGTATGTGGAAACTTAAAAAGTCTTGTTTCTGATAACGGAAGAGCTTTGTTATTCAAGAAAATTGATAACGTCTTATAATGCTATTTTCGGAAGGTTTTGGTTATCCAGAATGCATGCAGTAATCTCTATTGTCCATCAATTCTCGAAATATGTTGTGGAAAATAATGTAGGGACAGTCAGGAGTAGCCAAAAATGGAAAGGGAATGTTATCGCATCAATTTGTCATCTAAGCAAATTTGGGAAATTGAATCAGAAAAAGAATAACAAGTAATGTTGTCTTCCTCGGAATCTAACCGTGTTGATGATCTGAGGGAGGCCCTCGGTCTTTTGGTCCGTGATGAAAACTTCGAGGATTATATCTTTCCAAGTGGGAAAACTTTAAAAATTATAACAAAATTTTCTCTGATCTTGAGAGAAAATTTAATTCAATTTTTGTCCACCAAGTTAGATATGTTTGCATGGCGTATCGAAGATGTGACCGGTGTGCCTACGGATATTATCTCTAACATATTTTAAATTTAAAGCAATGTGCATCAGATCATTTAAAAGAGAATGCCTTTTTCTGAGGAAACGTCTAAGGCTATAATTGCTGAGGTAGATCGGTTATCCAGAGTTGGGAAAATAAGAGAATGTCAGTATCCACTCTGGACAGCTAATCCGGCTTTGGTCAAGAAGAAAAATGGCAAGTAGCGTATGTGCATTAATTTTACTAACTTAAATAGAGTATGTCCAAAATATCATTTCTGAGTTCCTCGAATAGATTAGTTAGTGCATTCCACATCAAGGAACCGGTTACTTTCTTTTATGGATGCCTATGCGGGATATAATAAAATTAAAATAAATCTGAGGGATAAAGAGAGTACTTTCTTTTTGGACTAAAAAATGCAGGGGCAATTATTGCCGATTGGTAAATAAAACCTTTGATGCTCAGATAAGGGAAAATGTTGAAGTGTATATTAATGAAAGGTTGGTAAAAAGTGTAAAGAATGATGATCATTTTTATGATTTGGAGGAAACTTGTTATAAAATACTATGCAATTATCACAAAATGGCTCAAGCACAGAATATATGCGAATGAAAGATTTAAATGAAACACAGGATTTAACGTGGTTCGACAATTGTCTACGTCCACGGGCGCCGCCAGAGAAAAGAGTTTCACTATGATAGAAAAGGTTACAGATTTCAGATTGTGTTTTGTGTCGCCGTAGTAATCTATTTATAGGGAATTAATAGACTTACTAGACTATGGGCCTAATGGGTTCATACCACAAGAATAACTCAAGTAATTGGACAATATCACTATCACAACACAAAACTGTACTGCCGTACACAGTACACTGTCAAGGCACTATTCGACTCATTCACAACAAATCTTCCCCTTGAGGCGAATATCCTTTCTTCACTATCAACAAAGAATCTTCTCTTCTTCTGACTCACCAAATTCCCTTAAGGAATTCACTCTATACTGCGAACACCGATCCAGTTTAGGCATTCCCTAAACTTTCGAACTGATACTGCCTTGGTCATTATATCTGCTGGATTATCGTGTGTAGACAGTTTCTTCACATCAACAATTCCCTTTGATATTATATCACGAATAATCATACTTGACATCTATGTGCTTTGTACGCTCATGGTACATCTGGTTCCCTGTAAGGTGTATGGCGCTTTGACAGTCACAAAACACTTTTGTAGTAGTCTTTTCCAAGCCCAAATCTGCCACCAAACCTTCCAACCATATTGCCTCTTTAACTGCTTCTGTTAGCGCCATGTACTCTGCCTCTGTTGTAGATAAAGCTACAGTAGCTTGCAACTGTGCTTTCTAACTGATCGCACTCCCAGCTAGAGTAAATACATATCCTGTCAGAGATCTTCTTTTATCCATATCACCTGCAAAATCAGAATCAACAAAACCAACCAATGATCCTGCAACATCATTCAGCGATTCATCAATATCGGTTTTGTTAAAAGTTAAGCCAACGTTCACAGTATTCTTCAGATACCGAAGTATCCATTTCACTGCCTGCCAGTGTTCTTTCCCAGGACATCCCATGTACCTGCTAACTACACTAACCGCATGTGATATATCAGGACGTGTGCATACCATAGCATACATGATACTACCAACTGCACTTGCATATGGAACCTTCGACATTTGTTCCAACTCAGCATCGTCCTTGGCCGCTTCTACTGCAGACAACTTGAAATGAGTAGCAAAAGGAATGTTAACTGCTTTAGCATCAAACATGTTGAATCGTTTTAACACTTTCTCAATATAGCTTCGTTGAGACAAGTGTAATGTTCCTAAATTTCTGTTCCTGATAATCTCCATACCAAGAATTTTCTTTACTCTACCCAGATCCTTCATCTCAAACTCGGCACTAAGCTGCTTCTTTAACTGCACAATGTGTGACATACTACAAGCAGCAATAAGCATATCATCCACATACAACAACAAGTAAACATAAGAATCATCTGACATCTTTTGATGATACACACAACTATCATATGGACTCCTCGTGAACCGTTTTGACACCATGAATGTATCAAAACGTTTGTACCATTGCCTAGGTGACTGTTTCAAACCATACAGTGACTTTTTCAGCAGACAAACTTTGTCCTCCATATTAGGTTCGATAAATCCCTCTGGGTGTCTCATGTAGATTTGCTCCTCCAATTCACCATGTAGAAACGCAGTCTTCACATCCAACTGCTCAAGCTCTAAATCTTGCAAAACTACTATGGCTAACAAAACTCGAATCGAACTATGCTTCACCATTGGAGAAAACACTTCATTGAAGTCGATTCCTTCCCTTTGAGTAAAACCCTTAGCGACCAGTCTTGCTTTGAATAGAGATGCCTCAACCCCTGGATTACCTTCCTTTTTCTTAAAGACCCATTTACTGCCTACTATCTTCTGTCCTTTAGGCAAGTCAACAAGCTTCCATGTTTGATTCTTATGAAGAGATTCAATCTCTTCTCCCATAGCACCAATCCATCGATCTGCTTCTGAACTTGCTATAGCTTCTTTGTAGCTACTAGGTTCCTGCATCTCAACTTCTTCTGCAACTGACAGAGCATATGCAACTAGATTCACATACCTTTTCGGAAGTCTAATATCTCTTCTTTCTCTGCCCAATGCTATGCTATAAGGTTGTTGCTCTGGTTTGGGCACATCATCGTCACTATCATCCGATGCTGACGCTTCACCTCCTGATTCTGGATCCACCTCAGAACCACTTGAATTATTGGACTTGCTAGGAACTGATTCTACTTCAAGCTCCACCTGTTTACTCACAAACGATCCTCAGTCGACCATTTCTCCTACTTCCTTCTGACTGTCTATCGAAGCAAACTCATTAAAAGTAACGTCCTTACTGATGAGAAAACCTGGAGACTTTAGAGAGGTACACCATAACCTATATCCCTTCACTCCAGTAGCATATCCTAGAAATATGCATCTCTTTTCCCTCGGCTCAAGCTTACCATCTCTCACATGAGCATACGCAGGACAACCGAACACCCTCAAATGTTCATAATCAGCCGACGATCCAGACCAAATCTCAAAAGGAGTTTTACAATCAATAGCCGTTGATGGAGACCGATTCACCAAGTAACACACTGTATTGATAGCTTCAGCCCAAAAATCCTTTCCCACGCCGGAATGTGAGAGCATACTTCGTGCCTTGTCACAAAGCGTTCTGTTCATTCTTTCTGCGACTCCATTCTGTTGTGGTGTTCTAGAAGAAGTGCGATGGCACACTATTCCCTCAGCTTCACATAACTCGTTGAACTCACAACTGCAATATTCTAACCCATTATATGTCCTAAGACGTTTGATTTTTCTTCATGTTTGCTTCTCAATCATCGTCTTCCATTTGACAAAGGTTGAATATGCCTCATCTTTCGTTTTCAGAAAGTAAACCCATACCATCCTTGAATAATCATCAATCAAACTCATGTAGTATCTGGCTCCGCTCTTGGATTGAATTCTGTTTGGACCCCAAAGATCTGAGTTAATGTAGTCCACTGTGCCTTTAGTCTTTCTTACAGCCGATTTGCTGAATTTGACTCTAGTTTGTTTACCAAACATACAGTACTCACAAAATCCCAATGATTCTGCTTTATACCCTTTCAACAAATCTCTTTTTCCCAAAACAACTAATCCTATGTCACTCATGTGACCAAGACGCCAATGCCACAACTTATTTTGATCCTGCCTACTTTGGCTATTACTCCCTGATGATGCTACTGCAGCATCGCCCATAACAACACTCCCCTGGAGAATGTAAAGACCCTTCTGCAAACTACCTTTCATGCATACCATTGAGCCTTTTGTCACTTTGATTACACCATTTTCTGCATGGTACTTGTAACCCCGAGAGTCTAGAGTCCCAAGAGAAATCAGGTTTCTTTTTAACCCAGGAACATGCCAGCACGTCAAGATTCTAACAACCCCGTCAAACATTCTGATTCTGACGTTACCAATACCACCAACAATCCACGGATGATTGTTCTCTAAATAGACAGTTTCCAGCATTGGCTTGTACGTATCAAACCACTGCTTGAACTGACACATGTGATATGTAGCGCCAGTATCAAGTACCCAAGAGTTTTGCCCAAAGTCTGAACTCAGGGACAATATATCTCCTTTACCACTGTTTTCACTATCGTCGGAATCGTTCACACCTTCAACAATGTTTGCTGCATTTTCCTTTTTGATTTCCCTTCTTACCATTCAGTTTTGGACAATCTCTCCTATAATGACCCTGCTCACCGCATTCATAACAGTTTGAGTGCTTCACCCTTGACTTGGACCTCAATTTCTTCCTTCTTAAAGAACTCGCTTTGCTTTTAGATCTTCCCCTAGTCATAAGACCTTCCCCTTCAGCTTGATTGTCTGGCTGCAACTGTCTCATCTCTTTTGATTTCAGTGCCCCTTTGACATCTGCTAGAGATAACTTATCCTTACCATACATAATGGTATCTATGAAGTTTTCATAGGGAGCTGGTAACGATCTCAATACAAACAAAGCTTGATCCTCATCCTCAATATTGATATCTATGTTCTCCAAGTCCATTATAATTGATTTAAAATTATCTAGGTGCTCTGTTATGGACATACCTTCTTTCAATCTGAAATCATACAAACGTTTCTTCAAATATAATCGGTTTACTACTGATTTCTCTGAGTAAAGATCTCCTAGCTTTCTTCATGCGCAGGCAGCAGTCTTCTCACCACTAATCTCGCGAAGCATATTGTCTTTCACACTCATTAAAATCCAGCACAAAGCCCTTTCTTGAAGATCTTGTTTCTCCTCTTCTTTCATCTCTTCTGGTAACTTATTCTCCACAGCCTTCCACAGCCCTTGCAGTACCAATGAAGATTTCAGTTTAATCTTCCATAACGCAAAGCTGGATCCCCCATCAAATTTTTCAATCATGTATTTTGTTGCTGTAGACGCCATTGTCAAACCCTAATTGCAAAAGCCCTAATTTTACCACGTGGCTCTGATACCAATTTTGTTATAAAATACTATGCAATTATCACAAAATGGCTCAAGCACAGAATATATGCGAATGAAAGATTTAAATGAAACACAGGATTTAACGTGGTTCGACAATTGTCTACGTCCACGGGCGCCGCCAGAGAAAAGAGTTTCACTATGATAGAAAAGGTTACAGATTTCAGATTGTGTTTTGTGTCGCCGTAGTAATCTATTTATAGGGAATTAATAGACTTACTAGACTATGGGCCTAATGGGCTCATACCACAAGACTAACTCAAGTAATTGGACAATATCACTATCACAACACAAAACTATACTGCCGGACACAGTACACTGTCAAGGCACTATTCGACTCATTCACAACAAAACTTTTGCTAACTTAAAAAGGGTCAATCTAAATCTAAACCCATAAAAATATACGTTTGGAGTCTGATCGGTAAAACTTATTGGATACATAGTTAGTGAACAAGGGATTAAAGTCGGCCCTGCAAAAGTAAACGCTCTAAATACTATTGCACCTCCTCAAACTATCAAAGAAGTTCAAATCTTGACATGACGATTGACAACTTTGAATAGATTCATATCTCGTTCACCAGATAAATGTTCTCCTTCATTAACAAAATAAAGATGACGACTGGAATTGAAATATGCTAGAAATATTTGAGTTGTCATAGTACATTTCTCTTCCAGCCGTCATCTTTATTTTGTTAATGAAGCAAATAAATATGTACCCCTTCATTTTTATATTTTTCCCATATCGATCCAATTTGAATCCCTCATCAAGAATATATCTCCTCAGTAATTTACCTCGTCAAGAATGTATGTTGTCATCCTAATGCTTAACAAAGATTACCTTATATAAGAAATTTTGTACTAAGATAAATCAACCATTATTGTAACTTATAATCATTATTGTTGGGATTTTGTTGTCCGAACTTTATAGTCAAATTTATATAACTAGCTTTTGAACTTATTGATCAGTGATTTGATTTATAGTCAATTTTTTTTATTGTCCATCATTTATGTCCTAACATGTGTGGCCTATTAACCTCAATAGATCTTGAGCTTGACTTAAATTCATATTTTGTAAGGAATTATTGTCAAATTTTTATGACATTTATTGCATGACCTCTGATCATTTAGAGCCTTGGTCTCACTTAAAATCATATTTGTATTTTTTTGTAATATATATTCATTTAACCTTCAATGATTCCCTTATGTAATGTTTTACTTAATCGAATCATTTGGAAAATAGCCAAATACTATTTGATTATTCAATTTTATTGGTATAACTTAGTTTATTACCTACTAGAATATTTATTTTAGCTCGCTTAATTTCCAATTTGATTCGTTCTTGTAGCTTGACTAATTGATTATTGTAACTATTAAGTCATTTAATATTTTTGAGATTATATAGAAATTTATAACATTGAGAACATGTAATGATCCCTTGATACTTAGAGTTTGGTAGTCCTTTAAATTTTAGTGTCGCCATTGATCATCTTTAAACCTTTATGTCACTTGGAAAAAAACATTTAAGGGAAAAAATTCTTAATGGCAAAAACATTGTATTAAAAATTGATTTGTATCTTTCCAACCATAGCTCGAAATAAACAAAAGTGCCATCGGTTTTGTTTTTTTAAGACGAAAAATAGTAGACCCATGAATTTTATTGTTTTTACCAGACCCAGATAAACTGGTCTCGCATATCGTATTATCAAGTAGTATATATCTCACATCTCTTTATTACATCATGTCTTGCATCACATCTTTCTAGTAGTACATATCTTGCATTTCTATATTACATCATCTCATGTCTCAAATCTCTCTATTACTTCATCATTTATCTTTTGTCTCTCGTCTCTCGTATTTTCTTTCATCTTTCAACTAAATCATGCCTTGTCTTGCATATCTCTAGTAGTACATATCTTGCATATTTCTATTACATGGTATTTTGTCTCGCATCTTTGTCGTAGTACATATCTCGTATCTATCTATTACATCATGTCTTGTCTTGTATCTATGTATTAAATCATTCATCGTATCTCGTCCCTTGTATCTTATCTCGCTCTCTAGTTTCTCGTCTCTCATCTCTCGGTTTGTCTTGCATCTCTCTATTGCACCGTGCTCAGTTAGGGTAGTCTTACATCTCACATCATTAAGTAGTAAATATCTCGTATTTATCTATTTTATCGTGTCTTATCTTACATCTCTTCGGTAATATATGTCTTGCATCTCTCTATTATATCATGTCTTGTTTTGTATAATAAAGTAATGATTAATCTATTTCCCAAAAAGAGGTGATGTTTTATATAGTACAAGTGGTGGATCCATAATTTACATATTTACCTCCTTTCTTATTGACATTGTACACCTTATTACTTTTCTATTGCTAACAATAAATACTAGTTATTACACAAAGCACCCTCAATATTACATATTTATTGGATTTTATACACTATATTTCATTAAACCAAGTCAACTTCTTTATTTATCAAATTGAGCCTATTCTTCCCAATATTGTATCCTCTTATAAGCAGTCCCCCACTCCCTGTGAAGGTATTCAAGGATGGACTAATCTATGAAATCAGATTTTCTCTCATGTGTGCCTCCTTCTATTATTCTTCATTATGTCTCCCTTGATTATTCTTCCTTGCGTGTCTCCTCAGATTTATGACCTCACTAACGTTAATGATGAATTTATGTGTCAAAACATTTTTTGACTGATGACGCACACGACTCTTCTGATCCACGTGTCAATTATTTTCTAACCCACATGGTAGTCTTATCATGATTCATGATGTCACTCCTCGAAAACCTTAATCAAAACAGCCCCTCGGTGATCATCAAAAGAAGATGTTATTCCTACAAGGAAATCTGTGGGGAATCATCCCCTCGAATCCATCCCAGAGATGAGAGAAAGGCATCTGGTTGGTGAGCCCGAGGAAAATATAGTTGTGGATGCTTAACCCATCAGAGTTGTTGTTGCGCTAACCTCCCAAGTCGGACCTTCCAGACCAATTTCGCCAACATCAGCCCCAAGAGTAAAGCTGATACAAGTTCTCATGTCCAGTAAGTGACCAAAACAATGAAGAGTAAGGATAGCATCGAACTACCCTCGAACATTAAGGCTATTCTAGGAAATAATTTACCGAAGGTCGAGGCTAAGCATATTTTGGCGCTGCACAAAATTAAATACAAGTACTTTCAACCTTCCATGGAGGCCAAGCTTAGAGATCGATGGGGAATTCCATACTTCATTCAAAATTCGATTTCCTAAAGTTAGAGAAACTCTTTTATCAGTTCGGGACAACGAATTAATTTTCTATTCGAAGATCATCAACTAGGGTCTTCGATTCCTACTAAACCCTACTCTAGTGAATTATTTTGAATTGATAAACTTGTGTCCGACCGAAGTCGGTCCAAACATATGGTTCACGCTGATTACTTGTATCATGGTTCTTAGATCTCTAAGATTGGGTTCTTAATGGAGCAATTCGTCGGACTGACCGGAGTTGCCAAGAACCCTCACTTTCCCTTATACTCATTAACTCTGGGAGGAAGTTCAAGACAGTGGAAGACCTACCGACAAGAAGTGGAAACAAAGATTCTTCTTCATCTTTAGATTATGGGAGACTGACTTCGGAAACTCTGCTGAAAGACCCCATCGGCTCACTTTAAAATAGACTGGCCGAGGTACTAACTTTTACCTTTACTTTATTTTATTTATTTGATCTATTTTACCAAACTTTTCTTGGGGGACATCAATAAAGGGGATCTTGAAATCATTGGGGGAAAATACCAAAGAAGCTAGTTGGATCTTTGCACGGTTAAGGGTCTTGGGGTAACACCTCTTGGTCCAACGAATTCCACAGATGCTTCACTCCATCAAATTTTGCCAACATCCATTTTTAGAGGGCGACTTGACTAAGGCAAAGTCTCTATAGGAGCTCATGGTGCCTCACTTGCAAAATGACGTACTTAAGCAACTGGAAGCTTCTAACAACCTTGTCTTTCTTCCTACGAAGGAAAAGGCTCCAAGTCATCGAGACCCCAAAAACAATATGGTCAAAGAAAAGAATTTCAATGTTGAGACCCAAGCCACAGAGGGAATAACTGAGTTTGAAATTGAAGAAGTTAATCCCACCAGGAAAGGTCACTCCAAGAGGACAAGGAAGAGATACAGGTCCAAAGAAAAAGGTAAGAAGAAAATTATTGAAGAATATGATGATACAAAAGCTTCAATCATGCCTGTTCTTAAGAATGTTGTTATTGTAAATTCATACTCTGTTCTGAATTTAATAAGAGAGTTTGTTTCTTAAGGGAGCAAGACAAATGACAACGAAAGAGGCCAGTGGAATAAACAAGAAGTTCCAGAGAATGTTGATGCTAGTTCTCCTGGATCGTATTATTTTGATATCTACGAGAATTACTTTCTAGCCATGGAGCATAAAAAGTTACTTCATGTTGCTAACCTTCTTAAGAGAAAAGTCAATCGGAAAGACTGCTATAAAACAAAGTTGTTGAAAAACGATCTGACATGAAAAAGTTAGAAGAGGAAGTTTCCCACTAGAAGAAGATTTCTAATGACAATTCGACAAAGATTGAGGCGGTGGAAACTTAATTGAAGAAGGAGAAAGAACAATTTGATGATGAGCATAAATGATTCATTGCTAGAGATACTGATCGGAGTACGCTTGTTGACAGTCTCACTGAGGCTTGTGCTTAAACCAAGACATACTTTGAGAATGATGTCAAGGAAATTGACGAACTCACTACCGAGAAGCAAGCTTTTAGGAATGACGCTGAAAAGTATAATAATTCTTATCTAGAGGATTATACTACTAGATGTAATCTTGTTTGGAAAAAAGGACGCCAAAATTAGATCTAATTTGTTTGTAGAAATTCATGAGTGTTTCATGATTTGAAGTATGAATTATTTGGGACTGTGTTCCGAAGAAGTACCGTCTGGAAAGGGGTTTCTTTTCAGATGAAGAACCATCCAGTAATTCTAAAGAATCAAACAGTTACTCCTCGAACAGATCGTCGGAGGAATAATGATGAAAGTACTCATTCGGGGTAAAACAAGAGTACTTTAATAATTTTTATTTTCATATACACTCTTATGAACCAACTGTGCATTGGGCACTTTTTTTTCTAAATTGTCGTATTCTTTCGAGGCATTTTTACAATGGAAACTCTTTTGAATATATGTTTTTTCGGTTAGTTCTTTTCTACCAAATATTTTTTTGTCAAAACATTATTATCCATCAAATTTTATTGGAAGTCTAAAAGATAAAAATTATTGACCAACATTCGCCGCAGGACCCTTCTTGGTCCAAAAGATAAAAATTGTTTACCAACATGTGTTGGAAGACCCTTTTTTATACTAAAGATAAAAAAAATTACCAACATTCATTACAAAATCCTTTTTGGTCCAAAAGATAAAAAAACATTCGTTGGAAGACCCTTCCTGGTCCAGAAAATAAAAATTGTACAAACTATATTTAAAATGACAAATAAATATTATATATAAGTCGAATATAAAGGCAAGTTATTAAAACCTTCTTGCGCGACCACGGTAGGAAGAGTATGCCACCGATCCTTACACAAATTCCCAAAAATTATATACAAATTTGTACATTCATTCCTAGTATAATTTAAGATGTTCAATGTTCCACGGATGATGAAGATCTCTTCCTTCTTTATGCTTAAGTAGATATGTCCCCGACTTTATCTCTTCGGTTACCATGTACGGACCCTCTCAATTAGGTCTTAACTTTCAAAGCCGTTTTTATTTTGTATATATAAAAACTTTCCTCAAAACCTTGTCCTCTATATTGAATTCTCTTCTTCTAACTCTGGAGGCATATAAACTTCTCATCAAAGTTTGGTAGTGCATAGAATTCAATTGCCCTCTTCTCTTTTTCTCCTCAATTAAATCTAACTCTGTACGCTTTCTCTTATCGTTGGCCTCTTCGGAATATTCACTAATTCGATTAAGGAAAAATCATTTCGGATAGCATAACCACATCCATCCTACAGACTAATGTGAATGGAGATTCTTGACTCGTTGTTCAAGGGGTAGTTATATATGCCCAATCGAACCATTTTCCAGCTTTGCTGTCCAAATTCTTTCTCAGTCGATCAAGAATAGTTTGATTATTAATCTTGACTTGGCCATTCTCTTGTGGGCGGAAAGGTGCGAGAAGTATTGTTATATTCTTTTAGCCTAAAAAGGCCTTCATCTCTTTATCGTCGAACTGTGGCCCATTATCCATCGCTATTCTCCTCAGAACACCGAAACGACAACAAATATTAGAAAAAATAAACCTGATCAAGTCTTTATATTTTGTTCCTGCCAATGGTTCAACTTCCACCCACTTAGAGAAATAGTCTACCGCGACAATTATTGTCTGTCTTCTCTAGACACCATCGGCAAAGGCTTGACCACATCAATACCCCATCGGTCAAAATATAATAACTCAAATATCGACTCAAGAGGTACTCTTGGTGCATGAATTGTATTAGCAAATCTTTGGCAAGTATCACATCTCATAACCAATTTATTAGAATCCGAAGCGATTGTGGGTCAATAATATCCTGCCAAAAGAACTATTCGTATCAAAGTTGTATACCCATAATACGCGGATCTTTACCCATCATGTAATTCTGAAAATATTATTTGTGATTCATTTTCTTCAAGACATCAAAGCAAAGGTTTGCTAAAATATTTTCCGTATAAGATATCTCTGAAGACCAAGTATCCATATGCCTTGAACGGTATTCTCTTTGCTATTACTTTATCAATAGGCAAAGCATCATTTACTAGCAATTATTTGATTTCATTCCTCCAATATTTTTCTGTGCTTGTAGAAATTTGATACACCTCGATTAATCCTTCCAATAGATCGGACCCCTTTGTTATCGACGAATTTTCTTGTGTGATAATCCAAGGGTTCTCCTCGGAATATCGAGTAATACCCAGTGAGTCTGCCACATAATTTCTTGTCTAATGAGCATGTTCATACCTGAAGTTTGTGTTTCTTCCACCAAAATCATATTTTCCATCTAATCTAACAATGCCCCAAACGTCATAGCTTTTTTTTTTGCGACGTTCTCCTTCAAAATTCTTGGGAGCAGCCCCATTCGGAAAGCTGTTAATATCACTTTATCTTCACAACTTTACATAGCAGTCTTTTTCTTCAAACAATTCATGTATTCCTTAAGGCTTTCCAATACCACCTGCATACATTAAATTATTGTACCACCATTCAAGTGGAACGGTTTGCTTCCCATAAAATACTGCTGAAACATAATCCAAAACATGTCAAAAATTTTAATACAATCAGGTGGCAGACAGTTTTACCACTTTGAAGCAACATTTTTGAACGTTTGTGAAAAGGCCTTATATAAAAATGTATCATCATTGTCATAGTTTATCATAAAATTCTTAAATTGTTCGATGTGATTGTCCGGATCTTCAGTTCCGTCAGAATTTTCTAACTTTGAGATATCTAACATTTTGGTAAATTTCCTGAAATAATTTCTGGGGAGAGAGAAAATGATCTCCAGTTGTGATCAATTTTATACATACTGCCCCCGGGTCCTTCATTCAATATCGTATACCAACCATCCTCGAATGGGTGTATGAACTGATTGCTTACACAATATTCGAAATTATGACTTCCCAAAGGGATTTGCACATGAGGAGTTGCTTGCTTCATTCTAGCAACATTCACAGCCCTATCTTGATCTTCAGACCCAAGTCATCTTTTCTCTTGTTCATTTTTTTTATTTCCTGGAACCTCTAGCTCGATGAGAAGTCTGATGACCATCTGCCCGCCATCTCGAATCTCTTCTTGTGTAACTTTTGGATGCCCATTATCCTTTTCTGGGAAAAGGATTCATCCGAATTGTATGATAAATATTTGCTAGATATAGTAGAATCATAGCGACGTCTAGATTTCCTTTTTTTCCTTCAAGAATAAAAACTTTGTCTTCGATTCCTTTCATCGGTCCGATGAGCATCTTCTACATGGTATTTTTTAGTTATCTACTCTCTTCGGATCTTCGATTTGAGCCTATATAAACTCAGTACTACTTCCTTCTCAGCATTCAATCTTTCAGTATATTCCAAAAATTCTTTCCGTCAAGCTACTAAGGCATATTCCTCTAGTAACTCCTCGGTATGTCGATCATTGTCGTTTTTTTATTCAATATTTATTCGTCGATCGGGAGATCTCCTGATAAGTTTCAAATCGCACGATTCTTTGTGCCAGACTCTAGCTCTCCTAGCATTTTTGTATCCATTAATCTAACAACGTTTGAGAATAAAACTATTATTTTGGAAAAAACGATTCCCGGTACCAATCATTTTTCCACAAACGGTACCAATGATAGTTCTAAAGATTTCTTAATGGAATTATCTCTCAAATAAATGTACGTAAGAGGGTATTATAGAGAGAGAAACGAGATAAGTAGAGAGATAAAGTGATAAACAGAATAATAAAGTAATGATTGATTAATGATTGCTACATTTCCTAAAAAATTGTGTTCTTTTATATAGACAAGTGGTGGGTCCATAATTTACATATTTACCCCATTTCATATGGATATTTTACCTATTACTTTACTAATCTTAACCGTAATTACTAGTTATTACACAAAGCACAATCAATATTACAATGTACAAATAATATTACTTTGCCTAAATTCATGCCATTATCAGATCTGGGATGTGATATAGTTCCAAAAAATAAACTAGATACAAACAATTCCAATAAGATTTCATTTTCAAACCAAAATCCATTTATTTATTTATTTCATATATTATACAACCGAAATATGAGGGATACACGTTACACCGCGATTGTGAATCAAATAATAGATTTTAAGGAATTATCGATTTATTCATTCTATTAATAACTGAATGAGGTATTTAGTTCCACAGATTAGTTGAAAGATTTATTGGTTAAAAATCATGTTTTTAGAAGAAACAAATTTAAACTTTTAATGAAAGAATCTGAAGAAGAAAAATGATACGGATCTTCTATGAGAATGGTTTGAACATGCAAAACAAAAAATAATATTATTTGGTATATATAACATATTAAAGGTACATATTGAATATAGATTGATCTAAAATCTAATTTAACCTATTAGTACATAAGAAACGTATTGAAATGTCATAATAGGTTTATGGTAAATAGTAAATACATATAATAAACATTCGAGCCATATAATTTATCTATGATACAATGTACTTATATTTACCCGATAAAATAAAAATGTTGTACCTAATAGAATTATTTTGTTGTATCCAAACCTATACCGATCCAACTTATTTCATCAATAAATATCACCAAATAACAAACTAAGAACGAGAATTGAACTCTATTAGACATAATATATTGTTGTTATTCAGTAACTCACTCGTAAGAGATTGATTGATAACTGAATGGTTGTATATTTGAATCTCACTTAGGGAGATTCAATTCATTACGAATTTATAATGCCAGAATGAAAGGATTGACTTTGATCATTAAGAGTGGAGTATGTAACTTGTTCTTTATGTGTTTCTTTGTATTGTATTTTATTTTTTCGTATCCCATTTTGTTCTATGATATTTTGTGAATGCCATAATGTAGGTCCGATATAATTCTTCATTCCATAGTTTGAGGGCTCTTTACAACTAGCTAATTAAGAATTATCAAACGTACTCGTACTAAAATATGCATCAGAGATACAATCATTGATTCTTACAAGAGGTTAAAATTATCGAGGGTAAGCATACACATATAAATTTAATTACTTAATTATGAGGAACATATTTTTCTAAAACTTATACTTGCTCTGCTATGGTGCCCAAGCCTAGACGAGGAAGTCTTACGAAGAGTGTAAAAAAAATACAAATTTGGATCGAGAATATGAATAATATATATCTAAATAATAAATTATATAACTCTAAAATCCAATATACATTAAATTAAAATATAAGGCCACTTTAAAATACTCATTCCCAAATTCTATATTTTTGAGTGCGTTATTTTGAGCATTATTTTCAACCATAAAAAGGGAAAATTCTTCTCTTTCGGGTCAATTGTGGACGAGAAGGGACTTGAACGCCCAGACACTGTGGTACTTATCCATATTCTATAATTCTCTAAGTTAAATGCCCTACCTAGCCTCTATTGGATATGTTCCTAAAAATACCATGATAAAAGGAACCTTTCATCTCTCTAACCGTTTTGGGGTAAAAAAATTAAAAACATATTTTTTTTAAATAACGGTATGTTCCGATGTGTGAAGTACAAGAGAATGGATTTCATAAATTTGTTTGAAAATGTAATAAAAATTAAAGGTTAAATTTGTTATCATCATAGTGTCGAGTTATTTTTCTGGAGGACCTCCTTTAAAGTATCGTATTAGAGTTTGACCATCATGTTCGTGATTAATTGGTGTTACAAATAAAAATTAAAGAGAAGTTGTTTATGATTACGATATATGTCAAGTGGAAGTACAACGATACATGCAACTGACACTTACTAACATATCGGTATACTAGAACCTTGCTTATGTATTGCCTAATTAATTCGTTCAAGCACTCGCCATCTATATTCATTGTCCAAGTTCTTGACAACATAACAAAAACCAAATTTATGGCATTTCTTTTTATTTATCCAAGGGGTGGATATGAAGATGAATTTGATGTATTACTCTAGCCAAGAATAAGAGCCTCACAATAAGCCCATATGATTTCCTCACATGTCTTTATTTATTCATGATTCGGTACTCTGGTGTACACCTAGTTTTTTTTTAAATGGCTTAACAAATTATGGAAACTAGGAAACAATTGATTTTTTGCAAGTACTTTATATATAATTTCGCAACTAAAAAAATCTATCATAGATCTAATTTTGTTCGTCTTAAAAAAGTAAAACCAATGATATTTTTGGATATTGTTTTGAACTTATGATTTGAAAGATATGACATTTAAAAAAACACAACGAATAAGAGAAAAAAAAACGGTTGAGGATATGTAGGTATTAAAAAATCAGGTTGTTATCTTTATACAATAATTTAACACTAGGTGGTTGTCCGTACTTTATAAAACCTTGGATTGTTATTGGTAAATAAGTTTGATGTTGGGTGATACTTAAACCTCCAAATACTCGCTAGCTAATTATAGTTGTCTAGTGCAAAAGAGTTATTGTATTATAAACTTGGATGAAGGACACTATATTCCTCGTTAACCAATCTCAAAAATATTCTTATATTTTGGCCGTTTTTTATTTTCATACTCTAGAATTTAATGTATAAATTAAAAATGTTCATTTTTTACTTTTCCAAACTTTTTATCATAAATCTTTTACTACTGGTATTTTTTATTTCTTTTGGACCACGACAATAGAAAAAAACAATCCTTGACCAGAATGCTCCCTTTTGCTTAGATTTTTTTATAGAAAACCTAAACAAAAGTAAAAACAGTAGATGTATCACCCTTATGATGTTAAATATAATAATGGAAGATGTGACATCATAAATTAAAATCATTAAATAATTAATAACAAAAGGAACTGAAAATTGGTCCCATGATGAAATAGTATGGACGTTGGAAAGTCATCTCTCTAGTACAAAGGCTTTGGTGATTTGTGAACGTACGGTGGAGGGGGTGGCGAGCTGTAAACATATGGTGGTGGTGGAGACTTGTAAATTGGCGAAGGAGACGAGTATGGAGGTGGTGGAGATTTATAAACATATGGTGGAGGCGGTGGAGACTTGTAAACGTATGGTGGAGGTGGTGGAGAGGTGTAAACATATGGCGGAGGCGGTGGAGACTTGTAAACGTATGGTGGAGGTGGTGGAGAGGTGTAAACATATGGCGGAGGCGGTGGAGACTTGTAAACGTAGGGTGGAGGTGGTGGAGAGGTGTAAACATATGGTGGGGGTGGTGGCGATTTGTAAACGTATGGTGGGGGTGGTGGAGAGGTGTAAACATATGGTGGGGATGGTGGAGACTTGTAAACGTATGGTGGAGGTGGTGGAGAGGTGTAAACATATGGTGGGGGTGGTGGAGACTTGTAAAGGTATGGTGGAGGTGGTGGAGAGGTGTAAACATATGGTGGGGGTGGTGGAGACTTGTAAACGTATGGTGGAGGTGGTGGAGAGGTGTAAACATATGGTGGGGGTGGTGGAGACTTGTAAACGTATGGTGGAGGTGGTGGAGAGGTGTAAACATATGGTGGGGGTGGTGGAGACTTGTAAACGTATGGTGGAGGTGGTGGAGAGGTGTAAACATATGGTGGGGGTGGTGGAGACTTGTAAACGTATGGTGGAGGTGGTGGCGATTTGTCCTCAATCTCTAATCATACTCTCTCGGTTCTTCGTGTCCCCAAAAGTGTTTTGAGCTTTCTATCGAGGTCTCGTATGGCAGTCATAATTGGATATCATGGCCATAGTAACAAATCCTAAAAAATAATGTCGACTTGGTATTACTTCTTTGTTTGACACGATGGAAGCTTTGCATTGTAAGATGGCTTAAAACTTCATGAAAGGTCAAGGTCTATACTCTCAATTTACGATAAATAAATTAAGAATCTGGGATTTGGCATCGTTTTCCGGCGTATCTAAACACAGCCGATTATTCTTAATCGTGTTGATAAAGTGTCTCAGTTTTCAGCTTGACGTTTGGATAAAGTCGAGATATCATTTTTGGCATTCTAGATGGTTGTCTGATAAATTAAAATGTGAAGAGGATAGTTCTAAATGGTTGAGGTCTTACCGAGAGAAATATCATATACAAACTTACAAATTCAATCAATAGGTAGAGAAGTATCCTCCATATATATGGGAGATATGTATTTTGCAACACGACATATATAAAGGTACAAATTCAATTAATAAACGCTTCATTGCTATTATCTTCACTTTTTCACTCTCTATCTCTATATATCTTGTCCTACTTAAGCTTCAAAGAAATTAATCTTCGCATTGACAAGGCTGAGCGATCGCAAATTAACCACATCAATTGACACCGTATGTGGAAACTTAAAAGGTCCTGTTTCTGATAACGGAAGAGCTTTGTTATTCAAGGAAATTGATAACGTCTATAATGCTATTTTCGGAAGGTTTTGGTTATCCAGAATGCATGCAGTATTCTCTATTGTCCATCAATTCTCGAAATATGTTGTGGAAAATAATGTAGGGACACTCAGGAGTAGCCAAAAATGGAAAGGGAATGTTATCGCATCAATTTGTCATCTAAGCAAATTTGGGAAATTGAATCAGAAAAAGAATAACAAGTAATGTTGTCTTCCTTGGAATCTAACCGTGTTGATGATCGGAGGGAGGCCCTCGGTCTTTTGGTCCGTGATGAAAACTTCGAGGATTATATCTTTCCAAGTGGGAAAACTTTAAAAATTATAACAAAATTTTCTCTGATATTGAGAGAAAATTTAATTCAATTTTTGTCCACCAAGTTAGATATGTTTGCATGGCGTATCGAAGATGTGGCCGGTGTGCCTACGGATATTATCTCTGACATATTTTAAATTTAAAGCAATGTGTATCCGATCATTTAAAAGAGAATGCCTTTTTCTGAGGAAACGTCTAAGGCTATAATTGCTGAGGTAGATCGGTTATCCAGAGTTGGGAAAATAAGAGAATCTCAGTATCCACTATGGACAGCTAATCCGTCTTTGGTCAAGAAGAAAAATGGCAAGTGGCGTATGTGCATTAATTTTACTAACTTAAATAGAGTATGTCCAAAATATCATTTCTGAGTTCCTCAAATAGAGTAGTTAGTGCATTCTACATCAAGGAACCGGTTACTTTCTTTTATGGATGCCTATGCGGGATATAATAAAATTAAAATAGATCTAAGGGATAAAGAGAGTACTTTCTTTTTGGACTAAAAAATGCAGGGGCAATTATCGACGATTGGTAAATAAACCCTTTGATGCTCAGATAAGGGAAAATGTTGAAGTGTATATTAATGAAAGGTTGGTAAAAAGTGTAAAGAATAATGATCATTTTTATGATTTGGAGCAAACTTTTGATAACTTAAAAAGGGTCGATCTAAATCTAAACCCATAAAAATGTACGTTTGGAGTCTGATCGGTAAAACTTATTGGATACATAGTTAGTGAACAAGGGATTAAAGCCGGTCCTGCAAAAGTAAACGCTCTAAATACTATTGCACCTCATCAAACTATCAAAAAAGTTCAAATCTTGACATGACGATTGGCAACTTTGAATAGATTCATATCTCGTTCATCAGATAAATGTTCTCCTTCATTAACAAAATAAGGATGACGACTGGAATTGAAATATGCTAGAAATATTTGAGTTGTCATAGTACATTTCTCTTCCAGCCGTCATCTTTATTTTGTTAATGAAGCAAATAAATATGTACCCCTTCATTTTTATATTTTTTCCATATCGATCCAATTTGAATCCCTCATCAAGAATATGTCTCCTCAGTAATTTACCTCGTCAAGAATGTATGTTGTCATCCTAATACTTAACAAAGATTACCTTATATAAGAAATTTTGTACTAAGATAAATCAACCATTATTGTAACTTATAATCATTATTGTTGGGATTTTGTTGTCCGAACTTTATATTCAAATTTATATAACTAGCTTTTGAACTTATTGATCAGTGATTTGATTTATAGTCAATTTTTTTTATTGTCCATCATTTATGTCCTAACATGTGTGGCCTATTAACCTCAATAGATCTTGAGCTTGACTTAAATTCATATTTTGTAAGGAATTATTGTCAAATTTTTATGACATTTATTGCATGACCTCTGATCATTTAGAGCCTTGGTCTCACTTAAAATCATATTTGTATTTTTTTGTAATATATATTCATTTAGCCTTCAATGATTCCCTTATGTAATATTTTACTTAATCGAATCATTTGGAAAATAGCCAAATACTATTTGATTATTCAATTTTATTGGTATAACTTAGTTTATTACCTACTAGAATATTTATTGTAGCTCGCTTAATTTCCAATTTGATTCGTTCTTGTAGCTTGACTAATTGATTATTGTAACTATTAGGTCATTTAATATTTTTGAGATTATATAGAAATTTATAACATTGAGAACATGTAATGATCCCTTGATACTTAGAGTTTGGTAGTCCTTTAAATTTTAGTGTCGCCATTGATCATCTTTAAACCTTTATGTCACTTGGAAAGAACATTTAAGGGAAAAAATTCTTAATGGCAAAAATATTGTATTAAAAATTGATTTGTATCTTTCAAACCATAGCTCGAAATAAACAAAAGTGCCATCGGTTTTGTTTTTTAAGACGAATAATAGTAGACCCATGAATTTTATTGTTTTTACCAGACCCAGATAAACTGGTCTCGCATATCGCATTATCAAGTAGTATATATCTCGCATCTCTTTATTACATCATGTCTTGCATCACATCTTTCTAGTAGTACGTATCTTTCATTTCTATATTACATCATGTTATGTCTCACATCTCTCTATTACTTCATCATTTATCTTTTGTCTCTCGTCTCTCGTATTTTCTTTCATTTTTCAACTAAATGATGCATTGTCTTGCATATCTCTAGTAGTACATATCTTGCATATTTCTATTACATGGTATTTTGTCTCGTATCTTTGTCGTAGTACATGCCTCGTATCTGTCTAGTACATCATGTCTTGTCTTGTATCTATGTATTAAATCATTCCTTGTATCTCGTCCCTCGTATCTTATCTCGCTCTCTAGTTTCTCGTCTCTCATCTCTCGGTTTGTCTTGCATCTCTTTATTGCACCGTGCTCAGTTAGGGTAGTCTTACATCTCACATCATTAAGTAGTAAATATCTCGTATTTATCTATTTTATCATGTCTTATCTTACATCTCTTCGGTAATATATGTCTTGCATCTCTCTATTATATCATGTCTTGTTTTGTATAATAAAGTAATGATTAATCTATTTCCCAAAAAGAGGTGATGTTTTATATAGTACAAGTGGTGGATCCATAATTTACATATTTACCTCCTTTCTTATTGACATTGTACACCTTATTACTTTTCTAATCCTAACAATAAATACTAGTTATTACACAAAGCACCCTCAATATTAAATATTTATTGGATTTTATACACTATATTTCATTAAACCAAGTCAACTTCTTTATTTATCTCTCCTGTGTGCCTCCTTCTATTATTCTTCATTATGTCTCCCTTGATTATTCTTCCTTGCGTGTCTTCTCAGATTTACGACCTCACTAACGTTAATGATGAATTTATGTGTCAAAACATTTTTTGACTGATAACGCACACGACTCTTCTGATCCACGTGTCAATTATTTTCTAACCAACATGGTACTCTTATCATGATTCATGAGGTCACTCCTCGAAAACCTTAATCAAAAGCAGCCCCTCGGTGATCATCAGAAGAAGATGTTATTCCTACAAGGAAATCTGTGGGGAATCATCCCCTCGAATCCATCCTAGAGATGAGAGAAAGGCATCTGGTTGGTGAGCCCGGGGAAAATATAGTTGTGGATGCTCAAACCATCAGAGTTGTTCTTGCGCTAACCTCCCAAGTCGGACCTTCCAGACCAATTTCGCCAACATCAGCCCCTAGAGTAAAGCTGATACAAGTTCTCATGTCCAGTAAGTGACCAAAACAATGAAGAGTAAGGATGGCCTCGAACTACCCTCGAACATTAAGGCTATTCTAGGAAATAATTTACCGAATGTCGAGGCTAAGCATATTTTGGCGCTGCACAAAATTAAATACAAGTACTTTCAACCTTCCATGGAGGCCAAGCTTAGAGATCGATGGGGAATTCCATACTTCATTCAAAATTTGATTTCCTAAAGTTAGAGAAACTCTTTTATCAGTTCGGGACCACGAATTAATTTTCTATTCGTAGATCTTCAACTAGGGTCTTTGATTCCTACTAAACCCTACTCTAGTGAATTATTTTGAATTGATAAACTTGTGTCCGACCAAAGTCGGTCCAAACATATGGTTCACACTGATTACTTGTGTCATGGTTCTCAGATCTCTAAGATTAGGTTCTTAATGGAGCAATTCGTCGGACTGACCGGAGTTGCCAAGAACCCTCACTTTCCCTTATACTCATTATCTCTGAGAGGAAGTTCAAGACAGTGGAAGACCTCTTAGAAGCCGACAAGAAGTGGAAACAAAGATTCTTCTTCATCTTTAGATTATGGGAGACTAGCTTCGGAAACTCTGCTGAAAGACCCCATCGGCTCACTTTAAAATAGACTGGCCGAGGTACTAACTTTTACCTTTACTTTAATTTATTTATTTGATCTATTTTAACAAACTTTTCTTGGGGGACATTAATAAAGGGGATCTTGAAACCATTGGGGGAAAATACCAAAGAAGCTAGTTGGATCTTTGCACGGTTAACGGTCTTGGGGTAACACCTCTTGGTCCAACGAATTCCACAGATTCTTCACTCCATCAAATTTTGCCAACATCCATTTTTAGAGGGCGACTTGACTAAGGCAAAGTCTCTATAGGAGCTCATGGTGTCTCACTTGCAAAATGACGTACTTAAGCAACTGGAAGCTTCTAACAACCTTGTCTTTCTTCCTACGAAGGCAAAAGCTCCAAGTCATCGAGACCCCAAAAACAATATGGTCAAAGAAAAGAATTTCAATGTTGAGACCCAAGCCACGGAGGGAATAACTGAGTTTGAAATTGAAGAAGTTAATCCCACCAGGAAAGGTCACTCCAATAGGACAAGGACGAGATACATGTCCAAAGAAAAAGGTAAGAAGAAAATTATTGAAGAATATGATGATACAAAAGCTTCAATCATGCCTGTTCTTAAGAATGTTGTTATTGTAAATTCATACTCTGCTCGGAATTTAATAAGAGAGTTTGTTTCTTTAGGGAGCAAGACAAATGACAACCAAAGAGGCCAGTGGAATAAACAAGAAGTTCCAGAGAATGTTGATGCTAGTTCTCCTGTATCGTATTATTTTGATATCTACGAGAATTACTTTCTAGCCATGGAGCATAAAAAGTTACTTCATGTTGCTAGCCTTCTTAAGAGAAAAGTCAATCGGCAAGACTGCTATAAAACAAAGTTGTTGAAAAACGATCTGACATGAAAAAGTTAGAAGAGGAAGTTTCCCACTAGAAGAAGATTTCTAATGACAATTCGACAAAGATTGAGGCGGTGGAAACTCAATTGAAGAAGGAGAAAGAACAATTTGATGATGAGCATAAATGATTCATTGCTAGAGATACTGATCGGAGTACGCTTGTTGACGGTCTCACTGAGGCTTGTGCTTAAACCAAGACATACTTTGAGAATGATGTCAAGGAAATTGACGAACTCACTACCGAGAAGCAAGCTTTTAGGAATGACGCTGAAAAGTATAATAATTCTTATCTAGAGGATTATACTACTAGATGTAATCTTGTTTGGAAAAAAGGACGCCAAAATTAGATCTAATTTGTTTGTAGAAATTCATGAGTGTTTCATGATTTGAAGTATGAATTATTTGGGACTGTGTTCCGAAGAAGTACCGTCTGGAAAGGGGTTTCTTTTCAGATGAAGAACCATCCAGTAATTCTAAAGAATCAAACAGTTACTCCTCGAACAGTTCGTCGGAGGATAATGATGAAAGTACTCATTCGGGGTAAAACAAGAGTACTTTAATAATTTTTATTTTCATATACACTCTTATGAACCAACTGTGCATTGGGCACTTTTTTTTCTAAATCCTCGTATTCTTTCGTGGAATTTTTACAATGGAAACTCTTATGAATATATGTTTTTTCGGTTAGTTCTTTTCTACCAAACATTTTTTTGTCAAAACATTATTATCCATCAAATTTTATTGGAAGTCTAAAAGATAAAAATTATTGACCAACATTCGCCGCAGGACCCTTCTTGGTCCAAAAGATAAAAATTGTTTAGCAACATGTGTTGGAAGACCCTTTTTTATACTAAAGATAAAAAAAATTACCAACATTTGTTACAAAATCCTTTTTGGTCCAAAAGATAAAAAAACATTCGTTGGAAGACCCTTCCTGGTCCAGAAAATAAAAATTGTACAAACTATATTTAAAATGACAAATAAATATTATTTATAAGTCGAATATAAAGGCAAGTTATTAAAACCTTCTTGCGCGACCACGGTAGGAAGAGTATGCCACCGATCCTTACACAAATTCCCAAAAATTATATACAAATTTGTACATTCATTCCTAGTATAATTTAAGATGTTCAATGTTCCACGGATGATGAAGATCTCTTCCTTCTTTATGCTTAAGTAGATATGTCCCCGACTTTATCTCTTCGGTTACCATGTACGGACCCTCTCAATTAGGTCCTAACTTTCAAAGCCGTTTTTATTTTGTATATATAAAAACTTTCCTCAAAACCTTGTCCTCTATATTGAATTCTCTTCTTCTAACTCTGGAGGCATATAAACTTCTCATCAAAGTTTGGTAGTGCATAGAATTCAATTGCCCTCTTCTCTTTTTCTCCTCAATTAAATCTAACTCAGTACGCTTTCTCTTATCGTTGGCCTCTTCGGAATATTCACTAATTCGATTAAGGAAAAATCATTTCGGATAGCATAACCACATCCATCCTACAGACTAATGTGAATGGAGATTCTTGACTCGTTGTTCAAGGGGTAGTTATATATGCCCAATCTAACCATTTTCCAGCTTTGCTGTCCAAATTCTTTCTTAGTCGATCAAGAATAGTTTGATTATTAATCTTGACTTGGCCGTTCTCTTGTGGGCGGAAAGGTGCGAGAAGTATTGTTATATTCTTTTAGCCTAAAAAGGCCTTCATCTCTTTATCGTCGAACTGTGGCCCATTATCCATCGCTATTCTCCTCAGAACACCGAAACGACAACAAATATTAGAAAAAATAAACCTGATCAAGTCTTTATATTTTGTTCCTGCCAATGGTTCAACTTCCACCCACTTAGAGAAATAGTCTACCGCGACAATTATTGTCTGTCTTCTCTAGACACCATCGGCAAAGGCTTGACCACATCAATACCCCATCAGTCAAAATATAATAACTCAAATATCGACTCAAGAGGTACTCTTGGTGCATGAATTGTATTAGCAAATCTTTGGCAAGTATCACATCTCATAACCAATTTATTAGAATCCGAAGCAATTGTGGGTCAATAATATCCTGCCAAAAGAACTATTCGTATCAAAGTTGTATACCCATAATACGCGGATCTTTACCCATCATGTAATTCTGAAAATATTATTTGTGATTCATTTTCTTCAAGACATCAAAGCAAAGGTTTGCTAAAATATTTTCCGTATAAGATATCTCTGAAGACCAAGTATCCATATGCCTTGAACGGTATTCTCTTTGCTATTACTTTATCAATAGGCAAAGCATCATTTACTAGCAATTATTTGATTTCATTCCTCCAATATTTTTCTGTGCTTGTAGAAATTTGATACGCCTCGATTAATCCTTCCAATAGATCGGACCCCTTTGTTATCGACGAATTTTCTTGTGTGATAATCCAAGGGTTCTCCTCGGAATATCGAGTAATACCCAGTGAGTCTGCCACATAATTTCTTGTCTAATGAGCATGTTCATACCTGAAGTTTGTGTTTCTTCCACCAAAATCATATTTTCCATCTAATCTAACAATGCCCCAAACGTCATAGCTTGTTTTTTTGCGACGTTCTCCTTCAAAATTCTTGGGAGCAGCCCCATTCGGAAAGCTGCTAATATCACTTTATCTTCACAACTTTACATAGCAGTCTTTTTCTTCATAAAACAATTCATGTATTCCTTAAGGCTTTCCAATACCACCTGCATACATTAAATTATTGTACCACCATTCAAGTGGAACGGTTTGCTTCCCATAAAATACTGCTGAAACATAATCCAAAACATGTCAAAATTTTTAATACAATCAGGTGGCAGACAGTTTTACCACTTTGAAGCAACATTTTTGAACGTTTGTGAAAAGGCCTTATATAAAAATGTATCATCATCGTCATAGTTTATCATAAAATTCTTAAATTGTTCGATGTGATTGTCCGGATCTTCAGTTCCGTCAGAATTTTCTAACTTTGAGATATCTAACATTTTGGTAAATTTCCTGAAATAATTTCTGGGGAGAGAGAAAATGATCTCCAGTTGTGATCAATTTTATACATACTGCCCCCGGGTCCTTCATTCAATATCGTATACCAACCATCCTCGAATGGGTGTATGAACTGATTGCTTACACAATATTCGAAATTATGACTTCCCAAAGGGATTTGCACATGAGGAGTTGCTTGCTTCATTCTAGCAACATTCACAGCCCTATCTTGATCTTCAGACCCAAGTCATCTTTTCTCTTGTTCATTTTTTTATTTCCTGGAACCTCTAGCTCGATGAGAAGTCTGATGACCATCTGCCCGCCATCTCGAATCTCTTCTTGTGTAACTTTTTGGATGCCCATTATCCTTTTCTGGGAAAAGGATTCATCCGAATTGTATGATAAATATTTGCTAGATATAGTAGAATCATAGCGACGTCTAGATTTCCTTTTTTTCCTTGAAGAATAAAAACTTTGTCTTCGATTCCTTTCATCGGTCCGATGAGCATCTTCTACATGGTATTTTTTAGTTATCTACTCTCTTCGGATCTTCGATTTGAGCCTATATAAACTCAGTACTACTTCCTTCTCAGCATTCAATCTTTCAGTATATTCCAAAAATTCTTTCCGTCAAGCTACTAAGACATATTCCTCTAGTAACTCCTCGGTATGTCGATCATTGTCGTTTTTTTATTCAATATTTATTCGTCGATCGGGAGATCTCCTGATAAGTTTCAAATCGCACGATTCTTTGTGCCAGACTCTAGCTCTCCTAGCATTTTTGTATCCATTAATCTAACAACGTTTGAGAATAAAACTATTATTTTGGAAAAAACGATTCCCGGTACCAATCATTTTTCCACAAACGGTACCAATGATAGTTCTAAAGATTTCTTAATGGAATTATCTCTCAAATAAATGTACGTAAGAGGGTATTATAGAGAGAGAAACGAGATAAGTAGAGAGATAAAGTGATAAACAGAATAATAAAGTAATGATTGATTAATGATTGCTACATTTCCTAAAAAATTGTGTTCTTTTATATAGACAAGTGGTGGGTCCATAATTTACATATTTACCCCATTTCATATGGATATTTTACCTATTACTTTACTAATCTTAACCGTAATTACTAGTTATTACACAAAGCACAATCAATATTACAATGTACAAATAATATTACTTTGCCTAAATTCATGCCATTATCAGATCTGGGATGTGATATAGTTCCAAAAAATAAACTAGATACAAACAATTCCAATAAGATTTCATTTTCAAACCAAAATCCATTTATTTATTTATTTCATATATTATACAACCGAAATATGAGGGATACACGTTACACCGCGATTGTGAATCAAATAATAGATTTTAAGGAATTATCGATTTATTCATTCTATTAATAACTGAATGAGGTATTTAGTTCCACAGATTAGTTGAAAGATTTATTGGTTAAAAATCATGTTTTTAGAAGAAACAAATTTAAACTTTTAATGAAAGAATCTGAAGAAGAAAAATGATACGGATCTTCTATGAGAATGGTTTGAACATGCAAAACAAAAAATAATATTATTTGGTATATATAACATATTAAAGGTACATATTGAATATAGATTGATCTAAAATCTAATTTAACCTATTAGTACATAAGAAATGTATTGAAATGTCATAATAGGTTTATGGTAAATAGTAAATACATATAATAAACATTCGAGCCATATAATTTATCTATGATACAATGTACTTATATTTACCCGATAAAATAAAAATGTTGTACCTAATAGAATTATTTTGTTGTATCCAAACCTATACCGATCCAACTTATTTCATCAATAAATATCACCAAATAACAAACTAAGAACGAGAATTGAACTCTATTAGACATAATATATTGTTGTTATTCAGTAACTCACTCGTAAGCGATTGATTGATAACTGAATGGTTGTATATTTGAATCTCACTTAGGGAGATTCAATTCATTACGAATTTATAATGCCAGAATGAAAGGATTGACTTTGATCATTAAGAGTGGAGTATGTAACTTGTTCTTTATGTGTTTCTTTGTATTGTATTTTATTTTTTCGTATCCCATTTTGTTCTATGATATTTTGTGAATGCCTTAATGTAGGTCCGATATAATTCTTCATTCCATAGTTTGAGGGCTCTTTACAACTAGCTAATTAAGAATTATCAAACGTACTCGTACTAAAACATGCATCAGAGATACAATCATTGATTCTTACAAGAGGTTAAAATTATCGAGGGTAAGCATACACATATAAATTTAATTACTTAATTATGAGGAACATATTTTTCTAAAACTTATACTTGCTCTGCTATGGTGCCCAAGCCTAGACGAGGAAGTCTTACGAAGAGTGTAGAAAAAAATACAAATTTGGATCGAGAATATGAATAATATATATCTAAATAATAAATTATATAACTCTAAAATCCAATATACATTAAATTAAAATATAAGGCCACTTTAAAATACTCATTCCCAAATTCTATATTTTTGAGTGCGTTATTTTGAGCATTATTTTCAACCATAAAAAGGGAAAATTCTTCTCTTTCGGGTCAATTGTGGACGAGAAGGGACTTGAACGCCCAGACACCGTGGTACTTATCCATATTCTATAATTCTCTAAGTTAAATGCCCTGCCTAGCCTCTATTGGATATGTTCCCAAAAATACCATGATAAAAGGAACCTTTCATCTCTCTAACCGTTTTGGGGTAAAAAAATTAAAAACATATTTTTTTTTAAATAACGGTATGTTCCGATGTGTGAAGTACAAGAGAATGGATTTCATAAATTTGTTTGAAAATGTAATAAGAATTAAAGGTTAAATTTGTTATCATCATAGTGTCGAGTTATTTTTCTGGAGGACCTCCTTTAAAGTATCGTATTAGAGTTTGACCATCATGTTCGTGATTAATTGGTGTTACAAATAAAAAATAAAGAGAAGTTGTTTATGATTACGATATATGTCAAGTGGAAGTACAACGATACATGCAACTGACACTTACTAACATATCGGTATACTAGAACCTTGTTTATGTATTGCCTAATTAATTCGTTCAAGCACTCGCCATCTATATTCATTGTCCAAGTTCTTGACAACATAACAAAAACCAAATTTATGGCATTTCTTTTTATTTATCCAAGGGGTGGATAGGAAGATGAATTTGATGAATTACTCTAGCCAAGAATAAGAGCCTCACAATAAGCCCATATGATTTCCTCACATGTCTTTATTTATTCATGATTCGGTACTCTGGTGTACACCTAGTTTTTTTTTTAAATGGCTTAACAAATTATGGAAACTAGGAAACAATTGATTTTTTGCAAGTACTTTATATATAATTTCGCAACTAAAAAAATCTATCATAGATCTAATTTTGTTCGTCTTAAAAAAGTAAAACCAATGATATTTTTGGATATTGTTTTGAACTTATGATTTGAAAGATATGACATTTAAAAAAACACAACGAATAAGAGAAAAAAAAACGGTTGAGGATATGTAGGTATTAAAAAATCAGGTTGTTATCTTTATACAATAATTTAACACTAGGTGGTTGTCCGTACTTTATAAAACCTTGGATTGTTATTGGTAAATAAGTTTGATGTTGGGTGATACTTAAACCTCCAAATACTCGCTAGCTAATTATAGTTGTCTAGTGCAAAAGAGTTATTGTATTATAAACTTGGATGAAGGACACTATATTCCTCGTTGACCAATCTCAAAAATATTCTTATATTTTAGCTGTTTTTTATTTTCATACTCTAGAATTTAATGTATAAATTAAAAATGCTCATTTTTTACTCCTCCAAACTTTTTATCATAAATCTTTTACTACTGGTATTTTTTATTTCTTTTGGTAGGAAAAATAAGACTTGTATTTTACTATCCACAACAATAGAAAAAAACAATCCTTGACCACAATGCTCCCTTCTGCTTACATTTTTTTATGGAAAACCTAAACAAAAGTAAAAAACAGTAGATGTATCACCCTTATGATGTTAAATATAATAATGGAAGATGTGACATAATAAATTAAAATCATTAAATAATTAATAACAAAAGGAACTGAAAATTGGTCCCATGATGAAATAGTATGGACGTTGGAAAGTCATCTCTCTAGTACAAAGGCTTTGGTGATTTTTGAACGTACGGTGGAGGGGGTGGCGAGCTGTAAACATATGGTGGTGGTGGAGATTTGTAAATTGGCAAAGGAGACGAGTATGGAGGTGGTGGAGATTTATAAACATATGGTGGAGGCGGTGGAGACTTGTAAACGTATGGTGGAGGTGGTGGAGAGGTGTAAACATATGGCGAAGGCGGTGGAGACTTGTAAATGTATGGTGGAGGTGGTGGAGAGATGTAAACATATGGAGGAGGTGGTGGAGACTTGTAAACGTAGGGTGGAGGTGGTGGAGAGGTGTAAACATATGGTGGGGGTGGTGGCGATTTGTAAACGTATGGTGGGGGTGGTGGAGACTTGTAAACATATGGTGGGGGTGGTGGAGACTTGTAAACGTATGGTGGAGGTGGTGGAGAGATGTAAACATATGGAGGAGGTGGTGGAGACTTGTAAACGTAGGGTGGAGGTGGTGGAGAGGTGTAAACATATGTTGGGGGTGGTGGCGATTACTAAACGTATGGTGGGGGTGGTGGAGACTTGTAAACATATGGTGCGGGTGGTGGAGACTTGTAAACGTATGGTGGAGGTGGGGGAGAGGTGTAAACATATGGTGGGGGTGGTGGAGACTTGTAAACTTATGATGGAGAGGTGTAAACATATGGTGGGGGTGGTGGAGACTTGTAAACGTATGGTGGAGGTGGTGGAGAGGTGTAAACATATGGTGGGGATGGTGGAGACTTGTAAACGTATGGTGGAGGTGGTAGATGATTATGTCAATACTTTGATCAAGTCGAGAATGGTTGGGATATATTATTTGACCAAGTCGAGAAGTTTTGTTTGTCTAATTTCATTGACATTGTTAACATGGAAGGTACAATCAAGACTCGGGTGCTTATGAAGCAAGATGACCGTGTAACTAATTATCATCATTATACATGATGGTGAGTTATGACTTCAGCATCATTTTGCACTTAGTAATTGAATTTCTTGGGTAAACACATAATAATTTTTCAATTGAGAGACTAAAATATTATGCAAGCTAATTATTTGATTGATACAACTAAAACTACACTACACAGTTATAGAGGGAATGGTTGGGATATATTATTTGACCAAGTTGAGAAGTTTTGTTTGTCTAATTTCATTGACATTGTTAATATGGAAGATACAATCGAGACTTGGGTGCTTATGAAGCAAGATGACCGTGTAACTAATTATCATCATTATACATGATGGTGAGTTATGACTTCAGCATCATTTTGCACTTAGTAATTGAATTTCTTGGGTAAACACATAATAATTTTTCAATTGAGAGACTAAAATATTATGCAAGCTAATTATTTGATTGATACAACTAAAACTACACTACACAGTTATAGAGAGAATGGTTGGGATATATTATTTGACCAAGTCGAGAAGTTTTGTTTGTCTAATTTCATTGACATTGTTAACATGGAAGGTACAATCAAGACTCGGGTGCTTATGAAGCAAGATGAACGTGTAACTAATTATCATCATTATAAGGTGGAGATTTATTATTAGGTAAATTTACTATGTCTTTGATTGTAATTTAGGATTATAATATGTTTATACCTATAATTCTAAATTATTATTTTCTCAAATTCTATGGGTTTTAATCTACTTATTCAAGAGATGCAACATCGTTTTCTAGGAGAAAATATAGAGTTTCTTACTTGCATCCATTGTTTTAGTCCAAAACAATCATTCGCTAATCTCGATGTTGACAAGTTGGTTCGTCTAATAGAACTGTATCGGGATGAATTTTCTTCTTCTTGACAATTAATGTTTAAATTTTAACTTAGAACATACATTGGCGATATAATTAACAAGGTCGAGTTCTGTAATTTTAAAGATTTGGAAAATTTAGCTAAGATACTAGTTACTACTGAAAGACAACAAATTTTCTCATTGGTGTATCGCTGGATTGAATTGACATTAATCCTTCTGGTCGCTACACCATCGATTGAAATAGTATATTATGCAATGAAACTTATGAAGAAGGACTTACGGAATATGATAAAATGGTATATTAGACAAAATGATAATGAAACTACTTTTAGACGAATCCAAGATATCATAATCAGTTGTCATCTAATGATTACTAAAAATTTAATAAATTTTATACAATTTTATTTAGTCCCTTACTTTGGTTTTTGGTTCCGCAGGTACTCCCGAAGATGGACAAAACATTTGAGGTACAAATATATTTTATGTCGAAGTAATGTCAAATTGTTGAGTTGCAATAAATAAATCTTAATGAATGGTAGGACCGAGTAGAGTCGGAGTGTATAGAATCTAAAAACTACTTACTTGATATGAACTTGCAACGGGTCTAAATTTTCTTGAAAAATGTTGTTATGGAATAAAGCAACAACGATTACGTTTTAAAATTCGTTGTTACAATTGTCTAGTGCCACACTTGTGTATATGTGAAATAAAGGAGTGTAACTAATATTGTAACTAATTGTACATAGCTGGCAAAACTGTATAACAACAGTGATTCCTTAACGACCAATGATTGTAACAATGATCAAGATTTAACGAAATAAAAAACACGTTACACAATATCTCTGGGTTTTTAACTACGAGTGCTTTCCAAAACCTAGAATCTCCAATTGCACCTATAAGTACTTGTTGTAATCTGTTGATTTGTTTTGATTTATATGGTCTACGTTTTTCATCGATTGATCCTTGTTTTAGGTAGTTATGTTAATATTGTTTGATATATGTCAGGGTTTGAGAAGATGGAAGTGTTTTACATTAGACGTAATATTGACTTTGAATATTGTTGTTATCATGGTACCACAATAAAAAATTCAGTACATTATTCAATATAAATTTTCTTGTCTTTTAATTCAACGGGCAGTTTATTTTTAAAACTTAACTAGATACTTAAACCGCCAAATAATCGCTAGCTAATTATAGTTGTCCAGTGCAAGAGAGCTGTTGTATTATAAACTTGGATGAAGGACACTATATTCCTCGTTAACCAATCTCAAAAATATTCTTATATTTTGGCCGTTTTTTATTTTCATACTCTAGAATTTAATGTATAAATTAAAAATGTTCATTTTTTACTTTTCCAAACTTTTTATCATAAATCTTTTACTACTGGTATTTTTTATTTCTTTTGGACCACGACAATAGAAAAAAACAATCCTTGACCAGAATGCTCCCTTTTGCTTAGATTTTTTTATGGAAAACCTAAACAAAAGTAAAAACAGTAGATGTATCACCCTTATGATGTTAAATATAATAATGGAAGATGTGACATCATAAATTAAAATCATTAAATAATTAATAACAAAAGGAACTGAAAATTGGTCCCATGATGAAATAGTATGGACGTTGGAAATGTTGGCGGAAAAAATAATAAAACAACACTCTTTTAAAAACAAACAAACAACTTTGATAAAATTGAAAAAAAATATTACAAGAACACTCTCACAACTCACACTAGAAGAGAAAATATTTTTTCTTTCACTCAAGAGAGTTTTAAAACGTTCTGGTGTAAATCGATGAATGCAGTACAAGATTAAATAGTAAAACACATACAAGGCAGTTACTAAAAAATAGCACTTAATGTTGGTAACTCCCGTAACGCTTTGGCACTTAATGTTGATAACTCCCGTAACGCTTCAGCACTTAATGTTGATAACTCCCGTAACGCTTTAGCACTTAATGTTGATAACTCCCGTAACGCTTCAGCACTTAATGTTGATAACTCCCGTAACGCTTCACTACGTGGAAGACCAAATCAAAGCAAATAACTATTTTCAAATATCAAATAAATAACCCTAACGGAATAAATAAGTTTAGATTAATAAACCCAACATTCTCCCCTTTAATCTAAACTCGTGCCTGAAGAACTCGTGACCCCTAGTAGTTTCCTTAATCGTTTGAAGTCTTCGCTTTTGAGTGGCTTGGTGAAAATATCAGCAGCTTGATCTTGTGTCTTCACATGTTCAACTTGCACATCCTTTCTTGAAATACACTCCCTTATGTAGTGGTAGCGGACATCTATATGCTTGCTTCGATCATGGAATACTGGATTCTTGGCTAAGGCGATTGCTGACTTATTATCGACATAGACCTTAGTTGGCTCATGCTGTGTTAGGTCTATCTCCTTCAATAGATTTCTAAGCCAAATCGCATGACTAACACATGTAGTAGCAGCAACATATTCAGCCTCACAAGTGGACAACGTGACAATCGGTTGTTTCTTTGACATCCACGTGAAAGCAATATTTCCCATAAAGAATACAAATCCAGTAGTACTCCTTCGATTGTCTATGTCTCCACCCCAATCACTATCGCTATACCCAACAAGTTTGTAATCATTAGAAATGGAATAGAGTAATCCAAAGTCGATTGTACCTTTCAGATAACGAAGGATTCTCTTTGCAGCCTTGAAATGAGTTGTTGTTGGAGATTCCATATAGCGACTAACCAATCCAACTGCATGAAGAATATCTGGTCTCGTACAAGTTAGATAGCGTAGGCTACCCACCAAACTTTTGAATAATGTTGGATCTACACTTTCGCCTTCTTCATGCTTGGATATTTTGACTCCAAACTCCATAGGTGTGCTTATCGAGCTACAATTCTCCATCTTAAACTTCTTGAGGATATCTTTTGCATAGCTTTCCTGTGAGATGAAAATTCCATCTTTTTGCTGCTTAACTTCAATGCCAAGGTAGTACGCCATGAGCCCTAAGTCTGTCATCTCGAATTCCTTTGTCATCACTTCTTTGAATTTATTAAACATGCTTGGGCTGCTTCCGGTGAAGATCAAATCATCCACGTAGAGACACACAATCAAAATATCTCCATCTGTGATCTTGGTATACAGCGCGTGCTCGTAGGGACATTTGTTGAAGCCGTTCTCTTGGAAATACTTGTCGATTCTACTGTTCCATGCCCTTGGTGCTTGTTTTAGCCCGTAAAGAGCCTTCTTTAGCTTCAACACCTTGTCTTCGTGGCCTTTGACCTCATAGCCTAATGGTTGTTGGATGTAGACTTCTTCTTCAAGGACACCATTTAGAAATGCTGACTTTACATCCATTTGTTGTATCTTCCACTTGTTTTGAGCTGCCAACGAGATTATTAGCCTAATAGTTTCTAATCGGGCAACAGGGGCGAATACCTCATCATAGTCAATTCCCGGCTTTTGACAATAGCCTTTTGCAACAAGCCTCGCTTTGTGCTTTTCAGTCTCCCCTTTAGCATTTCTCTTTGTTTTGTATAACCACCTGACGCCTATTGTCTTGCACCCTTTGGGAAGTGAGGTGAGTTCCCATGTGTCATTCTTCTCGATGGCTCTAATTTCTTCATCCATCGCGTCTCTCCATTGTTTCTCTTGTGCAGCTTCTTGAAATGTCACTGGCTCACAATCAGCAAAGAGACAAAAGAGTGTAAGGTTATTCATTGGTTCGGTTACCTCATAAAGATCACTAAGACTTCTTGTACGTTTCACAACTCTTTCATTTTGACTGCCATTTGACGATGATGAAGATGGTGAGTCTTCATGAGTAGTCGATGTTGGTGAAGCATGTGGGGTTGCAACCTCTTCTGATTGCTCATTCGGTGTCTGCTCATCATCTTCAATTTGGGGGAAAAATGTGAATTCATTTGTATGAGATCCAAAATCCCATTCGCCTTCTTCATCAACAATCACGTCTCGGCTTATCACAACCTTCTTATTGTTTGGGTTGTACAACTTGTAGCCTTTGGAACTTGAGTCGTAACCGATGAATATAAAACTCTTGCTTTTATCATCGAGTTTGGTTCGTTGTTGATCTGGTACATGGACATGAGCTACGCTTCCAAATACTCTCAAGTGGGAAATTCCGGGCTTTCTTCCACTCCATGCTTCTTGTGGTGTCTTTCCCCAAACACTTCTTGTTGGAGATCGGTTGGACAAGTAAACCGCACATGCCACTGCTTCCGCCCAAAAATCCTTAGGCAGTTTCTTGCTTTTAAGCATGCTTCGCGCCATATCAAGGATTGTTCTGTTCTTCCTTTCTGCCACACCATTTTGTTGAGGAGATCTGGGAACTGTCAAGCGGCGACGAATTCCATGTGCTTCACAAAACTCCATAAATTCATTGGATGTGAACTCCCCTCCTCGGTCAGATCTCATGGCTTTGATCTTATTTCCACTTTCCTTTTCCACAACTGCTTTGAACTTCTTAAATACACCAAAGACTTCGGATTTCTGTTTCAAGAAATATACCCACGTTTTTCTTGAAAAATCATCAATAAAGAGAAGGAAATAGTTACTTTTACCTAGAGAGCTCGGCTTGATTGGACCACACACATCGGTATGAATAAGCTCGAGAGGTTTATTGGCTCTTGACTCTGACTCCTTTGGAAAGCCTTTTCTGAATTGCTTTCCAAGTAAACATCCTTCGCATAGTTGGTCAGGATGATTGATACATGGTAACCCTCTCACCATTTCCTTCTTTGACAATAACTCTAAACTTGAAAAGTTTAGATGCCCAAATCGAACATGCCATAGCCACGACGAATCTTTGTAACACGCCTTAAGACACTTTGCAACATCATTTTGAATATTCAAAGGAAACATTCTATTCTTTGACATTTGAACTTTAGCAATTAAATCCCCTTTTGCATCTCTCATAAAAAGACTATAATTTTTCATATGAATATCATAGCCTTTTTCAAGAAGTTGTCCCAAGCTCAAGATGTTGTTTTTCATGCTAGGTACGTAATAAACATTTGAGATCATTTGGTGACTACCATCTTTTGCACGAATAAGAATGTTACCTTTTCCTTTCACCGATATTTTGCTATCATCTCCAAAAGAGACATTTCCACTCACGGCTTCATTGATCTCTACAAACATGCTTCTTTTCCCACACATATGATTGCTTGCACCGGTGTCAAGATACCAAGTGTTTTCTTGGCCTTCATTAGTGGTTTTGTATGTTAGTAGTAACATATCTTTCTCCTCCGTCTTCTCTTCCACATAGTTGGCCTTCTCCTCAACTCTATTGTTGGGGCCTCTACATTCTGAAGCATAATGTCCAAATCTTTGACATTTATAACATTGGATTTGAGATTTATCATACCTCGAGTTCGGATTTCGTCTTCCACGACCTCGTGTTGAGCTTTCTCGTTTCTCGTAGTTGTAGTTGGAATTATTGTTGTTGTAATTCCAGCCACGTCCACGTCCATGATAACCACCTCGTCCGCGGCCTCTACCTCTTCCTCGGCCACGTTGGTTTCTATCATCGTCTTGACTTGCATGCATGTCCTTGAGTTCTACTTTGAGGAGTTGCTCGGTGATCTCTTGCTTCTTCTTGTGCTTTTCTTCGTAGGCTTGTAGTGATCCTTGGAGTTCTTCAATCATCATCTTCTCCAAGTCTTTAGTTTCCTCAATCGTCACGACGATGTGCTCAAATTTGGGATCCAACGAGCGGAGTATTTTTTCGATTACTCTCACATCTTCTAACTTCTCACCATTTCTTTTTAATTGATTAGAAACGGTTGCTACTCTTGAAAAATATTCCGAAATAGATTCGGACGCTTTCATATGTAAGGATTCAAATTCACCTCTTAATGTTTGAAGACGTACCTTTTTCACCTTTTCGACTCCTTTGTAAGAGGTTTGTAATTTCTCCCACGCTTGCTTGGCGGAAGATGCGCTTGAAATTTTTTCGAAGCCATCATCATCTAATGCTTGATAGATGAGGAAGAGAGCTTTTTTGTCTCTCTTTCTTAAATCCTTGAAAGTCGTTTTCTCCTCTTGAGTAAGGCTTGCTTCATCTTCGGGTTCGTCAAACCCTTTTTCTACGGCATCCCATACATTATGTGCTCCAAGGAGAGCTTTCATCTTGATACTCCAATTATCGTAGTTGTTGTTGTTGAGTGTTGGAACTTGGAAGGATGATACACCATTCGCCATATTTTTCAAAATGTTGAATATTTAAAAACAAAATTTCGGAAAGAGCTTGTGGCTCTGATACCACTTTGTTGGCGGAAAAAATAATAAAACAACACTCTTTTAAAAACAAACAAACAACTTTGATAAAATTGAAAAAAAATATTACAAGAACACTCTCACAACTCACACTAGAAGAGAAAATATTTTTTCTTTCACTCAAGAGAGTTTTAAAACGTTCTGGTGTAAATCGATGAATGCAGTACAAGATTAAATAGTAAAACACATACAAGGCAGTTACTAAAAAATAGCACTTAATGTTGGTAACTCCCGTAACGCTTTGGCACTTAATGTTGATAACTCCCGTAACGCTTCAGCACTTAATGTTGATAACTCCCGTAACGCTTTAGCACTTAATGTTGATAACTCCCGTAACGCTTCAGCACTTAATGTTGATAACTCCCGTAACGCTTCACTACGTGGAAGACCAAATCAAAGCAAATAACTATTTTCAAATATCAAATAAATAACCCTAACGGAATAAATAAGTTTAGATTAATAAACCCAACAGGAAAGTCATCTCTCAAATAAATGTACGTAAGAGGGTATTATAGAGAGAGAAACGAGATAAGTAGAGAGAGAAAGTGATAAACAAAATAATAAAGTAATGATTGATTAATGATTGATACATTTCCTAAAAAATTGTGTTTTTTTATATAGACAAGTGGTGGGTCCATAATTTACATATTTACCCCATTTCATATGGACATTTTACCTATTACTTTACTAATCTTAACCGTAATTACTAGTTATTACACAAAGAACAATTAATATTACAATGTACAAACAATATTACTTTGCCTCAATTCATGCCATTATCAGATCTCGGATGTGATATAGTTCCAAAAAATAAACTAGATACAAACAATTCCAATAAGATTTCATTTCTAAACCAAAATCTATTTATTTATTTATTTCATATATTATACAACCGAAATATGAGGGATACACGTTACACCGCGATTGTGAATCAAATAAGAGATTTTAAGGAATTATCGATTTATTCATTCTATTAATAACTGAATGAGGTATTTAGTTCCACATATTAGTGGAAAGATTTATTTGTTAAAAATCATGTTTTTAGAAGAAACAAATTTAAACTTTTAATGAAAGAATTTGAAGAAGAAAAAGGATACGGATCTTCTATGAGAATGGTTTGAACATGCAAAACAAAAAATAATATTATTTGGTATATATAACATATTAAAGGTACATATTGAATATAGATTGATCTAAAATCTAATTTAACCTATTAGTACATAAGAAATGTATTGAAATGTCATAATAGGTTTATGGTAAATAGTAAATACATATAATAAACATTCGAGCAATATAATTTATCTATGATACAATGTACTTATATTTACCCGATAAAATAAAAATGTTGGACCTAATAGAATTATTTTGTTGTATCCAAACCTATATCGATCCAACTTATTTCATCAATAAATATCACCAAATAACCAACTAAGAACGAGAATTGAACTCTATTAGATATAATATATTGTTGTTATTTAGTAACTCACTTGTAAGAGATTGATTGATAACTGAATGGTTGTATATTTGAATCTTACTTAGAGAGATTCAATTCATTAGGAATTTATAATACCAGAATGAAAGGAATTTAATGTCAAATTGTTGAGTTGCAATAAATAGATCTTAATGAATGGTAGGACCGAATAGAGTCGGAGTGTATAGAATCTAAAAACTACTTACTTGATATGAACTTGCAACGGGTCTAATTTCTTGAAAAATGTTGTTATGGAATAAAGCAACAACGATTACGTTTTAAAATTCGTTGTTACAATTGTCTAGTGCCACACTTGTGTATATGTGAAATAAAGGAGTGTAACTAATATTGTAACTAATTGTACATAGCTGGCAAAACTGTATAACAACAGTGATTCCTTAACGACCAATGATTGTAACAATGATCAAGATTTAACGAAATAAAAAACACGTTACACAATATCTCTGGGTTTTTAACTACGAGTGCTTTCCAAAACCTAGAATCTCCAATTGCACCTATAAGTACTTGTTGTAATCTGTTGATTTGTTTTGATTTATATGGTCTACGTTTTTCATCGATTGATCCTTGTTTTAGGTAGTTATGTTAATATTGTTTGATATATGTCAGGGTTTGAGAAAATGGAAGTGTTTTACATTAGACGTAATATTGACTTTGAATATTGTTGTTATCATGGTACCACAATAAAAAATTCAGTACATTATTCAATATAAATTTTCTTGTCTTTTAATTCAACGGGCAGTTTATTTTTAAAACTTAACTAGATACTTAAACCGCCAAATAATCGCTAGCTAATTATAGTTGTCCAGTGCAAGAGAGCTGTTGTATTATAAACTTGGATGAAAGACACTATATTCCTCGTTAACCAATCTCAAAAATATTCTTATATTTTGGCCGTTTTTTATTTTCATACTCTAGAATTTAATGTATAAATTAAAAATGTTCATTTTTTACTTTTCCAAACTTTTTATCATAAATCTTTTACTACTGGTATTTTTTATTTCTTTTGGACCACGACAATAGAAAAAAACAATCCTTGACCAGAATGCTCCCTTTTGCTTAGATTTTTTTATGGAAAACCTAAACAAAAGTAAAAACAGTAGATGTATCACCCTTATGATGTTAAATATAATAATGGAAGATGTGACATCATAAATTAAAATCATTAAATAATTAATAACAAAAGGAACTGAAAATTGGTCCCATGATGAAATAGTATGGACGTTGGAAAGTCATCTCTCTAGTACAAAGGCTTTGGTGATTTGTGAACGTACGGTGGAGGGGGTGGCGAGCTGTAAACATATGGTGGTGGTGGAGACTTGTAAATTGGCGAAGGAGACGAGTATGGAGGTGGTGGAGATTTATAAACATATGGTGGAGGCGGTGGAGACTTGTAAACGTATGGTGGAGGTGGTGGAGAGGTGTAAACATATGGCGGAGGCGGTGGAGACTTGTAAACGTATGGTGGAGGTGGTGGAGAGGTGTAAACATATGGCGGAGGCGGTGGAGACTTGTAAACGTAGGGTGGAGGTGGTGGAGAGGTGTAAACATATGGTGGGGGTGGTGGCGATTTGTAAACGTATGGTGGGGGTGGTGGAGAGGTGTAAACATATGGTGGGGGTGGTGGAGACTTGTAAACGTATGGTGGAGGTGGTGGAGAGGTGTAAACATATGGTGGGGGTGGTGGAGACTTGTAAACGTATGGTGGAGGTGGTGGAGAGGTGTAAACATATGGTGGGGGTGGTGGAGACTTGTAAACGTATGGTGGAGGTGGTGGAGAGGTGTAAACATATGGTGGGGGTGGTGGAGACTTGTAAACGTATGGTGGAGGTGGTGGAGAGGTGTAAACATATGGTGGGGGTGGTGGAGACTTGTAAACGTATGGTGGAGGTGGTGGCGATTTGTAAACATATGGTGGGGGTGGTGGAGACTTGTAAACGTATGGTGGAGGTGGTGGAGACTTGTAAACATACGGTGGAGGCGGTGGAGATTTATAAACGGGAGTAGGAGATGAATATGGAGGAGGTGGAGATTTGTAGACGTATGGCGGAGGTGGAGGAGAACTGTAGACATATGGTGGTGGTGGAGGTGATGCATAGTACTTTGGAGAATGGTAGTTTGGAAGTTTGGGTGACTTGGGTTCGTGATGTGGCGATTCATAACCATGGGTTGGTTCCTTAGGCGGTGGCGGCGAAGCATAGACATATGGCTCATAAGCGGCCGTCGCAGTTGCTGCGATGGTAATCACTATGGCAAAGAGTAGAAGAGGGCGCAGCCCCATCGGCTTATGAATTCCCATGGCTAAAATGGGCTCAAGAAGTAGAAGTAAAGAATTCCCTTTTGATATGGAGTACCTGAGGTTCTCAGCCATTTATATAGTACTCTCTTGTGACATGTCTGTGCGTTTCCACTAACTGTATTATAACAGCTTAGAGACGTTGTTTAGTTGTGGAGAACATGTTTATATGAAACGTGACTGATTGTCTTCAGCAAAAGTCAAACATAAATAAACTTTGGTTTTCTTCTATTACATCTATGTTTGTTCTAGTCCATGGACACTTCACTTATATTCTGTGATTCAGTATTTTAATGTATCTGGTTATCAGTTTAATGAGTAAGGGTAAAAGAAAGACCTAAACTCAAAGTAGATGATTATGTCAATACTTTGATCTACCACTAAAATCACTTACTTTCCAATTAGTAAACACAAATTGCACATCTTTTTCTACTATATTTTAGATCATATGACATCATTTTTACTCAAAAGTAATAGAAGTCCCCGTTGTGTTACAAAACTTACTATATAGCAACTCATACTTGAAAACATTTTGTTGCTTCCGCAATTGCTGTCTCACCGGTCTGCACCACAAGCGTAAACCTATTGTATGCAGCTCAAGCGCCGGCCTAATCTTCTACAATTTTTTCGGACACAATACCCACTTCTTTTCTTCCTAAATGACTATAGGTTTCATAAAACTCTCATCTTTTATGATTTGTAATCTTTTTCTTTTCGGAAAAATTTAGATTTCTACACCCTCTCATTTAATCCGTTGTTCATCGATTATCACTAGAAAAGGGTTTATAATTAGCAAATCATCCTTCATCTCACGAGTGTGAAGACTGGAATTTTTCTAACATATTACTTGGGTTCCCCTCTGTTTAAAGGTCGGGCTAAAGATCTCATATTTTCAACCTCTTTTTGAAAAAGTTAAAGTTGCTGCTATGCTTTCTCCTGCTCGTAAAGTTGGTCTTATCAACTCTATATTGTCCTCAATCTCTAATCATACTCTCTCGGTTCTTCGTGTCCCCAAAAGTGTTTTGAGCTTTCTATCGAGGTCTCGTATGGCAGTCATAATTGGATATCATGGCCATAGTAACAAATCCTAAAAAAGAATGCCAACTTGGTATTACTTCTTTGTTTGACACGATGGAAGCTTTGCATTGTAAGATGGCTTAAAACTTCATGAAAGGTCAAGGTCTATACTCTCAATTTACGATAAATAAATTACGAATCTGGGATTTGGCATCGTTTTCCGGCGTATCTAAACACAGCCGATTATTCTTAATCGTGTTGATAAAGTGTCTCACTTTTCAGCTTGACGTTTGGATAAAGTCGAGATATCATTTTTGGTTTTGTAGATGGTTGTCTGATAAATTAAAATGTGAAGAGGATAGTCCTAAATGGTTGAGGTCTTAACGAGAGAAATATCATATACAAACTTACAAATTCAATCAATAGGTAGAGAAGTATCCTCCATATATATGTGAGATATGTATTTTGTAACACGACCTATATAAAGGTACAAATTCAATTAATAAACGCTTCATTCCTATTATCTTCACTTTTTCACTCTCTATCTCTATATATCTTGTCCTACTTAAGCTTCAAAGAAATTAATCTTCGCTTTGACAAGGCTGAGCGATCGCAAATTAACCACATCAATTGACACCGTATGTGGAAACTTAAAAGGTCTTGTTTCTGATAATGGAAGAGCTTCGTTATTCAAGGAAATTGATAACGTCTTATAATGCTATTTTCGGAAGGTTTTGGTTATCCAGAATGCATGCAGTAATCTCTATTGTCCATCAATTCTCGAAATATGTTGTGGAAAATAATGTAGGGACAGTCAGGAGTAGCCAAAAATGGAAAGGGATTGTTATCGCATCACTTTGTCATCTGAGCAAATTTGGGAAATTGAATCAGAAAAAGAATAACAAGTAATGTTGTCTTCCTCGGAATCTAACCGTGTTGATGATCTGAGGGAGGCCCTCGGTCTTTTGGTCCGTGATGAAAACTTCGAGGATTATATCTTTCCAAGTGGGAAAACTTTAAAAATTATAACAAAATTTTCTCTGATCTTGAGAGAAAATTTAATTCAATTTTTGTCCACCAAGTTAGATATGTTTGCATGGCGTATCGAAGATGTGATCGGTGTGCCTACGGATATTATCTCTGACATATTTTAAATTTAAAGCAACGTGCATCGGATCATTTAAAAGAGAATGCCTTTTTTCTGAGGAAACGTCTAAGGCTATAATTGCTGAGGTAGATCGGTTATCCAGAGTTGGGAAAATAAGAGAATCTCAGTATCCACTCTGGACAGCTAATCCGGCTTTGGTCAAGAAGAAAAATGGCAAGTGGCGTATGTGCATTAATTTTACTAACTTAAATAGAGTATGTCCAAAATATCATTTCTGAGTTCCTCGAATAGATTAGTTAGTGCATTCCACATCAAGGAACCGGTTACTTTCTTTTATGGATGCCTATGCGGGATATAATAAAATTAAAATAAATCTGAGGGATAAAGAGAGTACTTTCTTTTTGGACTAAAAAATGCAGGGGCAATTATTGACGATTGGTAAATAAAACCTTTGATGCTCAGATAAGGGAAAATGTTGAAGTGTATATTAATGAAAGGTTGGTAAAAAGTGTAAAGAATTATGATCATTTTTATGATTTGGAGCAAACTTGTTATAAAATACTATGCAATTATCACAAAATGGCTCAAGCACAGAATATATGCGAATGAAAGATTTAAATGAAACACAGGATTTAACATGGTTCGACAATTGTCTACGTCCACGGGCGCCGCTAGAGAAAAGAGTTTCACTATGATAGAAAAGGTTACAGATTTCAGATTGTGTTTTGTGTCGCCGTAGTAATCTATTTATAGGGAATTAATAGACTTACTAGACTATGGGCCTAATGGGCTCATACCACAAGAATAACTCAAGTAATTGGACAATATCACTATCACAACACAAAACTGTACTGCTGTACACAGTACACTGTCAAGGCACTATTCGACTCATTCACAACAAATCTTCCCCTTGAGGCGAATATCCTTTCTTCACTATCAACAAAGAATCTTCTCTTCTTCTGACTCACCAAATGCCCTTAAGGAATTCACTCTATACTGCGAACACCGATCCAGTTTAGGCATTCCCTAAACTTTCGAACTGATACTGCCTTGGTCATTATATCTGCTGGATTATCGTGTGTAGACACTTTCTTCACATCAACAATTCCCTTTGATATTATATCACGAATAATCATACTTGACATCTATGTGCTTTGTACGCTCATGGTACATCTGGTTCCCTATAAGGTCTATGGCGCTTTGACTGTCACAAAACACTTTTGTAGTAGTCTTATCCAAGCCCAAATCTGCCACCAAACCTTCCAACCATATTGCCTCTTTAACTGCTTCTGTTAGCGCCATGTACTCTGCCTCTGTTGTAGATAAAGCTACAGTAGCTTGCAATTGTGCTTTCTAACTGATCGCACTCCCAGCTAGAGTAAATACATATCCTGTCAGAGATCTTCTTTTATCCATATCACCTGCAAAATCAGAATCAACAAAACCAACCAATGATCCTGCAACATCATTCAGCGATTCATCAATATCGGTTTTGTTAAAAGTTAAGCCAACGTTCACAGTATTCTTCAGATACCGAAGTATCCATTTCACTGCCTGCCAGTGTTCTTTCCCAGGACATCCCATGTACCTGCTAACTACACTAACCGCATGTGATATATCAGGACGTGTGCATACCATAGCATACATGATACTACCAACTGCACTTGCATATGGAACCTTCGACATTTGTTCCAACTCAGCATCGTCCTTGGCCGCTTCTACTGCAGACAACTTGAAATGAGTAGCAAAAGGAATGTTAACTACTTTAGCATCAAACATGTTGAATCGTTTTAACACTTTCTCAATATAGCTTCGTTGAGACAAGTGTAATGTTCCTAAATTTCTGTTCCTGATAATCTCCATACCAAGAATTTTCTTTACTCTACCCAGATCCTTCATCTCAAACTCGGCACTAAGCTGCTTCTTTAACTGCACAATGTGTGACATACTACAAGCAGCAATAAGCATATCATCCACATACAACAACAAGTAAACATAAGAATCATCTGACATCTTTTGATGATACACACAACTATCATATGGACTCCTCGTGAACCGTTTTGACACCATGAATGTATCAAAACGTTTGTACCATTGCCTAGGTGACTGTTTCAAACCATACAGTGACTTTTTCAGCAGACAAACTTTGTCCTCCATATTAGGTTCGATAAATCCCTCTGGTTGTCTCATGTAGATTTGCTCCTCCAATTCACCATGTAGAAACGCAGTCTTCACATCCAACTGCTCCAGCTCTAAATCTTGCAAAACTACTATGGCTAACAAAACTCGAATCGAACTATGCTTCACCATTGGAGAAAACACTTCATTGAAGTCGATTCCTTCCCTTTGAGTAAAACCCTTAGCGACCAGTCTTGCTTTGAATCGAGATGCCTCAACCCCTGGATTACCTTCCTTTATCTTAAACACCCATTTACTTCCTACTATCTTCTGTCCTTTAGGCAAGTCAACAAGCTTCCATGTTTGATTTTTATGAAGAGATTCAATCTCTTCTCCCATAGCACCAATCCATCGATCTGCTTCTGAACTTGCTATAGCTTCTTTGTAGCTACTAGGTTCCTGCATCTCAACTTCTTCTGCAACTGACAGAGCATATGCAACTAGATTCACATACCTTTTTGGAAGTCTAATATCTCTTCTTTCTCTGCACAATGCTATGCTATAAGGTTGTTGCTCTGGTTCGGGCACATCATCGTCACTATCATCCAATGCTGACGCTTCACCTCCTGATTCTGGATCCACCTCAGAACCACTTGAATTATTGGACTTGCTAGGAACTGATTCTACTTCAAGCTCCACCTGTTTACTCACAAACGATCCTCAGTCGACCATTTCTCCTACTTCCTTCTGACTGTCTATCGAAGCAAACTCATTAAAAGTAACGTCCCTACTGATGAGAAAACCTGGAGACTTTAGAGAGGTACACCATAACCTATATCCCTTCACTCCAGTAGCATATCCTAGAAATATGCATCTCTTTTCCCTCGGCTCAAGCTTACCATCTCTCACATGAGCATACGCAGGACAACCGAACACCCTCAAATATTCATAATCAGCCGACGATCCAGACCAAATCTCAAAAGGAGTTTTACAATCAATAGCCGTTGATGGAGACCGATTCACCAAGTAACACACTGTATTGATAGCTTCAGCCCAAAAATCCTTTCCCACACCGGAATGTGAGAGCATACTTCGTGCCTTGTCACAAAGAGTTCTGTTCATTCTTTCTGCGACTCCATTCTGTTGTGGTGTTCTAGAACAAGTGCGATGGCACACTATTCCCTCAGCTTCACATAACTCGTTGAACTCACGACTGCAATATTCTAACCCATTATCTGTCCTAAGACGTTTGATTTTTCTTCATGTTTGCTTCTCAATCATCGTCTTCCATTTGACAAAGGTTGAATATGCCTCATCTTTCGTTTTCAGAAAGTAAACCCACACCATCCTTGAATAATCATCAATCAAACTCATGTAGTATCTGGCTCCGCTCTTGGATTGAATTCTGTTTGGACCCCAAAGATCTGAGTGAATGTAGTCCACTGTGCCTTTAGTCTTTCTTACAGCCGATTTGCCGAATTTGACTCTAGTTTGTTTACCAAACACACAGTGCTCACAAAATCCCAATGATTCTGCTTTATACCCTTTCAACAAATCTCTCTTTCCCAAAACAGCTAATCCTATGTCACTCATGTGACCAAGACGCCAATGCCACAACTTATTTTGATCCTGCCTACTTTGGCTATTACTGCCTGATGATGCTACTGCAGCAATGCCCATAACAACACTCCCCTGGAGAATGTAAAGACCCTTCTGCAAACTACCTTTCATGCATACCATTGAGCCTTTTGTCACTTTGATTACACCATTTTCTGCATGGTACTTGTAACCCCGAGAGTCTAGAGTCCCAAGAGAAATCAGGTTTCTTTTTAACCCAGGAACATGCCAGCACGTCAAGATTCTAACAACCCCGTAAAACATTCTGATTCTGACGTTACCAATACCACCAACAATCAACGAATGATTGTTCCCTAAATAGACAGTTTCCTGCATTGGCTTGTACGTATCAAACCATTGCTTGAACTGACTCATGTGATATGTAGCGCCAGTATCAAGTACCCAAGAGTTTTGCCCAAAGTCTGAACTCACAGACAATACATCTCCTTTACCACTGTTTTCACTATCGTCGGAATCGTTCACACCTTCAATAATGTTTGCTGCATTTTCCTTTTGATTTCCCTTCTTACCATTCAGTTTCGGACAATCGCCCTATAATGACCCTGCTCACCGCATTCATAACAGTTTGAGTGCTTCACCCTTGACTTGGACCTCAATTTCTTCCTTCTTAAAGAACTCGCTTTGCTTTTAGTTCTTCCCCTAGTCATAAGACCTTCCCCTTCAGCTTGATTGTCTGGCTGCAACTGTCTCATCTCTTTTGATTTCAGTGCCCCTTTGACATCTGCTAGAGATAACTTATCCTTACCATACATAATGGTATCTACGAAGTTTTCATAGGGAGCTGGTAACGATCTCAATACAAACAAAGCTTGATCCTCATCCTCAATATTGATATCTATGTTCTCCAAGTCCATTATAATTGATTTAAAATTATCTAGGTGCTCTGTTATGGACATACCTTCTTTCAATCTGAAATCATACAAACATTTCTTCAAATATAATCGGTTTACTACTGATTTCTCTGAGTAAACATCTCCTAGCTTTCTTCATGTGCAGGCAGCAGTCTTCTCACCACTAATCTCGCGAAGCACATTGTCTTTCACACTCATTAAAATCCAGCACAAAGCCCTTTCTTGAAGATCTTGTTTCTCCTCTTCTTTCATCTCTTCTGGTAACTTATTCTCCACAGTCTTCCACAGCCCTTGCAGTACCAATGAAGATTTCAGTTTAATCTTCCACAACGCAAATCTGGATCCCCCATCAAATTTTTCAATCATGTATTTTGTTGCTGTAGACGCCATTGTCAAACCCTAATTGCAAAAGCCCTAATTTCACCACGTGGCTCTGATACCAATTTTGTTATAAAATACTATGCAATTATCACAAAATGGCTCAAGCACAGAATATATGCGAATGAAAGATTTAAATGAAACACAGGATTTAACGTGGTTCGACAATTATCTACGTCCACGGGTGCCACCAGAGAAAAGAGTTTCACTATGATAGAAAAGGTTACAGATTTCAGATTGTGTTTTGTGTCGCCCTAGTAATCTATTTATAGGGAATTAATAGACTTACTAGACTATGGGCCTAATGGGCTCATACCACAAGACTAACTCAAGTAATTGGACAATATCACTATCATAACACAAAACTGTACTGCCGGACACAGTACACTGTCAAGGCACTATTCGACTCATTCACAACAAAACTTTTGCTAACTTAAAAAGGGTCAATCTAAATCTAAACCCATAAAAATGTACGTTTGGAGTCTGATCGGTAAAACTTATTGGATACATAGTTAGTGAACAAGGGATTAAAGCCGGCCCTGCAAAAGTAAACGCTCTAAATACTATTGCACCTCCTCAAACTATCAAAGAAGTTCAAATCTTGACATGACGATTGACAACTTTGAATAGATTCATATCTCGTTCATCAGATAAATGTTCTCCTTCATTAACAAAATAAAGATGACGACTGGAATTGAAATATGCTAGAAATATTTGAGTTGTCATAGTACATTTCTCTTCCAGCCGTCATCTTTATTTTGTTAATGAAGCAAATAAATATGTACCCCTTCATTTTTATATTTTTCCCATATCGATCCAATTTGAATCCCTCATCAAGAATATATCTCCTCAGTAATTTACCTCGTCAAGAATGTATGTTGTCATCCTAATGCTTAACAAAGATTACCTTATATAAGAAATTTTGTACTAAGATAAATCAACCATTATTGTAACTTATAATCATTATTGTTGGGATTTTGTTGTCCGAACTTTATAGTCAAATTTATATAACTAGCTTTTGAACTTATTGATCAATGATTTGATTTATAGTCAATTTTTTTATTGTCCATCATTTATGTCCTAACATGTGTGGCCTATTAACCTCAATAGATCTTGAGCTTGAATTAAATTCATATTTTGTAAGGAATTATTGTCAAATTTTTATGACATTTATTGCATGACCTCTGATCATTTAGAGCCTTGGTCTCACTTAAAATCATATTTGTATTTTTTTGTAATATATATTCATTTAACCTTCAATGATTCCCTTATGTAATGTTTTACTTAATCGAATCATTTGGAAAATAGCCAAATACTATTTGATTATTCAATTTTATTGGTATAACTTAGTTTATTACCTACTAGAATATTTATTTTAGCTCGTTTAATTTCCAATTTGATTCGTTCTTGTAGCTTGACTAATTGATTATTGTAACTATTAAGTCATTTAATATTTTTGAGATTATATAGAAATTTATAACATTGAGAACATGTAATGATCCCTTGATACTTAGAGTTTGGTAGTCCTTTAAATTTTAGTGTCGCCATTGATCATCTTTAAACCTTTATGTCACTTGGAAAAAAACATTTAAGGGAAAAAATTCTTAATGGAAAAAACATTGTATTAAAAATTGATTTGTATATTTCCAACCATAGCTCGAAATAAACAAAAGTGCCATCGGTTTTGTTTTTTTAAGACGAATAATAGTAGACCCATGAATTTTATTGTTTTTACCAGACCTAGATAAACTCGTCTCGCATATCGTATTATCAAGTAGTATATATCTCACATCTCTTTATTACATCATGTCTTGCATCACATCTTTCTAGTGGTACATATCTTGCATTTCTATATTACATCATCTCATGTCTCACATCTCTCTATTACTTCATCATTTATCTTTTGTCTCTCGTCTCTCGTATTTTCTTTCATCTTTCAACTAAATCATGCCTTGTCTTGCATATCTCTAGTAGTACATATCTTGCATATTTCTATTACATGGTATTTTGTCTCGCATCTTTGTCGTAGTACATGTCTCGTATCTATCTATTACATCATGTCTTATCTTGTATCTATGTATTAAATCATTCATCGTATCTCGTCCCTCGTATCTTATCTCGCTCTCTAGTTTCTCGTCTCTCATCTCTCGGTTTGTCTTGCATCTCTCTATTGCACCGTGCTCAGTTAGGGTAGTCTTACATCTCACATCATTAAGTAGTAAATATCTCGTATTTATCTATTTTATCATGTCTTATCTTACATCTCTTCGGTAATATATGTCTTGCATCTCTCTATTATATCATGTCTTGTTTTGTATAATAAAGTAATGATTAATCTATTTCCCAAAAAGAGGTGATGTTTTATATAGTACAAGTGGTGGATCCATAATTTACATATTTACCTCCTTTCTTATTGACATTGTACACCTTATTACTTTTCTATTACTAACAATAAATACTAGTTATTACACAAAGCACCCTCAATATTACATATTTATTGGATTTTATACACTATATTTCATTAAACCAAGTCAACTTCTTTATTTATCAAATTTAGCCCATTCTTCCCAATATTGTATCCTCTTATAAGCAGTCCCTCACTCCCTGTGAAGGTATTCAAGGATGGACTAATCTATGAAATCAGATTTTCTCTCCTGTGTGCCTCCTTCTATTATTCTTCATTATATCTCCCTTGATTATTCTTCCTTGCGTGTCTTCTCAGATTTATGACCTCATAACGTTAATGATGAATTTATATGTCAAAACATTTTTTGACTGATGACGCACACGACTCTTCTGATCCACGTGTCAATTATTTTCTAACCCACATGGTAGTCTTATCATGATTCATGATGTCACTCCTCGAAAACCTTAATCAAAACAGCCCCTCCGTGATCATCAAAAGAAGATGTTATTCCTACAAGGAAATCTGTGGAGAATCATCCCCTCGAATCCATCCCAGAGATGAGAGAAAGGCATCTGGTTGGTGAGCCCGAGGAAACTATAGTTGTGGATGCTTAACCCATCAGAGTTGTTGTTGCGCTAACCTCCCAAGTCGGACCTTCCAGACCAATTTCGCCAACATCAGCCCCTAGAGTAAAGCTGATACAAGTTCTCATGTCCAGTAAGTGACCAAAACAATGAAGAGTAAGGATGGTATCGAACTACCCTCCAACATTAAGGCTATTCTAGGAAATAATTTACAGAAGGTCGAGGCTAAGCATATTTTGGCGCTGCACAAAATTAAATACAAGTACTTTCAACCTTCCATGGAGGCCAAGCTTAGAGATCGATGGGGAATTCCATACTTCATTCAAAATTCGATTTCCTAAAGTTAGAGAAACTCTTTTATCAGTTTGGGACCACGAATTAATTTTCTATTCGAAGATCCTCAACTAGGGTCTTCGATTCCTACTAAACCCTACTCTAGTGAATTATTTTGAATTGATAAACTTGTGTCCGACCGAAGTCGATCCAAACATATGGTTCACGCTGATTACTTGTATCATGGTTCTTAGATCTCTAAGATTGGGTTCTTAATGGAGCAATTCGTCGGACTGAGCGGAGTTGCCAAGAACCCTCACTTTCCCTTATACTCATTAACTGTGGGAGGAAGTTCAAGACAGTGGAAGACCTCTTAGAAGTCGACAAGAAGTGGAAATAAAGATTCTTCTTCATCTTTAGATTATGGGAGACTGGCTTCGGAAACTCTGCTGAAAGACCCCATCGGCTCACTTTAAAATAGACTGGCCGAGGTACTAACTTTTACCTTTACTTTATTTTATTTATTTGATCTATTTTACCAAACTTTTCTTGGGGGACATCAATAAAGGGGATCTTGAAACCATTGGGGGAAAATACCAAAGAAGCTAGTTGGATCTTTGCACGGTTAAGGGTCTTGGGGTAACACCTCTTGGTCCAACGAATTCCACAGATGCTTCACTCCATCAAATTTTGCCAACATCCATTTTTAGAGGGCGACTTGACTAAGGCAAAGTCTCTATAGGAGCTCATGGTGCCTCACTTGCAAAATGACGTACTTAAGAAACTGGAAGCTTCTAACAACCTTGTCTTTCTTCCTACGAAGGCAAAGGCTCCAAGTCATCGAGACCCCAAAAACAATATGGTCAAAGAAAAGAATTTCAATGTTGAGACCCAATCCACGGAGAGAATAACTGAGTTTGAAATTCAAGAAGTTCATCCCACCACGAAAGGTCACTCCAAGAGAACAAGGAAGAGATACAGGTCCAAAGAAAAAGGTAAGAAGAAAATTATTGAAGAATATGATGATACAAAAGCTTCAATCATGCCTGTTCTTAAGAATGTTGTTATTGTAAATTCATACTCTGCTCGGAATTTAATAAGAGAGTTTGTTTCTTAAGGGAGCAAGACAAATGACAACGAAAGAGGCCAGTGGAATAAACAAGAAGTTCCAGAGAATATTGATGCTAGTTCTCCTGGATCGTATTATTTTGATATCTACGAGAATTAATTCTAGCCATGGAGCATAAAAAGTTACTTCATGTTGCTAGCCTTCTTAAGAGAAAAGCCAATCGGAAAGACTGCTATAAAACAAAGTTGTTGAAAAACGATCTGACATGAAAAAGTTAGAAGAGGAAGTTTCCCACTTGAAGAAGATTTCTAATGACCATTCGACAAAGATTGAGGCGGTGGAAACTCAATTGAAGAAGGAGAAAGAACAATTTGATGATGAGCATAAATGATTCATTGCTAAAGATACTGATCGGAGTACGCCTGTTGACGGTCTCACTGAGGCTTGTGGTTAAACCAAGACATACTTCGAGAATGATGTCAAGGAAATTGACGAACTCACTACCGAGAAGCAAGCTTTTAGGAATGACGCTGAAAAGTATAATAATTCTTATCTAGAGGATTATACTACTAGATGTAATCTTGTTTTGAAAAAAGGACGCCAAAATTAAATCTACTTTGTTGGTAGAAATTCATGAGTGTTTCATGATTTAAAGTATGAATTATTTGGGACTGTGTTCCGAAGAAGCACCGTCTGGAAAGGGGTTTCTTTTCAGATGAAGAATCATCCAGTAATTCTAAAGAATCAAACAGTTACTCCTCGAACAGTTCGTCGGAGGATAATGATGAAAGTACTTATTCGGGGTAAAACAAGAGTACTTTAATAATTTTTGTTTTCATATAGACTCTTATGAACCAACTCTGCCTTGGGCACTTTTTTTTCTAAATCCTCGTATTCTTTTGAGGCATTTTTACAATGGAAACTCTTATGAATATAAGTTTTTTCGGTTAGTTCTTTTCTACCAAACATTTTTTATCAAAACATTATTATCCATCAAATTTTATTGGAAGTCTAAAAGATAAAAATTATTGACCAACATTCGCCGCAGGACCCTTCTTGGTCCAAAAGATAACAATTGTTTACCAACATGTGTTGGAAGACCCTTTTTTATACTAAAGATAAAAAAAATTACCAACATTCGTTACAAAATCCTTTTTGCTCCGAAAGATAAAAAAACATTCGTTGGAAGACCCTTCCTGGTCCAGAAAATAAAAATTGTACAAACTATATTTAAAATGACAAATAAATATTATATATAAGTCGAATATAAAGGCAAGTCATTGAAACCTTCTTGCGCGACCACGGTAGGAAGAGTATGCCACCGATCCTTACAGAAATTCCCAAAAATTATATACAAATTTGTACATTCATTCCTAGTATAATTTAAGATGTTCAATGTTCCACGGATGATGAAGATCTATTCCTTCTTTATGCTTAAGTAGATATGTCCCCGACTTTATCTCTTCGGTTACCATGTATGGACCCTGTCAATTAGGTCCTAACTTTCAAAGCCGTTTTTATTTTGTATATATAAAAAATTTCCTCAAAACCTTGTCCTCTATATTGAATTCTCTTCTTCTAACTCTGGAGGCGTAACAACTTCTCATCAAAGTTTGGTAGTGCATAGAATTCAATTGCCCTCTTCTCTTTTTCTCCTTAATTAAATCTAACTCTGTACGCTTTCTCTTATCGTTGGCCTCTTCGGAATATTCACTAATTCGATTAAGGAAAAATCATTTCGGATAACATAACCACATTCATCCTACAGACTAATGTGAATGGAGATTCTTGACTCGTTGTTCAAGGGGTAGTTATATATGCCCAATCTAACCATTTTCCAGCTTTGCTGTCCAAATTCTTTCTCAGTCGATCAAGAATAGTTTGATTATTAATCTTGACTTGGCCGTTCTCTTGTGGGCAGAAAGGTGCGAGAAGTATTGTTATATTATTTTAGCATAAAAAGGCCTTCATCTCTTTATCGTCGTACTGTGGCCCATTATCCATCGCTATTCTCCTCGGAACACCAAAACGACAACAAATATTAGAAACAATAAACCTGATCAAGTCTTTATATTTTGTTCCTGCCAATGGTTCAACTTCCACCCACTTAGAGAAATAGTCTACCGCGACAATTATTGTCTGTCTTCTATAGACACCATCGGCAAAGGCTTGACCACATCAATACCCCATCGGTCAAAATATAATGACTCAAATATCGACTCAAGAGGTACTCTTGGTGCATGAATTGTATTAGCAAATCTTTGGCAAGTATCACATCTCATAACCAATTTATTGGAATCCGAAGCGATTGTGGGTCAATAATATCCTGTCAAAAGAACTATTCGTATCAAAGTTGTATACCCATAATACGCGGATCTTTACCCATCATGTAATTCTGAAAATAATATTTGTGATTCATTTTCTTCAAGACATCAAAGCAAAGGTCTGCTAAAAGATTTTCCGTATAAGATATCTCTGAGGACCAAGTAGCCATATGCCTTGAACGGTATTCTCTTTGCCATTACTTTATCAATAGGCAAAGCATCATTTACTAGCAATTTTTTGATTTCATTCCTCCAATATTTTTCTGTGCTTGTAGAAATTTGATACGCCTTGATTAATCATTCCAATAGATCGGACCCCTTTGTTATCGACGAATTTTCTTGTGTGATAATCCAAGGGTTCTCCTCGGAATATCGAGTAATACCCAGTGAGTCTGCCACATAATTTCTTGTCTAATGAGCATGTTCATACCTGAAGTTTGTGTTTCTTCCACCAAAATCATATTTTCCATCTAATCTAACAATGCCCCAAACGTCATAGCTTGTTTTTTTGCGACGTTCTCCTTCAAAATTCTTGGGAGCAGCCCCATTCGGAAAGCTGCTAATATCACTTTATCTTCACAACTTTGCATAGCAGTCTTTTTCTTCATAAAACAATTCATGTATTCCTTAAGGCTTTCCAATACCACCTGAATACATTAAATTATTGTACCACCATTCAAGTGGAACGGTTTGCTTCCCATAAAATACTGCTGAAACATAATCCAAAACATGTCAAAATTTTTAATACAATCAGGTGGCAGACAGTTTTACCACTTTGAAGCAACATTTTTGAACGTTTGTGAAAAGGCCTTATATAAAAATGTATCATCATCGTCATAGTTTATCATAAAATTCTTAAATTGTTCGATGTGATTGTCCGGATCTTCAGTTCCGTCAGAATTTTCTAACTTTGAGATATCTAACCATTTTGGTAAATTTCCTGAAATAATTTCTGGGGAGAGAGAAAATGATCCCTAGTTGTGATCAATTTTATACATACTGCCCCCGGGTTCTTCATTCAATATCGTATACCAACCATCCTCGAATGGGTGTATGAACCGATTGCTTACACAATATTCGAAATTATGACTTCCCAAAGGGATTTGCACATGAGGAGTTGCTTGCTTCATTCTAGCAACATTCACAGCCCTATCTTGATCTTCAGACCCAAGTCATCTTTTCTCTTGTTCATTTTTTTATTTCCTGGAACCTCTAGCTCGATGAGAAGTCTGATGACCATCTGCCCGCCATCTCGAATCTCTTCTTGTGTAACTTTTTGGATGCCCATTATCCTTTTCTGGGAAAAGGATTCATCCGAATTGTATGATAAATATTTGCTAGATATAGTAGAATCATAGCGACGTCTAGATTTCCTTTTTTTCCTTGAAGAATAAAAACTTTGTCTTCGATTCCTTTCATCGGTCCGATGAGCATCTTCTACATGGTATTTTTTAGTTATCTACTCTCTTCGGATCTTCGATTTGAGCCTATATAAACCCAGTACTACTTCATTCTCAGCATTCAATCTTTCAGTATATTCCAAAAATTCTTTCCGTCAAGCTACTAAGGCCTATTCCTCTAGTAACTCCTCGGTATGTCGATCATTGTCGTTTTTTTTATTCACTATTTATTCGTCGATCGGGAGATCTCCTGATAAGTTTCAAATCGCACGATTCTTTGTGCCAGACTCTAGCTCTCCTAGCATTTTTGTATCCATTAATCTAACAACGTTTGAGAATAAAACTATTATTTTGGAAAAAACGATTCCCGGTACGAATCATTTTTCCACAAACGGTACCAATGATAGTTCTAAATATTTCTTAATGGAATTATCTCTCAAATAAATGTACGTAAGAGGGTATTATAGAGAGAGAAACGAGATAAGTAGAGAGAGAAAGTGATAAACAAAATAATAAAGTAATGATTGATTAATGATTGATACATTTCCTAAAAAATTGTGTTTTTTTATATAGACAAGTGGTGGGTCCATAATTTACATATTTACCCCATTTCATATGGACATTTTACCTATTACTTTACTAATCTTAACCGTAATTACTAGTTATTACACAAAGAACAATTAATATTACAATGTACAAACAATATTACTTTGCCTCAATTCATGCCATTATCAGATCTCGGATGTGATATAGTTCCAAAAAATAAACTAGATACAAACAATTCCAATAAGATTTCATTTCTAAACCAAAATCTATTTATTTATTTATTTCATATATTATACAACCGAAATATGAGGGATACACGTTACACCGCGATTGTGAATCAAATAAGAGATTTTAAGGAATTATCGATTTATTCATTCTATTAATAACTGAATGAGGTATTTAGTTCCACATATTAGTGGAAAGATTTATTTGTTAAAAATCATGTTTTTAGAAGAAACAAATTTAAACTTTTAATGAAAGAATTTGAAGAAGAAAAAGGATACGGATCTTCTATGAGAATGGTTTGAACATGCAAAACAAAAAATAATATTATTTGGTATATATAACATATTAAAGGTACATATTGAATATAGATTGATCTAAAATCTAATTTAACCTGTTAGTACATAAGAAATGTATTGAAATGTCATAATAGGTTTATGGTAAATAGTAAATACATATAATAAACATTCGAGCAATATAATTTATCTATGATACAATGTACTTATATTTACCCGATAAAATAAAAATGTTGGACCTAATAGAATTATTTTGTTGTATCCAAACCTATATCGATCCAACTTATTTCATCAATAAATATCACCAAATAACCAACTAAGAACGAGAATTGAACTCTATTAGATATAATATATTGTTGTTATTTAGTAACTCACTTGTAAGAGATTGATTGATAACTGAATGGTTGTATATTTGAATCTTACTTAGAGAGATTCAATTCATTAGGAATTTATAATACCAGAATGAAAGGAATTTAATGTCAAATTGTTGAGTTGCAATAAATAGATCTTAATGAATGGTAGGACCGAATAGAGTCGGAGTGTATAGAATCTAAAAACTACTTACTTGATATGAACTTGCAACGGGTCTAATTTCTTGAAAAATGTTGTTATGGAATAAAGCAACAACGATTACGTTTTAAAATTCGTTGTTACAATTGTCTAGTGCCACACTTGTGTATATGTGAAATAAAGGAGTGTAACTAATATTGTAACTAATTGTACATAGCTGGCAAAACTGTATAACAACAGTGATTCCTTAACGACCAATGATTGTAACAATGATCAAGATTTAACGAAATAAAAAACACGTTACACAATATCTCTGGGTTTTTAACTACGAGTGCTTTCCAAAACCTAGAATCTCCAATTGCACCTATAAGTACTTGTTGTAATCTGTTGATTTGTTTTGATTTATATGGTCTACGTTTTTCATCGATTGATCCTTGTTTTAGGTAGTTATGTTAATATTGTTTGATATATGTCAGGGTTTGAGAAAATGGAAGTGTTTTACATTAGACGTAATATTGACTTTGAATATTGTTGTTATCATGGTACTACAATAAAAAATTCAGTACATTATTCAATATAAATTTTCTTGTCTTTTAATTCAACGGGCAGTTTATTTTTAAAACTTAACTAGATACTTAAACCGCCAAATAATCGCTAGCTAATTATAGTTGTCCAGTGCAAGAGAGCTGTTGTATTATAAACTTGGATGAAGGACACTATATTCCTCGTTAACCAATCTCAAAAATATTCTTATATTTTGGCCGTTTTTTATTTTCATACTCTAGAATTTAATGTATAAATTAAAAATGTTCATTTTTTACTTTTCCAAACTTTTTATCATAAATCTTTTACTACTGGTATTTTTTATTTCTTTTGGACCACGACAATAGAAAAAAACAATCCTTGACCAGAATGCTCCCTTTTGCTTAGATTTTTTTATGGAAAACCTAAACAAAAGTAAAAACAGTAGATGTATCACCCTTATGATGTTAAATATAATAATGGAAGATGTGACATCATAAATTAAAATCATTAAATAATTAATAACAAAAGGAACTGAAAATTGGTCCCATGATGAAATAGTATGGACGTTGGAAAGTCATCTCTCTAGTACAAAGGCTTTGGTGATTTGTGAACGTACGGTGGAGGGGGTGGCGAGCTGTAAACATATGGTGGTGGTGGAGACTTGTAAATTGGCGAAGGAGACGAGTATGGAGGTGGTGGAGATTTATAAACATATGGTGGAGGCGGTGGAGACTTGTAAACGTATGGTGGAGGTGGTGGAGAGGTGTAAACATATGGCGGAGGCGGTGGAGACTTGTAAACGTATGGTGGAGGTGGTGGAGAGGTGTAAACATATGGCGGAGGCGGTGGAGACTTGTAAACGTAGGGTGGAGGTGGTGGAGAGGTGTAAACATATGGTGGGGGTGGTGGCGATTTGTAAACGTATGGTGGGGGTGGTGGAGAGGTGTAAACATATGGTGGGGGTGGTGGAGACTTGTAAACGTATGGTGGAGGTGGTGGAGAGGTGTAAACATATGGTGGGGGTGGTGGAGACTTGTAAACGTATGGTGGAGGTGGTGGAGAGGTGTAAACATATGGTGGGGGTGGTGGAGACTTGTAAACGTATGGTGGAGGTGGTGGAGAGGTGTAAACATATGGTGGGGGTGGTGGAGACTTGTAAACGTATGGTGGAGGTGGTGGAGAGGTGTAAACATATGGTGGGGGTGGTGGAGACTTGTAAACGTATGGTGGAGGTGGTGGCGATTTGTAAACATATGGTGGGGGTGGTGGAGACTTGTAAACGTATGGTGGAGGTGGTGGAGACTTGTAAACATACGGTGGAGGCGGTGGAGATTTATAAACCGGAGTAGGAGATGAATATGGAGGAGGTGGAGATTTGTAGACGTATGGCGGAGGTGGAGGAGAACTGTAGACATATGGTGGTGGTGGAGGTGATGCATAGTACTTTGGAGAATGGTAGTTTGGAAGTTTGGGTGACTTGGGTTCGTGATGTGGCGATTCATAACCATGGGTTGGTTCCTTAGGCGGTGGCGGCGAAGCATAGACATATGGCTCATAAGCGGCCGTCGCAGTTGCTGCGATGGTAATCACTATGGCAAAGAGTAGAAGAGGGCGCAGCCCCATCGGCTTATGAATTCCCATGGCTAAAATGGGCTCAAGAAGTAGAAGTAAAGAATTCCCTTTTGATATGGAGTACCTGAGGTTCTCAGCCATTTATATAGTACTCTCTTGTGACATGTCTGTGCGTTTCCACTAACTGTATTATAACAGCTTAGAGACGTTGTTTAGTTGTGGAGAACATGTTTATATGAAACGTGACTGATTGTCTTCAGCAAAAGTCAAACATAAATAAACTTTGGTTTTCTTCTATTACATCTATGTTTGTTCTAGTCCATGGACACTTCACTTATATTCTGTGATTCAGTATTTTAATGTATCTGGTTATCAGTTTAATGAGTAAGGGTAAAAGAAAGACCTAAACTCAAAGTAGATGATTATGTCAATACTTTGATCTACCACTAAAATCACTTACTTTCCAATTAGTAAACACAAATTGCACATCTTTTTCTACTATATTTTAGATCATATGACATCATTTTTACTCAAAAGTAATAGAAGTCCCCGTTGTGTTACAAAACTTACTATATAGCAACTCATACTTGAAAACATTTTGTTGCTTCCGCAATTGCTGTCTCACCGGTCTGCACCACAAGCGTAAACCTATTGTATGCAGCTCAAGCGCCGGCCTAATCTTCTACAATTTTTTCGGACACAATACCCACTTCTTTTCTTCCTAAATGACTATAGGTTTCATAAAACTCTCATCTTTTATGATTTGTAATCTTTTTCTTTTCGGAAAAATTTAGATTTCTACACCCTCTCATTTAATCCGTTGTTCATCGATTATCACTAGAAAAGGGTTTATAATTAGCAAATCATCCTTCATCTCACGAGTGTGAAGACTGGAATTTTTCTAACATATTACTTGGGTTCCCCTCTGTTTAAAGGTCGGGCTAAAGATCTCATATTTTCAACCTCTTTTTGAAAAAGTTAAAGTTGCTGCTATGCTTTCTCCTGCTCGTAAAGTTGGTCTTATCAACTCTATATTGTCCTCAATCTCTAATCATACTCTCTCGGTTCTTCGTGTCCCCAAAAGTGTTTTGAGCTTTCTATCGAGGTCTCGTATGGCAGTCATAATTGGATATCATGGCCATAGTAACAAATCCTAAAAAAGAATGCCAACTTGGTATTACTTCTTTGTTTGACACGATGGAAGCTTTGCATTGTAAGATGGCTTAAAACTTCATGAAAGGTCAAGGTCTATACTCTCAATTTACGATAAATAAATTACGAATCTGGGATTTGGCATCGTTTTCCGGCGTATCTAAACACAGCCGATTATTCTTAATCGTGTTGATAAAGTGTCTCACTTTTCAGCTTGACGTTTGGATAAAGTCGAGATATCATTTTTGGTTTTGTAGATGGTTGTCTGATAAATTAAAATGTGAAGAGGATAGTCCTAAATGGTTGAGGTCTTAACGAGAGAAATATCATATACAAACTTACAAATTCAATCAATAGGTAGAGAAGTATCCTCCATATATATGTGAGATATGTATTTTGTAACACGACCTATATAAAGGTACAAATTCAATTAATAAACGCTTCATTCCTATTATCTTCACTTTTTCACTCTCTATCTCTATATATCTTGTCCTACTTAAGCTTCAAAGAAATTAATCTTCGCTTTGACAAGGCTGAGCGATCGCAAATTAACCACATCAATTGACACCGTATGTGGAAACTTAAAAGGTCTTGTTTCTGATAATGGAAGAGCTTCGTTATTCAAGGAAATTGATAACGTCTTATAATGCAATTTTCGGAAGGTTTTGGTTATCCAGAATGCATGCAGTAATCTCTATTGTCCATCAATTCTCGAAATATGTTGTGGAAAATAATGTAGGGACAGTCAGGAGTAGCCAAAAATGGAAAGGGATTGTTATCGCATCACTTTGTCATCTGAGCAAATTTGGGAAATTGAATCAGAAAAAGAATAACAAGTAATGTTGTCTTCCTCGGAATCTAACCGTGTTGATGATCTGAGGGAGGCCCTCGGTCTTTTGGTCCGTGATGAAAACTTCGAGGATTATATCTTTCCAAGTGGGAAAACTTTAAAAATTATAACAAAATTTTCTCTGATCTTGAGAGAAAATTTAATTCAATTTTTGTCCACCAAGTTAGATATGTTTGCATGGCGTATCGAAGATGTGATCGGTGTGCCTACGGATATTATCTCTGACATATTTTAAATTTAAAGCAACGTGCATCGGATCATTTAAAAGAGAATGCCTTTTTTCTGAGGAAACGTCTAAGGCTATAATTGCTGAGGTAGATCGGTTATCCAGAGTTGGGAAAATAAGAGAATCTCAGTATCCACTCTGGACAGCTAATCCGGCTTTGGTCAAGAAGAAAAATGGCAAGTGGCGTATGTGCATTAATTTTACTAACTTAAATAGAGTATGTCCAAAATATCATTTCTGAGTTCCTCGAATAGATTAGTTAGTGCATTCCACATCAAGGAACCGGTTACTTTCTTTTATGGATGCCTATGCGGGATATAATAAAATTAAAATAAATCTGAGGGATAAAGAGAGTACTTTCTTTTTGGACTAAAAAATGCAGGGGCAATTATTGACGATTGGTAAATAAAACCTTTGATGCTCAGATAAGGGAAAATGTTGAAGTGTATATTAATGAAAGGTTGGTAAAAAGTGTAAAGAATTATGATCATTTTTATGATTTGGAGCAAACTTGTTATAAAATACTATGCAATTATCACAAAATGGCTCAAGCACAGAATATATGCGAATGAAAGATTTAAATGAAACACAGGATTTAACATGGTTCGACAATTGTCTACGTCCACGGGCGCCGCTAGAGAAAAGAGTTTCACTATGATAGAAAAGGTTACAGATTTCAGATTGTGTTTTGTGTCGCCGTAGTAATCTATTTATAGGGAATTAATAGACTTACTAGACTATGGGCCTAATGGGCTCATACCACAAGAATAACTCAAGTAATTGGACAATATCACTATCACAACACAAAACTGTACTGCTGTACACAGTACACTGTCAAGGCACTATTCGACTCATTCACAACAAATCTTCCCCTTGAGGCGAATATCCTTTCTTCACTATCAACAAAGAATCTTCTCTTCTTCTGACTCACCAAATTCCCTTAAGGAATTCACTCTATACTGCGAACACCGATCCAGTTTAGGCATTCCCTAAACTTTCGAACTGATACTGCCTTGGTCATTATATCTGCTGGATTATCGTGTGTAGACACTTTCTTCACATCAACAATTCCCTTTGATATTATATCACGAATAATCATACTTGACATCTATGTGCTTTGTACGCTCATGGTACATCTGGTTCCCTATAAGGTCTATGGCGCTTTGACTGTCACAAAACACTTTTGTAGTAGTCTTATCCAAGCCCAAATCTGCCACCAAACCTTCCAACCATATTGCCTCTTTAACTGCTTCTGTTAGCGCCATGTACTCTGCCTCTGTTGTAGATAAAGCTACAGTAGCTTGCAATTGTGCTTTCTAACTGATCGCACTCCCAGCTAGAGTAAATACATATCCTGTCAGAGATCTTCTTTTATCCATATCACCTGCAAAATCAGAATCAACAAAACCAACCAATGATCCTGCAACATCATTCAGCGATTCATCAATATCGGTTTTGTTAAAAGTTAAGCCAACGTTCACAGTATTCTTCAGATACCGAAGTATCCATTTCACTGCCTGCCAGTGTTCTTTCCCAGGACATCCCATGTACCTGCTAACTACACTAACCGCATGTGATATATCAGGACGTGTGCATACCATAGCATACATGATACTACCAACTGCACTTGCATATGGAACCTTCGACATTTGTTCCAACTCAGCATCGTCCTTGGCCGCTTCTACTGCAGACAACTTGAAATGAGTAGCAAAAGGAATGTTAACTACTTTAGCATCAAACATGTTGAATCGTTTTAACACTTTCTCAATATAGCTTCGTTGAGACAAGTGTAATGTTCCTAAATTTCTGTTCCTGATAATCTCCATACCAAGAATTTTCTTTACTCTACCCAGATCCTTCATCTCAAACTCGGCACTAAGCTGCTTCTTTAACTGCACAATGTGTGACATACTACAAGCAGCAATAAGCATATCATCCACATACAACAACAAGTAAACATAAGAATCATCTGACATCTTTTGATGATACACACAACTATCATATGGACTCCTCGTGAACCGTTTTGACACCATGAATGTATCAAAACGTTTGTACCATTGCCTAGGTGACTGTTTCAAACCATACAGTGACTTTTTCAGCAGACAAACTTTGTCCTCCATATTAGGTTCGATAAATCCCTCTGGTTGTCTCATGTAGATTTGCTCCTCCAATTCACCATGTAGAAACGCAGTCTTCACATCCAACTGCTCCAGCTCTAAATCTTGCAAAACTACTATGGCTAACAAAACTCGAATCGAACTATGCTTCACCATTGGAGAAAACACTTCATTGAAGTCGATTCCTTCCCTTTGAGTAAAACCCTTAGCGACCAGTCTTGCTTTGAATCGAGATGCCTCAACCCCTGGATTACCTTCCTTTATCTTAAACACCCATTTACTTCCTACTATCTTCTGTCCTTTAGGCAAGTCAACAAGCTTCCATGTTTGATTTTTATGAAGAGATTCAATCTCTTCTCCCATAGCACCAATCCATCGATCTGCTTCTGAACTTGCTATAGCTTCTTTGTAGCTACTAGGTTCCTGCATCTCAACTTCTTCTGCAACTGACAGAGCATATGCAACTAGATTCACATACCTTTTTGGAAGTCTAATATCTCTTCTTTCTCTGCACAATGCTATGCTATAAGGTTGTTGCTCTGGTTCGGGCACATCATCGTCACTATCATCCAATGCTGACGCTTCACCTCCTGATTCTGGATCCACCTCAGAACCACTTGAATTATTGGACTTGCTAGGAACTGATTCTACTTCAAGCTCCACCAGTTTACTCACAAACGATCCTCAGTCGACCATTTCTCCTACTTCCTTCTGACTGTCTATCGAAGCAAACTCATTAAAAGTAACGTCCCTACTGATGAGAAAACCTGGAGACTTTAGAGAGGTACACCATAACCTATATCCCTTCACTCCAGTAGCATATCCTAGAAATATGCATCTCTTTTCCCTCGGCTCAAGCTTACCATCTCTCACATGAGCATACGCAGGACAACCGAACACCCTCAAATATTCATAATCAGCCGACGATCCAGACCAAATCTCAAAAGGAGTTTTACAATCAATAGCCGTTGATGGAGACCGATTCACCAAGTAACACACTGTATTGATAGCTTCAGCCCAAAAATCTTTTCCCACACCGGAATGTGAGAGCATACTTCGTGCCTTGTCACAAAGAGTTCTGTTCATTCTTTCTGCGACTCCATTCTGTTGTGGTGTTCTAGAACAAGTGCGATGGCACACTATTCCCTCAGCTTCACATAACTCGTTGAACTCACGACTGCAATATTCTAACCCATTATCTGTCCTAAGACGTTTGATTTTTCTTCATGTTTGCTTCTCAATCATCGTCTTCCATTTGACAAAGGTTGAATATGCCTCATCTTTCGTTTTCAGAAAGTAAACCCACACCATCCTTGAATAATCATCAATCAAACTCATGTAGTATCTGGCTCCGCTCTTGGATTGAATTCTGTTTGGACCCCAAAGATCTGAGTGAATGTAGTCCACTGTGCCTTTAGTCTTTCTTACAGCCGATTTGCCGAATTTGACTCTAGTTTGTTTACCAAACACACAGTGCTCACAAAATCCCAATGATTCTGCTTTATACCCTTTCAACAAATCTCTCTTTCCCAAAACAGCTAATCCTATGTCACTCATGTGACCAAGACGCCAATGCCACAACTTATTTTGATCCTGCCTACTTTGGCTATTACTGCCTGATGATGCTACTGCAGCAATGCCCATAACAACACTCCCCTGGAGAATGTAAAGACCCTTCTGCAAACTACCTTTCATGCATACCATTGAGCCTTTTGTCACTTTGATTACACCATTTTCTGCATGGTACTTGTAACCCCGAGAGTCTAGAGTCCCAAGAGAAATCAGGTTTCTTTTTAACCCAGGAACATGCCAGCACGTCAAGATTCTAACAACCCCGTAAAACATTCTGATTCTGACGTTACCAATACCACCAACAATCAACGAATGATTGTTCCCTAAATAGACAGTTTCCTGCATTGGCTTGTACGTATCAAACCATTGCTTGAACTGACTCATGTGATATGTAGCGCCAGTATCAAGTACCCAAGAGTTTTGCCCAAAGTCTGAACTCACAGACAATACATCTCCTTTACCACTGTTTTCACTATCGTCGGAATCGTTCACACCTTCAATAATGTTTGCTGCATTTTCCTTTTGATTTCCCTTCTTACCATTCAGTTTCGGACAATCGCCCTATAATGACCCTGCTCACCGCATTCATAACAGTTTGAGTGCTTCACCCTTGACTTGGACCTCAATTTCTTCCTTCTTAAAGAACTCGCTTTGCTTTTAGTTCTTCCCCTAGTCATAAGACCTTCCCCTTCAGCTTGATTGTCTGGCTGCAACTGTCTCATCTCTTTTGATTTCAGTGCCCCTTTGACATCTGCTAGAGATAACTTATCCTTACCATACATAATGGTATCTACGAAGTTTTCATAGGGAGCTGGTAACGATCTCAATACAAACAAAGCTTGATCCTCATCCTCAATATTGATATCTATGTTCTCCAAGTCCATTATAATTGATTTAAAATTATCTAGGTGCTCTGTTATGGACATACCTTCTTTCAATCTGAAATCATACAAACATTTCTTCAAATATAATCGGTTTACTACTGATTTCTCTGAGTAAACATCTCCTAGCTTTCTTCATGTGCAGGCAGCAGTCTTCTCACCACTAATCTCGCGAAGCACATTGTCTTTCACACTCATTAAAATCCAGCACAAAGCCCTTTCTTGAAGATCTTGTTTCTCCTCTTCTTTCATCTCTTCTGGTAACTTATTCTCCACAGTCTTCCACAGCCCTTGCAGTACCAATGAAGATTTCAGTTTAATCTTCCACAACGCAAATCTGGATCCCCCATCAAATTTTTCAATCATGTATTTTGTTGCTGTAGACGCCATTGTCAAACCCTAATTGCAAAAGCCCTAATTTCACCACGTGGCTCTGATACCAATTTTGTTATAAAATACTATGCAATTATCACAAAATGGCTCAAGCACAGAATATATGCGAATGAAAGATTTAAATGAAACACAGGATTTAACGTGGTTCGACAATTATCTACGTCCACGGGTGCCACCAGAGAAAAGAGTTTCACTATGATAGAAAAGGTTACAGATTTCAGATTGTGTTTTGTGTCGCCCTAGTAATCTATTTATAGGGAATTAATAGACTTACTAGACTATGGGCCTAATGGGCTCATACCACAAGACTAACTCAAGTAATTGGACAATATCACTATCATAACACAAAACTGTACTGCCGGACACAGTACACTGTCAAGGCACTATTCGACTCATTCACAACAAAACTTTTGCTAACTTAAAAAGGGTCAATCTAAATCTAAACCCATAAAAATGTACGTTTGGAGTCTGATCGGTAAAACTTATTGGATACATAGTTAGTGAACAAGGGATTAAAGCCGGCCCTGCAAAAGTAAACGCTCTAAATACTATTGCACCTCCTCAAACTATCAAAGAAGTTCAAATCTTGACATGACGATTGACAACTTTGAATAGATTCATATCTCGTTCATCAGATAAATGTTCTCCTTCATTAACAAAATAAAGATGACGACTGGAATTGAAATATGCTAGAAATATTTGAGTTGTCATAGTACATTTCTCTTCCAGCCGTCATCTTTATTTTGTTAATGAAGCAAATAAATATGTACCCCTTCATTTTTATATTTTTCCCATATCGATCCAATTTGAATCCCTCATCAAGAATATATCTCCTCAGTAATTTACCTCGTCAAGAATGTATGTTGTCATCCTAATGCTTAACAAAGATTACCTTATATAAGAAATTTTGTACTAAGATAAATCAACCATTATTGTAACTTATAATCATTATTGTTGGGATTTTGTTGTCCGAACTTTATAGTCAAATTTATATAACTAGCTTTTGAACTTATTGATCAATGATTTGATTTATAGTCAATTTTTTTATTGTCCATCATTTATGTCCTAACATGTGTGGCCTATTAACCTCAATAGATCTTGAGCTTGAATTAAATTCATATTTTGTAAGGAATTATTGTCAAATTTTTATGACATTTATTGCATGACCTCTGATCATTTAGAGCCTTGGTCTCACTTAAAATCATATTTGTATTTTTTTGTAATATATATTCATTTAACCTTCAATGATTCCCTTATGTAATGTTTTACTTAATCGAATCATTTGGAAAATAGCCAAATACTATTTGATTATTCAATTTTATTGGTATAACTTAGTTTATTACCTACTAGAATATTTATTTTAGCTCGTTTAATTTCCAATTTGATTCGTTCTTGTAGCTTGACTAATTGATTATTGTAACTATTAAGTCATTTAATATTTTTGAGATTATATAGAAATTTATAACATTGAGAACATGTAATGATCCCTTGATACTTAGAGTTTGGTAGTCCTTTAAATTTTAGTGTCGCCATTGATCATCTTTAAACCTTTATGTCACTTGGAAAAAAACATTTAAGGGAAAAAATTCTTAATGGAAAAAACATTGTATTAAAAATTGATTTGTATATTTCCAACCATAGCTCGAAATAAACAAAAGTGCCATCGGTTTTGTTTTTTTAAGACGAATAATAGTAGACCCATGAATTTTATTGTTTTTACCAGACCTAGATAAACTGGTCTCGCATATCGTATTATCAAGTAGTATATATCTCACATCTCTTTATTACATCATGTCTTGCATCACATCTTTCTAGTGGTACATATCTTGCATTTCTATATTACATCATCTCATGTCTCACATCTCTCTATTACTTCATCATTTATCTTTTGTCTCTCGTCTCTCGTATTTTCTTTCATCTTTCAACTAAATCATGCCTTGTCTTGCATATCTCTAGTAGTACATATCTTGCATATTTCTATTACATGGTATTTTGTCTCGCATCTTTGTCGTAGTACATGTCTCGTATCTATCTATTACATCATGTCTTATCTTGTATCTATGTATTAAATCATTCATCGTATCTCGTCCCTCGTATCTTATCTCGCTCTCTAGTTTCTCGTCTCTCATCTCTCGGTTTGTCTTGCATCTCTCTATTGCACCGTGCTCAGTTAGGGTAGTCTTACATCTCACATCATTAAGTAGTAAATATCTCGTATTTATCTATTTTATCATGTCTTATCTTACATCTCTTCGGTAATATATGTCTTGCATCTCTCTATTATATCATGTCTTGTTTTGTATAATAAAGTAATGATTAATCTATTTCCCAAAAAGAGGTGATGTTTTATATAGTACAAGTGGTGGATCCATAATTTACATATTTACCTCCTTTCTTATTGACATTGTACACCTTATTACTTTTCTATTACTAACAATAAATACTAGTTATTACACAAAGCACCCTCAATATTACATATTTATTGGATTTTATACACTATATTTCATTAAACCAAGTCAACTTCTTTATTTATCAAATTTAGCCCATTCTTCCCAATATTGTATCCTCTTATAAGCAGTCCCTCACTCCCTGTGAAGGTATTCAAGGATGGACTAATCTATGAAATCAGATTTTCTCTCCTGTGTGCCTCCTTCTATTATTCTTCATTATATCTCCCTTGATTATTCTTCCTTGCGTGTCTTCTCAGATTTATGACCTCATAACGTTAATGATGAATTTATATGTCAAAACATTTTTTGACTGATGACGCACACGACTCTTCTGATCCACGTGTCAATTATTTTCTAACCCACATGGTAGTCTTATCATGATTCATGATGTCACTCCTCGAAAACCTTAATCAAAACAGCCCCTCCGTGATCATCAAAAGAAGATGTTATTCCTACAAGGAAATCTGTGGAGAATCATCCCCTCGAATCCATCCCAGAGATGAGAGAAAGGCATCTGGTTGGTGAGCCCGAGGAAACTATAGTTGTGGATGCTTAACCCATCAGAGTTGTTGTTGCGCTAACCTCCCAAGTCGGACCTTCCAGACCAATTTCGCCAACATCAGCCCCTAGAGTAAAGCTGATACAAGTTCTCATGTCCAGTAAGTGACCAAAACAATGAAGAGTAAGGATGGTATCGAACTACCCTCCAACATTAAGGCTATTCTAGGAAATAATTTACAGAAGGTCGAGGCTAAGCATATTTTGGCGCTGCACAAAATTAAATACAAGTACTTTCAACCTTCCATGGAGGCCAAGCTTAGAGATCGATGGGGAATTCCATACTTCATTCAAAATTCGATTTCCTAAAGTTAGAGAAACTCTTTTATCAGTTTGGGACCACGAATTAATTTTCTATTCGAAGATCCTCAACTAGGGTCTTCGATTCCTACTAAACCCTACTCTAGTGAATTATTTTGAATTGATAAACTTGTGTCCGACCGAAGTCGATCCAAACATATGGTTCACGCTGATTACTTGTATCATGGTTCTTAGATCTCTAAGATTGGGTTCTTAATGGAGCAATTCGTCGGACTGAGCGGAGTTGCCAAGAACCCTCACTTTCCCTTATACTCATTAACTGTGGGAGGAAGTTCAAGACAGTGGAAGACCTCTTAGAAGTCGACAAGAAGTGGAAATAAAGATTCTTCTTCATCTTTAGATTATGGGAGACTGGCTTCGGAAACTCTGCTGAAAGACCCCATCGGCTCACTTTAAAATAGACTGGCCGAGGTACTAACTTTTACCTTTACTTTATTTTATTTATTTGATCTATTTTACCAAACTTTTCTTGGGGGACATCAATAAAGGGGATCTTGAAACCATTGGGGGAAAATACCAAAGAAGCTAGTTGGATCTTTGCACGGTTAAGGGTCTTGGGGTAACACCTCTTGGTCCAACGAATTCCACAGATGCTTCACTCCATCAAATTTTGCCAACATCCATTTTTAGAGGGCGACTTGACTAAGGCAAAGTCTCTATAGGAGCTCATGGTGCCTCACTTGCAAAATGACGTACTTAAGAAACTGGAAGCTTCTAACAACCTTGTCTTTCTTCCTACGAAGGCAAAGGCTCCAAGTCATCGAGACCCCAAAAACAATATGGTCAAAGAAAAGAATTTCAATGTTGAGACCCAATCCACGGAGAGAATAACTGAGTTTGAAATTCAAGAAGTTCATCCCACCACGAAAGGTCACTCCAAGAGAACAAGGAAGAGATACAGGTCCAAAGAAAAAGGTAAGAAGAAAATTATTGAAGAATATGATGATACAAAAGCTTCAATCATGCCTGTTCTTAAGAATGTTGTTATTGTAAATTCATACTCTGCTCGGAATTTAATAAGAGAGTTTGTTTCTTAAGGGAGCAAGACAAATGACAACGAAAGAGGCCAGTGGAATAAACAAGAAGTTCCAGAGAATATTGATGCTAGTTCTCCTGGATCGTATTATTTTGATATCTACGAGAATTAATTCTAGCCATGGAGCATAAAAAGTTACTTCATGTTGCTAGCCTTCTTAAGAGAAAAGCCAATCGGAAAGACTGCTATAAAACAAAGTTGTTGAAAAACGATCTGACATGAAAAAGTTAGAAGAGGAAGTTTCCCACTTGAAGAAGATTTCTAATGACCATTCGACAAAGATTGAGGCGGTGGAAACTCAATTGAAGAAGGAGAAAGAACAATTTGATGATGAGCATAAATGATTCATTGCTAAAGATACTGATCGGAGTACGCCTGTTGACGGTCTCACTGAGGCTTGTGGTTAAACCAAGACATACTTCGAGAATGATGTCAAGGAAATTGACGAACTCACTACCGAGAAGCAAGCTTTTAGGAATGACGCTGAAAAGTATAATAATTCTTATCTAGAGGATTATACTACTAGATGTAATCTTGTTTTGAAAAAAGGACGCCAAAATTAAATCTACTTTGTTGGTAGAAATTCATGAGTGTTTCATGATTTAAAGTATGAATTATTTGGGACTGTGTTCCGAAGAAGCACCGTCTGGAAAGGGGTTTCTTTTCAGATGAAGAATCATCCAGTAATTCTAAAGAATCAAACAGTTACTCCTCGAACAGTTCGTCGGAGGATAATGATGAAAGTACTTATTCGGGGTAAAACAAGAGTACTTTAATAATTTTTGTTTTCATATAGACTCTTATGAACCAACTCTGCCTTGGGCACTTTTTTTTCTAAATCCTCGTATTCTTTTGAGGCATTTTTACAATGGAAACTCTTATGAATATAAGTTTTTTCGGTTAGTTCTTTTCTACCAAACATTTTTTATCAAAACATTATTATCCATCAAATTTTATTGGAAGTCTAAAAGATAAAAATTATTGACCAACATTCGCCGCAGGACCCTTCTTGGTCCAAAAGATAACAATTGTTTACCAACATGTGTTGGAAGACCCTTTTTTATACTAAAGATAAAAAAAATTACCAACATTCGTTACAAAATCCTTTTTGGTCCGAAAGATAAAAAAACATTCGTTGGAAGACCCTTCCTGGTCCAGAAAATAAAAATTGTACAAACTATATTTAAAATGACAAATAAATATTATATATAAGTCGAATATAAAGGCAAGTCATTGAAACCTTCTTGCGCGACCACGGTAGGAAGAGTATGCCACCGATCCTTACAGAAATTCCCAAAAATTATATACAAATTTGTACATTCATTCCTAGTATAATTTAAGATGTTCAATGTTCCACGGATGATGAAGATCTATTCCTTCTTTATGCTTAAGTAGATATGTCCCCGACTTTATCTCTTCGGTTACCATGTATGGACCCTGTCAATTAGGTCCTAACTTTCAAAGCCGTTTTTATTTTGTATATATAAAAAATTTCCTCAAAACCTTGTCCTCTATATTGAATTCTCTTCTTCTAACTCTGGAGGCGTAACAACTTCTCATCAAAGTTTGGTAGTGCATAGAATTCAATTGCCCTCTTCTCTTTTTCTCCTTAATTAAATCTAACTCTGTACGCTTTCTCTTATCGTTGGCCTCTTCGGAATATTCACTAATTCGATTAAGGAAAAATCATTTCGGATAACATAACCACATTCATCCTACAGACTAATGTGAATGGAGATTCTTGACTCGTTGTTCAAGGGGTAGTTATATATGCCCAATCTAACCATTTTCCAGCTTTGCTGTCCAAATTCTTTCTCAGTCGATCAAGAATAGTTTGATTATTAATCTTGACTTGGCCGTTCTCTTGTGGGCAGAAAGGTGCGAGAAGTATTGTTATATTATTTTAGCATAAAAAGGCCTTCATCTCTTTATCGTCGTACTGTGGCCCATTATCCATCGCTATTCTCCTCGGAACACCAAAACGACAACAAATATTAGAAACAATAAACCTGATCAAGTCTTTATATTTTGTTCCTGCCAATGGTTCAACTTCCACCCACTTAGAGAAATAGTCTACCGCGACAATTATTGTCTGTCTTCTATAGACACCATCGGCAAAGGCTTGACCACATCAATACCCCATCGGTCAAAATATAATGACTCAAATATCGACTCAAGAGGTACTCTTGGTGCATGAATTGTATTAGCAAATCTTTGGCAAGTATCACATCTCATAACCAATTTATTGGAATCCGAAGCGATTGTGGGTCAATAATATCCTGTCAAAAGAACTATTCGTATCAAAGTTGTATACCCATAATACGCGGATCTTTACCCATCATGTAATTCTGAAAATAATATTTGTGATTCATTTTCTTCAAGACATCAAAGCAAAGGTCTGCTAAAAGATTTTCCGTATAAGATATCTCTGAGGACCAAGTAGCCATATGCCTTGAACGGTATTCTCTTTGCCATTACTTTATCAATAGGCAAAGCATCATTTACTAGCAATTTTTTGATTTCATTCCTCCAATATTTTTCTGTGCTTGTAGAAATTTGATACGCCTTGATTAATCATTCCAATAGATCGGACCCCTTTGTTATCGACGAATTTTCTTGTGTGATAATCCAAGGGTTCTCCTCGGAATATCGAGTAATACCCAGTGAGTCTGCCACATAATTTCTTGTCTAATGAGCATGTTCATACCTGAAGTTTGTGTTTCTTCCACCAAAATCATATTTTCCATCTAATCTAACAATGCCCCAAACGTCATAGCTTGTTTTTTTGCGACGTTCTCCTTCAAAATTCTTGGGAGCAGCCCCATTCGGAAAGCTGCTAATATCACTTTATCTTCACAACTTTGCATAGCAGTCTTTTTCTTCATAAAACAATTCATGTATTCCTTAAGGCTTTCCAATACCACCTGAATACATTAAATTATTGTACCACCATTCAAGTGGAACGGTTTGCTTCCCATAAAATACTGCTGAAACATAATCCAAAACATGTCAAAATTTTTAATACAATCAGGTGGCAGACAGTTTTACCACTTTGAAGCAACATTTTTGAACGTTTGTGAAAAGGCCTTATATAAAAATGTATCATCATCGTCATAGTTTATCATAAAATTCTTAAATTGTTCGATGTGATTGTCCGGATCTTCAGTTCCGTCAGAATTTTCTAACTTTGAGATATCTAACCATTTTGGTAAATTTCCTGAAATAATTTCTGGGGAGAGAGAAAATGATCCCTAGTTGTGATCAATTTTATACATACTGCCCCCGGGTTCTTCATTCAATATCGTATACCAACCATCCTCGAATGGGTGTATGAACCGATTGCTTACACAATATTCGAAATTATGACTTCCCAAAGGGATTTGCACATGAGGAGTTGCTTGCTTCATTCTAGCAACATTCACAGCCCTATCTTGATCTTCAGACCCAAGTCATCTTTTCTCTTGTTCATTTTTTTATTTCCTGGAACCTCTAGCTCGATGAGAAGTCTGATGACCATCTGCCCGCCATCTCGAATCTCTTCTTGTGTAACTTTTTGGATGCCCATTATCCTTTTCTGGGAAAAGGATTCATCCGAATTGTATGATAAATATTTGCTAGATATAGTAGAATCATAGCGACGTCTAGATTTCCTTTTTTTCCTTGAAGAATAAAAACTTTGTCTTCGATTCCTTTCATCGGTCCGATGAGCATCTTCTACATGGTATTTTTTAGTTATCTACTCTCTTCGGATCTTCGATTTGAGCCTATATAAACTCAGTACTACTTCATTCTCAGCATTCAATCTTTCAGTATATTCCAAAAATTCTTTCCGTCAAGCTACTAAGGCCTATTCCTCTAGTAACTCCTCGGTATGTCGATCATTGTCGTTTTTTTTATTCACTATTTATTCGTCGATCGGGAGATCTCCTGATAAGTTTCAAATCGCACGATTCTTTGTGCCAGACTCTAGCTCTCCTAGCATTTTTGTATCCATTAATCTAACAACGTTTGAGAATAAAACTATTATTTTGGAAAAAACGATTCTCGGTACGAATCATTTTTCCACAAACGGTACCAATGATAGTTCTAAATATTTCTTAATGGAATTATCTCTCAAATAAATGTACGTAAGAGGGTATTATAGAGAGAGAAACGAGATAAGTAGAGAGAGAAAGTGATAAACAAAATAATAAAGTAATGATTGATTAATGATTGATACATTTCCTAAAAAATTGTGTTTTTTTATATAGACAAGTGGTGGGTCCATAATTTACATATTTACCCCATTTCATATGGACATTTTACCTATTACTTTACTAATCTTAACCGTAATTACTAGTTATTACACAAAGAACAATTAATATTACAATGTACAAACAATATTACTTTGCCTCAATTCATGCCATTATCAGATCTCGGATGTGATATAGTTCCAAAAAATAAACTAGATACAAACAATTCCAATAAGATTTCATTTCTAAACCAAAATCTATTTATTTATTTATTTCATATATTATACAACCGAAATATGAGGGATACACGTTACACCGCGATTGTGAATCAAATAAGAGATTTTAAGGAATTATCGATTTATTCATTCTATTAATAACTGAATGAGGTATTTAGTTCCACATATTAGTGGAAAGATTTATTTGTTAAAAATCATGTTTTTAGAAGAAACAAATTTAAACTTTTAATGAAAGAATTTGAAGAAGAAAAAGGATACGGATCTTCTATGAGAATGGTTTGAACATGCAAAACAAAAAATAATATTATTTGGTATATATAACATATTAAAGGTACATATTGAATATAGATTGATCTAAAATCTAATTTAACCTATTAGTACATAAGAAATGTATTGAAATGTCATAATAGGTTTATGGTAAATAGTAAATACATATAATAAACATTCGAGCAATATAATTTATCTATGATACAATGTACTTATATTTACCCGATAAAATAAAAATGTTGGACCTAATAGAATTATTTTGTTGTATCCAAACCTATATCGATCCAACTTATTTCATCAATAAATATCACCAAATAACCAACTAAGAACGAGAATTGAACTCTATTAGATATAATATATTGTTGTTATTTAGTAACTCACTTGTAAGAGATTGATTGATAACTGAATGGTTGTATATTTGAATCTTACTTAGAGAGATTCAATTCATTAGGAATTTATAATACCAGAATGAAAGGAATTTAATGTCAAATTGTTGAGTTGCAATAAATAGATCTTAATGAATGGTAGGACCGAATAGAGTCGGAGTGTATAGAATCTAAAAACTACTTACTTGATATGAACTTGCAACGGGTCTAATTTCTTGAAAAATGTTGTTATGGAATAAAGCAACAACGATTACGTTTTAAAATTCGTTGTTACAATTGTCTAGTGCCACACTTGTGTATATGTGAAATAAAGGAGTGTAACTAATATTGTAACTAATTGTACATAGCTGGCAAAACTGTATAACAACAGTGATTCCTTAACGACCAATGATTGTAACAATGATCAAGATTTAACGAAATAAAAAACACGTTACACAATATCTCTGGGTTTTTAACTACCAATGCTTTCCAAAACCTAGAATCTCCAATTGCACCTATAAGTACTTGTTGTAATCTGTTGATTTGTTTTGATTTATATGGTCTACGTTTTTCATCGATTGATCCTTGTTTTAGGTAGTTATGTTAATATTGTTTGATATATGTCAGGGTTTGAGAAGATGGAAGTGTTTTACATTAGACGTAATATTGACTTTGAATATTGTTGTTATCATGGTACCACAATAAAAAATTCAGTACATTATTCAATATAAATTTTCTTGTCTTTTAATTCAACGGGCAGTTTATTTTTAAAACTTAACTACATACTTAAACCGCCAAAGAATCGCTAGCTAATTATAGTTGTCCAGTGCAAGAGAGCTGTTGTATTATAAACTTGGATGAAGGACACTATATTCCTCGTTAACCAATCTCAAAAATATTCTTATATTTTGGCCGTTTTTTATTTTCATACTCTAGAATTTAATGTATAAATTAAAAATGTTCATTTTTTACTTTTCCAAACTTTTTATCATAAATCTTTTACTACTGGTATTTTTTATTTCTTTTGGACCACGACAATAGAAAAAAACAATCCTTGACCAGAATGCTCCCTTTTGCTTAGATTTTTTTATTGAAAACCTAAACAAAAGTAAAAGCAGTAGATGTATCACCCTTATGATGTTAAATATAATAATGGAAGATGTGACATCATAAATTAAAATCATTAAATAATTAATAACAAAAGGAACTGAAAATTGGTTCCATGATGAAATAGTATGGACGTTGGAAAGTCATCTCTCTAGTACAAAGGCTTTGGTGATTTGTGAACGTACGGTGGAGGGGGTGGCGAGCTGTAAACATATGGTGGTGGTGGAGACTTGTAAATTGGCGAAGGAGACGAGTATGGAGGTGGTGGAGATTTATAAACATATGGTGGAGGCGGTGGAGACTTGTAAACGTATGGTGGAGGTGGTGGAGAGGTGTAAACATATGGCGGAGGCGGTGGAGACTTGTAAACGTATGGTGGAGGTGGTGGAGAGGTGTAAACATATGGCGGAGGCGGTGGAGACTTGTAAACGTAGGGTGGAGGTGGTGGAGAGGTGTAAACATATGGTGGGGGTGGTGGCGATTTGTAAACGTATGGTGGGGGTGGTGGAGAGGTGTAAACATATGGTGGGGGTGGTGGAGACTTGTAAACGTATGGTGGAGGTGGTGGAGAGGTGTAAACATATGGTGGGGGTGGTGGAGACTTGTAAACGTATGGTGGAGGTGGTGGAGAGGTGTAAACATATGGTGGGGGTGGTGGAGACTTGTAAACGTATGGTGGAGGTGGTGGAGAGGTGTAAACATATGGTGGGGGTGGTGGAGACTTGTAAACGTATGGTGGAGGTGGTGGAGAGGTGTAAACATATGGTGGGGGTGGTGGAGACTTGTAAACGTATGGTGGAGGTGGTGGCGATTTGTAAACATATGGTGGGGGTGGTGGAGACTTGTAAACGTATGGTGGAGGTGGTGGAGACTTGTAAACATACGGTGGAGGCGGTGGAGATTTATAAACCGGAGTAGGAGATGAATATGGAGGAGGTGGAGATTTGTAGACGTATGGCGGAGGTGGAGGAGAACTGTAGACATATGGTGGTGGTGGAGGTGATGCATAGTACTTTGGAGAATGGTAGTTTGGAAGTTTGGGTGACTTGGGTTCGTGATGTGGCGATTCATAACCATGGGTTGGTTCCTTAGGCGGTGGCGGCGAAGCATAGACATATGGCTCATAAGCGGCCGTCGCAGTTGCTGCGATGGTAATCACTATGGCAAAGAGTAGAAGAGGGCGCAGCCCCATCGGCTTATGAATTCCCATGGCTAAAATGGGCTCAAGAAGTAGAAGTAAAGAATTCCCTTTTGATATGGAGTAGCTGAGGTTCTCAGCCATTTATATAGTACTCTCTTGTGACATGTCTGTGCGTTTCCACTAACTGTATTATAACAGCTTAGAGACGTTGTTTAGTTGTGGAGAACATGTTTATATGAAACGTGACTGATTGTCTTCAGCAAAAGTCAAACATAAATAAACTTTGGTTTTCTTCTATTACATCTATGTTTGTTCTAGTCCATGGACACTTCACTTATATTCTGTGATTCAGTATTTTAATGTATCTGGTTATCAGTTTAATGAGTAAGGGTAAAAGAAAGACCTAAACTCAAAGTAGATGATTATGTCAATACTTTGATCTACCACTAAAATCACTTACTTTCCAATTAGTAAACACAAATTGCACATCTTTTTCTACTATATTTTAGATCATATGACATCATTTTTACTCAAAAGTAATAGAAGTCCCCGTTGTGTTACAAAACTTACTATATAGCAACTCATACTTGAAAACATTTTGTTGCTTCCGCAATTGCTGTCTCACCGGTCTGCACCACAAGCGTAAACCTATTGTATGCAGCTCAAGCGCCGGCCTAATCTTCTACAATTTTTTCGGACACAATACCCACTTCTTTTCTTCCTAAATGACTATAGGTTTCATAAAACTCTCATCTTTTATGATTTGTAATCTTTTTCTTTTCGGAAAAATTTAGATTTCTACACCCTCTCATTTAATCCGTTGTTCATCGATTATCACTAGAAAAGGGTTTATAATTAGCAAATCATCCTTCATCTCACGAGTGTGAAGACTGGAATTTTTCTAACATATTACTTGGGTTCCCCTCTGTTTAAAGGTCGGGCTAAAGATCTCATATTTTCAACCTCTTTTTGAAAAAGTTAAAGTTGCTGCTATGCTTTCTCCTGCCCGTAAAGTTGGTCTTATCAACTCTATATTGTCCTCAATCTCTAATCATACTCTCTCGGTTCTTCGTGTCCCCAAAAGTGTTTTGAGCTTTCTATCGAGGTCTCGTATGGCAGTCATAATTGGATATCATGGCCATAGTAACAAATCCTAAAAAAGAATGCCGACTTGGTATTACTTCTTTGTTTGACACGATGGAAGCTTTGCATTGTAAGATGGCTTAAAACTTCATGAAAGGTCAAGGTCTATACTCTCAATTTACGATAAATAAATTACGAATCTGGGATTTGGCATCGTTTTCCGGCATATCTAAACACAGCCGATTATTCTTAATCCTGTTGATAAAGTGTCTCAGTTTTCAGCTTGACGTTTGGGTAAAGTCGAGATATCATTTTTGGCATTCTAGATGGTTGTCTGATAAATTAAAATGTGAAGAGGATAGTCCTAAATGGTTGAGGTCTTACCGAGAGAAATATCATATACAAACTTACAAATTCAATCAATAGGTAGAGAAGTATCCTCCATATATATGGGAGATATGTATTTTGTAACACGACATATATAAAGGTACAAATTCAATTAATAAACGCTTCATTGCTATTATCTTCACTTTTTCACTCTCTATCTCTATATATCTTGTCCTACTTAAGCTTCAAAGAAATTAATCTTCGCATTGACAAGGCTGAGCGATCGCAAATTAACCACATCAATTGACACCGTATGTGGAAACTTAAAAGGTCTTGTTTCTGATAACGGAAGAGCTTTGTTATTCAAGGAAATTGATAACGTCTTATAATGCTATTTTCGGAAGGTTTTGGTTATCCAGAATGCATGCAGTAATCTCTATTGTCCATCAATTTTCGAAATATGTTGTGGAAAATAATGTAGGGACAGTCAGGAGTAGCCAAAAATGGAAAGGGAATGTTATCGCATCAATTTGTCATCTAAGCAAATTTGGGAAATTGAATCAGAAAAAGAATAACAAGTAATGTTGTCTTCCTCGGAATCTAACCGTGTTGATGATCTGAGGGAGGCCCTCGGTCTTTTGGTCCGTGATGAAAACTTCGAGGATTATATCTTTCCAAGTGGGAAAACTTTAAAAATTATAACAAAATTTTCTCTGATATTGAGAGAAAATTTAATTCAATTTTTGTCCACCAAGTTAGATATGTTTGCATGGCGTATCGAAGATGTGGCCGGTGTGCCTACGGATATTATCTCTGACATATTTTAAATTTAAAGCAACGTGTATCCGATCATTTAAAAGAGAATGCCTTTTTCTGAGGAAACGTCTAAGGCTATAATTGCTGAGGTAGATCGGTTATCCAGAGTTGGGAAAATAAGAGAATCTCAGTATCCACTATGAACAGCTAATCCGTCTTTGGTCAAGAAGAAAAATGGCAAGTGGCGTATGTGCATTAATTTTACTAACTTAAATAGAGTATGTCCAAAATATCATTTCCGAGTTCCTCGAATAGATTAGTTAGTGCATTCCACATCAAGGAACCGGATACTTTCTTTTATGGATGCCTATGCGGGATATAATAAAATTAAAATAGATCTGAGGGATAAAGAGAGTACTTTCTTTTTTGACTAAAAAATGCAGGGGCAATTATCGACGATTGGTAAATAAACCCTTTGATGCTCAGATAAGGGAAAATGTTGAAGTGTATATTAATGAAAGGTTGGTAAAAAGTGTAAAGAATGATGATCATTTTTATGATTTGGAGCAAACTTTTGCTAACTTAAAAAGGGTCGATCTAAATCTAAACCCATAAAAATGTACGTTTGGAGTCTGATCGGTAAAACTTATTGGATACATAGTTAGTGAACAAGGGATTAAAGTCGGCCCTGCAAAAGTAAACGCTCTAAATACTATTGCACCTCCTCAAACTATCAAAAAAGTTCAAATCTTGACATGACGATTGACAACTTTGAATAGATTCATATCTCGTTCATCAGATAAATGTTCTCATTCATTAACAAAATAAAGATGACGACTGGAATTGAAATATGCTAGAAATATTTGAGTTGTCATAGTACATTTCTCTTCCAGCCGTCATCTTTATTTTGTTAATGAAGCAAATAAATATGTACCCCTTCATTTTTATATTTTTTCCATATCGATCCAATTTGAATCCCTCATCAAGAATATGTCTCCTCAGTAATTTACCTCGTCAAGAATTTATGTTGTCATCCTAATACTTAACAAAGATTACCTTATATAAGAAATTTTGTACTAAGATAAATCAACCATTATTGTAACTTATAATCATTATTGTTGGGATTTTGTTGTCCGAACTTTATATTCAAATTTATATAACTAGCTTTTGAACTTATTGATCAGTGATTTGATTTATAGTCAATTTTTTTTATTGTCCATCATTTATGTCCTAACATGTGTGGCCTATTAACCTCAATAGATCTTGAGCTTGACTTAAATTCATATTTTGTAAGGAATTATTGTCAAATTTTTATGACATTTATTGCATGACCTCTGATCATTTAGAGCCTTGGTCTCACTTAAAATCATATTTGTATTTTTTTGTAATATATATTCATTTAGCCTTCAATGATTCCCTTATGTAATATTTTACTTAATCGAATCATTTGGAAAATAGCCAAATACTATTTGATTATTCAATTTTATTGGTATAACTTAGTTTATTACCTACTAGAATATTTATTGTAGCTCGCTTAATTTCCAATTTGATTCGTTCTTGTAGCTTGACTAATTGATTATTGTAACTATTAGGTCATTTAATATTTTTGAGATTATATAGAAATTTATAACATTGAGAACATGTAATGATCCCTTGATACTTAGAGTTTGGTAGTCCTTTAAATTTTAGTGTCGCCATTGATCATCTTTAAACCTTTATGTCACTTGGAAAAAACATTTAAGGGAAAAAATTCTTAATGGAAAAAATATTGTATTAAAAATTGATTTGTATCTTTCAAACCATAGCTCGAAATAAACAAAAGTGCCATCGGTTTTGTTTTTTAAGACGAATAATAGTAGACCCGTGAATTTTATTGTTTTTACGAGACCCAGATAAACTGGTCTCGCATATCGGATTATCAAGTAGTATATATCTCGCATCTCTTTATTACATCATGTCTTGCATCACATCTTTCTAGTAGTACATATCTTTTATTTCTATATTACATCATGTTATGTCTCACATCTCTCTATTACTTCATCATTTATATTTTGTCTCTCGTCTCTCGTATTTTCTTTCATCTTTCAACTAAATCATGCATTGTCTTGCATATCTCTAATAGTACATATCTTGCATATTTCTATTACATGGTATTTTGTCTCGCATCTTTGTCGTAGTACATGTCTCGTATCTATCTAGTACATCATGTCTTGTCTTGTATCTATGTATTAAATCATTCCTTGTATCTCGTCCCTCGTATCTTATCTCGCTCTCTAGTTTCTCGTCTCTCATCTCTCGGTTTGTCTTGCATCTCTCTATTGCATCGTGCTCAGTTAGGGTAGTCTTACATCTCACATCATTAAGTAGTAAATATCTCGTATTTATCTATTTTATCATGTCTTATCTTACATCTCTTCGGTAATATATGTCTTGCATCTCTATATTATATCATGTCTTGTTTTGTATAATAAAGTAATGATTAATCTATTTCCCAAAAAGAGGTGATGTTTTATATAGTACAAGTGGTGGATCCATAATTTACATTTACCTCCTTTCTTATTGACATTGTACACCTTATTACTTTTCTAATCATAACAACAAATACTAGTTATTACACAAAGCACCCTCAATATTAAATATTTATTGGATTTTATACACTATATTTCATAAAACCAAGTCAACTTCTTTATTTATCTCTCCTGTGTGCCTCCTTCTATTATTCTTCATTATGTCTCCCTTGATTATTCTTCCTTGCGTGTCTTCTCAGATTTACGACCTCACTAACGTTAATGATGAATTTATGTGTCAAAATTTTTTTTGACTGATAACGCACACGACTCTTCTGATCCACGTGTCAATTATTTTCTAACCCACATGGTACTCTTATCATGATTCATGAGGTCACTCCTCGAAAACCTTAATCAAAAGCAGCCCCTCGGTGATCATCAGAAGAAGATGTTATTCCTACAAGGAAATCTGTGGGGAATCATCCCCTCGAATCCATCCTAGAGATGAGAGAAAGGCATCTGGTTGGTGAGCCCGAGGAAAATATAGTTGTGGATGCTCAACCCATCAGAGTTGTTGTTGCGCTCACCTCCCAAGTCGGACCTTCCAGGCCAATTTTGCCAACATCAGCCCCTAGAGTAAAGCTGATACAAGTTCTCATGTCCAGTAAGTGACCAAAACAATGAAGAGTAAGGATGGCATCGAACTACCCTCGAACATTAAGGCTATTCTAGGAAATAATTTACCGAATGTCGAGGCTAAGCATATTTTGGCGCGACACAAAATTAAATACAAGTACTTTCAACCTTCCATGGAGGCCAAGCTTAGAGATCGATGGGGAATTCCATACTTCATTCAAAATTTGATTTCCTAAAGTTAGAGAAACTCTTTTATCAGTTCGGGACCACGAATTAATTTTCTATTCGAAGATCCTCAACTAGGGTCTTCGATTCCTACTAAACCCTACTCTAGTGAATTATTTTGAATTGATAAACTTGTGTCCGACCGAAGTCGGTCCAAACATATGGTTCACACTGATTACTTGTGTCATGGTTCTCAGATCTCTAAGATTGGGTTCTTAATGGAGCAATTCGTCGGACTGACCGGAGTTGCCAAGAACCCTCACTTTCCCTTATACTCATTAACTCTGGGAGGAAGTTCAAGACCGTGGAAGACCTCTTAAAAGCCGACAAGAAGTGGAAACAAAGATTCTTCTTCATCTTTAGATTATGGGAGACTGGCTTCGGAAACTCTGCTGAAAGACCCCATCGGCTCACTTTAAAATAGACTGGCCGATGTACTAACTTTTACCTTTACTTTAATTTATTTATTTGATCTATTTTACCAAACTTTTCTTGGGGGACATTAATAAAGGGGATCTTGAAACCATTAGGGGAAAATACCAAAGAAGCTAGTTGGATCTTTGCACGGTTAACGGTCTTGGGGTAACACCTCTTGGTCTAACGAATTCCACAGATTCTTCACTGCATCAAATTTTGCCAACATCCATTTTTAGAGGGCGACTTGACTAAGGCAAAGTCTCTATATGAGCTCATGGTGCCTCACTTGCAAAATGACGTACTTAAGCAACTGGAAGCTTCTAACAACCTTGTCTTACGAAGGCAAAGGCTCCAAGTCATCGAGACCCCAAAAACAATATGGTCAAAGAAAAGAATTTGAATGTTGAGACCCAAGCCACAGAGGGAATAACTGAGTTTGAAATTGAAGAAGTTAATCCCACCAGGAAAGGTCACTCCAAGAGGACAAGGACGAGATACATGTCCAAAGAAAAAGGTAAGAAGAAAATTATTGAAGAATATGATGATACAAAAGCTTCAATCATGCCTGTTCTTAAGAATGTTGTTATTGTAAATTCATACTCTGCTCGGAATTTAATAAGAGAGTTTGTTTCTTAAGGGAGAAAGACAAATGACAACCAAAGAGGCCAGTGGAATAAACAAGAAGTTCCAGAGAATGTTGATGCTAGTTCTCCTGGATCGTATTATTTTGATATCTACGAGAATTACTTTCTAGCCATGGAGCATAAAAAGTTACTTCATGTTGCTAGCCTTCTTAAGAGAAAAGCCAATCGGCAAGACTACTATAAAACAAAGTTGTTGAAAAACGATCTGACATGAAAAAGTTAGAAGAGGAAGTTTCCCACTAGAAGAAGATTTCTAATGACAATTCGACAAAGATTGAGGCGGTGGAAACTCAATTGAAGAAGGAGAAAGAACAATTTGATGATGAGCATAAATGATTCATTGCTAGAGATACTGATCGGAGTACGCTTGTTGACGGTCTCACTGAGGCTTGTGCTTAAACCAAGACATACTTCGAGAATGATGTCAAGGAAATTGACGAACTTACTACCGAGAAGCAAGCTTTTAGGAATGACGCTGAAAAGTATAATAATTCTTATCTAGAGGATTATAGTACTAGATGTAATCTTGTTTGGAAAAAAGGACGCCAAAATTAGATCTAATTTTTTGGTAGAAATTCATGAGTGTTTCATGATTTGAAGTATGAATTATTTGGGACTGTGTTCCGAAGAAGCACCGTCTGGAAAGGGGTTTCTTTTCAGATGAAGAATCATCCAGTAATTCTAAAGAATCAAACAGTTACTCCTCGAACATATCGTCGGAGGATAATGATGAAAGTACTCATTCGGGGTAAAACAAGAGTACTTTAATAATTTTTATTTTCATATACACTCTTATGAACCAACTGTGCCTTGGGCACTTTTTTTTCTAAATCCTCGTATTCTTTCGAGGCATTTTTACAATGGAAACTCTTATGAATATATGTTTTTTCGGTTAGTTCTTTTCTACCAAACATTTTTTTGTCAAAACATTATTATCCATCAAATTTTATTGGAAGTCTAAAAGATAAAAATTATTGACCAACATTCGCCGCAGGACCCTTCTTGGTCCAAAAGATAAAAATTGTTTACCAACATGTGTTGGAAGACCCTTTTTTATACTAAAGATAAAAAAAATTACCAACATTCGTTACAAAATCCTTTTTGGTCCAAAAGATAAAAAAACATTCGTTGGAAGACCCTTCCTGGTCCAGAAAATAAAAATTGTACAAACTATATTTAAAATGACAAATAAATATTATATATAAGTCGAATATAAAGGCAAGTTATTAAAACCTTCTTGCGCGACCACGGTAGGAAGAGTATGCCACCGATCCTTACACAAATTCCCAAAAATTATATACAAATTTGTACATTCATTCCTAGTATAATTTAAGATGTTCAATGTTCCACGGATGATGAATATCTCTTCCTTCTTTATGCTTAAGTAGATATGTCCCCGACTTTATCTCTTCGGTTACCAAGTACGGACCCTCTCAATTAGGTCCTAACTTTCAAAGCCGTTTTTATTTTGTATATATAAAAACTTTCCTCAAAAGCTTGTCCTCTATATTGAATTCTCTTCTTCTAACTCTGGAGGCGTATAAACTTCTCATCAAAGTTTGGTAGTGCATAGAATTCAATTGCCCTCTTCTCTTTTTCTCCTCAATTAAATCTAACTCTGTACGCTTTCTCTTATCGTTGGCCTCTTCGGAATATTCACTAATTCGATTAAGGAAAAATCATTTCGGATAACATAACCACATCCATCCTACAGACTAATGTGAATGGAGATTCTTGACTCGTTGTTCAAGGGGTAGTTATATATGCCCAATCTAACCATTTTCCAGCTTTGCTGTCCAAATTCTTTCTTAGTCGATGAAGAATAGTTTGATTATTAATCTTGACTTGGCCGTTCTCTTGTGGGCGGAAAGGTGCGAGAAGTATTGTTATATTCTTTTAGCCTAAAAAGTCCTTCATCTCTTTATCGTTGAACTGTGGCCCATTATCCATCGTTATTCTCCTCAGAACACCGAAACGACAACAAATATTAGAAAAAGTAAACCTGATCAAGTCTTTATATTTTGTTCCTGCCAATGGTTTAACTTCCACCCACTTAGAGAAATAGTCTACCGCGACAATTATTGTCTGTCTTCTCTAGACACCATCGGCAAAGGCTTGACCACATCAATACCCCATCGGTCAAAATATAATAACTCAAATATCGACTCAAGAGGTACTCTTGGTGCATGAATTGTATTAGCAAATCTTTGGCAAGTATCACATCTCATAACCAATTTATTAGAATCCGAAGCGATTGTGGGTCAATAATATCCTGCCAAAAGAACTATTCGTATCAAAGTTGTATACCCATAATACGCGGATCTTTACCCATCATGTAATTCTGAAAATATTATTTGTGATTCATTTTCTTCAAGACATCAAAGCAAAGGTCTGCTAAAATATTTTCCGTATAAGATATCTCTGAGGACCAAGTATCCATATGCCTTGAACGGTATTCTCTTTGCTATTACTTTATCAATAGGCAAAGCATCATTTACTAGCAATTATTTGATTTCATTCCTCCAATATTTTTCTGTGCTTGTAGAAATTTGATACGCCTCGATTAATCCTTCCAATAGATCGGACCCCTTTGTTATCGACGAATTTTCTTGTGTGATAATCCAAGGGTTCTCCTCGGAATATCGAGTAATACCCAGTGAGTCTGCCACATAATTTCTTGTCTAATGAGCATGTTCATACCTGAAGTTTGTGTTTCTTCCACCAAAATCATATTTTCCATCTAATCTAACAATGCCCCAAACGTCATAGCTTGTTTTTTTGCGACGTTCTCCTTCAAAATTCTTGGGAGCAGCCCCATTCGGAAAGCTGCTAATATCACTTTATCTTCACAACTTTGCATAGCAGTCTTTTTCTTCATAAAACAATTCATGTATTCCTTAAGGCTTTCCAATACCACCTGAATACATTAAATTATTGTACCACCATTCAAGTGGAACGGTTTGCTTCCCATAAAATACTGCTGAAACATAATCCAAAACATGTCAAAAATTTTAATACAATCAGGTGGCAGACAGTTTTACCACTTTGAAGCAACATTTTTGAACGTTTGTGAAAAGGCCTTATATAAAAATGTATCATCATCGTCATAGTTTATCATAAAATTCTTAAATTGTTCGATGTGATTGTCCGGATCTTCAGTTCCGTCAGAATTTTCTAACTTTGAGATATCTAACCATTTTGGTAAATTTCCTGAAATAATTTCTGGGGAGAGAGAAAATGATCCCCAGTTGTGATCAATTTTATACATACTGCCCCCGGGTTCTTCATTCAATATCGTATACCAACCATCCTCGAATGGGTGTATGAACCGATTGCTTACACAATATTCGAAATTATGACTTCCCAAAGGGATTTGCACATGAGGAGTTGCTTGCTTCATTCTAGCAACATTCACAGCCCTATCTTGATCTTCAGACCCAAGTCATCTTTTCTCTTGTTCATTTTTTTATTTCCTGGAACCTCTAGCTCGATGAGAAGTCTGATGACCATCTGCCCGCCATCTCGAATCTCTTCTTGTGTAACTTTTTGGATGCCCATTATCCTTTTCTGGGAAAAGGATTCATCCGAATTGTATGATAAATATTTGCTAGATATAGTAGAATCATAGCGACGTCTAGATTTCCTTTTTTTCCTTGAAGGATAAAAACTTTGTCTTCGATTCCTTTCATCGGTCCGATGAGCATCTTCTACATGGTATTTTTTAGTTATCTACTCTCTTCGGATCTTTGATTTGAGCCTATATAAACTCAGTACTACTTCCTTCTCAGCATTCAATCTTTCAGTATATTCCAAAAATTCTTTCCGTCAAGCTACTAAGGCCTATTCCTCTAGTAACTCCTCGGTATGTCGATCATTGTCCTTTTTTTATTCAATATTTATTCGTCGATCGGGAGATCTCCTGATAAGTTTCAAATCGCACGATTCTTTGTGCCAGACTCTAGCTCTCCTAGCATTTTTGTATCCATTAATCTAACAACGTTTGAGAATAAAACTATTATTTTGGAAAAAACGATTCCCGGTACCAATCATTTTTCCACAAACGGTACCAATGATAGTTCTAAAGATTTCTTAATGGAATTATCTCTCAAATAAATGTACGTAAGAGGGTATTATAGAGAGAGAAACGAGATAAGTAGAGAGATAAAGTGATAAACAGAATAATAAAGTAATGATTGATTAATGATTGCTACATTTCCTAAAAAATTGTGTTTTTTTATATTGACAAGTGGTGGGTCCATAATTTACATATTTACCCCATTTCATATGGATATTTTACCTATTACTTTACTAATCTTAACCGTAATTACTAGTTATTACACAAAGCACAATCAATATTACAATGTACAAATAATATTACTTTGCCTAAATTCATGCCATTATCAGATTTGGGATGTGATATAGTTCCAAAAAATAAACTAGATACAAACAATTCCAATAAGATTTCATTTTCAAACCAAAATCCATTTATTTATTTATTTCATATATTATACAACCGAAATATGAGGGATACACGTTACACCGCGATTGTGAATCAAATAAGAGATTTTAAGGAATTATCGATTTATTCATTCTATTAATAACTGAATGAGGTATTTAGTTCCACAGATTAGTTGAAAGATTTATTGGTTAAAAATCATGTTTTTAGAAGAAACAAATTTAAACTTTTAATGAAAGAATCTGAAGAAGAAAAATGATACGGATATTCTATGAGAATGGTTTGAACATGCAAAACAAAAAATATTATTATTTGGTATATATAACATATTAAAGGTACATTTTGAATATAGATTGATCTAAAATCTAATTTAACCTATTAGTACATAAGAAATGTATTGAAATGTCATAATAGGTTTATGGTAAATAGTAAATATATATAATAAACATTCGAGCCATATAATTTATCTATGATACAATGTACTTATATTTACCCGATAAAATAAAAATGTTGGACCTAATAGAATTATTTTGTTGTATCCAAACCTATACCGATCCAACTTATTTCATCAATAAATATCACCAAATAACAAACTAAGAACGAGAATTGAACTCTATTAGACATAATATATTGTTGTTATTCAGTAACTCACTCGTAAGAGATTGATTGATAACTGAATGGTTGTATATTTGAATCTCACTTAGGGAGATTCAATTCATTACGAATTTATAATGTATATTTGAATCTCACTTAGGGAGATTCAATTCATTACGAATTTATAATGCCAGAATGAAAGGAATTTAATGTCAAATTGTTGAGTTGCAATAAATAGATCTTAATGAATGGTAGGACCGAGTAGAGTTGGAGTGTATAGAATCTAAAAACTACTTACTTGATATGAACTTGCAACGGGTCTAAATTTTCTTGAAAAATGTTGTTATGGAATAAAGCAACAACGATTACGTTTTAAAATTCGTTGTTACAATTGTCTAGTGCCACACTTGTGTATATGTGAAATAAAGGAGTGTAACTAATATTGTAACTAATTGTACATAGCTGGCAAAACTGTATAACAACAGTGATTCCTTAACGACCAATGATTGTAACAATGATCAAGATTTAACGAAATAAAAAACACGTTACACAATATCTCTGGGTTTTTAACTACGAGTGCTTTCCAAAACCTAGAATCTCCAATTGCACCTATAAGTACTTGTTGTAATCTGTTGATTTGTTTTGATTTATATGGTCTACGTTTTTCATCGATTGATCCTTGTTTTAGGTAGTTATGTTAATATTGTTTGATATATGTCAGGGTTTGAGAAGATGGAAGTGTTTTACATTAGACGTAATATTGACTTTGAATATTGTTGTTATCATGGTACCACAATAAAAAATTCAGTACATTATTCAATATAAATTTTCTTGTCTTTTAATTCAACGGGCAGTTTATTTTTAAAACTTAACTAGATACTTAAACCGCCAAATAATCGCTAGCTAATTATAGTTGTCCAGTGCAAGAGAGCTGTTGTATTATAAACTTGGATGAAAGACACTATATTCCTCGTTAACCAATCTCAAAAATATTCTTATATTTTGGCCGTTTTTCATTTTCATACTCTAGAATTTAATGTATAAATTAAAAATGTTCATTTTTTACTTTTCCAAACTTTTTATCATAAATCTTTTACTACTGGTATTTTTTATTTCTTTTGGACCACGACAATAGAAAAAAACAATCCTTGACCAGAATGCTCCCTTTTGCTTAGATTTTTTTATGGAAAACCTAAACAAAAGTAAAAACAGTAGATGTATCACCCTTATGATGTTAAATATAATAATGGAAGATGTGACATCATAAATTAAAATCATTAAATAATTAATAACAAAAGGAACTGAAAATTGGTCCCATGATGAAATAGTATGGACGTTGGAAAGTCATCTCTCTAGTACAAAGGCTTTGGTGATTTGTGAACGTACGGTGGAGGGGGTGGCGAGCTGTAAACATATGGTGGTGGTGGAGACTTGTAAATTGGCGAAGGAGACGAGTATGGAGGTGGTGGAGATTTATAAACATATGGTGGAGGCGGTGGAGACTTGTAAACGTATGGTGGAGGTGGTGGAGAGGTGTAAACATATGGCGGAGGCGGTGGAGACTTGTAAACGTATGGTGGAGGTGGTGGAGAGGTGTAAACATATGGCGGAGGCGGTGGAGACTTGTAAACGTAGGGTGGAGGTGGTGGAGAGGTGTAAACATATGGTGGGGGTGGTGGCGATTTGTAAACGTATGGTGGGGGTGGTGGAGAGGTGTAAACATATGGTGGGGGTGGTGGAGACTTGTAAACGTATGGTGGAGGTGGTGGAGAGGTGTAAACATATGGTGGGGGTGGTGGAGACTTGTAAACGTATGGTGGAGGTGGTGGAGAGGTGTAAACATATGGTGGGGGTGGTGGAGACTTGTAAACGTATGGTGGAGGTGGTGGAGAGGTGTAAACATATGGTGGGGGTGGTGGAGACTTGTAAACGTATGGTGGAGGTGGTGGAGAGGTGTAAACATATGGTGGGGGTGGTGGAGACTTGTAAACGTATGGTGGAGGTGGTGGCGATTTGTAAACATATGGTGGGGGTGGTGGAGACTTGTAAACGTATGGTGGAGGTGGTGGAGACTTGTAAACATACGGTGGAGGCGGTGGAGATTTATAAACCGGAGTAGGAGATGAATATGGAGGAGGTGGAGATTTGTAGACGTATGGCGGAGGTGGAGGAGAACTGTAGACATATGGTGGTGGTGGAGGTGATGCATAGTACTTTGGAGAATGGTAGTTTGGAAGTTTGGGTGACTTGGGTTCGTGATGTGGCGATTCATAACCATGGGTTGGTTCCTTAGGCGGTGGCGGCGAAGCATAGACATATGGCTCATAAGCGGCCGTCGCAGTTGCTGCGATGGTAATCACTATGGCAAAGAGTAGAAGAGGGCGCAGCCCCATCGGCTTATGAATTCCCATGGCTAAAATGGGCTCAAGAAGTAGAAGTAAAGAATTCCCTTTTGATATGGAGTAGCTGAGGTTCTCAGCCATTTATATAGTACTCTCTTGTGACATGTCTGTGCGTTTCCACTAACTGTATTATAACAGCTTAGAGACGTTGTTTAGTTGTGGAGAACATGTTTATATGAAACGTGACTGATTGTCTTCAGCAAAAGTCAAACATAAATAAACTTTGGTTTTCTTCTATTACATCTATGTTTGTTCTAGTCCATGGACACTTCACTTATATTCTGTGATTCAGTATTTTAATGTATCTGGTTATCAGTTTAATGAGTAAGGGTAAAAGAAAGACCTAAACTCAAAGTAGATGATTATGTCAATACTTTGATCTACCACTAAAATCACTTACTTTCCAATTAGTAAACACAAATTGCACATCTTTTTCTACTATATTTTAGATCATATGACATCATTTTTACTCAAAAGTAATAGAAGTCCCCGTTGTGTTACAAAACTTACTATATAGCAACTCATACTTGAAAACATTTTGTTGCTTCCGCAATTGCTGTCTCACCGGTCTGCACCACAAGCGTAAACCTATTGTATGCAGCTCAAGCGCCGGCCTAATCTTCTACAATTTTTTCGGACACAATACCCACTTCTTTTCTTCCTAAATGACTATAGGTTTCATAAAACTCTCATCTTTTATGATTTGTAATCTTTTTCTTTTCGGAAAAATTTAGATTTCTACACCCTCTCATTTAATCCGTTGTTCATCGATTATCACTAGAAAAGGGTTTATAATTAGCAAATCATCCTTCATCTCACGAGTGTGAAGACTGGAATTTTTCTAACATATTACTTGGGTTCCCCTCTGTTTAAAGGTCGGGCTAAAGATCTCATATTTTCAACCTCTTTTTGAAAAAGTTAAAGTTGCTGCTATGCTTTCTCCTGCCCGTAAAGTTGGTCTTATCAACTCTATATTGTCCTCAATCTCTAATCATACTCTCTCGGTTCTTCGTGTCCCCAAAAGTGTTTTGAGCTTTCTATCGAGGTCTCGTATGGCAGTCATAATTGGATATCATGGCCATAGTAACAAATCCTAAAAAAGAATGTCGACTTGGTATTACTTCTTTGTTTGACACGATGGAAGCTTTGCATTGTAAGATGGCTTAAAACTTCATGAAAGGTCAAGGTCTATACTCTCAATTTACGATAAATAAATTAAGAATCTGGGATTTGGCATCGTTTTCCGGCGTATCTAAACACAGCCGATTATTCTTAATCGTGTTGATAAAGTGTCTCAGTTTTCAGCTTGACGTTTGGATAAGGTCGAGATATCATTTTTGGCATTCTAGATGGTTGTGTGATAAATTAAAATGTGAAGAGGATAGTCCTAAATGGTTGAGGTCTTACCGAGAGAAATATCATATACAAACTTACAAATTCAATCAATAGGTAGAGAAGTATCCTCCATATATATGGGAGATATGTATTTTGTAACACGACATATATAAAGGTACAAATTCAATTAATAAACGCTTCATTACTATTATCTTCACTTTTTCACTCTCTATCTCTATATATCTTGTCCTACTTAAGCTTCAAAGAAATTAATCTTCGCTTTGACAAGGCTGAGCGATCGCAAATTAACCACATCAATTGACACCGTATGTGGAAACTTAAAAGGTTTTATTTCTGATAATGGAAGAGCTTCGTTATTCAAGGAAATTGATAACGTCTTATAATGCTATTTTCGGAAGGTTTTGGTTATCCAGAATGCATGCAGTAATCTCTATTGTCCGTCAATTCTCGAAATATGTTGTGGAAAATAATGTAGGGACAGTCAGGAGTAGCCAAAAATGGAAAGGGATTGTTATCGCATCACTTTGTCATCTGAGCAAATTTGGGAAATTGAATCAGAAAAAGAATAACAAGTAATGTTGTCTTCCTCGGAATCTAACTGTGTTGATGATCTGAGGGAGGCCCTCGGTCTTTTGGTCCGTGATGAAAACTTCGAGGATTATATCTTTCCAAGTGGGAAAACTTTAAAAATTATAACAAAATTTTCTCTGATCTTGAGAGAAAATTTAATTCAATTTTTGTCCACCAAGTTAGATATGTTTGCATGGCGTATCGAAGATGTGACCGGTGTGCCTACGGATATTATCTCTGACATATTTTAAATTTAAAGCAATGTGCATCAGATCATTTAAAAGAGAATGCCTTTTTCTGAGGAAACGTCTAAGGCTATAATTGCTGAGGTAGATCGGTTATCCAGAGTTGGGAAAATAAGAGAATATGAGTATCCACTCTGGACAGCTAATCCGGCTTTGGTCAAGAAGAAAAATGGCAAGTGGCGTATGTGCATTAATTTTATTAACTTAAATAGAGTATGTCCAAAATATCATTTCTGAGTTCCTCGAATAGATTAGTTAGTGCATTCCACATCAAGGAACCGGTTACTTTCTTTTATCGATGCCTATGCGGGATATAATAAAATTAAAATAAATCTGAGGGATAAAGAGAGTACTTTCTTTTTGGACTAAAACATGCAGGGGCAATTATTGACGATTGGTAAATAAAACCTTTGATGCTCAGATAAGGGAAAATGTTGAAGTGTATATTAATGAAAGGTTGGTAAAAAGTGTAAAGAATGATGATCATTTTTATGATTTGGAGCAAACTTATTATAAAATACTATGCAATTATCACAAAATGGCTCAAGCACAGAATATATGCGAATGAAAGATTTAAATGAAACACAGGATTTAACGTGGTTCGACAATTGTCTACGTCCACGGGCGCCGCCAGAGAAAAGAGTTTCACTATGATAGAAAATGTTACAGATTTCAGATTGTGTTTTGTGTCGCCGTAGTAATCTATTTATAGGGAATTAATAGACTTACTAGACTATGTGCCTAATGGGCGCATACCATAAGAATAACTCAAGTAATTGGACAATATCACTATCACAACACAAAACTGTACTGCCGTACACAGTACACTGTCAAGGCACTATTCGACTCATCCACAACAAATCTTCCCCTTGAGGCGAATATCCTTTCTTCACTATCAACAAAGAATCTTCTCTTCTTCTGACTCACCAAATGCCCTTAAGGAATTCACTCTATACTGCGAACACCGATCCAGTTTAGGCATTCCCTAAACTTTCGAACTGATACTGCCTTGGTCATTATATCTGCTGGATTATCGTGTGTAGACACTTTCTTCACATCAACAATTCCCTTTGATATTATATCACGAATAATCATACTTGACATCTATGTGCTTTGTACGCTCATGGTACATCTGGTTCCCTGTAAGGTCTATGGCGCTTTGACTGTCACAAAACACTTTTGTAGTAGTCTTATCCAAGCCCAAATCTGCCACCAAACCTTCCAACCATATTGCCTCTTTAACTGCTTATGTTAGCGCCATGTACTCTGCCTCTGTTGTAGATAAAGCTACAGTAGCTTGCAACTGTGCTTTCTAACTGATCGCACTCCCAGCTAGAGTAAATACATATCCTGTCAGAGATCTTCTTTTATCCATATCACCTGCAAAATCAGAATCAACAAAACCAACCAATGATCCTGCAACATCATTCAGCGATTCATCAATATCGGTTTTGTTAAAAGTTAAGCCAACGTTCACAGTATTCTTCAGATACCGAAGTATCCATTTCACTGCCTGCCAGTGTTCTTTCCCAGGACATCCCATGTACCTGCTAACTACACTAACCGCATGTGATATATCAGGACGTGTGCATACCATAGCATACATGATACTACCAACTGCACTTGCATATGGAACCTTCGACATTTGTTCCAACTCAGCATTGTCCTTGGCCGCTTCGACTGCAGACAACTTGAAATGAGTAGCAAAAGGAATGTTAACTGCTTTAGCATCAAACATGTTGAATCGTTTTAACACTTTCTCAATATAGCTTCGTTGAGACAAGTGTAATGTTCCTAAATTTCTGTTCCTGATAATCTCCATACCAAGAATTTTCTTTACTCTACCCAGATCCTTCATCTCAAACTCGGCACTAAGCTGCTTCTTTAACTGCACAATGTGTGACATACTACAAGCAGCAATAAGCATATCATCCACATACAACAACAAGTAAACATAAGAATCATCTGACATCTTTTGATGATACACACAACTATCATATGGACTCCTCGTGAACCGTTTTGACACCATGAATGTATCAAAACGTTTGTACCATTGCCTAGGTGACTGTTTAAAACCATACAGTGACTTTTTCAGCAGACAAACTTTGTCCTCCATATTAGGTTCGATAAATCCCTCTGGTTCTCTCATGTAGATTTGCTCCTCCAATTCACCATGTAGAAACGCAGTCTTCACATCCAACTGCTCAAGCTCTAAATCTTGCAAAACTACTATGGCTAACAAAACTCGAATTGAACTATGCTTCACCATTGGAGAAAACACTTCATTAAAGTCGATTCCTTCCCTTTGAGTAAAACCCTTAGCGACCAGTCTTGCTTTGAATCGAGATGCCTCAACCTCTGGATTACCTTCCTTTATCTTTAACACCCATTTACTGCCTACTATCTTCTGTCCTTTAGGCAAGTCAACAAGCTTCCATGTTTGATTCTTATAAAGATATTCAATCTCTTCTCCCATAGCACCAATCCATCGATCTGCTTCTGAACTTGCTATAGCTTCTTTGTAGCTACTAGGTTCCTGCATCTCAACTTCTTCTGCAACTGACAGAGCATATGCAACTAGATTCACATACCTTTTTGGAAGTCTAATATCTCTTCTTTCTCTGCCCAATGCTATGCTATAAGGTTGTTGCTCTGGTTCGGGCACATCATCGTCACTATCATCCGATGCTGACGCTTCACCTCCTGATTCTGGATCCACCTAAGAACCACTTGAATTATTGGACTTGCTAGGAACTGATTCTACTTCAAGCTCCACCTGTTTACTCACAAACGATCCTCAGTCGACCATTTCTCCTACTTCCTTCTGACTGTCTATCGAAGCAAACTCATTAAAAGTAACGTCCCTACTGATGAGAAAACCTGGAGACTTTAGAGAGGTACACCATAACCTATATCCCTTCACTCCAGTAGCATATCCTAGAAATATGCATCTCTTTGCCCTCGGCTCAAGCTTACCATCTCTCACATGAGCATACGCAGGACAACCGAACACCCTCAAATGTTCATAATCAGCCGACGATCCAGACCAAATCTCAAAAGGAGTTTTACAATCAATAGCCGTTGATGGAGACCGATTCACCAAGTAACACACTGTATTGATAGCTTCAGCCCAAAAATCCTTTCCCACACCGGAATGTGAGAGCATACTTCGTGCCTTGTCACAAAGCGTTCTGTTTATTCTTTCTGCGACTCCATTCTGTTGTGGTGTTCTAGAACAAGTGCGATGGCACACTATTCCTTCAGCTTCACATAACTCGTTGAACTCACGACTGCAATATTCTAACCCATTATCTGTCCTAAGACGTTTGATTTTTCTTCATGTTTGCTTCTCAATCATCGTCTTCCATTTGACAAAGGTTGAATATGCCTCATCTTTCGTTTTCAGAAAGTAAACCCACACCATCCTTGAATAATCATCAATCAAACTCATGTAGTATCTGGCTCCGCTCTTGGATTGAATTCTGTTTGGACCCCAAAGATCTGAGTCAATGTAGTCCACTGTGCCTTTAGTCTTTCTTACAGCCGATTTGCTGAATTTGACTCTAGTTTGTTTACCAAACACACAGTGCTCACAAAATCCCAATGATTCTGCTTTATACCCTTTCAACAAATCTCTCTTTCCCAAAACAGCTAATCCTATGTCACTCATGTGACCAAGACGCCAATGCCACAACTTATTTTGATCCTGCCTACTTTGGCTATTACTCCCTGATGATGCTACTGCAGCATCGCCCATAACAACACTCCCCTGGAGAATGTAAAGACCCTTCTGCAAACTACCTTTCATGCATACCATTGAGCCTTTTGTCACTTTGATTACACCATTTTCTGCATGGTACTTGTAACCCCGAGAGTCTAGAGTCCCAAGAGAAATCAGGTTTCTTTTTAACCCAGGAACATGCCAGAACGTCAAGATTCTAACAACCCCGTCAAACATTCTGATTCTGACGTTACCAATACCACCAACAATCAACGAATGATTGTTCCCTAAATAGACAGTTTCCTGCATTGGCTTGTACGTATCAAACCACTGCTTGAACTGACTCATGTGATATGTAGCGCCAGTATCAAGTACCCAAGAGTTTTGCCCAAAGTCTGAACTCACAGACAATACATCTCCTTTACCACTGTTTTCACTATCGTCGGAATCGTTCACACCTTCAATAATGTTTGCTGCATTTTCCTTTTGATTTCCCTTCTTACCATTCAGTTTCGGACAATCTCTCCTATAATGACCCTGCTCACCGCATTCATAACAGTTTGAGTGCTTCACCCTTGACTTGGACCTCAATTTCTTCCTTCTTAAAGAACTCGCTTTGCTTTTAGTTCTTCCCCTAGTCATAAGACCTTCCCCTTCAGCTTGATTGTCTGGCTGCAACTGTCTCATCTCTTTTGATTTCAGTGCCCCTTTGACATCTGCTAGAGATATCTTATCCTTACCATACATAATGGTATCTACGAAGTTTTCATAGGGAGCTGGTAACGATCTCAATACAAACAAAGCTTGATCCTCATCCTCAATATTGATATCTATGTTCTCCAAGTCCATTATAATTGATTTAAAATTATCTAGGTGCTCTGTTATGGACATACCTTCTTTCAATCTGAAATCATACAAACGTTTCTTCAAATATAATCGGTTTACTACTGATTTCTCTGAGTAAAGATCTCCTAGCTTTCTTCATGCGCAGGCAGCAGTTTTCTCACCACTAATCTCGCGAAGCACATTGTCTTTCACACTCATTAAAATCCAGCACAAAGCCCTTTCTTGAAGATCTTGTTTCTCCTCTTCTTTCATCTCTTCTGGTAACTTATTCTCCACAGTCTTCCACAGCCCTTGCAGTACCAATGAAGATTTCAGTTTAATCTTCCACAACGCAAATCTGGATCCCCCATCAAATTTTTCAATCATGTATTTTGTTGATGTAGACGCCATTGTCAAACCCTAATTGCAAAAGCCCTAATTTCACCACGTGGCTCTGATACCAATTTTGTTATAAAATACTATGCAATTATCACAAAATGGCTCAAGCACAGAATATATGCGAATGAAAGATTTAAATGAAACACAAGATTTAACGTGGTTCGACAATTGTCTACGTCCACGGGTGCCACCAGAGAAAAGAGTTTCACTATGATAGAAAAGGTTACAGATTTCAGATTGTGTTTTGTGTCGCCCTAGTAATCTATTTATAGGGAATTAATAGACTTACTAGACTATGGGCCTAATGGGCTCATACCACAAGACTAACTCAAGTAATTGGACAATATCACTATCACAACACAAAACTGTACTGCCGGACACAGTACACTGTCAAGGCACTATTCGACTCATTCACAACAAAACTTTTGCTAACTTAAAAAGGGTCAATCTAAATCTAAACCCATAAAAATGTACGTTTGGAGTCTGATCGGTAAAACTTATTGGATACATAGTTAGTGAACAAGGGATGAAAGCCGGCCCTGCAAAAGTAAACGCTCTAAATACTATTGCACCTCCTCAAACTATCAAAGAAGTTCAAATCTTGACATGACGATTGACAACTTTGAATAGATTCATATCTCGTTCATCAGATAAATGTTCTCCTTCATTAACAAAATAAAGATGACGACTGGAATTGAAATATGCTAGAAATATTTGAGTTGTCATAGTACATTTCTCTTCCAGCCGTCATCTTTATTTTGTTAATGAAGCAAATAAATATGTACCCCTTCATTTTTATATTTTTCCCATATCGATCCAATTTGAATCCCTCATCAAGAATATATCTCCTCAGTAATTTACCTCGTCAAGAATGTATGTTGTCATCCTAATGCTTAACAAAGATTACCTTATATAAGAAATTTTTTACTAAGATAAATCAACCATTATTGTAACTTATAATCATTATTGTTGGGATTTTGTTGTCCGAACTTTATAGTCAAATTTATATAACTAGCTTTTGAACTTATTGATCACTGATTTGATTTATAATCAATTTTTTTATTGTCCATCATTTATGTCCTAACATGTGTGGCCTATTAACCTCAATAGATCTTGAGCTTGACTTAAATTCATATTTTGTAAGGAATTATTGTCAAATTTTTATGACATTTATTGCATGACCTCTGATCATTTAGAGCCTTGGTCTCACTTAAAATCATATTTGTATTTTTTTTGTAATATATATTCATTTAACCTTCAATGATTCCCTTATGTAATGTTTTACTTAATCGAATCATTTGGAAAATAGCCAAATACTATTTGATTATTCAATTTTATTGGTATAACTTAGTTTATTACCTACTAGAATATTTATTTTAGCTCGCTTAATTTCCAATTTGATTCGTTCTTGTAGCTTGACTAATTGATTATTGTAACTATTAAGTCATTTAATATTTTTGAGATTATATAGAAATTTATAACATTGAGAACATGTAATGATCCCTTGATACTTAGAGTTTGGTAGTCCTTTAAATTTTAGTGTCGCCATTGATCATCTTTAAACCTTTATGTCACTTGGAAAAAAACATTTAAGGGAAAAAATTCTTAATGGCAAAAACATTGTATTAAAAATTGATTTGTATATTTCCAACCATAGCTCGAAATAAACAAAAGTGCCATCGGTTTTGTTTTTTTAAGACGAATAATAGTAGACCCATGAATTTTATTGTTTTTACCAGACCTAGATAAACTGGTCTCGCATATCGTATTATCAAGTAGCATATATCTCACATCTCTTTATTACATCATGTCTTGCATCACATCTTTCTAGTAGTACATATCTTGCATTTCTATATTACATCATCTCATGTCTCACATCTCTCTATTACTTCATCATTTATCTTTTGTCTCTCGTCTCTCGTATTTTCTTTCATCTTTCAACTAAATCATGCCTTGTCTTGCATATCTCTAGTAGTACATATCTTGCATATTTCTATTACATGGTATTTTGTCTCGCATCTTTGTCGTAGTACATGTCTCGTATCTATCTATTACATCATGTCTTGTCTTGTATCTATGTATTAAATCATTCATCGTATCTCGTCCCTCGTATCTTATCTCGCTCTCTAGTTTCTCGTCTCTAATCTCTCGGTTTGTCTTGCATCTCTCTATTGCACCGTGCTCAGTTACGGTAGTCTTACATCTCACATCATTAAGTAGTAAATATCTCGTATTTATCTATTTTATCGTGTCTTATCTTACATCTCTTCGGTAATATATGTCTTGCATCTCTCTATTATATCATGTCTTGTTTTGTATAATAAAGTAATGATTAATCTATTTCCCAAAAAGAGGTGATGTTTTATATAGTACAAGTGGTGGATCCATAATTTACATATTTACCTCCTTTCTTATTGACATTGTACACCTTATTACTTGTCTATTGCTAACAATAAATACTAGTTATTACACAAAGCACCCTCAATATTACATATTTATTGGATTTTATACACTATATTTCATTAAACCAAGTCAACTTCTTTATTTATCAAATTTAGCCTATTCTTCCCAATATTGTATCCTCTTATAAGAAGTCCCCCACTCCCTGTGAAGGTATTCAAGGATGGACTAATCTATGAAATCAGATTTTCTCTCCTGTGTGCCTCCTTCTATTATTCTTCATTATGTCTCCCTTGATTATTCTTCCTTGCGTGTCTTCTCAGATTTATGACCTCACTAACGTTAATGATGAATTTATGTGTCAAAACATTTTTTGACTGATGACGCACACGACTCTTCTGATCCACGTGTCAATTATTTTCTAACCCACATGGTAGTCTTATCATGATTCATGATGTCACTCCTCAAAAACCTTAATCAAAACATCCCCTCGGTGATCATCAAAAGAAGATGTTATTCCTACAAGGAAATCTGTGGAGAATCATCCCCTCGAATCCATCCCAGAGATGAGAGAAAGGCATCTGGTTGGTGAGCCCGAGGAAACTATAGTTGTGGATGCTTAACCCATCAGAGTTGTTGTTGCGCTAACCTCCCAAGTCGGACCTTCCAGACCAATTTCGCCAACATCAGCCCCTAGAGTAAAGCTGATACAAGTTCTCATGTCCAGTAAGTGACCAAAACAATGAAGAGTAAGGATGGTATCGAACTACCCTCGAACATTAAGGCTATTCTAGGAAATAATATACCGAAGTTCGAGGCTAAGCATATTTTGGCGCTGCACAAAATTAAATACAAGTACTTTCAACCTTCCATGGAGGCCAAGCTTAGAGATCGATGGGGAATTCCATATTTCATTCAAAATTCGATTTCCTAAAGTTAGAGAAACTCTTTTATAAGTTCGGGACCACGAATTAATTTTCTATTCGAAGATCCTCAACTAGGGTCTTCGATTCCTACTAAACCCTACTCTAGTGAATTATTTTGAATTGATAAACTTGTGTCCGACCGAAGTCGGTCCAAACATATGGTTCACGCTGATTACTTATATCATGGTTCTTAGATCTCTAAGATTGGGTTCTTAATGGAGCAATTCGTCGGACTGACCGGAGTTGCCAAGAACCCTCACTTTCCCTTATACTCATTAACTCTGGGAGGAAGTTCAAGACAGTGGAAGACCTCTTAGAAGCCGACAAGAAGTGGAAACAAAGATTCTTCCTCATCTTTAGATTATGGGAGACTGGCTTCGGAAACTCTGCTGAAAGACCCCATCGGCTCACTTTAAAATAGACTGGCCGAGGTACTAACTTTTACCTTTACTTTATTTTATTTATTTGATCTATTTTACCAAACTTTTCTTGGGGGACATCAATAAAGGGGATCTTGAAACCATTGGGGGAAAATACCAAAGAAGCTAGTTGGATCTTTGCACGGTTAAGGGTCTTGGGGTAACACCTCTTGGTCCAACGAATTCCACAGATGCTTCACTCCATCAAATTTTGCCAACATCCATTTTTAGAGGGCGACTTGACTAAGGCAAAGTCTCTATAGGAGCTCATGGTGCCTCACTTGCAAAATGACGTACTTAAGCAACTGGAAGCTTCTAACAACCTTGTCTTTCTTCCTACGAAGGCAAAGGCTCCAAGTCATCGAGACCCCAAAAACAATATGGTCAAAGAAAAGAATTTCAATGTTGAGACCCAATCCACGGAGGGAATAACTGAGTTTGAAATTCAAGAAGTTCATCCCACCACGAAAGGTCACTCCAAGAGAACAAGGAAGAGATACAGGTCCAAAGAAAAAGGTAAGAAGAAAATTATTGAAGAATATGATGATACAAAAGCTTCAATCATGCCTGTTCTTAAGAATGTTGTTATTGTAAATTCATACTCTGCTCGGAATTTAATAAGAGAGTTTGTTTCTTAAGGGAGCAAGACAAATGACAACGAAAGAGGCCAGTGGAATAAACAAGAAGTTCCAGAGAATATTGATGCTAGTTCTCCTGGATCGTATTATTTTGATATCTACGAGAATTACTTTCTAGCCATGGAGCATAAAAAGTTACTTCATGTTGCTAGCCTTCTTAAGAGAAAAGCCAATCGCAAAGACTGCTATAAAACAAAGTTGTTGAAAAACGATCTGACATGAAAAAGTTAGAAGAGGAAGTTTCCCACTTGAAGAAGATTTCTAATGACCATTCGACAAAGATTGAGGCGGTGGAAACTCAATTGAAGAAGGAGAAAGAACAATTTGATGATGAGCATAAATGATTCATTGCTAAAGATACTGATCGGAGTACGCCTGTTGACGGTCTCACTGAGGCTTGTGGTTAAACCAAGACATACTTCGAGAATGATGTCAAGGAAATTGACGAACTCACTACCGAGAAGCAAGCTTTTAGGAATGACGTTGAAAAGTATAATAATTCTTATCTAGAGGATTATACTACTAGATGTAATCTTGTTTTGAAAAAAGGACGCCAAAATTAAATCTACTTTGTTGGTAGAAATTCATGAGTGTTTCATGATTTAAAGTATGAATTATTTGGGACTGTGTTCCGAAGAAGCACCGTCTGGAAAGGGGTTTCTTTTCAGATGAAGAATCATCCAGTAATTCTAAAGAATCAAACAGTTACTCCTCGAACAGTTCCTCGGAGGATAATGATGAAAGTACTGATTCGGGGTAAAACAAGAGTACTTTAATAATTTTTGTTTTCATATACACTCTTATGAACCAACTCTGCCTTGGGCACTTTTTTTTCTAAATCCTCGTATTCTTTTGAGGCATTTTTACAATGGAAACTCTTATGAATATAAGTTTTTTCGGTTAGTTCTTTTCTACCAAACATTTTTTATCAAAACATTATTATCCATCAAATTTTATTGGAAGTCTAAAAGATAAAAATTATTGACCAACATTCGCCGCAGGACCCTTCTTGGTCCAAAAGATAACAATTGTTTACCAACATGTGTTGGAAGACCCTTTTTTATACTAAAGATAAAAAAAAATTACCAACATTCGTTACAAAATCCTTTTTGGTCCGAAAGATAAAAAAACATTCGTTGGAAGACCCTTCCTGGTCCAGAAAATAAAAATTGTACAAACTATATTTAAAATGACAAATAAATGTTATATATAAGTCGAATATAAAGGCAAGTCATTGAAACCTTCTTGCGCGACCACGGTAGGAAGAGTATGCCACCGATCCTTACAGAAATTCCCAAAAATTATATACAAATTTGTACATTCATTCCTAGTATAATTTAAGATGTTCAATGTTCCACGGATGATGAAGATCTATTCCTTCTTTATGCTTAAGTAGATATGTCCCCGACTTTATCTCTTCGGTTACCATGTATGGACCCTGTCAATTAGGTCCTAACTTTCAAAGCCGTTTTTATTTTGTATATATAAAAAATTTCCTCAAAACCTTGTCCTCTATATTGAATTCTCTTCTTCTAACTCTGGAGGCGTATCAACTTCTCATCAAAGTTTGGTAGTGCATAGAATTCAATTGCCCTCTTCTCTTTTTCTCCTCAATTAAATCTAACTCTATACGCTTTCTCTTATCGTTGGCCTCTTCGGAATATTCACTAATTCGATTAAGGAAAAATCATTTCGGATAACATAACCACATCCATCCTACAGACTAATGTGAATGGAGATTCTTGACTCGTTGTTCAAGGGGTAGTTATATATGCCCAATCTAACCATTTTCCAGCTTTGCTGTCCAAATTCTTTCTCAGTCGATCAAGAATAGTTTGATTATTAATCTTGACTTGGCCGTTCTCTTGTGGGCAGAAAGGTGCGAGAAGTATTGTTATATTATTTTAGCATAAAAAGGCCTTCATCTCTTTATCGTCGTACTGTGGCCCATTATCCATCGCTATTCTCCTCGGAACACCAAAACGACAACAAATATTAGAAACAATAAACCTGATCAAGTCTTTATATTTTGTTCCTGCCAATGGTTCAACTTCCACCCACTTAGAGAAATAGTCTACCGCGACAATTATTGTCTGTCTTCTCTAGACACCATCGGCAAAGGCTTGACCACATCAATACCCCATCGGTCAAAATATAATGACTCAAATATCGACTCAAGAGGTACTCTTGGTGCATGAATTGTATTAGCAAATCTTTGGCAAGTATCACATCTCATAACCAATTTATTGGAATCCGAAGCGATTGTGGGTCAATAATATCCTGTCAAAAGAACTATTCGTAGCAAAGTTGTATACCCATAATACGCGGATCTTTACCCATCATGTAATTCTGAAAATAATATTTGTGATTTATTTTCTTCAAGACATCAAAGCAAAGGTCTGCTAAAAGATTTTCCGTATAAGATATCTCTGAGGACCAAGTAGCCATATGCCTTGAACGGTATTCTCTTTGCCATTACTTTATCAATAGGCAAAGCATCATTTACTAGCAATTTTTTGATTTCATTCCTCCAATATTTTTCTGTGCTTGTAGAAATTTGATACGCCTTGATTAATCATTCCAATAGATCGGACCCCTTTGTTATCGACGAATTTTCTTGTGTGATAATCCAAGGGTTCTCCTCGGAATATCGAGTAATACCCAGTGAGTCTGGTACATAATTTCTTGTCTAATGAGCATGTTCATACCTGAAGTTTGTGTTTCTTCCACCAAAATCATATTTTCCATCTAATCTAACAATGCCCCAAACGTCATAGCTTGTTTTTTTACGACGTTCTCCTTCAAAATTCTTGGGAGCAGCCCCATTCGGAAAGCTGCTAATATCACTTTATCTTCACAACTTTACATAGCAGTCTTTTTCTTCATAAAGCAATTCGTGTATTCCTTAAGGCTTTCCAATACCACCTGCATACATTAAATTATTTTATCACCATTCACGTGGAACGTTTTGCTTCCGATAAAATACTGCTGAAACATAATCCAAAACATGTCAAATTTTTTAATACAATCAGGTGGCAGACAGTTTTACCACTTTGAAGCAACATTTTTGAACGTTTGTGAAAAGCCCTTATATAAAAATGTATCATTATCGTCATAGTTTATCATAAAATTCTTAAATTGTTCGATGTGATTGTCCGGATCTTCAGTTCTGTCGGAATTTTCTAACTTTGAGATATCAAACCATTTTGGTAAATTTCCCGAAATAATTTATGGGGAGAGAGAAAATGATCTCCAGTTGTGATCAATTTTATACTACCCTCAGGTCCTTCATTCAATGCCATATACCAACCATCCTCGAATGGGTGTATGAATTGATTGCTTACACAATATTCGAAATTATGACTTCCCAAAGGGATTTGCATATTAGGAGTTGCTTGCTTCATTCTAGCAACATTCACAACCCTATCTTGCTCTTCAGACCCAAGTCGTCTTTTCTCTTGTTCATTTTTTTATTTCCTGGAACCTCTAGCTCGATGAGAAGTCTGATGACCATCTGTCCGCCATCTCGAATCTCTTCTTGTGTAACTTTTTGGATGTCCATTATCTTTTTCTGGGAAAAGGATTCATCCGAATTGTATGATAAATATTTTCTAGATATAGTAGAATCATAGTGACGTCTAGATTTCCTTTTTTCCTTGAAGAATAAAAACTTTGTCTTCGATTCCTTTCATCGGTCCGATGAGCATCTTCTACATGGTCTTTTTTAGTTATCTACTCTATTCGGATCTTCGATTTGAGCCTATATAAACTCAGTACTACTTCCTTCTCAGCATTCAATCTTTCAGTATATTCCAAAAATTCTTTCCGTCAAGCTACTAAGGCATATTCCTCTATTAACTCCTCGGTATGTCGATCATTGTCGTTTTTTTTATTCACTATTTATTCGTCGATCGGGAGATCTCCTGATAAGTTTCAAATCGCACGATTCTTTGTGCCAGACTCTAGCTCTCCTAGCATTTTTGTATCCATTAATCTAACAACGTTTGAGAATAAAACTATTATTTTGGAAAAAACGATTCTCGGTACCAATCATTTTTCCACAAACGGTACCAATGATAGTTCTAAAGATTTCTTAATGGAATTATCTCTCAAATAAATGTACGTAAGAGGGTATTATAGAGAGAGAAACGAGATAAGTAGAGAGATAAAGTGATAAACAGAATAATAAAGTAATGATTGATTAATGATTGCTACATTTCCTAAAAAATTGTGTTTTTTTATATAGACAAGTGGTGGGTCCATAATTTACATATTTACCCCATTTCATATGGATATTTTACCTATTACTTTACTAATCTTAACCGTAATTACTAGTTATTACACAAAGCACAATCAATATTACAATGTACAAATAATATTACTTTGCCTAAATTCATGCCATTATCAGATCTGGGATGTGATATAGTTCCAAAAAATAAACTAGATACAAACAATTCCAATAAGATTTCATTTTCAAACCAAAATCCATTTATTTATTTATTTCATATATTATACAACCGAAATATGAGGGATACACGTTACACCGCGATTGTGAATCAAATAAGAGATTTTAAGGAATTATCGATTTATTCATTCTATTAATAACTGAATGAGGTATTTAGTTCCACAGATTAGTTGAAAGATTTATTGGTTAAAAATCATGTTTTTAGAAGAAACAAATTTAAACTTTTAATGAAAGAATCTGAAGAAGAAAAATGATACGGATCTTCTATGAGAATGGTTTGAACATGCAAAACAAAAAATATTATTATTTGGTATATATAACATATTAAAGGTACATTTTGAATATAGATTGATCTAAAATCTAATTTAACCTATTAGTACATAAGAAATGTATTGAAATGTCATAATAGGTTTATGGTAAATAGTAAATATATATAATAAACATTCGAGCCATATAATTTATCTATGATACAATGTACTTATATTTACCCGATAAAATAAAAATGTTGGACCTAATAGAATTATTTTGTTGTATCCAAACCTATACCGATCCAACTTATTTCATCAATAAATATCACCAAATAACAAACTAAGAACGAGAATTGAACTCTATTAGACATAATATATTGTTGTTATTCAGTAACTCACTCGTAAGAGATTGATTGATAATTGAATGGTTGTATATTTGAATCTCACTTAGGGAGATTCAATTCATTACGAATTTATAATGTATATTTGAATCTCACTTAGGGAGATTCAATTCATTACGAATTTATAATGCCAGAATGAAAGGAATTTAATGTCAAATTGTTGAGTTGCAATAAATAGATCTTAATGAATGGTAGGACCGAGTAGAGTTGGAGTGTATAGAATCTAAAAACTACTTACTTGATATGAACTTGCAACGGGTCTAAATTTTCTTGAAAAATGTTGTTATGGAATAAAGCAACAACGATTACGTTTTAAAATTCGTTGTTACAATTGTCTAGTGCCACACTTGTGTATATGTGAAATAAAGGAGTGTAACTAATATTGTAACTAATTGTACATAGCTGGCAAAACTGTATAACAACAGTGATTCCTTAACGACCAATGATTGTAACAATGATCAAGATTTAACGAAATAAAAAACACGTTACACAATATCTCTGGGTTTTTAACTACGAGTGCTTTCCAAAACCTAGAATCTCCAATTGCACCTATAAGTACTTGTTGTAATCTGTTGATTTGTTTTGATTTATATGGTCTACGTTTTTCATCGATTGATCCTTGTTTTAGGTAGTTATGTTAATATTGTTTGATATATGTCAGGGTTTGAGAAGATGGAAGTGTTTTACATTAGACGTAATATTGACTTTGAATATTGTTGTTATCATGGTACCACAATAAAAAATTCAGTACATTATTCAATATAAATTTTCTTGTCTTTTAATTCAACGGGCAGTTTATTTTTAAAACTTAACTAGATACTTAAACCGCCAAATAATCGCTAGCTAATTATAGTTGTCCAGTGCAAGAGAGCTGTTGTATTATAAACTTGGATGAAGGACACTATATTCCTCGTTAACCAATCTCAAAAATATTCTTATATTTTGGCCGTTTTTTATTTTCATACTCTAGAATTTAATGTATAAATTAAAAATGTTCACTTTTTACTTTTCCAAACTTTTTATCATAAATCTTTTACTACTGGTATTTTTTATTTCTTTTGGACCACGACAATAGAAAAAAACAATCCTTGACCAGAATGCTCCCTTTTGCTTAGATTTTTTTTATGGAAAACCTAAACAAAAGTAAAAACAGTAGATGTATCACCCTTATGATGTTAAATATAATAATGGAAGATGTGACATCATAAATTAAAATCATTAAATAATTAATAACAAAAGGAACTGAAAATTGGTCCCATGATGAAATAGTATGGACGTTGGAAAGTCATCTCTCTAGTACAAAGGCTTTGGTGATTTGTGAACGTACGGTGGAGGGGGTGGCGAGCTGTAAACATATGGTGGTGGTGGAGACTTGTAAATTGGCGAAGGAGACGAGTATGGAGGTGGTGGAGATTTATAAACATATGGTGGAGGCGGTGAAGACTTGTAAACGTATGGTGGAGGTGGTGGAGAGGTGTAAACATATGGCGGAGGCGGTGGAGACTTGTAAACGTATGGTGGAGATGGTGGAGAGGTGTAAACATATGGCGGAGGCGGTGGAGACTTGTAAACGTAGGGTGGAGGTGGTGGAGAGGTGTAAACATATGGTGGGGGTGGTGGCGATTTGTAAACGTATGGTGGGGGTGGTGGAGAGGTGTAAACATATGGTGGGGGTGGTGGAGACTTGTAAACGTATGGTGGAGGTGGTGGAGAGGTGTAAACATATGGTGGGGGTGGTGGAGACTTGTAAAGGTATGGTGGAGGTGGTGGAGAGGTGTAAACATATGGTGGGGGTGGTGGAGACTTGTAAACGTATGGTGGAGGTGGTGGAGAGGTGTAAACATATGGTGGGGGTGGTGGAGACTTGTAAACGTATGGTGGAGGTGGTGGAGAGGTGTAAACATATGGTGGGGGTGGTGGAGACTTGTAAACGTATGGTGGAGGTGGTGGCGATTTGTAAACATATGGTGGGGGTGGTGGAGACTTGTAAACGTATGGTGGAGGTGGTGGAGACTTGTAAACATACGGTGGAGGCGGTGGAGATTTATAAACGGGAGTAGGAGATGAATATGGAGGAGGTGGAGATTTGTAGACGTATGGCGGAGGTGGAGGAGAACTGTAGACATATGGTGGTGGTGGAGGTGATGCATAGTACTTTGGAGAATGGTAGTTTGGAAGTTTGGGTGACTTGGGTAAGTGATGTGGCGATTCATAACCATGGGTTGGTTCCTTAGGCGGTGGCGGCGAAGCATAGACATATGGCTCATAAGCGGCCGTCGCAGTTGCTGCGATGGTAATCACTACGGCAAAGAGTAGAAGAGGGCGCAGCCCCATCGGCTTATGAATTCCCATGGCTAAAATGGGCTCAAGAAGTAGAAGTAAAGAATTCCCTTTTGATATGGAGTACCTGAGGTTCTCAGCCATTTATATAGTACTCTCTTGTGACATGTCTGTGCGTTTCCACTAACTGTATTATAACAGCTTAGAGACGTTGTTTAGTTGTGGAGAACATGTTTATATGAAACGTGACTGATTGTCTTCAGCAAAAGTCAAACATAAATAAACTTTGGTTTTCTTCTATTACATCTATGTTTGTTCTAGTCCATGGACACTTCACTTATATTCTGTGATTCAGTATTTTAATGTATCTGGTTATCAGTTTAATGAGTAAGGGTAAAAGAAAGACCTAAACTCAAAGTAGATGATTATGTCAATACTTTGATCTACCACTAAAATCACTTACTTTCCAATTAGTAAACACAAATTGCACATCTTTTTCTACTATATTTTAGATCATATGACATCATTTTTACTCAAAAGTAATAGAAGTCCCCGTTGTGTTACAAAACTTACTATATAGCAACTCATACTTGAAAACATTTTGTTGCTTCCGCAATTGCTGTCTCACCGGTCTGCACCACAAGCGTAAACCTATTGTATGCAGCTCAAGCGCCGGCCTAATCTTCTACAATTTTTTCGGACACAATACCCACTTCTTTTCTTCCTAAATGACTATAGGTTTCATAAAACTCTCATCTTTTATGATTTGTAATCTTTTTCTTTTCGGAAAAATTTAGATTTCTACACCCTCTCATTTAATCCGTTGTTCATCGATTATCACTAGAAAAGGGTTTATAATTAGCAAATCATCCTTCATCTCACGAGTGTGAAGACTGGAATTTTTCTAACATATTACTTGGGTTCCCCTCTGTTTAAAGGTCGGGCTAAAGATCTCATATTTTCAACCTCTTTTTGAAAAAGTTAAAGTTGCTGCTATGCTTTCTCCTGCCCGTAAAGTTGGTCTTATCAACTCTATATTGTCCTCAATCTCTAATCATACTCTCTCGGTTCTTCGTGTCCCCAAAAGTGTTTTGAGCTTTCTATCGAGGTCTCGTATGGCAGTCATAATTGGATATCATGGCCATAGTAACAAATCCTAAAAAAGAATGTCGACTTGGTATTACTTCTTTGTTTGACACGATGGAAGCTTTGCATTGTAAGATGGCTTAAAACTTCATGAAAGGTCAAGGTCTATACTCTCAATTTACGATAAATAAATTAAGAATCTGGGATTTGGCATCGTTTTCCGGCGTATCTAAACACAGCCGATTATTCTTAATCGTGTTGATAAAGTGTCTCAGTTTTCAGCTTGACGTTTGGATAAAGTCGAGATATCATTTTTGGCATTCTAGATGGTTGTCTGATAAATTAAAATAAATGTGAAGAGGATAGTCCTAAATGGTTGAGGTCTTACCGAGAGAAATATCATATACAAACTTACAAATTCAATCAATAGGTAGAGAAGTATCCTCCATATATATGGGAGATATGTATTTTGTAACACGACATATATAAAGGTACAAATTCAATTAATAAACGCTTCATTACTATTATCTTCACTTTTTCACTCTCTATCTCTATATATCTTGTCCTACTTAAGCTTCAAAGAAATTAATCTTCGCTTTGACAAGGCTGAGCGATCGCAAATTAACCACATCAATTGACACCGTATGTGGAAACTTAAAAGGTCTTGTTTCTGATAATGGAAGAGCTTCGTTATTCAAGGAAATTGATAACGTCTTATAATGCTATTTTCGGAAGGTTTTGGTTATCCAGAATGCATGAAGTAATCTCTATTGTCCGTCAATTCTCGAAATAGGTTGTGGAAAATAATGTAGGGACAGTCAGGAGTAGCCAAAAATGGAAAGGGATTGTTATCGCATCACTTTGTCATCTGAGCAAATTTGGGAAATTGAATCAGAAAAAGAATAACAAGTAATGTTGTCTTCCTCGGAATCTAACCGTGTTGATGATCTAAGGGAGGCCCTCGGTCTTTTGGTCCGTGATGAAAACTTCGAGGATTATATCTTTCCAAGTGGGAAAACTTTAAAAATTATAACAAAATTTTCTCTGATCTTGAGAGAAAATTTAATTCAATTTTTGTCCACCAAGTTAGATATGTTTGCATGGCGTATCGAAGATGTGACCGGTGTGCCTACGGATATTATCTCTGACATATTTTAAATTTAAAGCAATGTGCATCAGATCATTTAAAAGAGAATGCCTTTTTCTGAGGAAACGTCTAAGGCTATAATTGCTGAGGTAGATCAGTTATCCAGAGTTGGGAAAATAAGAGAATATGAGTATCCACTCTGGACAGCTAATCCGGCTTTGGTCAAGAAGAAAAATGGCAAGTGGCGTATGTGCATTAATTTTATTAACTTAAATAGAGTATGTCCAAAATATCATTTCTGAGTTCCTCGAATAGATTAGTTAGTGCATTCCACATCAAGGAACCGGTTACTTTCTTTTATCGATGCAAATGCGGGATATAATAAAATTAAAATAAATCTGAGGGATAAAGAGAGTACTTTCTTTTTGGACTAAAAAATGCAGGGGCAATTATTGACGATTGGTAAATAAAACCTTTGATGCTCAGATAAGGGAAAATGTTGAAGTGTATATTAATGAAAGGTTGGTAAAAAGTGTAAAGAATGATGATCATTTTTATGATTTGGAGCAAACTTATTATAAAATACTATGCAATTATCACAAAATGGCTCAAGCACAGAATATATGCGAATGAAAGATTTAAATGAAACACAGGATTTAACGTGGTTCGACAATTGTCTACGTCCACGGCGCCGCCAGAGAAAAGAGTTTCACTATGATAGAAAATGTTACAGATTTCAGATTGTGTTTTGTGTCGCCGTAGTAATCTATTTATAGGGAATTAATAGACTTACTAGACTATGGGCCTAATGGGCGCATACCACAAGAATAACTCAAGTAATTGGACAATATCACTATCACAACACAAAACTGTACTTCCGTACACAGTACACTGTCAAGGCACTATTCGACTCATTCACAACAAATCTTCCCCTTGAGGCGAATATCCTTTCTTCACTATCAACAAAGAATCTTCTCTTCTTCTGACTCACCAAATGCCCTTAAGGAATTCACTCTATACTGCGAACACCGATCCAGTTTAGGCATTCCCTAAACTTTCGAACTGATACTGCCTTGGTCATTATATCTGCTGGATTATCGTGTGTAGACACTTTCTTCACATCAACAATTCCCTTTGATATTATATCACGAATAATCATACTTGACATCTATGTGCTTTGTACGCTCATGGTACATCTGGTTCCCTGTAAGGTCTATGGCGCTTTGCCTGTCACAAAACACTTTTGTAGTAGTCTTATCCAAGCCCAAATCTGCCACCAAACCTTCCAACCATATTGCCTCTTTAACTGCTTATGTTAGCGCCATGTACTCTGCCTCTGTTGTAGATAAAGCTACAGTAGCTTGCAACTGTGCTTTCTAACTGATCGCACTCCCAGCTAGAGTAAATACATATCCTGTCAGAGATCTTCTTTTATCCATATCACCTGCAAAATCAGAATCAACAAAACCAACCAATGATCCTGCAACATCATTCAGCGATTCATCAATATCGGTTTTGTTAAAAGTTAAGCCAACGTTCACAGTATTCTTCAGATACCGAAGTATCCATTTCACTGCCTGCCAGTGTTCTTTCCCAGGACATCCCATGTACCTGCTAACTACACTAACCGCATGTGATATATCAGGACGTGTGCATACCATAGCATACATGATACTACCAACTGCACTTGCATATGGAACCTTCGACATTTGTTCCAACTCAGCATCGTCCTTGGCCGCTTCAACTGCAGACAACTTGAAATGAGTAGCAAAAGGAATGTTAACTGCTTTAGCATCAAACATGTTGAATCGTTTTAACACTTTCTCAATATAGCTTCGTTGAGACAAGTGTAATGTTCCTAAATTTCTGTTCCTGATAATCTCCATACCAAGAATTTTCTTTACTCTACCCAGATCCTTCATCTCAAACTCGGCACTAAGCTGCTTCTTTAAGTGCACAATGTGTGACATACTACAAGCAGCAATAAGCATATCATCCACATACAACAACAAGTAAACATAAGAATCATCTGACATCTTTTGATGATACACACAACTATCATATGGACTCCTCGTGAACCGTTTTGACACCATGAATGTATCAAAACGTTTGTACCATTGCCTAGGTGACTGTTTAAAACCATACAGTGACTTTTTCAGGAGACAAACTTTGTCCTCCATATTAGGTTCGATAAATCCCTCTGGTTGTCTCATGTAGATTTGCTCCTCCAATTCACCATGTAGAAACGCAGTCTTCACATCCAACTGCTCAAGCTCTAAATCTTGCAAAACTACTATGGCTAACAAAACTCGAATCGAACTATGCTTCACCATTGGAGAAAACACTTCATTAAAGTCGATTCCTTCCCTTTGAGTAAAACCCTTAGCGACCAGTCTTGCTTTGAATCGAGATGCCTCAACCCCTGGATTACCTTCCTTTATCTTAAACACCCATTTACTGCCTACTATCTTCTGTCCTTTAGGCAAGTCAACAAGCTTCCATGTTTGATTCTTATAAAGAGATTCAATCTCTTCTCCCATAGCACCAATCCATCGATCTGCTTCTGAACTTGCTATAGCTTCTTTGTAGCTACTAGGTTCCTGCATCTCAACTTCTTCTGCAACTGACAGAGCATATGCAACTAGATTCACATACCTTTTTGGAAGTCTAATATCTCTTCTTTCTCTGCCCAATGCTATGCTATAAGGTTGTTGCTCTGGTTCGGGCACATCATCGTCACTATCATCCGATGCTGACGCTTCACCTCCTGATTCTGGATCCACCTAAGAACCACTTGAATTATTGGACTTGCTAGGAACTGATTCTACTTCAAGCTCCACCTGTTTACTCACAAACGATCCTCAGTCGACCATTTCTCCTACTTCCTTCTGACTGTCTATCGAAGCAAACTCATTAAAAGTAACGTCCCTACTGATGAGAAAACCTGGAGACTTTAGAGAGGTACACCATAACCTATATCCCTTCACTCCAGTAGCATATCCTAGAAATATGCATCTCTTTGCCCTCGGCTCAAGCTTACCATCTCTCACATGAGCATACGCAGGACAACCGAACACCCTCAAATGTTCATAATCAGTCGACGATCCAGACCAAATCTCAAAAGGAGTTTTACAATCAATAGCCGTTGATGGAGACCGATTCACCAAGTAACACACTGTATTGATAGCTTCAGCCCAAAAATCCTTTCCCACACCGGAATGTGAGAGCATACTTCGTGCCTTGTCACAAAGCGTTCTGTTTATTCTTTCTGCGACTCCATTCTGTTGTGGTGTTCTAGAACAAGTGCGATGGCACACTATTCCTTCAGCTTCACATAACTCGTTGAACTCACGACTGCAATATTCTAACCCATTATCTGTCCTAAGACGTTTGATTTTTCTTCATGTTTGCTTCTCAATCATCGTCTTCCATTTGACAAAGGTTGAATATGCCTCATCTTTCGTTTTCAGAAAGTAAACCCACACCATCCTTGAATAATCATCAATCAAACTCATGTAGTATCTGGCTCCGCTCTTGGATTGAATTATGTTTGGACCCCAAAGATCTGAGTCAATGTAGTCCACTGTGCCTTTAGTCTTTCTTACAGCCGATTTGCTGAATTTGACTCTAGTTTGTTTACCAAACACACAGTGCTCACAAAATCCCAATGACTCTGATTTATACCCTTTCAACAAATCTCTCTTTCCCAAAACAGCTAATCATATGTCACTCATGTGACCAAGACGCCAATGCCACAACTTATTTTGATCCTGCCTACTTTGGCTATTACTCCCTGATGATGCTACTGCAGCATCGCCCATAACAACACTCCCCTGGAGAATGTAAAGACCCTTCTGCAAACTACCTTTCATGCATACCATTGAGCCTTTTGTCACTTTGATTACACCATTTTCTGCATGGTACTTGTAACCCCGAGAGTCTAGAGTCCCAAGAGAAATCAGGTTTCTTTTTAACCCAGGAACATGCCAGAACGTCAAGATTCTAACAACCCCGTCAAACATTCTGATTCTGACGTTACCAATACCACCAACAATCTACGAATGATTGTTCCCTAAATAGACAGTTTCCTGCATTGGCTTGTACGTATCAAACCACTGCTTGAACTGACTCATGTGATATGTAGCGCCAGTATCAAGTACCCAAGAGTTTTGCCCAAAGTCTGAACTCACAGACAATACATCTCCTTTACCACTGTTTTCACTATTGTCGGAATCGTTCACACCTTCAATAATGTTTGCTGCATTTTCCTTTTGATTTCCCTTCTTACCATTCAGTTTCGGACAATCTCTCCTATAATGACCCTGCTCACCGCATTCATAACAGTTTGAGTGCTTCACCCTTGACTTGGACCTCAATTTCTTCCTTCTTAAAGAACTCGCTTTGCTTTTAGTTCTTCCCCTAGTCATAAGACCTTCCCCTTCAGCTTGATTGTCTGGCTGCAACTGTCTCATCTCTTTTGATTTCAGTGCCCCTTTGACATCTGCTAGAGATAACTTATCCTTACCATACATAATGGTATCTACGAAGTTTTCATAGGGAGATGGTAACGATCTCAATACAAACAAAGCTTGATCCTCATCCTCAATATTGATATCTATGTTCTCCAAGTCCATTATAATTGATTTAAAATTATCTAGGTGCTCTGTTATGGACATACCTTCTTTCAATCTGAAATCATACAAACGTTTCTTCAAATATAATCGGTTTACTACTGATTTCTCTGAGTAAAGATCTCCTATCTTTCTTCATGCGCAGGCAGCAGTTTTCTCACCACTAATCTCGCGAAGCACATTGTCTTTCACACTCATTAAAATCCAGCACAAAGCCCTTTCTTGAAGATCTTGTTTCTCCTCTTCTTTCATCTCTTCTGGTAACTTATTCTCCACAGTCTTCCACAGCCCTTGCAGTACCAATGAAGATTTCAGTTTAATCTTCCACAACGCAAATCTGGATCCCCCATCAAATTTTTCAATCATGTATTTTGTTGATGTAGACGCCATTGTCAAACCCTAATTGCAAAAGCCCTAATTTCACCACGTGGCTCTGATACCAATTTTGTTATAAAATACTATGCAATTATCACAAAATGGCTCAAGCACAGAATATATGCGAATGAAAGATTTAAATGAAACACAGGATTTAACGTGGTTCGACAATTGTCTACGTCCACGGGTGCCACCAGAGAAAAGAGTTTCACTATGATAGAAAAGGTTACAGATTTCAGATTGTGTTTTGTGTCGCCCTAGTAATCTATTTATAGGGAATTAATAGACTTACTAGACTATGGGCCTAATGGGCTCATACCACAAGACTAACTCAAGTAATTGGACAATATCACTATCACAACACAAAACTGTACTGCCGGACACAGTACACTGTCAAGGCACTATTCGACTCATTCACAACAAAACTTTTGCTAACTTAAAAAGGGTCAATCTAAATCTAAACCCATAAAAATGTACGTTTGGAGTCTGATCGGTAAAACTTATTGGATACATAGTTAGTGAACAAGGGATGAAAGCCGGCCCTGCAAAAGTAAACGCTCTAAATACTATTGCACCTCCTCAAACTATCAAAGAAGTTCAAATCTTGACATGACGATTGACAACTTTGAATAGATTCATATCTCGTTCATCAGATAAATGTTCTCCTTCATTAACAAAATAAAGATGACGACTGGAATTGAAATATGCTAGAAATATTTGAGTTGTCATAGTACATTTCTCTTCCAGCCGTCATCTTTATTTTGTTAATGAAGCAAATAAATATGTACCCCTTCATTTTTATATTTTTCCCATATCGATCCAATTTGAATCCCTCATCAAGAATATATCTCCTCAGTAATTTACCTCGTCAAGAATGTATGTTGTCATCCTAATGCTTAACAAAGATTACCTTATATAAGAAATTTTTTACTAAGATAAATCAACCATTATTGTAACTTATAATCATTATTGTTGGGATTTTGTTGTCCGAACTTTATAGTCAAATTTATATAACTAGCTTTTGAACTTATTGATCAGTGATTTGATTTATAATCAATTTTTTTATTGTCCATCATTTATGTCCTAACATGTGTGGCCTATTAACCTCAATAGATCTTGAGCTTGACTTAAATTCATATTTTGTAAGGAATTATTGTCAAATTTTTATGACATTTATTGCATGACCTCTGATCATTTAGAGCCTTGGTCTCACTTAAAATCATATTTGTATTTTTTTGTAATATATATTCATTTAACCTTCAATGATTCCCTTATGTAATGTTTTACTTAATCGAATCATTTGGAAAATAGCCAAATACTATTTGATTATTCAATTTTATTGGTATAACTTAGTTTATTACCTACTAGAATATTTATTTTAGCTCGCTTAATTTCCAATTTGATTCGTTCTTGTAGCTTGACTAATTGATTATTGTAACTATTAAGTCATTTAATATTTTTGAGATTATATAGAAATTTATAACATTGAGAACATGTAATGATCCATTGATACTTAGAGTTTGGTAGTCCTTTAAATTTTAGTGTCGCCATTGATCATCTTTAAACCTTTATGTCACTTGGAAAAAAACATTTAAGGGAAAAAATTCTTAATGGCAAAAACATTGTATTAAAAATTGATTTGTATATTTCCAACCATAGCTCGAAATAAACAAAAGTGCCATCGGTTTTGTTTTTTTAAGACGAATAATAGTAGACCCATGAATTTTATTGTTTTTACCAGACCTAGATAAACTGGTCTCGCATATCGTATTATCAAGTAGCATATATCTCACATCTCTTTATTACATCATGTCTTGCATCACATCTTTCTAGTAGTACATATCTTGCATTTCTATATTACATCATCTCATGTCTCACATCTCTCTATTACTTCATCATTTATCTTTTGTCTCTCGTCTCTCGTATTTTCTTTCATCTTTCAACTAAATCATGCCTTGTCTTGCATATCTCTAGTAGTACATATCTTGCATATTTCTATTACATGGTATTTTGTCTCGCATCTTTGTCGTAGTACATGTCTCGTATCTATCTATTACATCATGTCTTGTCTTGTATCTATGTATTAAATCATTCATCGTATCTCGTCCCTCGTATCTTATCTCGCTCTCTAGTTTCTCGTCTCTAATCTCTCGGTTTGTCTTGCATCTCTCTATTGCACCGTGCTCGGTTACGGTAGTCTTACATCTCACATCATTAAGTAGTAAATATCTCGTATTTATCTATTTTATCGTGTCTTATCTTACATCTCTTCGGTAATATATGTCTTGCATCTCTTTATTATATCATGTCTTGTTTTGTATAATAAAGTAATGATTAATCTATTTCCCAAAAAGAGGTGATGTTTTATATAGTACAAGTGGTGGATCCATAATTTACATATTTACCTCCTTTCTTATTGACATTGTACACCTTATTACTTTTCTATTGCTAACAATAAATACTAGTTATTACACAAAGCACCCTCAATATTACATATTTATTGGATTTTATACACTATATTTCATTAAACCAAGCCAACTTCTTTATTTATCAAATTTAGCCTATTCTTCCCAATATTGTATCCTCTTATAAGCAGTCCCCCACTCCCTGTGAAGGTATTCAAGGATGGACTAATCTATGAAATCATATTTTCTCTCCTGTGTGCCTCCTTCTATTATTCTTCATTATGTCTCCCTTGATTATTCTTCCTTGCGTGTCTTCTCAGATTTATGACCTCACTAAAGTTAATGATGAATTTATGTGTCAAAACATTTTTTGACTGATGACGCACACGACTCTTCTGATCCACGTGTCAATTATTTTCTAACCCACATGGTAATCTTATCATGATTCATGATGTCACTCCTCGAAAACCTTAATCAAAACAGCCCCTCGGTGATCATCAAAAGAAGATGTTATTCCTACAAGGAAATCTGTGGAGAATCATCCCCTCGAATCCATCCCAGAGATGAGAGAAAGGCATCTGGTTGGTGAGCCCGAGGAAACTATAGTTGTGGATGCTTAACCCATCAGAGTTGTTGTTGCGCTAACCTCCCAAGTCGGACCTTCCAGACCAATTTCGCCAACATCAGCCCCTAGAGTAAAGCTGATACAAGTTCTCATGTCCAGTAAGTGACCAAAACAATGAAGAGTAAGGATGGTATCGAACTACCCTCGAACATTAAGGCTATTCTAGGAAATAATATACCGAAGGTCGAGGCTAAGCATATTTTGGCGCTGCACAAAATTAAATACAAGTACTTTCAACCTTCCATGGAGGCCAAGCTTAGAGATCGATGGGGAATTCCATACTTCATTCAAAATTCGATTTCCTAAAGTTAGAGAAACTCTTTTATAAGTTCGGGACCACGAATTAATTCTCTATTCGAAGATCCTCAACTAGGGTCTTCGATTCCTACTAAACCCTACTCTAGTGAATTATTTTGAATTGATAAACTTGTGTCCGACCGAAGTCGGTCCAAACATATGGTTCACGCTGATTACTTGTATCATGGTTCTTAGATCTCTAAGATTGGGTTCTTAATGGAGCAATTCGTCGGACTGACCGGAGTTGCCAAGAACCCTCACTTTCCCTTATACTCATTAACTCTGGGAGGAAGTTCAAGACAGTGGAAGACCTCTTAGAAGCCGACAAGAAGTAGAAACAAAGATTCTTCTTCATCTTTAGATTATGGGAGACTGGCTTCGGAAACTCTGCTGAAAGACCCCATCGGCTCACTTTAAAATAGACTGGCCGAGGTACTAACTTTTACCTTTACTTTATTTTATTTATTTGATCTATTTTACCAAACTTTTCTTGGGGGACATCAATAAAGGGGATCTTGAAACCATTGGGGGAAAATACCAAAGAAGCTAGTTGGATCTTTGCACGGTTAAGGGTCTTGGGGTAACACCTCTTGGTCCAACGAATTCCACAGATGCTTCACTCCGTCAAATTTGTCCAACATCCATTTTTAGAGGGCGAATTGACTAAGGCAAAGTCTGTATAGGAGCTCATGGTGCCTCACTTGCAAAATGACGTACTTAAGCAACTGGAAGCTTCTAACAACCTTGTCTTTCTTCCTACGAAGGCAAAGGCTCCAAGTCATCGAGACCCCAAAAACAATATGGTCAAAGAAAAGAATTTCAATGTTGAGACCCAATCCACGGAGGGAATAACTGAGTTTCAAATTCAAGAAGTTCATCCCACCAGGAAAGGTCACTCCAAGAGAACAAGGAAGAGATACAGGTCCAAAGAAAAAGGTAAGAAGAAAATTATTGAAGAATATGATGATACAAAAGCTTCAATCATGCCTGTTCTTAAGAATGTTGTTATTGTAAATTCATACTCTGCTCGGAATTTAATAAGAGAGTTTGTTTCTTAAGGGAGCAAGACGAATGACAACGAAAGAGGCCAGTGGAATAAACAAGAAGTTCCAGAGAATATTGATGCTAGTTCTCCTGGATCGTATTATTTTGATATCTACGAGAATTACTTTCTAGCCATGGAGCATAAAAGTTACTTCATGTTGCTAGCCTTCTTAAGAGAAAAGCCAATCGGAAAGATTGCTATAAAACAAAGTTGTTGAAAAACGATCTGACATGAAAAAGTTAGAAGAGGAAGTTTCCCACTAGAAGAAGATTTCTAATGACCATTCGACAAAGATTGAGGCGGTGGAAACTCAATTGAAGAAGGAGAAAGAACAATTTGATGATGAGCATAAATGATTCATTGCTAAAGATACTGATCGGAGTACGCTTGTTGACAGTCTCACTGAGGCTTGTAGTTAAACCAAGACATACTTCGAGAATGATGTCAAGGAAATTGACGAACTCACTACCGAGAAGCAAGCTTTTAGGAATGACGCTGAAAAGTATAATAATTCTTATCTAGAGGATTATACTACTAGATGTAATCTTGTTTTGAAAAAAGGACGCCAAAATTAAATCTACTTTGTTGGAGAAAATTCATGAGTGTTTCATGATTTAAAGTATGAATTATTTGGGACTGTGTTCCGAAGAAGCACCGTCTGGAAAGGGGTTTCTTTTCAGATGAAGAATCATCCAATAATTCTAAAGAATCAAACAGTTACTCCTCGAACAGTTCGTCGGAGGATAATGATGAAAGTACTGATTCGGGGTAAAACAAGAGTACTTTAATAATTTTTGTTTTCATATACACTCTTATGAACCAACTGTGCCTTGGGCTCTTTTTTTTCTAAATCCTCGTATTCTTTTGAGGCCTTTTTACAATGGAAACTCTTATGAATATAAGTTTTTTGGTTAGTTCTTTTCTACCAAACATTTTTTATCAAAACATTATTATCCATCAAATTTTATTGGAAGTCTAAAAGATAAAAATTATTGACCAACATTCGCTGCAGGACCCTTCTTGGTCCAAAACATAACAATTGTTTACCAACATGTGTTGGAAGACCCTTTTTTATACTAAAGATAAAAAAAATTACCAACATTCGTTACAAAATCCTTTTTGGTCCAAAAGATAAAAAAACATTCGTTGGAAGACCCTTCCTGGTCCAAAAAATAAAAATTGTACAAACTATATTTAAAATGACAAATAAATATTATATATAAGTCGAATATAAAGGCAAGTCATTAAAACCTTCTTGCGCGACCACGGTAGGAAGAGTATGCCACCGATCCTTACAGAAATTCCCAAAAATTATATACAAATTTGTACATTCATTCCTAGTATAATTTAAGATGTTCAATGTTCCACGGATGATGAAGATCTATTCCTTCTTTATGCTTAAGTAGATATGTCCCCGACTTTATCTCTTCGGTTACCATGTATGGACCCTGTCAATTAGGTCCTAACTTTCAAAGCCGTTTTTATTTTGTATATATAAAAATTTTCCTCAAAACCTTGTCCTCTATATTGAATTCTCTTCTTCTAACTCTGGAGGCGTATCAACTTCTCATCAAAGTTTGGTAGTGCATAGAATTCAATTGCCCTCTTCTCTTTTTCTCCTCAATTAAATCTAACTCTGTACGCTTTCTCTTATCGTTGGCCTCTTCAGAATATTCACTAATTCGATTAAGGAAAAATCATTTCGGATAACATAACCACATCCATCCTACAGACTAATGTGAATGGAGATTCTTGACTCGTTGTTCAAGGGGTAGTTATATATGCCCAATCTAACCAATTTCCAGCTGTGCTGTCCAAATTCTTTCTCAGTCGATCAAGAATAGTTTGATTATTAATCTTGACTTGGCCGTTCTCTTGTGGGCAAAAAGGTGCGAGAAGTATTGTTATATTATTTTAGCATAAAAAGGCCTTCATCTCTTTATCGTCGTACTGTGGCCCATTATCCATAGCTATTCTCCTCGGAACACCAAAACGACAACAAATATTAGAAACAATAAACCTGATCAAGTCTTTATATTTTGTTCCTGCCAATGGTTCAACTTCCACCCACTTAGAGAAATAGTCTACCGCAACAATTATTGTCTGTATTGTCTAGACACCATCGGCAAAGGCTTGACCACATCAATACCCCATCGGTCAAAATATAATGACTCAAATATCGACTCAAGAGGTACTCTTGGTGCATGAATTGTATTAGCAAATATTTGGCAAGTATCACATCTCATAACCAATTTATTGGAATCTGAAGCGATTGTGGGTCAATAATATCCTGTCAAAAGAACTATTCGTATCAAAGTTGTATACCCATAATACGTGGATCTTTACCCATCATGTAATTCTGAAAATATTATTTTTGATTCATTTTCTTCAAGACATCAAAGCAAAGGTCTGCTAAAAGATTTTCCGTATAAGATATCTCTGAGGACCAAGTAGCCATATGCCTTGAACGGTATTCTCTTTGCCATTACTTTATCAATAGGCAAAGCATCATTTACTGCCACATAATTTCTTGTCTAATGAGCATGCTCATACTTGAAGTTTGTGTTTCTTCCACCAAAATCATATTTTCCATCTAATCTAACAATGCCCCAAACGTCATAGCTTGTTTTTTTACGACGTTCTCCTTCAAAATTCTTGGGAGCAGCCCCATTCGGAAAGCTGCTAATATCACTTTATCTTCACAACTTTACATAGCAGTCTTTTTCTTCATAAAGCAATTCGTGTATTCCTTAAGGCTTTCCAATACCACCTGCATACATTAAATTATTGTATCACCATTCACGTCGAACGTTTTGCTTCCCATAAAATACTGCTGAAACATAATCCAAAACATGTCAAATTTTTTAATACAATCAGGTGGCAGACAGTTTTACCACTTAGAAGCAACATTTTTGAACGTTTGTGAAAAGGCCTTATATAAAAATGTATCATTATCGTCATAGTTTATCATAAAATTCTTAAATTGTTCGATGTGATTGTCCGGATCTTCAGTTCTATCAGAATTTTCTAACTTTGAGATATCAAACCATTTTGGTAAATTTCCCGAAATAATTTATGGGGAGAGAGAAAATGATCTCCAGTTGTGATCAATTTTATACATACTGCCCCCAGGTCCTTCATTCAATGCCATATACCAACCATCCTCGAATGGGTGTATGAACTGATTGCTTACACAATATTCGAAATTATGACTTCCCAAAGGGATTTGCACATTAGGAGTTGCTTGCTTCATTCTAGCAACATTCACAGCCCTATCTTGCTCTTCAGACCCAAGTCGTCTTTTCTCTTGTTCATTTTTTTATTTCCTGGAACCTCTAGCTCGATGAGAAGTCTGATGACCATCTGCCCGCCATCTCGAATCTCTTCTTGTGTAACTTTTTGGATGTCCATTATCCTTTTCTGGGAAAAGGATTCATCCGAATTGTATGATAAATATTTGCTAGATATAGTAGAATCATAGTGACGTCTAGATTTCCTTTTTTTCCTTGAAGAATAAAAACTTTGTCTTCGATTCCTTTCATCGGTCCGATGAGCATCTTCTACATGGTCTTTTTTAGTTATCTACTCTATTCGGATCTTCGATTTGAGCCTATATAAACTCAGTACTACTTCCTTCTCAGCATTCAATCTTTCAGTATATTCCAAAAAAAATTTCTGTCAAGCTACTAAGGCATATTCCTCTATTAACTCCTCGGTATGTCGATCATTGTCGTTTTTTTTATTCACTATTTATTCATCGATCGGGAGATCTCCTGATAAGTTTCAAATCGCACGATTCTTTGTGCCAGACTCTAGCTCTCCTAGCATTTTTGTATCCATTAATCTAACAACGTTTGAGAATAAAACTATTATTTTGGAAAAAACGATTCCCGGTACCAATCATTTTTCCACAAACGGTACCAATGATAGTTCTAAAGATTTCTTAATGGAATTATCTCTCAAATAAATGTACGTGAGAGGGTATTATAGAGAGAAAAACGAGATAAGTAGAGAGATAAAGTGATAAACAAAATAATAAAGTAATGATTGATATATTTCCTAAAAAATTGTGTTTTTTTATATAGACAAGTGGTGGGTCCATAATTTACATATTTACCCAATTTCATATGGACATTTTACCTATTACTTTACTAATCTTAACCGTAATTACTAGTTATTACACAAAGAACAATCAATATTACAATGTACAAACAATATTACTTTGCCTCAATTCATGCCATTATCAGATCTCGGATGTGATATAGTTCCAAAAAATAAACTAGATACAAACAATTCCAATAAGATTTCATTTTCAAACCAAAATCCATTTATTTATTTATTTCATATATTATACAACCGAAATATGAGGGATACACGTTACACCGCGATTGTAAATCAAATAAGAGATTTTAAAGAATTATCGATTTATTCATTCTATTAATAACTGAATGAGGTATTTAGTTCCACATATTAGTGGAAAGATTTATTTGTTAAAAATCATGTTTTTAGAAGAAACAAATTTAAACTTTTAATGAAAGAATCTGAAGAAGAAAAAGGATACGGATCTTCTATGAGAATGGTTTGAACATGCAAAACAAAAAATAATATTATTTGGTATATATAACATATTAAAGGTACATATTGAATATAGATTGATCTAAAATCTAATTTAACCTATTAGTACATAAGAAATGTATTGAAATGTCATAATAGGTTTATGGTAAATAGTAAATACATATAATAAACATTCGAGCCATATAATTTATCTATGATACAATGTACTTATATTTACCCGATAAAATAAAAATGTTGGACCTAATAGAATTATTTTGTTGTATCCAAACCTATACCGATCCAACTTATTTCATCAATAAATATCACCAAATAACAAACTAAGAACGAGAATTGAACTCTATTAGACATAATATATTGTTGTTATTCAGTAACTCACTCGTAAGAGATTGATTGATAACTGAATGGTTGTATATTTGAATCTCACTTAGGGAGATTCAATTCATTACGAATTTATAATGCCAGAATGAAAGGAATTTAATGTCAAATTGTTGAGTTGCAATAAATAGATCTTAATGAATGGTAGGACCGAGTAGAGTCGGAGTGTATAGAATCTAAAAACTACTTACTTGATATGAACTTGCAACGGGTCTAAATTTTCTTGAAAAATGTTGTTATGGAATAAAGCAACAACGATTACGTTTTAAAATTCGTTGTTACAATTGTCTAGTGCCACACTTGTGTATATGTGAAATAAAGGAGTGTAACTAATATTGTAACTAATTGTACATAGCTGGCAAAACTGTATAACAACAGTGATTCCTTAACGACCAATGATTGTAACAATGATCAAGATTTAACGAAATAAAAAACACGTTACACAATATCTCTGGGTTTTTAACTACGAGTGCTTTCCAAAACCTAGAATCTCCAATTGCACCTATAAGTACTTGTTGTAATCTGTTGATTTGTTTTGATTTATATGGTCTACGTTTTTCATCGATTGATCCTTGTTTTAGGTAGTTATGTTAATATTGTTTGATATATGTCAGGGTTTGAGAAGATGGAAGTGTTTTACATTAGACGTAATATTGACTTTGAATATTGTTGTTATCATGGTACCACAATAAAAAATTCAGTACATTATTCAATATAAATTTTCTTGTCTTTTAATTCAACGGGCAGTTTATTTTTAAAACTTAACTAGATACTTAAACCGCCAAATAATCGCTAGCTAATTATAGTTGTCCAGTGCAAGAGAGCTGTTGTATTATAAACTTGGATGAAGGACACTATATTCCTCGTTAACCAATCTCAAAAATATTCTTATATTTTGGCCGTTTTTTATTTTCATACTCTAGAATTTAATGTATAAATTAAAAATGTTCATTTTTTACTTTTCCAAACTTTTTATCATAAATCTTTTACTACTGGTATTTTTTATTTCTTTTGGACCACGACAATAGAAAAAAACAATCCTTGACCAGAATGCTCCCTTTTGCTTAGATTTTTTTATGGAAAACCTAAACAAAAGTAAAAACAGTAGATGTATCACCCTTATGATGTTAAATATAATAATGGAAGATGTGACATCATAAATTAAAATCATTAAATAATTAATAACAAAAGGAACTGAAAATTGGTCCCATGATGAAATAGTATGGACGTTGGAAAGTCATCTCTCTAGTACAAAGGCTTTGGTGATTTGTGAACGTACGGTGGAGGGGGTGGCGAGCTGTAAACATATGGTGGTGGTGGAGACTTGTAAATTGGCGAAGGAGACGAGTATGGAGGTGGTGGAGATTTATAAACATATGGTGGAGGCGGTGGAGACTTGTAAACGTATGGTGGAGGTGGTGGAGAGGTGTAAACATATGGCGGAGGCGGTGGAGACTTGTAAACGTATGGTGGAGGTGGTGGAGAGGTGTAAACATATGGCGGAGGCGGTGGAGACTTGTAAACGTAGGGTGGAGGTGGTGGAGAGGTGTAAACATATGGTGGGGGTGGTGGCGATTTGTAAACGTATGGTGGGGGTGGTGGAGAGGTGTAAACATATGGTGGGGGTGGTGGAGACTTGTAAACGTATGGTGGAGGTGGTGGAGAGGTGTAAACATATGGTGGGGGTGGTGGAGACTTGTAAACGTATAGTGGAGGTGGTGGAGAGGTGTAAACATATGGTGGGGGTGGTGGAGACTTGTAAACGTATGGTGGAGGTGGTGGAGAGGTGTAAACATATGGTGGGGGTGGTGGAGACTTGTAAACGTATGGTGGAGGTGGTGGAGAGGTGTAAACATATGGTGGGGGTGGTGGAGACTTGTAAACGTATGGTGGAGGTGGTGGCGATTTGTAAACATATGGTGGGGGTGGTGGAGACTTGTAAACGTATGGTGGAGGTGGTGGAGACTTGTAAACATACGGTGGAGGCGGTGGAGATTTATAAACCGGAGTAGGAGATGAATATGGAGGAGGTGGAGATTTGTAGACGTATGGCGGAGGTGGAGGAGAACTGTAGACATATGGTGGTGGTGGAGGTGATGCATAGTACTTTGGAGAATGGTAGTTTGGAAGTTTGGGTGACTTGGGTTCGTGATGTGGCGATTCATAACCATGGGTTGGTTCCTTAGGCGGTGGCGGCGAAGCATAGACATATGGCTCATAAGCGGCCGTCGCAGTTGCTGCGATGGTAATCACTATGGCAAAGAGTAGAAGAGGGCGCAGCCCCATCGGCTTATGAATTCCCATGGCTAAAATGGGCTCAAGAAGTAGAAGTAAAGAATTCCCTTTTGATATGGAGTAGCTGAGGTTCTCAGCCATTTATATAGTACTCTCTTGTGACATGTCTGTGCGTTTCCACTAACTGTATTATAACAGCTTAGAGACGTTGTTTAGTTGTGGAGAACATGTTTATATGAAACGTGACTGATTGTCTTCAGCAAAAGTCAAACATAAATAAACTTTGGTTTTCTTCTATTACATCTATGTTTGTTCTAGTCCATGGACACTTCACTTATATTCTGTGATTCAGTATTTTAATGTATCTGGTTATCAGTTTAATGAGTAAGGGTAAAAGAAAGACCTAAACTCAAAGTAGATGATTATGTCAATACTTTGATCTACCACTAAAATCACTTACTTTCCAATTAGTAAACACAAATTGCACATCTTTTTCTACTATATTTTAGATCATATGACATCATTTTTACTCAAAAGTAATAGAAGTCCCCGTTGTGTTACAAAACTTACTATATAGCAACTCATACTTGAAAACATTTTGTTGCTTCCGCAATTGCTGTCTCACCGGTCTGCACCACAAGCGTAAACCTATTGTATGCAGCTCAAGCGCCGGCCTAATCTTCTACAATTTTTTCGGACACAATACCCACTTCTTTTCTTCCTAAATGACTATAGGTTTCATAAAACTCTCATCTTTTATGATTTGTAATCTTTTTCTTTTCGGAAAAATTTAGATTTCTACACCCTCTCATTTAATCCGTTGTTCATCGATTATCACTAGAAAAGGGTTTATAATTAGCAAATCATCCTTCATCTCACGAGTGTGAAGACTGGAATTTTCCTAACATGTTACTTGGGTTCCCCTCTGTTTAAAGGTCGGGCTAAAGATCTCATATTTTCAACCTCTTTTTGAAAAAGTTAAAGTTGCTGCTATGCTTTCTCCTGCCCGTAAAGTTGGTCTTATCAACTCTATATTGTCCTCAATCTCTAATCATACTCTCTCGGTTCTTCGTGTCCCCAAAAGTGTTTTGAGCTTTCTATCGAGGTCTCGTATGGCGGTCATAATTGGATATCATGGCCATAGTAACAAATCCTAAAAAAGAATGTCGACTTGGTATTACTTCTTTGTTTGACACGATGGAAGCTTTGCATTGTAAGATGGCTTAAAACTTCATGAAAGGTCAAGGTCTATACTCTCAATTTACGATAAATAAATTAAGAATCTGGGATTTGGCATCGTTTTCCGGCGTATCTAAACACAGCCGATTATTCTTAATCGTGTTGATAAAGTGTCTCAGTTTTCAGCTTGACGTTTGGATAAAGTCGAGATATCATTTTTGGCATTCTAGATGGTTGTCTGATAAATTAAAATGTGAAGAGGATAGTCCTAAATGGTTGAGGTCTTACCGAGAGAAATATCATATACAAACTTACAAATTCAATCAATAGGTAGAGAAGTATCCTCCATATATATGGGAGATATGTATTTTGTAACACGACATATATAAAGGTACAAATTCAATTAATAAATACTTCATTACTATTATCTTCACTTTTTCACTCTCTATCTCTATATATCTTGTCCTACTTAAGCTTCAAAGAAATTAATCTTCGCTTTGACAAGGCTGAGCGATCGCAAATTAACCACATCAATTGACACCGTATGTGGAAACTTAAAAGGTCTTGTTTCTGATAATGGAAGAGCTTCGTTATTCAAGGAAATTGATAACGTCTTATAATGCTATTTTCGGAAGGTTTTGGTTATCCAGAATGCATGCAGTAATCTCTATTGTCCGTCAATTCTCGAAATATGTTGTGGAAAATAATGTAGGGACAGTCAAGAGTAGCCAAAAATGGAAAGGGATTGTTATCGCATCACTTTGTCATCTGAGCAAATTTGGGAAATTGAATCAGAAAAAGAATAACAAGTAATGTTGTCTTCCTCGGAATCTAACTGTGTTGATGATCTGAGGGAGGCCCTCGGTCTTTTGGTCCGTGATGAAAACTTCGAGGATTATATCTTTCCAAGTGGGAAAACTTTAAAAATTATAACAAAATTTTCTCTGATCTTGAGAGAAAATTTAATTCAATTTTTGTCCACCAAGTTAGATATGTTTGCATGGCGTATCGAAGATGTGACCGGTGTGCCTACGGATATTATCTCTGACATATTTTAAATTTAAAGCAATGTGCATCAGATCATTTAAAAGAGAATGACTTTTTCTGAGGAAACGTCTAAGGCTATAATTGCTGAGGTAGATCGGTTATCCAGAGTTGGGAAAATAAGAGAATATGAGTATCCACTCTCGACAGCTAATCCGGCTTTGGTCAAGAAGAAAAATGGCAAGTGGTGTATGTGCATTAATTTTATTAACTTAAATAGAGTATGTCCAAAATATCATTTCTGAGTTCCTCGAATAGATTAGTTAGTGCATTCCACATCAAGGAACCGGTTACTTTCTTTTATCGATGCCTATGCGGGATATAATAAAATTAAAATAAATCTGAGGGATAAAGAGAGTACTTTCTTTTTGGACTAAAAAATGCAGGGGCAATTATTGACGATTGGTAAATAAAACCTTTGATGCTCAGATAAGGGAAAATGTTGAAGTGTATATTAATGAAAGGTTGGTAAAAAGTGTAAAGAATGATGATCATTTTTATGATTTGGAGCAAACTTATTATAAAATACTATGCAATTATCACAAAATGGCTCAAGCACAGAATATATGCGAATGAAAGATTTAAATGAAACACAGGATTTAACGTGGTTCGACAATTGTCTACGTCCACGGCGCCGCCAGAGAAAAGAGTTTCACTATGATAGAAAATGTTACAGATTTCAGATTGTGTTTTGTGTCGCCGTAGTAATCTATTTATAGGGAATTAATAGACTTACTAGACTATGGGCCTAATGGGCGCATACCACAAGAATAACTCAAGTAATTGGACAATATCACTATCACAACACAAAACTATACTGCCGTACACAGTACACTGTCAAGGCACTATTCGACTCATTCACAACAAATCTTCCCCTTGAGGCGAATATCCTTTCTTCACTATCAACAAAGAATCTTCTCTTCTTCTGACTCACCAAATGCCCTTAAGGAATTCACTCTATACTGCGAACACCGATCCAGTTTAGGCATTCCCTAAACTTTCGAACTGATACTGCCTTGGTCATTATATCTGCTGGATTATCGTGTGTAGACACTTTCTTCACATCAACAATTCCCTTTGATATTATATCACGAATAATCATACTTGACATCTATGTGCTTTGTACGCTCATGGTACATCTGGTTCCCTGTAAGGTCTATGGCGCTTTGACTGTCACAAAACACTTTTGTAGTAGTCTTATCCAAGCCCAAATCTGCCACCAAACCTTCCAACCATATTGCCTCTTTAACTGCTTATGTTAGCGCCATGTACTGTGCCTCTGTTGTAGATAAAGCTACAGTAGCTTGCAACTGTTCTTTCTAACTGATCGCACTCCCAGCTAGAGTAAATACATATCCTGTCAGAGATCTTCTTTTATCCATATCACCTGCAAAATCAGAATCGGCAAAACCAACCAATGATCCTGCAACATCATTCAGCGATTCATCAATATCGGTTTTGTTAAAAGTTAAGCCAACGTTCACAGTATTCTTCAGATACCGAAGTATCCATTTCACTGCCTGCCAGTGTTCTTTCCCAGGACATCCCATGTACCTGCTAACTACACTAACCGCATGTGATATATCAGGACGTGTGCATACCATAGCATACATGATACTACCAACTGCACTTGCATATGGAACCTTCGACATTTGTTCCAACTCAGCATCGTCCTTGGCCGCTTCAACTGCATACAACTTGAAATGAGTAGCAAAAGGAATGTTAACTGCTTTAGCATCAAACATGTTGAATCGTTTTAACACTTTCTCAATATAGCTTCGTTGAGACAAGTGTAATGTTCCTAAATTTCTGTTCCTGATAATCTCCATACCAAGAATTTTCTTTACTCTACCCAGATCCTTCATCTCAAACTCGGCACTAAGCTGCTTCTTTAACTGCACAATGTGTGACATACTACAAGCAGCAATAAGCATATCATCCACATACAACAACAAGTAAACATAAGAATCATCTGACATCTTTTGATGATACACACAACTATCATATGGACTCCTCGTGAACCGTTTTGACACCATGAATGTATCAAAACGTTTGTACCATTGCCTAGGTGACTGTTTAAAACCATACAGTGACTTTTTCAGCAGACAAACTTTGTCCTCCATATTAGGTTCGATAAATCCCTCTGGTTGTCTCATGTAGATTTGCTCCTCCAATTCACCATGTAGAAACGCAGTCTTCACATCCAACTGCTCAAGCTCTAAATCTTGCAAAACTACTATGGCTAACAAAACTCGAATCGAACTATGCTTCACCATTGGAGAAAACACTTCATTAAAGTCGATTCCTTCCCTTTGAGTAAAACCCTTAGCGACCAGTCTTGCTTTGAATCGAGATGCCTCAACCCCTGGATTACCTTCCTTTATCTTAAACACCCATTTACTGCCTACTATCTTCTGTCCTTTAGGCAAGTCAACAAGCTTCCATGTTTGATTCTTATAAAGAGATTCAATCTCTTCTCCCATAGCACCAATCCATCGATCTGCTTCTGAACTTGCTATAACATCTTTGTAGCTACTAGGTTCCTGCATCTCAACTTCTTCTGCAACTGACAGAGCATATGCAACTAGATTCACATACCTTTTTGGAAGTCTAATATCTCTTCTTTCTCTGCCCAATGCTATGCTATAAGGTTGTTGCTCTGGTTCGGGCACATCATCGTCACTATCATCCGATGCTGACGCTTCACCTCCTGATTCTGGATCCACCTAAGAACCACTTGAAATATTGGACTTGCTAGGAACTGATTCTACTTCAAGCTCCACCTGTTTACTCACAAACGATCCTCAGTCGACCATTTCTCCTACTTCCTTCTGACTGTCTATCGAAGCAAACTCATTAAAAGTAACGTCCCTACTGATGAGAAAACCTGGAGACTTTAGAGAGGTACACCATAACCTATATCCCTTCACTCCAGTAGCATACCCTAGAAATATGCATCTCTTTGCCCTCGGCTCAAGCTTACCATCTCTCACATGAGCATACGCAGGACAACCTAACACCCTCAAATGTTCATAATCAGCCGACGATCCAGACCAAATCTCAAAAGGAGTTTTACAATCAATAGCCGTTGATGGAGACCGATTCACCAAGTAACACACTGTATTGATAGCTTCAGCCCAAAAATCCTTTCCCACACCGGAATGTGAGAGCATACTTCGTGCCTTGTCACAAAGCGTTCTGTTTATTCTTTCTGCGATTCCATTCTGTTGTGGTGTTCTAGAACAAGTGCGATGGCACACTATTCCTCCAGCTTCACAAAACTCGTTGAACTCACGACTGCAATATTCTAACCCATTATCTGTCCTAAGACGTTTTATTTTTCTTCATGTTTGCTTCTCAATCATCGTCTTCCATTTGACAAAGGTTGAATATGCCTCATCTTTCGTTTTCAGAAAGTAAACCCACACCATCCTTGAATAATCATCAATCAAACTCATGTAGTATCTGGCTCCGCTCTTGGATTGAATTCTGTTTGGACCCCAAAGATCTGAGTGAATGTAGTCCACTGTGCCTTTAGTCTTTCTTACAGCCGATTTGCTGAATTTGACTCTAGTTTGTTTACCAAACACACAGTGCTCACAAAATCCCAATGATTCTGCTTTATACCCTTTCAACAAATCTCTCTTTCCCAAAACAGCTAATCCTATGTCACTCATGTGACCAAGACGCCAATGCCACAACTTATTTTGATCCTGCCTACTTTGGCTATTACTCCCTGATGATGCTACTGCAGCATCGCCCATAACAACACTCCCCTGGAGAATGTAAAGACCCTTCTGCAAACTACCTTTCATGCATACCATTGAGCCTTTTGTCACTTTGATTACACCATTTTCTGCATGGTACTTGTAACCCCGAGAGTCTAGAGTCCCAAGAGAAATCAAGTTTCTTTTTAACACAGGAACATGCCAGAACGTCAAGATTCTAACAACCCCGTCAAACATTCTGATTCTGACGTTACCAATACCACCAACAATCAACGAATGATTGTTCCCTAAATAGACAGTTTCCTACATTGGCTTGTACGTATCAAACCACTGCTTGAACTGACTCATGTGATATGTAGCGCCAGTATCAAGTACCCAAGAGTTTTGCCCAAAGTCTGAACTCACAGACAATACATCTCCTTTACCACTGTTTTCACTATCGTCGGAATCGTTCACACCTTCAATAATGTTTGCTGCATTTTCCTTTTGATTTCCCTTCTTACCATTCAGTTTCGGACAATCTCTCCTATAATGACCCTGCTCACCGCATTCATAACAGTTTGAGTGCTTCACCCTTGACTTGGACCTCAATTTCTTCCTTCTTAAAGAACTCGCTTTGCTTTTAGTTCTTCCCCTAGTCATAAGACCTTCCCCTTCAGCTTGATTGTCTGGCTGCAAGTGTCTCATCTCTTTTGATTTCAGTGCCCCTTTGACATCTGCTAGAGATAACTTATCCTTACCATACATAATGGTATCTACGAAGTTTTCATAGGGAGCTGGTAACGATCTCAATACAAACAAAGCTTGATCCTCATCCTCAATATTGATATCTATGTTCTCCAAGTCCATTATAATTGATTTAAAATTATCTAGGTGATCTGTTATGGACATACCTTCTTTCAATCTGAAATCATACAAACGTTTCTTCAAATATAATCGGTTTACTACTGATTTCTCTGAGTAAAGATCTCCTAGCTTTCTTCATGCGCAGGCAGCAGTTTTCTCACCACTAATCTCGCGAAGCACATTGTCTTTCACACTCATTAAAATCCAGCACAAAGCCCTTTCTTGAAGATCTTGTTTCTCCTCTTCTTTCATCTCTTCTGGTAACTTATTCTCCACAGTCTTCCACAGCCCTTGCAGTACCAATGAAAATTTCAGTTTAATCTTCCACAACGCAAATCTGGATCCCCCATCAAATTTTTCAATCATGTATTTTGTTGATGTAGACGCCATTGTCAAACCCTAATTGCAAAAGCCCTAATTTCACCACGTGGCTCTGATACCAATTTTGTTATAAAATACTATGCAATTATCACAAAATGGCTCAAGCACAGAATATATGCGAATGAAAGATTTAAATGAAACACAGGATTTAACGTGGTTCGACAATTGTCTACGTCCACGGGTGCCACCAGAGAAAAGAGTTTCACTATGATAGAAAAGGTTACAGATTTCAGATTGTGTTTTGTGTCGCCCTAGTAATCTATTTATAGGGAATTAATAGACTTACTAGACTATGGGCCTAATGGGCTCATACCACAAGACTAACTCAAGTAATTGGACAATATCACTATCACAACACAAAACTGTACTGCCGGACACAGTACACTGTCAAGGCACTATTCGACTCATTCACAACAAAACTTTTGCTAACTTAAAAAGGGTCAATCTAAATCTAAACCCATAAAAATGTACGTTTGGAGTCTGATCGGTAAAACTTATTGGATACATAGTTAGTGAACAAGGGATGAAAGCCGGCCCTGCAAAAGTAAACGCTCTAAATACTATTGCACCTCCTCAAACTATCAAAGAAGTTCAAATCTTGACATGACGATTGACAACTTTGAATAGATTCATATCTCGTTCATCAGATAAATGTTCTCCTTCATTAACAAAATAAAGATGACGACTGGAATTGAAATATGCTAGAAATATTTGAGTTGTCATAGTACATTTCTCTTCCAGCCGTCATCTTTATTTTGTTAATGAAGCAAATAAATATGTACCCCTTCATTTTTATATTTTTCCCATATCGATCCAATTTGAATCCCTCATCAAGAATATATCTCCTCAGTAATTTACCTCGTCAAGAATGTATGTTGTCATCCTAATGCTTAACAAAGATTACCTTATATAAGAAATTTTTTACTAAGATAAATCAACCATTATTGTAACTTATAATCATTATTGTTGGGATTTTGTTGTCCGAACTTTATAGTCAAATTTATATAACTAGCTTTTGAACTTATTGATCAGTGATTTGATTTATAATCAATTTTTTTATTGTCCATCATTTATGTCCTAACATGTGTGGCCTATTAACCTCAATAGATCTTGAGCTTGACTTAAATTCATATTTTGTAAGGAATTATTGTCAAATTTTTATGACATTTATTGCATGACCTCTGATCATTTAGAGCCTTGGTCTCACTTAAAATCATATTTGTATTTTTTTGTAATATATATTCATTTAACCTTCAATGATTCCCTTATGTAATGTTTTACTTAATCGAATCATTTGGAAAATAGCCAAATACTATTTGATTATTCAATTTTATTGGTATAACTTAGTTTATTACCTACTAGAATATTTATTTTAGCTCGCTTAATTTCCAATTTGATTCGTTCTTGTAGCTTGACTAATTGATTATTGTAACTATTAAGTCATTTAATATTTTTGAGATTATATAGAAATTTATAACATTGAGAACATGTAATGATCCCTTGATACTTAGAGTTTGGTAGTCCTTTAAATTTTAGTGTCGCCATTGATCATCTTTAAACCTTTATGTCACTTGGAAAAAAACATTTAAGGGAAAAAATTCTTAATGGCAAAAACATTGTATTAAAAATTGATTTGTATATTTCCAACCATAGCTCGAAATAAACAAAAGTGCCATCGGTTTTGTTTTTTTAAGACGAATAATAGTAGACCCATGAATTTTATTGTTTTTACCAGACCTAGATAAACTGGTCTCGCATATCGTATTATCAAGTAGCATATATCTCACATCTCTTTATTACATCATGTCTTGCATCACATCTTTCTAGTAGTACATATCTTGCATTTCTATATTACATCATCTCATGTCTCACATCTCTCTATTACTTCATCATTTATCTTTTGTCTCTCGTCTCTCGTATTTTCTTTCATCTTTCAACTAAATCATGCCTTGTCTTGCATATCTCTAGTAGTACATATCTTGCATATTTCTATTACATGGTATTTTGTCTCGCATCTTTGTCGTAGTACATGTCTCGTATCTATCTATTACATCATGTCTTGTCTTGTATCTATGTATTAAATCATTCATCGTATCTCGTCCCTCGTATCTTATCTCGCTCTCTAGTTTCTCGTCTCTAATCTCTCGGTTTGTCTTGCATCTCTCTATTGCACCGTGCTCAGTTACGGTAGTCTTACATCTCACATCATTAAGTAGTAAATATCTCGTATTTATCTATTTTATCGTGTCTTATCTTACATCTCTTCGGTAATATATGTCTTGCATCTCTCTATTATATCATGTCTTGTTTTGTATAATAAAGTAATGATTAATCTATTTCCCAAAAAGAGGTGATGTTTTATATAGTACAAGTGGTGGATCCATAATTTACATATTTACCTCCTTTCTTATTGACATTGTACACCTTATTACTTTTCTATTGCTAACAATAAATACTAGTTATTACACAAAGCACCCTCAATATTACATATTTATTGGATTTTATACACTATATTTCATTAAACCAAGTCAACTTCTTTATTTATCAAATTTAGCCTATTCTTCCCAATATTGTATCCTCTTATAAGCAGTCCCCCACTCCCTGTGAAGGTATTCAAGGATGGACTAATCTATGAAATCAGATTTTCTCTCCTGTGTGCCTCCTTCTATTATTCTTCATTATGTCTCCCTTGATTATTCTTCCTTGCATGTCTTCTCAGATTTATGACCTCACTAACGTTAATGATGAATTTATGTGTCAAAACATTTTTTGACTGATGACGCACACGACTCTTCTGATCCACGTGTCAATTATTTTCTAACCCACATGGTAGTCTTATCATGATTCATGATGTCACTCCTCGAAAACCTTAATCAAAACAGCCCCTCGGTGATCATCAAAAGAAGATGTTATTCCTACAAGGAAATCTGTGGAGAATCATCCCCTCGAATCCATCCCAGAGATGAGAGAAAGGCATCTGGTTGGTGAGCCCGAGGAAACTATAGTTGTGGATGCTTAACCCATCAGAGTTGTTGTTGCGCTAACCTCCCAAGTCGGACCTTCCAGACCAATTTCGCCAACATCAGCCCCTAGAGTAAAGCTGATACAAGTTCTCATGTCCAGTAAGTGACCAAAACAATGAAGAGTAAGGATGGTATCGAACTACCCTCGAACATTAAGGCTATTCTAGGAAATAATATACCGAAGGTCGAGGCTAAGCATATTTTGGCGCTGCACAAAATTAAATACAAGTACTTTCAACCTTCCATGGAGGCCAAGCTTAGAGATCGATGGGGAATTCCATACTTCATTCAAAATTCGATTTCCTAAAGTTAGAGAAACTCTTTTATAAGTTCGGGACCACGAATTAATTTTCTATTCGAAGATCCTCAACTAGGGTCTTCGATTCCTACTAAACCCTACTCTAGTGAATTATTTTGAATTGATAAACTTGTGTCCGACCGAAGTCGGTCCAAACATATGGTTCATGCTGATTACTTGTATCATGGTTCTTAGATCTCTAAGATTGGGTTCTTAATGGAGCAATTCGTCGGACTGACCGGAGTTGCCAAGAACCCTCACTTTCCCTTATACTCATTAACTCTGGGAGGAAGTTCAAGACAGTGGAAGAACTCTTAGAAGCCGACAAGAAGTGGAAACAAAGATTCTTCTTCATCTTTAGATTATGGGAGACTGGCTTCGGAAACTCTGCTGAAAGACCCCATCGGCTCACTTTAAAATAGACTGGCCGAGGTACTAACTTTTACCTTTACTTTATTTTATTTATTTGATCTATTTTACCAAACTTTTCTTGGGGGACATCAATAAAGGGGATCTTGAAACCAATGGGGGAAAATACCAAAGAAGCTAGTTGGATCTTTGCACGGTTAAGGGTCTTGGGGTAACACCTCTTGGTCCAACGAATTCCACAGATGCTTCACTCCATCAAATTTGTCCAACATCCATTTTTAGAGGGCGAATTGACTAAGGCAAAGTCTCTATAGGAGCTCATGGTGCCTCACTTGCAAAATGACGTACTTAAGCAACTGGAAGCTTCTAACAACCTTGTCTTTCTTCCTACGAAGGCAAAGGCTCCAAGTCATCGAGACCCCAAAAACAATATGGTCAAAGAAAAGAATTTCAATGTTGAGACCCAATCCACAGAGGGAATAACTGAGTTTCAAATTCAAGAAGTTCATCCCACCAGGAAAGGTCACTCCAAGAGAATAAGGAAGAGATACAGGTCCAAAGAAAAAGGTAAGAAGAAAATTATTGAAGAATATGATGATACAAAAGCTTGAATCATGCATGTTCTTAAGAATGTTGTTATTGTAAATTCATACTCTGCTCGGAATTTAATAAGAGAGTTTGTTTCTTAAGGGAGCAAGACAAATGACAACGAAAGAGGCCAGTGGAATAAACAAGAAGTTCCAGAGAATATTGATGCTAGTTCTCCTGGATCGTATTATTTTGATATCTACGAGAATTACTTTCTAGCCATGGAGCATAAAAAGTTACTTCATGTTGCTAGCCTTCTTAAGAGAAAAGCCAATCGGAAAGATTGCTATAAAACAAAGTTGTTGAAAAACGATCTGACATGAAAAAGTTAGAAGAGGAAGTTTCCCACTAGAAGAAGATTTCTAATGACCATTCGACAAAGATTGAGGCGGTGGAAACTCAATTGAAGAAGGAGAAAGAACAATTTGATGATGAGCATAAATGATTCATTGCTAAAGATACTGATCGGAGTACGCTTGTTGACGGTCTCACTGAGGCTTGTGGTTAAACCAAGACATACTTCGAGAATGATGTCAAGGAAATTGACGAACTCACTACCGAGAAGCAAGCTTTTAGAAATGACGCTGAAAAGTATAATAATTCTTATCTAGAGGATTATACTACTAGATGTAATCTTGTTTTGAAAAAAGGACGCCAAAATTAAATCTACTTTGTTGGAGGAAATTCATGAGTGTTTCATGATTTAAAGTATGAATTATTTGGGACTGTGTTCCGAAGAAGCACCGTCTGGAAAGGGGTTTCTTTTCAGATGAAGAATCATCCAATCATTCTAAAGAATCAAACAGTTACTCCTCGAACAGTTCGTCGGAGGATAATGATGAAAGTACTGATTCGGGGTAAAACAAGAGTACTTTAATAATTTTTGTTTTCATATACACTCTTCTGAACCAACTGTGCCTTGGGCACTTTTTTTTCTAAATCCTCGTATTCTTTTGAGGCATTTTTACAATGGAAACTCTTATGAATATAAGTTTTTTTGGTTAGTTCTTTTCTACCAAACATTTTTTATCAAAACATTATTATCCATCAAATTTTATTGGAAGTCTAAAAGATAAAAATTATTGACCAACATTCGCTGCAGGACCCTTCTTGGTCCAAAACATAACAATTGTTTACCAACATGTGTTGGAAGACCCTTTTTTATACTAAAGATAAAAAAAATTACCAACATTCGTTACAAAATCCTTTTTGGTCCAAAAGATAAAAAAACATTCGTTGGAAGACCCTTCCTGGTCCAGAAAATAAAAATTGTACAAACTATATTTAAAATGACAAATAAATATTATATATAAGTCGAATATAAAGGCAAGTCATTAAAACCTTCTTGCGCGACCACGGTAGGAAGAGTATGCCACCGATCCTTACAGAAATTCCCAAAAATTATATACAAATTTGTACATTAATTCCTAGTATAATTTAAGATGTTCAATGTTCCACGGATGATGAAGATCTATTCCTTCTTTATGCTTAAGTAGATATGTCCCCGACTTTATCTCTTCGGTTACCATGTATGGACCCTGTCAATTAGGTCCTAACTTTCAAAGCCGTTTTTATTTTGTATATATAAAAATTTTCCTCAAAACCTTGTCCTTTATATTGAATTCTCTTCTTCTAACTCTGGAGGCGTATCAACTTCTCATCAAAGTTTGGTAGTGCATAAAATTCAATTGCCCTCTTCTCTTTTTCTCCTCAATTAAATCTAACTCTGTACGCTTTCTCTTATCGTTGGCCTCTTCAGAATATTCACTAATTCGATTAAGGAAAAATCATTTCGGATAACATAACCACATCCATCCTACAGACTAATGTGAATGGAGATTCTTGACTCGTTGTTCAAGGGGTAGTTATATATGACCAATCTAACCATTTTCCAGCTGTGCTGTCCAAATTCTTTCTCAGTCGATCAAGAATAGTTTGATTATTAATCTTGACTTGGTCGTTCTCTTGTGGGCAGAAAGGTGCGAGAAGTATTGTTATATTATTTTAGCATAAAAAGGCCTTCATCTCTTTATCGTCGTACTGTGGCCCATTATCCATAGCTATTCTCCTCGGAACACCAAAACGACAACAAATATTAGAAACAATAAACCTGATCAAGTCTTTATATTTTGTTCCTGCCAATGGTTCAACTTCCACCCACTTAGAGAAATAGTCTACCGCAACAATTATTGTCTGTATTCTCTAGACACCATCGCCAAAGGCTTGACCACATCAATACCCCATCGGTCAAAATACAATGACTCAAATATCGACTCAAGAGGTACTCTTGGTGCATGAATTGTATTAGCAAATCTTTGGCAAGTATCACATCTCATAACCAATTTATTGGAATCTGAAGCGATTGTGGGTCAATAATATCCTGTCAAAAGAACTATTCGTATCAAAGTTGTATACCTATAATACGTGGATCTTTACCCATCAAGTAATTCTGAAAATATTATTTTTGATTCATTTTCTTCAAGACATCAAAGCAAAGGTCTGCTAAAAGATTTTCCGTATAAGATATCTCTGAGGACCAAGTAGCCATATGCCTTGAACGGTATTCTCTTTGCCATTACTTTATCAATAGGCAAAGCATCATTTACTGCCACATAATTTCTTGTCTAATGAGCATGTTCATACCTGAAGTTTGTGTTTCTTCCACCAAAATCATATTTTCCATCTAATCTAACAATGCCCCAAACGTCATAGCTTGTTTTTTTACGACGTTCTCCTTCAAAATTCTTGGGAGCAGCCCCATTCGGAAAGCTGCTAATATCACTTTATCTTCACAACTTTACATAGCAGTCTTTTTCTTCATAAAGCAATTCGTGTATTCCTTAAGGCTTTCCAATACCACCTGCATACATTAAATTATTGTATCACCATTCACGTCGAACGTTTTGCTTCCCATAAAATACTGCTGAAACATAATCCAAAACATGTCAAATTTTTTAATACAATCAGGTGGCAGACAGTTTTACCACTTTGAAGCAACATTTTTGAATATTTGTGAAAAGGCCTTATATAAAAATGTATCATTATCGTCATAGTTTATCATAAAATTCTTAAATTGTTCGATGTGATTGTCCGGATCTTCAGTTCTGTCGGAATTTTCTAACTTTGAGATATCAAACCATTTTGGTAAATTTCCCGAAATAATTTATGGGGAGAGAGAAAATGATCTCCAGTTGTGATCAATTTTATACATACTGCCCCCAGGTCTTTCATTCAATGCCATATACCAACCATCCTCGAATGGGTGTATGAACTGATTGCTTACACAATATTCGAAATTATGACTTCCCAAAGGGATTTGCACATTAGGAGTTGCTTGCTTCATTCTAGCAACATTCACAGCCCTATCTTGCTCTTCAGACCCAAGTCGTCTTTTCTCTTGTTCATTTTTTTATTTCCTGGAACCTCTAGCTCGATGAGAAGTCTGATGACCATATGCCCGCCATCTCGAATCTCTTCTTGTGTAACTTTTTGGATGTCCATTATCCTTTTCTGGGAAAAGGATTCATCCGAATTGTATGATAAATATTTGCTAGATATAGTAGAATCATAGTGACGTCTAGATTTCCTTTTTTTCCTTGAAGAATAAAAACTTTGTCTTCGATTCCTTTCATCCGTCCGATGAGCATCTTCTACATGGTCTTTTTTAGTTATCTACTCTATTCGGATCTTCGATTTGAGCCTATATAAACTCAGTACTACTTCCTTCTCAGTATTCAATCTTTCAGTATATTCCAAAAATTCTTTCCGTCAAGCTACTAAGGCATATTCCTCTATTAACTCCTCGGTATGTCGATCATTGTCGTTTTTTTTATTCACTATTTATTCGTCGATCGGGAGATCTCCTGATAAGTTTCAAATCGCACGATTCTTTGTGCCAGACTCTAGCTCTCCTAGCATTTTTGTATCCATTAATCTAACAACGTTTGAGAATAAAACTATTATTTTGGAAAAAACGATTCCCGGTACCAATCATTTTTCCACAAACGGTACCAATGATAGTTCTAAAGATTTCTTAATGGAATTATCTCTCAAATAAATGTACGTGAGAGGGTATTATAGAGAGAGAAACGAGATAAGTAGAGAGATAAAGTGATAAACAAAATAATAAAGTAATGATTGATATATTTCCTAAAAAATTGTGTTTTTTTATATAGACAAGTGGTGGGTCCATAATTTACATATTTACCCAATTTCATATGGACATTTTACCTATTACTTTACTAATCTTAACCGTAATTACTAGTTATTACACAAAGAACAATCAATATTACAATGTACAAACAATATTACTTTGCCTCAATTCATGCCATTATCAGATCTCGGATGTGATATAGTTCCAAAAAATAAACTAGATACAAACAATTCCAATAAGATTTCATTTTCAAACCAAAATCCATTTATTTATTTATTTCATATATTATACAACCGAAATATGAGGGATACACGTTACACCGCGATTGTAAATCAAATAAGAGATTTTAAGGAATTATCGATTTATTCATTCTATTAATAACTGAATGAGGTATTTAGTTCCACATATTAGTGGAAAGATTTATTTGTTAAAAATCATGTTTTTAGAAGAAACAAATTTAAACTTTTAATGAAAGAATCTGAAGAAGAAAAAGGATACGGATCTTCTATGAGAATGGTTTGAACATGCAAAACAAAAAATAATATTATTTGGTATATATAACATATTAAAGGTACATATTGAATATAGATTGATCTAAAATCTAATTTAACCTATTAGTACATAAGAAATGTATTGAAATGTCATAATAGGTTTATGGTAAATAGTAAATACATATAATAAACATTCGAGCCATATAATTTATCTATGATACAATGTACTTATATTTACCCGATAAAATAAAAATGTTGGACCTACTAGAATTATTTTGTTGTATCCAAACCTATACTGATCCAACTTATTTCATCAATAAATATCACCAAATAACAAACTAAGAACGAAAATTGAACTCTATTAGACATAATATATTGTTGTTATTCAGTAACTCACTCGTAAGAGATTGATTGATAACTGAATGGTTGTATATTTGAATCTCACTTAGGGAGATTCAATTCATTACGAATTTATAATGCCAGAATGAAAGGAATTTAATGTCAAATTGTTGAGTTGCAATAAATAGATCTTAATGAATGGTAGGACCGAGTAGAGTCGGAGTGTATAGAATCTAAAAACTACTTACTTGATATGAACTTGCAACGGGTCTAAATTTTCTTGAAAAATGTTGTTATGGAATAAAGCAACAACGATTACGTTTTAAAATTCGTTGTTACAATTGTCTAGTGCCACACTTGTGTATATGTGAAATAAAGGAGTGTAACTAATATTGTAACTAATTGTACATAGCTGGCAAAACTGTATAACAACAGTGATTCCTTAACGACCAATGATTGTAACAATGATCAAGATTTAACGAAATAAAAAACACGTTACACAATATCTCTGGGTTTTTAACTACCAGTGCTTTCCAAAACCTAGAATCTCCAATTGCACCTATAAGTACTTGTTGTAATCTGCTGATTTGTTTTGATTTATATGGTCTACGTTTTTCATCGATTGATCCTTGTTTTAGGTAGTTATGTTAATATTGTTTGATATATGTCAGGGTTTGAGAAGATGGAAGTGTTTTACATTAGACGTAATATTGACTTTGAATATTGTTGTTATCATGGTACCACAATAAAAAATTCAGTACATTATTCAATATAAATTTTCTTGTCTTTTAATTCAACGGGCAGTTTATTTTTAAAACTTAACTAGATACTTAAACCGCCAAATAATCGCTAGCTAATTATAGTTGTCCAGTGCAAGAGAGCTGTTGTATTATAAACTTGGATGAAGGACACTATATTCCTCGTTAACCAATCTCAAAAATATTCTTATATTTTGGCCGTTTTTTATTTTCATACTCTAGAATTTAATGTATAAATTAAAAATGTTCATTTTTTACTTTTCCAAACTTTTTATCATAAATCTTTTACTACTGGTATTTTTTATTTCTTTTGGACCACGACAATAGAAAAAAACAATCCTTGACCAGAATGCTCCCTTTTGCTTAGATTTTTTTATGGAAAACCTAAACAAAAGTAAAAACAGTAGATGTATCACCCTTATGATGTTAAATATAATAATGGAAGATGTGACATCATAAATTAAAATCATTAAATAATTAATAACAAAAGGAACTGAAAATTGGTCCCATGATGAAATAGTATGGACGTTGGAAAGTCATCTCTCTAGTACAAAGGCTTTGGTGATTTGTGAACGTACGGTGGAGGGGGTGGCGAGCTGTAAACATATGGTGGTGGTGGAGACTTGTAAATTGGCGAAGGAGACGAGTATGGAGGTGGTGGAGATTTATAAACATATGGTGGAGGCGGTGGAGACTTGTAAACGTATGGTGGAGGTGGTGGAGAGGTGTAAACATATGGTGGGGGTGGTGGAGACTTGTAAACGTATGGTGGAGGTGGTGGCGATTTGTAAACATATGGTGGGGGTGGTGGAGACTTGTAAACGTATGGTGGAGGTGGTGGAGACTTGTAAACATACGGTGGAGGCGGTGGAGATTTATAAACCGGAGTAGGAGATGAATATGGAGGAGGTGGAGATTTGTAGACGTATGGCGGAGGTGGAGGAGAACTGTAGACATATGGTGGTGGTGGAGGTGATGCATAGTACTTTGGAGAATGGTAGTTTGGAAGTTTGGGTGACTTGGGTTCGTGATGTGGCGATTCATAACCATGGGTTGGTTCCTTAGGCGGTGGCGGCGAAGCATAGACATATGGCTCATAAGCGGCCGTCGCAGTTGCTGCGATGGTAATCACTATGGCAAAGAGTAGAAGAGGGCGCAGCCCCATCGGCTTATGAATTCCCATGGCTAAAATGGGCTCAAGAAGTAGAAGTAAAGAATTCCCTTTTGATATGGAGTAGCTGAGGTTCTCAGCCATTTATATAGTACTCTCTTGTGACATGTCTGTGCGTTTCCACTAACTGTATTATAACAGCTTAGAGACGTTGTTTAGTTGTGGAGAACATGTTTATATGAAACGTGACTGATTGTCTTCAGCAAAAGTCAAACATAAATAAACTTTGGTTTTCTTCTATTACATCTATGTTTGTTCTAGTCCATGGACACTTCACTTATATTCTGTGATTCAGTATTTTAATGTATCTGGTTATCAGTTTAATGAGTAAGGGTAAAAGAAAGACCTAAACTCAAAGTAGATGATTATGTCAATACTTTGATCTACCACTAAAATCACTTACTTTCCAATTAGTAAACACAAATTGCACATCTTTTTCTACTATATTTTAGATCATATGACATCATTTTTACTCAAAAGTAATAGAAGTCCCCGTTGTGTTACAAAACTTACTATATAGCAACTCATACTTGAAAACATTTTGTTGCTTCCGCAATTGCTGTCTCACCGGTCTGCACCACAAGCGTAAACCTATTGTATGCAGCTCAAGCGCCGGCCTAATCTTCTACAATTTTTTCGGACACAATACCCACTTCTTTTCTTCCTAAATGACTATAGGTTTCATAAAACTCTCATCTTTTATGATTTGTAATCTTTTTCTTTTCGGAAAAATTTAGATTTCTACACCCTCTCATTTAATCCGTTGTTCATCGATTATCACTAGAAAAGGGTTTATAATTAGCAAATCATCCTTCATCTCACGAGTGTGAAGACTGGAATTTTTCTAACATATTACTTGGGTTCCCCTCTGTTTAAAGGTCGGGCTAAAGATCTCATATTTTCAACCTCTTTTTGAAAAAGTTAAAGTTGCTGCTATGCTTTCTCCTGCCCGTAAAGTTGGTCTTATCAACTCTATATTGTCCTCAATCTCTAATCATACTCTCTCGGTTCTTCGTGTCCCCAAAAGTGTTTTGAGCTTTCTATCGAGGTCTCGTATGGCAGTCATAATTGGATATCATGGCCATAGTAACAAATCCTAAAAAAGAATGTCGACTTGGTATTACTTCTTTGTTTGACACGATGGAAGCTTTGCATTGTAAGATGGCTTAAAACTTCATGAAAGGTCAAGGTCTATACTCTCAATTTACGATAAATAAATTAAGAATCTGGGATTTGGCATCGTTTTCCGGCGTATCTAAACACAGCCGATTATTCTTAATCGTGTTGATAAAGTGTCTCAGTTTTCAGCTTGACGTTTGGATAAAGTCGAGATATCATTTTTGGCATTCTAGATGGTTGTCTGATAAATTAAAATGTGAAGAGGATAGTCCTAAATGGTTGAGGTCTTACCGAGAGAAATATCATATACAAACTTACAAATTCAATCAATAGGTAGAGAAGTATCCTCCATATATATGGGAGATATGTATTTTGTAACACGACATATATAAAGGTACAAATTCAATTAATAAACGCTCCATTGCTATTATCTTCACTTTTTCACTCTCTATCTCTATATATCTTGTCCTACTTAAGCTTCAAAGAAATTAATCTTCGCATTGACAAGGCTGAGCGATCGCAAATTAACCACATCAATTGACGCCGTATGTGGAAACTTAAAAGGTCTTGTTTCTGATAACGGAAGAGCTTTGTTATTCAAGGAAATTGATAACGTCTTATAATGCTATTTTCGGAAGGTTTTGGTTATCCAGAATGCATGCAGTAATCTCTATTGTCCATCAATTCTCGAAATATGTTGTGGAAAATAATGTAGGGACAGTCAGGAGTAGCCAAAAATGGAAAAGGAATGTTATCGCATCACTTTGTCATCTAAGCAAATTTCGGGAAGTGAATCAGAAAAAGAATAACAAGTAATGTTGTCTTCCTCGGAATCTAACCGTGTTGATGATCTGAGGGAGGCCCTCGGTCTTTTCGTCCCTGATGAAAACTTCGAGGATTATATCTTTCCAAGTGGGAAAACTTTAAAACTTATAACAAAATTTTCTCTGATCTTGAGAGAAAATTTAATTCAATTTTTGTCCACCAAGTTAGATATGTCTGCATGGCGTATCGAAGATGTGACCGGTGTGCCTACGGATATTATCTCTGACATATTTTAAATTAAAAGCAATGTGCATCCGATCATTTAAAAGAGAATGCATTTTTCTGAAGAAACGTCTAAGGCTATAATTACTGAGGTAGATCGGTTATCCAGAGTTGGGAAAATAAGAGAATCTCAGTATCCACTCTGGACAGCTAATCCGGCTTTGGTCAAGAAGAAAAATGGCAAGTGGCGTATGTGCATTAATTTTACTAACTTAAATAGAGTATGTCCAAAATATCATTTATGAGTTCCTCGAATAGATTAGTTAGTGCATTCCACGTCAAGGAACCGGTTACTTTCTTTTATGGATGCCTATGCGGGATATAATAAAATTAAAATAGATCTGAGGGATAAAGAGAGTACTTCGTTCATTACTGGAAGAGGGCCGCATTTCTACAAAGTAATGCGTTTTAGACTAAAAAATGCAGGGGCAACTTATCGACGATTGGTAAATAAAACCTTTGATGCTCAGATAAGGGTAAATGTTGAAGTGTATATTAATGAAAGGTTGGTAAAAAGTGTAAAGAATAATGATCATTTTTATGATTTGGAGCAAACTTTTGCTAACTTAAAAAGGTTCGATCTAAATCTAAACCCATAAAAATATACGCTTGGAGTCTGATCGGTAAAACTTATTGGATACATAGTTAGTGAACAAGGGATTAAAGCCGGCCCTGCAAAAGTAAACGCTCTAAATACTATTGCACCTCCTCAAACTATCAAAGAAGTTCAAATCTTGACATGACGATTGACAATTTTGAATAGATTCATATCTCGTTCATCAGATAAATGTTCTCCTTCATTAACAAAATAAAGATGACGACTGGAATAGAAATATGCTAGAAATATTTGAGTTGTCATAGTACATTTCTCTTCCAGTCTTCATCTTTATTTTGTTAATGAAGCAAATAAATATGTACCCCTTCATTTTTATATTTTTTCCATATCGATCCAATTTGAATCCCTCATCAAGAATATGTCTCCTCAGTAATTTACCTCGTCAAGAATGTATGTTGTCATCCTAATACTTAACAAAGGTTACCTTATATAAGAAATTTTGTACTAAGATAAATCAACCATTATTGTAAATTATAATCATTATTGTTGGGATTTTGTTGTCCGAACTTTATAGTCAAATTTATATAACCAGCTTTTGAACTTATTGATCAGTGATTTGATTTATAGTCAATTTTTTTATTGTCCATCATTTATGTCCTAGCATGTGTGGGCTATTAACCTCAACGGATCTCGAGCTTAACTTATATTCATATTTTGTAAGGAATTATTGTCAAATTTTTATGACATTTATTGCATGACCTCTGATCATTTAGAGCCTTGGTCTCACTTAAAATCATATTTGTATTTTTTTGTAATATATATTCATTTAACCTTCAATGATTCCCTTATGTAATGTTTTACTTAATCGAATCATTTGGAAAATAGCCAAATACTATTTGATTATTCAATTTTATTGGTATAACTTAGTTTATTACCTACTAGAATATTTATTGTAGCTCGCTTAATTTCCAATTTGATTCGTTCTTGTAGCTTGACTAATTGATTATTGTAACTATTAGGTCATTTAATATTTTTGAGATTATATAGAAATTTATAACATTGAGAACATGTAATGATCCCTTGATACTTAGAGTTTGGTAGTCCTTTAAATTTTAGTGTCGGCATTGATCATCTTTAAACCTTTATGTCACTTGGAAAAAAACATTTAAGGGAAACAATTCTTAATGGCAAAAACATTGTATTAAAAATTGATTTGTATCTTTCAAACCATAGCTCGAAATAAACAAAAGTGCCATCGGTTTTATTTTTTTAAGACGAATAATAGTAGACCCATGAATTTTATTGTTTTTACCAGACCCAGATAAACTGGTCTCGCATATCGCATTATCAAGTAGTATATATCTCACATCTCTTTATGACATTATGTCTTGCATCACATCTTTCTAGTAGTACATATCTTGCATTTCTATATTACATCATGTCATGTCTCACATCTCTCTATTACTTCATCATTTATCTTTTGTCTCTCGTCTCTCGTATTTTCTTTCATCTTTCAACTACATCATGCCTTGTCTTGCATATCTCTAGTAGTACATATCTTGCATATTTCTATTACATGGTATTTTGTCTCGCATCTCTGTCGTAGTACATGTCTCGTATCTATCTATTACATCATGTCTTATCTTGTATCTATGTATTAAATCATTCCGTGTATCTTGTCCCTCGTATCTTATCTCGCTCTCTAGTTTCTCGTCTCTCATCTCTCGGTTTGTCTTGCATATCTCTATTGCACCATGCTCAGTTAGGGTAGTCTTACATCTCACATCATTAAGTAGTAAATATCTCGTATTTATCTATTTTATCATGTCTTATCTTACATCTCTTCGGTAATATATGTCTTGCATCTCTCTATTATAGCATGTCTTGTTTTGTATAATAAAGTAATGATTGATCTATTTCCCAAAAAGAGGTGATGTTTTGTATAGTACAAGTGGTGGATCCATAATTTACATATTTACCTCCTTTCTTATTGACATTGTACACCTTATTACTTTTCTAATCCTAACAATAAATACTAGTTATTACACAAAGCACCCTCAATATTACATATTTATTGGATTTTATACACTATATTTCATTAAACCAAGTCAACTTCTTTATTTATCAAATTTAGCCTATTCTTTCCAATATTGTATCCTCTTATAAGCAGTCCCCCACTCCCTGTGAACATATTCAAGGATGGACTAATCTATGAAATCAGATTTTCTCTCATGTGTGCCTCCTTATATTATTCTTCATTATGTCTCCCTTGATTATTCTTCATTGCGTGTCTTCTCAGATTCACGACCTCACTAACGTTAATGATGAATTTATGTGTCAAAACATTTTTTGACTGATGACACACGCGGCTCTTCTGATCCACGTGTCAATTATTTTCTAACCCACATGGTACTCTTATCATGATTCATGAGGTCACTCCTCGAAAACCTTAATCAAAAGCAGCCCCTCGGTGATGATCAGAAGAAGATGTTATTCCTACAAGGAAATCTGTGGGGAATCATCCCCTCGAATCCATCCCAGAGATGAGAGAAAGGCATATGGTTGGTGAGCCCGAGGAAAATATAGTTGTGGATGCTCAACCCATCAGAGTTGTTGTTGCGCTAACCACCCAAGTCGAACATTCCAGACCAATTTCGCCAACATCAGCCCCTAGAGTAAAGCTGATACAAGTTCTCATGTCCAGTAAGTGACCAAAACAATGAAGAGTAAGGATGGCATCGAACTACCCTCGAACATTAAGGCTATTCTAGGAAATAATATACCGAAGGTCGAGGCTAAGCATATTTTGGCGCTGCAAAAAATAAAATCCAAGTACTTTCAACCTTCCATGGAGGCCAAGCTTAGAGATCGATGGGGAATTCCATACTTCATTCAAAATTCGATTTCCTAAAGTTAGAGAAACTCTTTTATCAGTTTGGGACCACAAATTAATTTTCTATTCGAAGATCCTCAACTAAGGTCTTCGATTCCTACTAAACCTTACTCTAGTGAATTATTTTGAATTGATAAACTTGTGTCCGACCGAAGTCAGTCCGAACATATGGTTCACGCTGATGACTTGTATCATGGTTCTCAGATCTCTAAGATTGGGTTCTTAATGAAGCAATTCGTCGGACGGACCGGAGTTGCCAATAACCCTCACTTTCCCTTATACTCATTAACTCTGGGAGGAAGTTCAAGATAGTGGAAGACCTCTTAGAAGCCGACAAGAAGTGGAAACAAAGATTCTTCTTCATCTTTAGATTATGGGAGACTGGCTTCGGAAACTCTGCTGAAAGACCCCATCGGCTCACTTTAAAATAGACTGGTCGAGGTACTAACTTTTACCTTTACTTTATTTTATTTATTTGATCTATTTTACCAAACTTTTCTTGGGGGACATCAATAAAGGGGATCTTGAAACCATTGGGGGAAAATACCAAAGAAGCTAGTTGGATCTTTGCACGGTTAAGGGTCTTGGGGTAACACCTCTTGGTCCAACGAATTCCACAGATGCTTCACTCCATCAAATTTGTCCAACATCCATTTTTATAGGGCGAATTGACTAAGGAAAAGTCTCTATAGGAGCTCATGGTGCCTCACTTGCAAAATGACGTACTTAAGCAACTGGAAGCTTCTAACAACCTTGTATTTCTTCCTACGAAGGCAAAGGCTCCAAATCATCGAGACCCAAAAAACAATACGGTCAAAGAAAAGAATTTCAATGTTGAGACCCAAGCCACGGAGGGAATAACTGAGTTTGAAATTAAAGAAGTTAATCCCACCAGGAAAGGTCACTCCAAGAGGACAAGGAAGAGATACATGTCCAAAGAAAAAGGTAAGAAGAAAATTATTGAAGAATATGATGATACAAAAGCTTCAATCATGCTTGTTCTTAAGAATGTTGTTATTGTAAATTCATACTCTGCTCGGAATTTAATAAGAGAGTTTGTTTCTTAAGGGAGCAAGACAAATGACAACCAAAGAGGCTAGTGGAATAAACAAGAAGTTCCAGAGAATGTTGATGCTAGTTCTCCTGGATCGTATTATTTTGATATCTACGAGAATTACTTTCTAGCCATGGAGCATAAAAATTTACTTCATGTTGCTAGCCTTCTTGAGAGAAAAGCCAATCGGAAAGACTGATATAAAACAAAGTTGTTGAAAAACGATCTGAAATGAAAAAGTTAGAAGAGGAAGTTTCCGACTAGAAGAAGATTTCTAATGACCATTCGACGAAGATTGAGGCGGTGGAAACTCAATTGAAAAAGGATAAAGAACAATTTGATGATGAGCATAAATGATTCATTGCTAGAGATACTGATCGGAGTACGCTTGTTGACGGTCTCACTGAGGCTTGTGCTTAAACCAAGACATACTTCGAGAATGATGTCAAGGAAATTGACGAACTCACTACCGAGAAGCAAGCTTTTAGGAATGACGCTGAAAAGTATAATAATGCTTATCTAGAGGATTATACTACTAGATGTAATCTTGTTTGGAAAAAAGGACGCTAAAATTAAATCTACTTTGTTGGTAGAAATTCATGAGTGTTTCATGATTTGAAGTATGAATTATTTGGGACTGTGTTCCGAAGAAGCACCGTCTGGAAGGGGTTTCTTTTCAGATGAAGAATCATCCACTAATTCTAAAGAATCAAACAGTTACTCCTCGAACAGTTCGTCGGAGGATAATGATGAAAGTACTCATTCGGGGTAAAAGAAGAGTAATTTAATAATTTTTGTTTTCATATACACTCTTATGAACCAACTATGCCTTGGGCCCTTTTTTTTTTCTAAATCCTCGTATTCTTTCGAGGCATTTTTTACCATGGAAACTCTTATGAATATAAGTTTTTTCGGTTAGTTCTTTTCTACCAAACGTTTTTTTATCAAAACATTATTATCCATCAAATTTTATTGGAAGTCTAAAAGATAAAAATTATTGACCAACATTCGCCGGAGGACCCTTCTTGGTCCAAAAGATAAAAATTGTTTACCAACATGTGTTGGAAGACCCTTTTTTATACTAAAGATAAAAAAAATTACCAACATTCCTTACAAAATCCTTTTTGGTCCAAAAGATAAAAAAAAAAACATTCGTTAGAAGACCCTTCCTGGTCCAGAAAATAAGAATTGTACAAACTATATTTAAAATGACAAAGAAATATTATATATAAGTCGAATATAAAGGCAAGTCATTAAAACCTTCTTGCGCGACCACGGTAGGAAGAGTATGCCACCGATCCTTACACAAATTCCTAAAAATTATATACAAATTTGTACATTCATTCCTAGTATAATTTATGATGTTCAATGTTCCACGGATGATGAAGATCTCTTCCTTCTTTATGCTTAAGTAGATATGTCCCCGACTTTATCTCTTCGGTTACCATATACGGACCCTCTCAATTATGTCCTAACTTTCAAAGCCGTTTTTATTTTGTATATATAAAAACTTTCCTCAAAACCTTGTCCTCTATATTGAATTCTCTTCTTCTAACTCTGGAGGCGTATCAACTTCTCATCAAAGTTTGGTAGTGCATAGAATTCAATTGCCCTCTTCTCTTTTTCTCCTTAATTAAATCTAACTCTGTACGCTTTCCCTTATCGTTGGCCTCTTCGGAATATTCACTAATTCGATTAAGGAAAAATTATTTCGGATAGCATAACCACATCCATCCTACAGACTAATGTGAATGGAGATTCTTGACTCGTTGTTCAAGGGGTAGTTATATATGCCCAATCTAACCATTTTCCAGCTTTGCTGTCCAATTCTTTCTCAGTCGATCAAGAATAGTTTGATTATTAATCTTGACTTGGCCGTTCTCTTGTGGGCAGAAAGGTGCGAGAAGTACTGTTATATTATTTTAGCATAAAAAGGCCTTCATCTCTTTATCGTCGTACTGTGGCCCATTATCCATCGCTATTCTCCTCGGAACACCAAAACGACAACAAATATTAGAAACAATAAACCTGATCAAGTCTTTATATTTTGTTCCTGCCAATGGTTCAACTTCCACCCACTTAGAGAAATAGTCTACCGCGAAAATTATTGTCTGTCTTCTCTAGGCACCATCGGAAAAGGCTTGACCACATCAATACCCCATCGGTCAAAATATAATGACTCAAATATCGACTCAAGAGGTACTCTTGGTGCATGAATTGTATTAGCAAATCTTTGGCAAGTATCACATCTCATAACCAATTTATTGGAATCCGAAGCGATTGTGGGTCAATAATATCCTGTCAAAAGAACTATTCGTATCAAAGTTGTATACCCATAATACGCGGATCTTTACCCATCATGTAATTCTGAAAATAATATTTGTGATTCATTTTCTTCAAGACATCAAAGCAAAGGTCTGCTAAAAGATTTTTCGTATAAGATATCTCTGAGGACCAAGTAGCCATATGCCTTGAACGGTATTCTCTTTGCCATTACTTTATCAATAGGCAAAGAATCATTTACTAGCAATTATTTGATTTCATTCCTCCAATATTTTTCTGTGCTTGTAGAAATTTGATACGCCTCGATTAATCCTTCCAATAGATCGGACCCCTTTGTTATCGACGAATTTTCTTGTGTGATAATCCAAGGGTTCTCCTCGGAATATCGAGTAATACCCAGTGAGTCTACCACATAATTTCTTGTCTAATGAGCATGTTTATACCTGAAGTTTGTGTTTCTTCCACCAAAATCATATTTTCCATCTAATCTAACAATGCCCCAAACGTCATAGCTTGTTTTTTTTTGCGACGTTCTCCTTCAAAATTCTTGGGAGCAGCCCCATTCGGAAAGCTGCTAATATCACTTTATCTTCACAACTTTACATAGCAGTCTTTTTCTTCATAAAACAATTCGTGTATTCCTTAAGGCTTTCCAATACTACCTGCATACATTAAATTATTGTATCACCATTCACGTGGAACGTTTTGCTTCCCATAAAATACTGCTGAAACATAATCCAAAACATGTCGAAATTTTTAATACAATCAGGTGGCAGACAGTTTACCACTTTGAAGCAACATTTTTGAACGTTTGTGAAAAGGCCTTATATAAAAATGTATCATCATCGTCATAGTTTATCATAAAATTCTTAAATTGTTCGATGTGATTGTCCGGATCTTCAGTTCCGTCGGAATTTTCTAACTTTGAGATATCAAACCATTTTGGTAAATTTCCTGAAATAATTTTTGGGGAGAGAGAAAATGATCTCCAGTTGTGATCAATTTTATACATACTGCCCCCAGGTCCTTCATTCAATGACGTATACCAACCATCCTCGAATGGGTGTATGAACTGATTGCTTACACAATATTCGAAATTATGACTTCCCAAAGGGATTTGCACATGAGGAATTGCTTGCTTCATTCTAGCAACATTCACAGCCCTATCTTGCTCTTCAGACCCAAGTCGTCGTTTCTCTTGTTCATTTTTTAATTTCCTGGAACCTCTAGCTCGATGAGAAGTCTGATGACCATCTGCCCGCCATCTCGAATCTCTTCTTGTGTAACTTTTTGGATGTCCATTATCCTTTTATGGGGAAAAGGATTCATCCGAATTGTACGATAAATATTTTTCTAGATATAGTAGAATCATAGCAACGTCTAGATTTTCTTTTTTTCCTTGAAGAATAAAAACTTTGTCTTCGATTCCTTTCATCGGTCCGATGAGCATCTTCTACATGGTCTTTTTTAGTTATCTACTCTCTTCGGATCTTCGATTTGAGCCTCTATCAACTCAGTACTACTTCTTTCTCAGCATTCAATCTTTCAGTATATTCCAAAAATTCTTTCCGTCAAGCTACTAAGGCATATTCCTCTAGTAACTCCTCGTTATGTCGATCATTGTCGTTTTTTTATTCACTATTTATTCGTCGATCGGGAGATCTACAGATAAGTTTCAAATCGCATGCTTCTTTTTGCCAGACTCTAGCTCTCCTAGCATTTTTGTATCCATTAATCTAACAACGTTTGAGAATAAAACTATTATTTTGGAAAAAACGATTCCCGGTACCAATCATTTTTCCAGAAACGGTACCAATGATAGTTCTAAAGATTTCTTAATGGAATTATCTCTCAAATAAATGTACGTAAGAGGGTATTATAGAGAGAGAAACGAGATAAGTAGAGAGAGAAAGTGATAAAAAGAATAATAAAGTAATGATTGATACATTTCCTAAAAATTGTGTTTTTTTTATATAGACAAGTGGTGGGTCCATAATTTACATATTTACCCCATTTCATATGGACATTTTACCTATTACTTTACTAATCTTAACCGTAATTACTAGTTATTACACAAAGCACAATCAATATTACAATGTACAAACAATATTACTTTGCCTCAATTCATGCCATTATCAGATCTAGGATGTGATATAGTTCCAAAAAATAAACTAGATACTAATAATTTCAATAAGTTTTCATTTTCAAACCAAAATCCATTTATTTATTTATTTCATATATTATACAACCGAAATATGAGGGATACACGTTACACCGCGATTGTGAATCAAATAAGAGATTTTAAGGAATTATCGATTTATTCATTCTATTAATAACTGAATGAGGTATTTAGTTCCACAGATTAGTGGAAAGATTTATTGGGTAAAAATCAAGTTTTTAGAATAAACAAATTTAAACTTTTAATGAAAGAATCTGAAGAAGAAAAAAGGATACGGATCTTCTATGAGAATGGTTTGAACATGCAAAACAAATAATATTATTATTTGGTATATATAACATATTAAAGGTACATATTGAATATAGATTGATCTAAAATCTAATTTAACCTATTAGTACATAAGAAATGTATTGAAATGTCATAATAGGTTTATGGTAAATAGTAAATACATATAATAAACATTCGAGCCATATAATTTATCTATGATACAATGTACTTATATTTACCCGATAAAATAAAAATGTTGGACCTACTAGAATTATTTTGTTGTATCCAAACCTATACCGATCCAACTTATTTCATCAATAAATATCACCAAATAACAAACTAAGGACCGAGTAGAGTCGGAGTGTATAGAATCTAAAAACTACTTACTTGATATGAACTTGCAACGGGTCTAAATTTTCTTGAAAAATGTTGTTATGGAATAAAGCAACAACGATTACGTTTTAAAATCCGTTGTTACAATTGTCTAGTGCCACACTTGTGTATATGTGAAATAAAGGAGTGTAACTAATATTGTAACTAATTGTACATAGCTGGCAAAACTGTATAACAACAGTGATTCCTTAACGACCAATGATTGTAACAATGATCAAGATTTAACGAAATAAAAAACACGTTACACAATATCTCTGGGTTTTTAACTACAAGTGCTTTCCAAAACCTAGAATCTCCAATTGCACCTATAAGTACTTGTTGTAATCTGTTGATTTGTTTTGATTTATATGGTCTACGTTTTTCATCGATTGATCCTTGTTTTAGGTAGTTATGTTAATATTGTTTGATATATGTCAGGGTTTGAGAAGATGGAAGTGTTTTACATTAGACGTAATATTGACTTTGAATATTGTTGTTATCATGGTACCACAATAAAAAATTCAGTACATTATTCAATATAAATTTTCTTGTCTTTTAATTCAACGGGCAGTTTATTTTTAAAACTTAACTAGATACTTAAACCGCCAAATAATCGCTAGCTAATTATAGTTGTCCAGTGCAAGAGAGCTGTTGTACTATAAACTTGGATGAAGGACACTATATTCCTCGTTAACCAATCTCAAAAATATTCTTATATTTTGGCCGTTTTTTATTTTCATACTCTAGAATTTAATGTATAAATTAAAAATGTTCATTTTTTACTTTTCCAAACTTTTTATCATAAATCTTTTACTACTGGTATTTTTTATTTCTTTTGGACCACGACAATAGAAAAAAACAATCCTGGACCAGAATGCTCCCTTTTGCTTAGATTTTTTTATGGAAAACCTAAACAAAAGTAAAAACAGTAGATGTATCACCCTTATGATGTTAAATATAATAATGGAAGATGTGACATCATAAATTAAAATCATTAAATAATTAATAACAAAAGGAACTGAAAATTGGTCCCATGATGAAATAGTATGGACGTTGGAAAGTCATCTCTCTAGTACAAAGGCTTTGGTGATTTGTGAACGTACGGTGGAGGGGGTGGCGAGCTGTAAACATATGGTGGTGGTGGAGACTTGTAAATTGGCGAAGGAGACGAGTATGGAGGTGGTGGAGATTTATAAACATATGGTGGAGGCGGTGGAGACTTGTAAACGTATGGTGGAGGTGGTGGAGAGGTGTAAACATATGGCGGAGGCGGTGGAGACTTGTAAACGTATGGTGGAGGTGGTGGAGAGGTGTAAACATATGGCGGAGGCGGTGGAGACTTGTAAACGTAGGGTGGAGGTGGTGGAGAGGTGTAAACATATGGTGGGGGTGGTGGCGATTTGTAAACTTATGGTGGGGGTGGTGGAGAGGTGTAAACATATGGTGGGGGTGGTGGAGACTTGTAAACGTATGGTGGAGGTGGTGGAGAGGTGTAAACATATGGTGGGGGTGGTGGAGACTTGTAAACGTATGGTGGAGGTGGTGGAGAGGTGTAAACATATGGTGGGGGTGGTGGAGACTTGTAAACGTATGGTGGAGGTGGTGGAGAGGTGTAAACATATGGTGGGGGTGGTGGAGACTTGTAAACGTATGGTGGAGGTGGTGGAGAGGTGTAAACATATGGTGGGGGTGGTGGAGACTTGTAAACGTATGGTGGAGGTGGTGGCGATTTGTAAACATATGGTGGGGGTGGTGGAGACTTGTAAACGTATGGTGGAGGTGGTGGAGACTTGTAAACATACGGTGGAGGCGGTGGAGATTTATAAACCGGAGTAGGAGATGAATATGGAGGAGGTGGAGATTTGTAGACGTATGGCGGAGGTGGAGGAGAACTGTAGACATATGGTGGTGGTGGAGGTGATGCATAGTACTTTGGAGAATGGTAGTTTGGAAGTTTGGGTGACTTGGGTTCGTGATGTGGCGATTCATAACCATGGGTTGGTTCCTTAGGCGGTGGCGGCGAAGCATAGACATATGGCTCATAAGCGGCCGTCGCAGTTGCTGCGATGGTAATCACTATGGCAAAGAGTAGAAGAGGGCGCAGCCCCATCGGCTTATGAATTCCCATGGCTAAAATGGGCTCAAGAAGTAGAAGTAAAGAATTCCCTTTTGATATGGAGTAGCTGAGGTTCTCAGCCATTTATATAGTACTCTCTTGTGACATGTCTGTGCGTTTCCACTAACTGTATTATAACAGCTTAGAGACGTTGTTTAGTTGTGGAGAACATGTTTATATGAAACGTGACTGATTGTCTTCAGCAAAAGTCAAACATAAATAAACTTTGGTTTTCTTCTATTACATCTATGTTTGTTCTAGTCCATGGACACTTCACTTATATTCTGTGATTCAGTATTTTAATGTATCTGGTTATCAGTTTAATGAGTAAGGGTAAAAGAAAGACCTAAACTCAAAGTAGATGATTATGTCAATACTTTGATCTACCACTAAAATCACTTACTTTCCAATTAGTAAACACAAATTGCACATCTTTTTCTACTATATTTTAGATCATATGACATCATTTTTACTCAAAAGTAATAGAAGTCCCCGTTGTGTTACAAAACTTACTATATAGCAACTCATACTTGAAAACATTTTGTTGCTTCCGCAATTGCTGTCTCACCGGTCTGCACCACAAGCGTAAACCTATTGTATGCAGCTCAAGCGCCGGCCTAATCTTCTACAATTTTTTCGGACACAATACCCACTTCTTTTCTTCCTAAATGACTATAGGTTTCATAAAACTCTCATCTTTTATGATTTGTAATCTTTTTCTTTTCGGAAAAATTTAGATTTCTACACCCTCTCATTTAATCCGTTGTTCATCGATTATCACTAGAAAAGGGTTTATAATTAGCAAATCATCCTTCATCTCACGAGTGTGAAGACTGGAATTTTTCTAACATATTACTTGGGTTCCCCTCTGTTTAAAGGTCGGGCTAAAGATCTCATATTTTCAACCTCTTTTTGAAAAAGTTAAAGTTGCTGCTATGCTTTCTCCTGCTCGTAAAGTTGGTCTAATCAACTCTATATTGTCCTCAATCTCTAATCATACTCTCTCGGTTCTTCGTGTCCCCAAAAGTGTTTTGAGCTTTCTATCGAGGTCTCGTATGGCAGTCATAATTGGATATCATGGCCATAGTAACAAATCCTAAAAAAGAATGCCGACTTGGTATTACTTCTTTGTTTGACACGATGAAAGCTTTGCATTGTAAGATGGCTTAAAACTTCATGAAAGGTCAAGGTCTATACTCTCAATTTACGATAAATAAATTACGAATCTGGGATTTGGCATCGTTTTCCGGCATATCTAAACACAGCCGATTATTCTTAATCGTGTTGATAAAGTGTCTCAGTTTTCAGCTTGACGTTTGGGTAAAGTCGAGATATCATTTTTGGCATTCTAGATGGTTGTCTGATAAATTAAAATATGAAGAGGATAGTCCTAAATGGTTGAGGTCTTACCGGGATAAATATCATATACAAACGTACAAATTCAATTAATAGTTAGAGAAGTATCCTCCATATAAACGGGAGATCTGTATTTTGTAACACGGTATATATAAAGGTACAAATTCAATTAATAAACGCTTCATTACTATTATCTTCACTTTTTCACTCTCTATCTCTGTATATCTTGTCCTTAAGAAAATACTTAAGCTTCAAATAAATTAATCTCCGCTTTGACAAGGCTGAGCGATCACAAAATAACAACATCAATTGACACCGTATGTGGAAACTCAAAAGGTCTTGTTTCTGATAATGGAAGAGTTTCGTTATTCAAGGAGATTGATAACGTCTTATAATGTTATTTTCGGAAGGTTTTGGTTATAAAGAATGCATGCAGTAATCTCTATTTTCCATCAATGCTTGAAATATGTTGTGGGAAATAATGTAGGGACAGTCAGGAGTACCCACAAAATGGAAAGAGAATATTATCGTATCGCTTTATCATCTAAGAAAATTTGGGGAAGTGAATCAGAAAAAGAATAACAAGTAATGTTGTCTTCCTCGGAATCTAATCCTGTTGATGATCCGAGGGAGGCCCTTGGTCTCTTCGTCCCTGATGAAAGCTTCGAGGATTATATCTTTCCAAGTGGGAAAACTTTAAAAATTAGAAGAAAATTTTCTTCGATCTTGAGAGAAAATTTAATTCAATTTTTGTCCACTAAGCTAGATATGATTGCATGTCGTACCAAAGATGTGACCTGTGTACTTATGGATAGTATCTGTCACATATTTTAAATCAAAAGCAATGAGCATCCGATCATTTAAAATAGAAGGCCTTTTTCACAGGTAGATCGGTTATCCAGAGTTGGGAAAATACGAGAATCTCAATATCCACTCTGGACAGCTAATCCGGCCTTGGAAAACAAGAAAAATGGCAAGTGGCGTATGTGCATTAATTTTACTAACTTATATAGAGTATGTCCAAAATATCATTTATGAGTTCCTCAAATAAATTAGTTAGTGCATTCCACATCAAGGAACAGGTTACTTTATTTTATGGATGCCTATGCGGGATATAATCAAATTAAAATGGATCTGAGGGATAAAGAGAGTACTTCGTTCATTATTGGAAGAGGGTCGCATTGCTATAAAGTAATGCATTTTTTACTAAAAATGCAGGGAAAACTTATCGCCGATTGGTAAATAAAACTTTTGAAGCTCAGATCAGTGAAAATGTTGAAGTGCATATTAATGAAATATTTGAGCAAACTTTTGCTAACTTAAAAAGGGTCAATCTAATGCTAAACCCAGAAAAATGTATGTTTGGAGTCTGATCGGTAAAACTTATTTGATACATAGTCAGTGGACGAGGGATTGAAGCTGACCCTGTAAAAGTAAACGCTCTAAGTACTATCGCACCTCCTCAAACTATCAAGGAATTTCAAATCTTGACAGGACGATTGGCAGATTTGAATAGATTCATATCTCGTTCATCAGATAAATGTTCTCCTTCATTAACAAAATAAAGATGACGACTGAAATAGAAATATGCTAGAAATATTTGAGTTGTCATAGTACATTTATCATCTAGTTGTCATCTTTATTTTGTTAATAAAGCAGATAAATATTTACCCCTACATTTATTTATTTACCTTATCGATCCAATTTGAATCCCTCATCAAGAATATGTCTCCGCGGTAATTTACCTCATTAAGAATGTATGTTGTCATCCTAATACTTATCATTTTTTTTTTAACAAAGATGACCTTATATAAGAAATTTTGTACTAAGAAAAATCAACCATTATTGTAACTTCTAATCATTATTGTTGGGATTTTGTTGTCCGAACTTTATGGCCTAATTTATATTACTAGCTTTTGAATTTATTGATCAGTGATTTGATTTATAGTCAGAATTTTTATTGTCCATCATGATGTCCTAGGATGTGTGGCCTATTAACCTCAATAGATATGGAGTTTGACTTAAAGTCATATTTTGTAAGGCATTATTATCGGATTTTTATGATATTTATTGCATGACTTCTGATCATTTAAAGCCTTGGTCTGACTTAAAGTCATATTTGTATTTTTTTTAATATATATTCATTTAACCTTCAATGACTCCCTTATGTAATGTTTTACTTAATCAAATCATTCGGAAAATAACCAAATACTCTTTGATTATTTAATTTTATTGGAATAACTTAGTTTATTACCTACTCGAATATTTATTGTAGCTCGTTTAATTTCCAATTTGATTCGTTCTTGTAGCTCGACTAATTGATTATTTTAACTATTAGTTTATTTAATATTTTTGAGACTATTTAGAAATTTATAACATTGAGAACATGTAATGATCCCTTGATACTTAGAGTTTGTTAGTCCTTTGAATTTTAGTGTCGTTATTGATCATCTTTCAAACCTTTATGTCACTTGAAAAAAAACATTTAAGGGAAAAAATTCTTAATGGCAAAAACATTGTATTAAAAAAATTATTTGTATCTTTCAAACCATTGGTTTTGTTCTTTAAGACGAATAATAGTAGACCCATGAATTTTATTGTTTTGACCAGTCCCAGATAAACTTGTCTCAGATATCGCATTATCAAGTAGTACATATCTCACATCTCTATATTACATCATGTCTTGCCTCACATCTATCTAGTAGTACATATCTTGCATTTCTATATTACATCATGTTGTGTCTCACATCTCTCTATTACTTCATCATTTATCTTTTATCTCTCGTCTCTCGTATTTTCTTTCATGTTTCAACTACATCATGCCTTGTCTTGTATATCTCTAGTAGTACATATCTTACATCTTTCTATTACATGGCATTTTGTCTCGCATCTCTGTCGTAGTACATGTCTCGTATCTATCTATTACATCATGTCTTGTCTTGTATCTATCTATTAAATCATGCCTTGTATCTCGTCCCTCGTATCTAATTTCGCTCTCTAGTTTTTCGTCTCTCATCTCTGGGTTTGTTTTGCATCTCTCTATTGCACCATGCTCAGTTAGGGTAGTCTTACGTCTCACATTATTAAGTAGTAAATATCTCGTATTTCTCTATTATATAATGTCTTGTTTTGTATCTTTCTATTGTATCATATATTTTCTTTCGTCTCTTGTTTTTTGTATCTCGTCTTATAATGCATATCTTTATTACATCATGTCTTGTTTCGTATCTCTATATTACTTCATACATTTCTCGCATATATCTATTATATTATTCGTTGTATATACACCTGTATTTATTGTATTTATATTGTCACATTTTGTAACATCTTTGAATCGTTGATAACATCATCAAAATGTGTAAAAATATCCTTAAAAAAACAAACCTATATTTATTCTTTATCTATTGTTTCCTCTGATTATAAGTTGAGTTGATCATGGTTCACTTCCGTACCTTTTTCTCGCATTTTGCCACCTCTCCATTTCCTCTTCGACGTTTGCCAGATAGTTGTCTTCTCTCTGCTTTTGATATTTGCTCAATTCATTTCTTTTCTTAGTCTTCCACTTTAAAAGCATCTTGCTTTTAATTCGCCTGTGTAAAGTTGCCACGTCTTCTAGGAGTAGTTTGGCTGGCATATAATATATCGGTGGCTGTGCTTTAGTCTCTAGTCTTAAAACAGATTAATATACACCGTTTTGAGACAACAGGGATAATGCTCAATTCTCAGATCGATTTATTAGGTAATAGAGAGACTATTAAATAGTCCAAAGTTGAGTAGACAAAAAGACAGCACAAAGTGAAACGACAATGTGAAAAAGAAACGGACAAATTCAAAAGACAGAATTAAAGTTTGAGATTAAATGCAACACTCTCCCTCCTAATCTCAACCTCGTTTACTCAAGTTTTTGACTCCCAATAGTTTCCTCATGTTTTCAAACTTGACAGTAGCTAGCCCCTTTGTCAAAATATCTGCTCTTTGATCGTTGCTGCAAACATGTTTCAAGACAACTTCTCCTCGCTCTACGCATTCCCTGATAAAGTGAAACCTTATGTCGATATGCTTGCTTCTACCATGGAACATAGGATTCTTAGCCTGGTCGATTGCAGATCGATTATCTATGCATAAAATCACTGGGACAACAGCTTCATGTATTATCTGACTAAGAGTATTTCTAAGCCAAATACCTTGGCAAACTGCTACGGTAGCAGCCATGAATTCAGCTTCACATGATGATAGAGCAACACACTTCTGTTTTTGTGAGACCCAAGTGATAATACTCTCATTCAAGTAAAAAACTATGCCTCCTGTGCTCTTTCTATCTTCAATTTGTCCACCCAAGTCACTGTCTGAAAACCCAGTTAACACATTATTGCCAGTATTATTTGTATACATCAACCCGTGTTGTATAGTTCCCTTAACGTACTTGAGTATTCTTTTCACTGCATCCTGGTGCCTTTTTGTTGGTTTTTCCATATATCGGCTGACAATACCCACTGAGTATGCGATATATGGTCGCGTATGAACCAAGTATCGTAGACCCCCTACCATACTCTTGTAGTCCGTAGCATTGACCAACTTTGTTGTCTCGTCTCGATCAAGCTGTTCCTTTGGATCCATTGGATACTTCGTCGGATTACAATCTGCCATGCCTGCATTTTCCAGAATTTTTCGTGCATAACCTGCTTGTTTTAATTCGATATATCCTTCTCCTTGTTCAACTTCTATTCCCAAGTAGTAGCTGAGCTTTCCTATGTCACTCATCTCGAACTGAAGCTTCATCTGGTTCTTGAAATCCTTGATTGCTAAGACACTCGTGCCTGTTACCAGAATGTCATCTACGTATACTGCAATAACCAAACTGTTTTCTCCCTCCTTCCTTGTGTATACAGCATGCTCGTACGGACAACGAGTAAATCCAAGCTTTATAAGACATGAATTCAGTTTGGCGTACCAAGCACGAGGCGCCTGACGAAGTCCATACAAAGCTTTAGACAATTTGTACACTAGGTGCTCTTGTCCCTTTTTTTCAAATCCCTCTGGTTGGGCAACGTATACATCTTCCACTATATCTCCATTCAAGAAGGCCGTCTTTACGTCGAGATGGTGCACTTCCCATTGATTTTTAGCTGCCAAAGCTAATAGCAACCTCACTATCTCCAACCGAGTAGCTGGTGCGTATACTTCATCAAAATCAATGCCATGTTCTTGTACATAACCCTTTGCTACGAGGCGTGCCTTGTATTTTACCACCTTCCCGTTGGCATCCCTTTTTAATTTATAGATCCATTTCAGACCTATGATCTTCTGTCCAGGTGGTAGACTCGTCAATTTTCCATGTATCATTTGCCTCAATAGAATCCATCTCCTGCCTCATTGCTTGCCTCCAGTTGACATCTTTTGCTGCCTGTGTATTGTTGACAGGTTCATCTACCCCCATGAGCCACAATTCATCTTCATCAAGCTCTATTTCCTCTGTGACATTGTAAATTTCATTCAAAGGTCTGAATCTTTTTGGCTCTGTGCTATCATCGTAATTATCTCGATTGATTCTAGAAGCAGACGACTGAGAATGTGGAGTGGATACCTGAGTGTTACTGTAGTTTTCATATCCAACAGAGGACTGAGAAGCCTCAGAAGCCCGCGACTGTGGTGTTGACGTCTGGGTGTTATTGCCACTATAGTTGTGGTCATCATACTCCACGATTTCGGTCTCATCTTGACCTGTTTCATCAACCTCGGGCATACTTGCCACAATAAAACTCTCCTGTGTCTCCTCCCTATCTGCAATCATACTCCACGGCCATTGCTTCGTTTCTTCGAAAATGACATCACGGCCATTGCTTCGTTTCTTCGAAAATGACATCACGGCTTATATGTATACGATCTTCCTTGGGATCATATAAACGGTATCCTTTAGTTCCAGGCTCTCTCCCCAAATTAACTAACTTTTTACTGCGATCATCCAGCTTTGTGTTGTGCACACTTGGAGTTTTCATGTGCGATAAGCACCCAAAGACCCGTACATGACTTATCTGCGGTTTCCTTGTTGTCCATGCTTCATACGGCGTCTTACCTGTCAATGCTCGCGTGGGTAGTCTATTGAGGATATATACCGAGTTTCTGACTGCTTCAGCCCACATCTTTGATGGCAATTGCATTTCCTTAAGACTGCTTCTAGTCATCTCCACAATAGTTCGGTTTCGATGCTCTACCACTCCGTTTTGTTGCGGAGTGTAGGGTTTCGTGAGGTGTCGCTCAATTCCTGCATTCTCACAGTATTCTTTACACTCATTAGAATTGAATTCACCTCCTCTGTTAGTTCTCAGCACCTTGATTCTTTTCTCTGACCCGTTCTTAAACCAATACACGAAACTTTTTGAATGCTTCGAATGCCTCATCCTTAGTTCTTAGAAAGTACACCCACATAAACCTGCTAAAGTCATCAACTAACAAAAAGAAATATCTGTATCCAGAGGTAGTAGTTGGAGATATCGGACCGCACAGATCACCATGTATAAGTTCTAGTACCTTTTTTGCACTAAACTTGGATTTGGCTGGAAATACCTTCCTGGTTTGCTTTCCCATTAAGCACCCATCACACACGACATTTGGTTTTATTATCCAGGGCATTCCTTCTACCATCTGGTGCTTAGACATGAGAGCCATGGCTTGATAATTGACGTGCCCAAGACGGGCATGCCATAATCTCGTGATGTCATCCGCTTTAGTCATCAGGAATTCCTCTTTGTTAGTCTCAATAATAATTTTGTAAAGTCGATTGGCAGATCGTTTTAACTTCATCAATAATCTGTCTTTGTTGTCGTAGATCCTCAGAAATTCTCCCTTGAGTTCCACATTATTTCCTTCTTCAGAAATCTGTCCCAATGATATAATGTTATTACGTAGACTAGGTATATAATACACCTCTCGCAACATCTTTTCTTCTCCATTTTTGCACAGTAATATCACGGTGCCCTTTCCTTTTATCTCGACTTTTGAACCATCTCCAAAACGCACTACACCAGATATACTCTCATCCAGTTCTGCAAATTTTTCTTTAAAACCTGTCATATGACTGCTTGCACCATTGTCCAGGTACCAGACATTCGATTCGCCTGCACATTCTCCATGTCTTGGAAATTGAGTAGATAGCAATTTGTCCTCATTCAAGAGAAGCTTTGACGAGTCTTTATCATGTTTGGCCAAGAGTAGGGCCATTTCATCATCTTCCATCGCAGCCAAATTCGCCTCCGCTTATTGTGTTTCCTTGTGTTTCCTTGGTTTCCTGCATTCTGAGGCGAAGTGACCATAGATATTACAGTTGAAGCATTTGATAACACTCTTGTCAAACTTTCCATGGCCTCTCTGCCTTGTGGATCTGTCACCATTGTTTCGCCTCAGCCATTCTTCACGCGTCAATAGAAGCTTTTTGTTGGCTCCTTCTCGTTTAGCCCATTCCTCTTCTGTGAACATGAGTTGAATCTCTTTTGTTTCTGTCCTTCCTTTTACTCGTTCTTCATGTGCCTTGAGTGAACCCACAACTTCTTCGACAGTCATGCTCTCGATGTCTCCAAATTGCTCCAGTGTTGAAGTTATCTGTAGGAATCTGGCAGGGACAGCACGCAGAAGTTTCTTTATGACGTATGATTCTTCTATCGTTTCCCCCAAAGATCGAATATTTGTAACGAGGCTATTCATTCTCATGTGAAAATCTTCAAATTTTTCATTGTCACCCATATTCAGCATTTCGAATTCAGATTTTAGGGTCTGAATTCGTGCCTTCTTTGCTTTGTCTGCACCTTGGCATAAGGTTCTTATCATATCCCAGGCGTCCTTCGTTGTTCCCTTGTTTATAATTGAGAGCAATACATCTTCGGTAATTGCCTGATACACCATTGTTTGCGCTATCTTATCTGTCTTCTCTTCGACAACAACATTGGGATCTTTTGGCTCTACTGCATTCCAGACCGCTTGCGCTTGCATATAAACTTTCATTTTGATAGCCCAAGCCGTATAATTACTTCTATCCAACATTGGGTAGCTCAGGCCGTACGAACCTCCTTTTCCTTTGTTCACCTCCATCGTTAGTGAAACAAATACGTCTGCCAAGACCTTCAGGCTCTGATACCAGATCTAGTCTTAAAATAGATTAATATACACCGTTTTGAGACAACAGGGATAATGCTCAAGTCTCAGATCGATTTATTAGGTAATAGAGAGACTATTAAATAGTCCAAAGTTGAGTAGACAAAAAGACAACACAAAGTGAAACGACAATGTGAAAAAGAAACGGACAAATTCAAAAGACAGAATTAAAGTTTGAGATTCAATGCAACATAGTCCTTATAAACTTGTTAAGTTTCTTTCGGTGCTCACACCACCCAAGATAATCCTTTTCCAGCAGATTTTCTTCTTCTTTTGCGGCAACACGAGCTCTCCGAGTCAGATCTCTCCTCCGCTCTTCCGCTATTATTTGTTCAAGCTCTTGTTGCCTCACTTTTTCACTTTCTTCACGTGCTCTTTCCTCGGCTCTTTGCAGAGTATTTCTATCCTTTGGCAAGACCGTAGCAAGAGCCTCTGCCAATACTTCACTATCCTTCTTGGACCAACCACTATGATACGCCCTAACATCCTCTTTCGTCTTGTCTTCCTCATCCTCAATGATTTCACCCTCCTCTATTGCTACAACAATAGATGACAATCTTCTTTTCGCAGGAGTTTCATCTTCACCATCAGTCCTATCTGCTTGGCGAATTAAGCCCCTAGCGCTAACACTCCCTCTATTGACACCCATGTCGCGTGGACGGCCGCCCGCTACCAAACCACCTTTTGCCAGTCCTCCTCGACGATCTCGACGCCTTTCTGTACGCCGACGATGGTGCTGGTCCATCTTTCTAGAGAGATCTTGCTCCGTTTTCTTCATAACCTATATAAAGTTTCTTCTCTTAAATGCTCCCTCATTTTCATCTTACGGTTTGAAAGGTATGTACTTTTAGGTATGCGAGAATGATTTGGCATTTGATAAAACATGGGTATTTAAGATATTATGAAAATGATGGATATTAGATATGAGTTAAGTATTATATTTAGGTACTAGACATTTATTATTAATAGTTGTGGTATTATGTGGCAATAAAATTTGGTCTGGATATCTCTGGGTGTAATACCCTAAAAAAAAGATAACAAAACTGGAATCATGAATCACAAATTCAAAGCGCGAATCATGAAGGGAAAATAGTGATGTACAGAGCATGAAGTGTGAATCATGAAACAAAGTTTATTAAAAAAAATCCAAAACGTGAATCATGAATGAGGAAGTGCAAAACAAAAGTTATTTTAAATGGTTTGGCGTGTAAAAAATTTAAAGAATAAAAATAAATATTCATGGATTTACTGTACTTTATTTTAAAATAACAAAACTAATGGTATATTTGGATATTTTTTCAAATCTACATTTTGAAAGACACAAACTTTTTATAAAATAAGTATTTTTTATGAACGAAAAAAAATTTCTCTTTGTCTTTAATTTTTAAACTTAAATACTGTTTTTAGTATAAGATGTGTTTTAAACAACTAATACTTGATAGTTCCAACAATATCTTAGTGGGATTATATGTCAAAGCAATGTTTGTAAGAGGGTATTTTTAGAGGGAGAAACGAGATTAGTAGATAAAGAAAGTGACAAATAGAATAATAAAGTAATGATTGATTTAATGATTGACTTATTTCCCAAAAAGAGATATTGTTTTATATATTACAAGTGGTTTTACATATTTACCTCCTTTCTTATTGTAACTTTACACCATATTACTTTCCTAATCCTAACAATAATTACTAGTTATTACACAAAGCACCCTCAATATTATATATTTGTTGGATTTTATACACTATATTTTATTAAACCATGTCAACTTCTTTATTTATCTAATTTAGCCTATACTTCCCAATATTGTATCCTCTTATAAGTAGTCCCCCACTCCTTGTGAAGATATTCAAAGAGAGACTAATCTATAAAATCAGATTTTCTCTCCTGTGTGCCTCCTTAGATTATTCTTCATTATGTCTCCCTGGATTATTTTTCCTTGCGTGTCTTCTCAGATTCATGACCTCGCTAACGGTAATAATTACTTTATATGTCAAAACACTTTTTGACTAATGACGCACGCGATTCTTCTGATCCACGTGTTAATTATTTTCTAACCCACAGGGTACTCTATCATAATTCATGAGGTCACTCCTCGAAAACCTTTATCAAAAGCAGTCCCTCGGTCCTCATCAGAAGAAGATGTTATTACTACAGGTAAATCTGTGGGAATCATCCCCTCGAATCCATCCTAGATGAGAGAAAGGAATTTGGTTGGTGAGCTCGAGGACAATCAAGAGGAAAATATAGTTTTGGATGCTCAACCAATCAGAGCTATTGTTGCGCTAACCTCCCAAGTCGGACCTTCCAGACCAATTTCGCGCACATCAGCCCCTAGAGTGAAGCTGATACAAGTTCTTCTGTCCAGTAAGTGACCAAAACAATGAATAGTAAGGATGACATCGAACTACCCTCGAACATTAAGGCTATTCTAGGAAATAATTTACCGAAGGTCGAGGCTGAGCATATTTTAGTGCTGCACAAAATTAAATACAAGTATTTTTAACCGTCCAAGGAGGCCAAGCTTGGAGATAGATGGGGAATTCCATACTCCATTCAAACTCCTTTATCAGTTCGGGACCACCAACTAATTTTCTATTTAAAGATCCTCAACTAAGGTCTTCGATTCCTACTAAACCCTGCTCTAGTGAAGTATTTTGAATTGATAAACTTGTATTCGACTGAAGTCGGTCCAAAAATGTGGTTCACGCTGATGACTTGTATCATGGCTTCTTAGATCTCTAAGATTGGCTTCTTAATGGAGTAATTTGTCGGACTGATCAGAGTTGCCAAGAACCCTCACTTTCCCTTATACTCATTAACTCTAGGAGGAAGTTCAAGACAGTGGACGACCTCTTAGAGGTCGACAAGAAGTCGAAACAAAGATTCTTCTTCATCTTTAGATTGTGGAAGACTGGTGTCAGAAACTCTGTTGAAAGACCCCATCGGCTCACTTTAAAATAGACTGGCTGAGGTACTAATTTTTACCTTTACTTTATTTTATTTATTTGATCTATTTTACCACACGTTTCTTGGGGGACATCAATAAAGGAGATCTCCAAACCATTGGGGAAAAATACCAAAGAAGCTAGTTGGATCTTTGCACGGTTAAGGGTCTTGGGGTAACACCTCTTGGTCCAACGAATTCCACAGATGCTTCACTCCATCAAATTTGGCCAACATCCATTTTTGGAGGGCCGACTTGACTAAGGCAAAGTCTCTATAGGAGCTCATGGTGCCTCCCTCGCAAGATGACGTACTTAAGCAACTGGAAGCTTCTAACAACCTTGTATTTCTTCCTACAAAGGCATGGGCTCCAAGTCATCGAGACCTCAAAAACAATATGGTCAAAGAAAAGAATGTAAATATTGGGACCAAAGCCAATGAGGGCATAAGGCTGAGTTTGAAATTGAAGAAGTTAATCCCACCGGGAAAAGTCACTCCAACTGTGCGAGTATCCACTACCCCCAATTGTATCTAGCAGAACTATGGTAGTCATCGATAAACTGTAAGTAGTCGAGGTTTATATTGTTGCCCGACTTGTTTGCTAAAATGTTACAACCAAACAAGTGCAACAAATAACCTGTCATAGCTTGGCGCACACCACAATCAGTGATGGAATCATAAAAAACTCAGCCTTACAGAACGTCCTCTTCAGCCAAGCGAGGCGAGCATGCCTTCTACCTCCTCCCTTGTTTTCAGTAATTTTTGCCGCCAATTATTTTTAGTGACACATAGTAGGTGCGCGTAGGCCGCATTTCTTGCATCTGTAATAGCAAACTTAAAAATATCGTGGTTGACACCAACCACTGGAAGACTGATGATGACGTGTAAATCATCAAGTGTCAATGTCATCTCACCGAAAGATAAGTGAAAGGTATTGGTTTTTGGATGCCACCTCTCTAAACAATCTTCGAGTATATGGATGTTAGTAGACCAACGTGCTAGGAACTCCAAAATGGGTCCAAAAAAAATACCCATAACCTCATCTCGAATGCGGGTTTGGTCTGTAAGATCCCACCTATAATGTGTTTGGTACATAGCGTAGCAACGCATATGTACACTCGTCTAAAAATAAAAAGATAATATAAAAGTATTAAACATGCATGTTTTACCAATACAAAATTCCAACCTAAACCAATAAGTATAACAACCAATGCATTTAACCTAAAATAATAAGTATAACACTAAAAAACTTACGTTATTTTTAAGAAACTAGTAGCACTATAAGCATCTGCTATTAACACGAAATTCTAACCTAAACTAATAAGTATAACAACGAATGCATTTAAACTAGTAGTACGAAATTCTTATCTAAACTAACTATTAAACATGCATATTTTACAAACACAAAATAGTATGTCCAAATTTAAAAAATATACATCTAAACCATAGATACTTACGTATCCTAACAAATACAACTAACTATAATGATAAAAAAACAGAAAGATAGGAAAATTTGATTTTTTTAACATAACCTAAAACTCTAAATATCACTAAAAATATCTACCTAAATTAAATAATATATACACATGTGAGTAGAGAAACCATACCTTCACAAGACTGTAGAGTTGGATTCGAGACAACTAAAGTTTTTAAAAATTCAAAGTTGAGAGGTTTAGGGTTTTGAATAGAGTGTTTGACTGAAATAAGAAATAAGGATGAATATATATGAGTGATATAACTGTAAATATTGAAGGTCTCGTTTTAAAAATTAGAGATATCATTATAAAGGGATTGCATTATAAAAAAAATGGATCTCAATTTAGCCTAACCTTTATTTTTGTTGTTAAATTTTAATTTTAGGTTAATTTACAGTAACCATTTAATACAATATTTATCATCATCAAAGTTCTTTAGTAATTTAAGTTTTGCTAAATTATGAATCATCTCGATTTAAATTAGTATCCACAGACAACAAAGGTTAGTTCGAAACATTTCCAATTGTTTTTTTGTTTTTTTATGTATTTGTTTTTTAAATTTATCATACTTTTCAAATCATAGTTTCAAAAATATATCCGAAAATATCATTTGTTTTGTTTTTTAAGACGAATAAAACTAAAAGCATGAACGATTTTTTTTTTTTTGCAAAATTACATGTAATTTGGTTACGGAAAAAAAAATTGTTGTTTAGTTGTGAAATTATCTGGGATAAGCTAGTATTTACACATAACACATGTTAGTTCAAAACAGTTCAAATTGTTTTTTATTTTATATATATATATATTAAATATCATATTTCTCAAATTATAATTCCAACAACATATTCAAAAATATCATTTCGTTTTGTTTTTTAAGACGAACAAAACTAGAATAATGAAATATTTTTTTTTATGTTTTTGTAGTTGCAAAATTACATGTAATTTGGTTGTAAAAGAAAAGATTATTATTATTTGCGAAAGTGGATGAGGATAAATTAGTATATACACATAACACATGTTTGTTCGAAACATTTCTAATTTTTTTTTGTTTTTGTTTTTATCTGTTTTTATTTATAAAAAAATTTATTATACTTTTCAAATCATAGTTCCAAAAAAATATCTGAAAATATCATTTGTTCTGTTTTTTAAAACAAGCAAAGCTATAATCATGAGAGATACTTTTATTTAATTTTCTTTTAGTCGCAAAATTACATGTAGTTGGGTGTCAAACAAACTTTTTGTAGTTGAAAATATACGTGTATTTTTGTGGTGGAGATGGAGTTGCGCAATTACGTGTAATTGAGTTGCGAAATCAGTCTGAAAAAACAATTGTTGTTTAGTTGTGGAATTGCAAAAAAACAATTGTTGTTTAGTTGCAAAATTAAGAACAATATGGTTGCGAATTTGATCTTGAAAAAAAAATACTCTAACATATCACTCGTGAATTTCGTTCTGTTCGTCTTTAAAAAATAAAATATATATATGTTTTTAAATTTTTTTAAACTATGATTGAAAAAATATATAGTTTTGAAAGTACTTTTAAAAGTATTGTTGGAGAAACTTATGACCTGAGTCATTTTTATTAAATTTCAAAATTTAAATGATTATCAGATATTTAATAATTAATATATAGTCGAATGGTTATCAACACTTACCCTTAATTTTATATTAAATTTTAAAAATTTAAAAAACAAAATTAACATATAATAGTTTAGGATTTAAATGTTCAATAATATCTCCTTACATTGATTGGTTAGGGTTTTAAATCATGGTTTTTTACCTTTGTAAGAGTTTCTCTTTCAGTTTAGTTCACTAGAACTATTTTTAATTTATAATTACTATTGAATTTGTTTTAAAATATAATTATGAGTACATTCAAGTATGATTAGATTGATAAAATAATTACGATATTCTGGATAATTTATTTATTAATTGATAAAATTTAATTCAAGAAAATAAAAAATTAAAATTATATAAAACAATATTACATATGATTTAAAAAAGGGTTAGGCTAAAATAAGACCTGTTTTTTTTATAACGAGACCCGGTTATAATGAGACCCGGCTTTACTATAACGAGACTCCGATTATTTACAAAATTGTCATTCATATAGATACCAAAAACCCTAAATCTGTTCCTCTTTCTCCTCTTCCAAACCCTAACTCTCTCTAGCCTCATAAAACCCTCAATTTTTTAAGCGATTTGTTTTCAAATCCAACGCCAAAAAGCTGTTAAGGTAAACATTCTCTACTTGTTGGTGCAATTTTTTTTTAATTTCCATGGTTTTTTTTAAAGATATTTAGTGTTTAAGTTTCTGGTAGAAAATCGAATTTTTATGTATTTGGAGTTGTTTTGTTCAATTATAACTGCATCTATGTGTTTAGTTAGGAGATTAGGATCATCTAGGGGTGTTTTATTTGGGATTTGGAGTTGATTTGGGTAGTTTTTGGTTGATGCAGGGGGGTTCGGCTACTTGGTATTTCCACGCATGTTCGTGCGTGGAAATACCGGATGCACGCACGAACATGCGTGCATCTGGTATTTCTACGCAAGAACATGCCTCCGCGCCCACGTTCTTCCGCTACAGATACAGACCCAGATTCAGTTCATGAGACGGAGTAGCTTGTACGTGGTGAGACGTCTCGGAGCGTCCGCTGCCGAACTAGAGGGGCATTACAGGTCGTCGATGTCCCTGTTCATCGTCACTTATCTACGGACCAGCGGTTCCGTAGATATAACCGTCACGTGGTAGACCTTTACTCGATATTCCATGCCTACAAAGAGCATGAGGCTTACAGCGTATTCAAAGGCGATGTAAGTTTTTTAGTTTTAATTTACTTTTTAAAGTTATTATTATCAGAGGTAATTTGGTATGTGATATAGTTATAGGTTTATTTGTTTTCTATTGCATTCGATTGGTTATCCGTTTGGTTTTAACAGTGTCAACTGCATTGGATTTGTTATTGGTTTGTGTTATAATTTTTATTTCTTAGAAAATTTATTAGTTTAGGTAAGAATGAATTTATATCTTATTAAACTTATTCGTTATTGGTTTATCTTATATGTTTGATTTATTATTTGATTTATTCGTTATAGGTGTATCTTATATGTTATACGTGTGATTTAAATTATTGGTTATTAGTTTATCTTAGTTGTTATACTGCATATATATTGAGCATGTTCTTTGGAGAGAGAAGTGGTAGGGAAAGAGAGGAGGAGAAGAAGAAAATGGATAGTTAGAAAAAATAATGGTTTTTATATGTGGGGGTATTTTGGTAATTTCAAGTTTTCAAAAAAAAATAGAAGTCTCACTATAAAGATAAAGGATCTCATTTTAATAGTACCTTTTAAAAAATTTATAAAAAAATTTGAATTAGTTGAGGCTTTATAAAACAATTCTGGTAATATTTTGTTGGTAGTAAGTATAGCTGTTATCGATCAAAGATTTTAATTAAACCGGATCGGACCTCTAACTTGTCAGTTCGAACCAGACCGAACTGATAAAAATTTCGATTCCATAAATCAGAATCGAACCGATATCGGTTCGTCGGACCGATAAAAACTTCAAAATTATTATAACTAAATTTTAAACTGATTTTATAATGGGCCACATTGTTTTAATTAATCTTTTACAAATTTCTGTAAGCCGAATATTATGGTTTATGTGTCTTTATATAGGATCAGGGCGTACCTCACCTTTTATTATAAAGACGGATGTGGGATTCGCTCTTTCAAAATGGGTGAAATCGATATTTATGCTTCACAGTTTTGACTATATACATTTAAAAAAAGTTCTCTCTATTTTCACACACGTTTGATAAAATTTTAAAGACGAGATTATAAGTGTCTAATTGTTCTAGAACCGCGGATAAAAGCTGGAGAATTATTAGTAAACTGGTGGGTAAACTGCAAGACTAGCCCGCAAACCGTTAGAACCGTTAGAACCGCAAACCGTTAGAACCGTAAACCGCGATTTATTTATAAATGTTTTAATTATTTTATAACCAAAATCATATCTTTAAGTTATATTTAAAAAATATTGAGATATTGTATATGATTATAAAATTATTATTACATTTTGGAATCTTAATTTGTTTTGGTTATTAATATGTTAAGTGTTGTAATTATTATATAAATCAAAATTTTAAATATTACTTAAGTTATTATTACATTTTGAATATTATTATTATGTTTTGGGATCCAATATTAGTAGTCTTGATATTATGTTATAAGCCAAAACTATATCTTATCATGTTAAAATATTACAAATTTTATGGTTATAATTTTAATATTACATTTCGATTACTATTGTGATTTGGTTATAAATATTACAGGTGTTTGTTATTATTTTTTAAACCAAAATCAGATTTTATCATGGTAAAAGATTACAAGTTATATTGTTATAATTTTAATATTACATTTTGAATATTATTATTGTGATTTGGTTATAAATATTACAGGTGTTTGTTATTATTTTTTAAACCAAAATCATATTTTATCATGGTAAAAGATTACAAGTTATATTGTTATAATTTTAATATTACATTTTGAATATTATTATTGTGATTTGGTTATAAATATTACAGGTGTTTGTTATTATTTTTTAAACCAAAATCATATTTTATCAGGGTAAAAGATTACAAGTTATATTGTTATAATTTTAATATTACATTTTGAATATTATTATTGTGATTTGGTTATAAATATTACAGGTGTTTGTTATTATTTTTTAAACCAAAATCAGATTTTATTATGGTAAAAGATTACAAGTTATATTGTTATAATTTTAATATTACATTTTGAATATTATTATTGTGATTTGGTTATAAATATTACAGGTGTTTGTTATTATTTTTTAAACCAAAATCATATTTTATCAGGGTAAAAGATTACAAGTTATATTGTTATAATTTTAATATTACATTTTGAATATTATTATTGTGATTTGGTTATAAATATTACAGGTGTTTGTTATTATTTTTTAAACCAAAATCAGATTTTATTATGGTAAAAGATTACAAGTTATATTGTTATAATTTTAATATTACATTTTGAATATTATTATTGTGATTTGGTTTTAAATATTACAAGTGTTGTTATTATTATTATTTTAATAAAAATGTTATCTTATAATTATTTGATAGTACAACTGTTGTTATTATAATAAAAGATAAAAGAAAATTGTTTATTTAGCCGTTCACAGTTTATACTCTTGCGCGAAGGAGTTGTACAAATGACTTCAAATTAAAATACAAAATCTAAATTACTTTTTTTAGTCTCTTGTCCCTAGCTACATTTTTAAGATGCAAAACTTTCTCAACAGTAACTGGAATTTGTAAAGGATCTGCCAAAACTTGTCCTCGAGTCTCACGAATAACCTTACTTAACGCAGCAGCAATCAAATCGACCATCTTTGTCTTCGTACTAAGACTTTGTTTAGGAACAGCGGTTTTAATCTTAGTTATAGTTAGGTTTTTGACACTTCGTGTCACCTTGTCGACCATTTTGGAACAAAAAGTTTGTTTGATGGTCTTACTCAAAGTCGTACGTGTAGTGGCAGGTTTGACGCTTCGTGTCTCCTTATCGAACATCTTGGAACTAAAAGTTTGTTTGACGGTCTTACTCATATTCGTAGGTGCAGTGGCAGATTTGACGCGTCGTGTGACCGGATCCCTCTCGGGTGGAGGAGACATCATAAAGGAAGAAAATTCCGAAAAATCAGTTTTCTTGGTTGCTTGTCCTATGTTGAAGCCATAAAACGCCATTGGAAATTTGAGATAATCACAAATAACAACTAATAAAAGCTAATAACAATTATTTTTCGAAAAAAAAATCTAACTATTTCGAAAGTAGAACTACAATATGTAAAATAAGAAAGTAAAGTTTTATAGAAATTCTTAAACTAGTAGAGAGATTTAAAGAGATGTAGAGTAGATTTAGAGAGTGTGTGAGTTTGGAGTTGGGGTCTCCTCTATTTATAAGGGAGACCCATAAAAAAATTCAAAAATTTCGAACTATTATTTTTATTAGAAGTTATTTAAATCTCTTTCAATTTCAATTTTTATTTTGTTATTCAAAGGAAATTTATGTCTATGCATATACTTATACAATTTTAAAAAATTTAAATTTATACTTCAAATATTGAATAGTTCGAAAAAATAGTCGTAAACTATTTAAATCATTTAAACATATACACTTCAAGCTTGAAAGATTTAAAGAACTACCTAATAATTTAAAATCAGAATACAATTATATGTCTAATAGGTATATATTATTTGATATGTACCTAATATTAAATAAAATATCTTAAATATCTAAATATAATCCAACAATATACAAATCATATTACAATTATATTGTTTACAATATCTTGTTTAAGACAATCAAATTATTAATTTTATAATCTTAAAAATATTTTCAATAATATTGAAAGTTGTAATCAAAATACAATTAGATTTATAAATTTTATTTAATATGTACCTAATTTTAAATAAAATATCTTAAATATATAAATTTAATCAAACATATCAAAATCATATTATAATTATTATTTTTAGAATGTAATGGCTTGATTATAGAATTTCGATTAAAATGATACAGTATTTAATGTAAAATACATTAAATAGCATAGTTAACTCGTTTATATTGTACATATCTGAATTATTGAAACTAGATTCAATTAACACTTACAAATTAATTTTAAATAATATTATAAAATACTTTGATGAACGGTGTCTAAATGGTTTTACATATCTGAATTATTGAAACTAGATTCAATTAACACTTACAAATTACTTTTAAATAATATTATAAAATACTTTGATAAACGGTGCCTAAATGGTTTTTATGGTGGCTAAACTGGTCCGTTAGAAATGCAGCTCGTTAGAACCGCAAACCGTCAGAACCGCATAAGTATTAAAATGCCAGAACCGCAAACCGCGATTCTATGTTAAACGGTTCTGACGGTTCGTGGTTTGAACCGTTTGACACCTCTAAACGTCTAGAGATCATTTTATTGGCTTTGAACAGTGAGTCGTCCCTCGACTATCGCGTTTGGTGGCAGATAGTCCCTGGACTTTCAAATGTCCGTTGGCAGTCCCTGGACTATCGCGTTTGGATAAAGTTAGTCCAGAGGATCCTCTGATCCACCAGATGCTGCCACCTGTCCACATACTCCCCAGTTTTTTGTGTGACCAGTAGTCCCTTGACTTTAGTTACTCTTTTGCCCTTTGACCAAAACCCTTGTTGGCATAGTTGTAGGTGAGATGGCAAATTTAAATACGTGGCACCTCCTATGTGTCATTTTTTAATTTAATCAAGTTAAATTAATAAATTTTTTTGGTTCAAAACTTGAAGGTGCATTCAAAATCATATAAAATTAAATTATTATTATTATTATTTTCGTAGCTCAAACCAAACTAATAAAGTCTGACTTAATTGTGTAACGATTCTAAACTCATTATAAAAAGAACAACTATTGAGTAAATTCTTTTATAGCTACAAAGCTTCTCTATCACTCATTATCCACCGCCACCAGCACTCGATGATCTCCTCCTTCGCAAGCTTGCATTTGCAGCTGCGCTTCCTCTCTGGGGTGCTCCTCCTACTCCCAAAACCATTTTTGTCTTTACGAAATAACAACCTCAGTCCAAGTTAAAGTTTCAACTGGAAAGCAAATGCCAATTTTGTTTTCTTCTTCTTTTTTCCAATTTAAGGTATATAAAATTAAATTATCCAAATACAAAAAGCAAATTTAAAAGACAGATCTGAATCCCAAGTTATAACTGAATAAAAGATCCGACTTCAAAACCAAAATAAACTTAAAAAGCAACTGACTTTGAATTTAAAACCTAAGCTTGGTAAAGAACCACCTGTTCTTTCTGGACTTAAACCGTTTTTCGAACTTCGCCTTGGCTTCCTTAAGGGAGGTCACCTTCTTGTCTTTAGGGTTTGGTGCTAGACAACGACGGATACACGGGTTATATCTCTGGTGGAGATTGCCGCAAAGGCGGTCGGGCCGGTGAAGAAAGTAGGGTTTATGTTTCGATTAGGGTTTGATTTGGGGATTTGAGGCTTTGAACAAGGGAGAGCGGAGAGTGGAGAGGGAGAGGGTTTAGATTTGGTTTAATTATTTTAATAAATTAAATTCAATTAATTAAAACATAAAATGAACGCACCGATTGATAGATGTTACAAATGAATTTGGGAAAAATATTCCACGTAGGCTAAATAATGCCACATGGGTAAACCGATTTAATTAAATATGCCAAGCTGGAAATTAAAGGGGTATGAGGGTCATTTAATACCGTGGACTAAGTTTGGAGTTTGACCTAAAGTCAAGGGACTAATGGTGACACAAAAAACTGGAGAGTATGTGGACATGTGGCAGCATCTGGTGGATCAGAGGATCCTCTGGACTAACTTTATCCAAACACGATAGTCCAGGGACTGCCAACGGACATTTGAAAGTCCAGGGACTATCTGCCACCAAACACGATAGTCGAGGGACGACTCACTGTTCAAAGCCTCATTTTATTATATATATATATATGTGGCGTGTTGTTCTTAGGATAAATGAACATATGGTCTAGAGCCAAATGAAAGTAGATAAAAATTAAAAGAACTCCAATCCCAAACACGTAGTAAAGAACTTGTTTAAACACAAAATATATTCATCATATAAAGACGATAACATTTGAAGTTGTAGGGTTCTAGTATCTTTATATCGATATTTTTGTAGTATTTTGTTTTTATTTTTACAATGTGAGATAATTTACTGAATTTTTATCGATTTTATCAGTTTGGTTTTGAATTGGTTTATCGTCTTAATTTTTTAGCGATTTTACTACTTCGGTTTTTTATCAGTTTTGATTTTGAAAATGAAACTGCGAACCGGACCGTTAAGGTTCGGTCGATCCGGTTCTTACCGATTCGATTCCGGTCCGGTTTTCGGTTCTCGAGAACCATTAACCATTACCCTACCACGCTCGATCAATGTATCGATTTTTTTTAAATATTACTCGTACAATAGTATCATATTTTATTCAAGTTTTAAATAAACTTTATAATTTAAATTTAATATTTTAAAATCAATATTTTTTAAACCAATTCTAATAGAAGAACTTTTTTTATAGGTTAGTTTTGTATTAAAATAATTCTTTCTTAGAAAAATTATGGTATTTTTGGTGATTATCACAAAACTAATTTTGTTTCAATAAATTTAGATCGATTTGAAATTTAGTTATGCATTGTATAAAATTCAAATCAACATGAAATTATCGTATTTCTCGTAACATACAGAGAAATTATCAAAAACCTATTTTGTAGTAGTATATTTAATAAAAAATTTTACTCAATTAGGATGTTTAAATTTAAATTCTATGTATGGTTGCAAAGATCTACGATTACAGTTTTCAATGGAAAAAATCATATTAAAAAATAAAAAGTTCTATGTGGTTCAATACTTTAAAACCTGTATGAGACAAACAACAAGGTAGGACAAGATTTTAGGTATGTGACTAACAACATATTAGTATGAATGGGAAATTATGATATTTTTCATCAATGATACCTGATGTGGCCCAGCTCAAATCTCTGTATGTGAGGGACCTCGACTGATTAGACCTCCACTATATTGGCATTTTCGATGCAACTATAGAATAAGATGACTACTTAATAATTATCAAATAAAATAGTGTAACGGATAAACGTAGTGTGTATTATTTAGAATGTGTCAAACAATCGTTTATTTCAGCTTTATTATACTATAATAAACCCTCCATCTTCTCATATAGAGGATAGAAAAACATGTAATAACAAAAGAGTTTAACCATTAAACCATATCTCATTTCATACTCAAATTGTAAGTCCTTTTATCATTGACATTAGACATTGAAAATATTTTTCATCATAAAAAGTTTCACATTGTGTGGGAACTTCTTTCGAGGTATCCAGTTCTAAAAAACTGAAAATCTGAGCCCAATCAATGATGAAGAGTCGCACATGTTTAGAAGAAATTGGTCTATCTAGAAGCCAATTATCTCATGACCCTCCAGTAGATGAAGTTCATGATCAGCAAACTATCCCGCTCATATTTAGAAGGATTAGTGTAGAAAGATCTGTTTTAAATGATAAATATGAATCATGAATCACTAAGGTAACACAAAGTGCAAATTACAAATTGAAAGTAAAAATATTTCAAAAATTCATGAAACAAAGTTATTAAAATAAGTAACTTACCCAAAAGTAGTGAGCCAAGTTTGTTATTACCAGCTAACACAAAAATATTAGATATTACCAATAGGTATCTCAACCAACCAACCATAGCTTGGAAAAAAACCAAAAAGCACCATCGGCTTTGTTTTTTTAAGACGAATAATAGTAGACCTATGAATTTTATTGCTTTTACGAGTAGATAAACTGGTACATATCTCACATCTTTCTATTACATCATGTCTTGTCTCACATCTTTCTAGTAGTACATGATATTTTGCCTCGCATGTCTCTCGTAGTACATGTCTCGTATCTATCTATTATACTATTTCTAGGCTTTTATCCATCTATTAGATCATGCTTTGTATCTCCTCTTTTGTATCTTATCTCGCTCTCTATTTTGTTATCTCTCGTCTCTCATTTTGTCTCGCATCTCTCTATTGCACCATGCTCAGTTAAGGTAGTCTCACATCTCGCATTTTTAAGTAGTAAATGTCTCATATCTTTCTATTTTATCATGTCCTCTCTTACATCTCTCTAATAATACATGTATTGCATCTCTCTATTACATCATGTCTTGTCTCACATCTTTCTATTGTATCATACATTGTCTCTTGGTCTCTAGTATCGTATTTTGTCTTATATTGCATATCTTTATTACATCATGTCTTGCATTGTCTATCATCTTTCGTATCTTGTCTCGCGTTTCTTAGCTATTGTCTTGTCTTGTATCTATTTATTACATAATGTATGATCTCATATCTCTCTAGTAGTACATGTCTTACATCTCTAAACAAACATATTTTCATAACTACATAAAAGTTAGCTGTTGTACACTCAAATTAAACGGATTTTGCACCTAGTTAGCACTTATTTTTACAAAATAAATTTGTATTTTGTTTTCTCACACAATCAGACTTAAGAAATTCATATTTCTGCAACTATTTTTTATTATGTTTTGATAACACATTTGCATATATTTTTTGTAAGGGTGAGCAAAAACCAAAAAAAACCGAATCGACCGATCGAGTAGACCGAACTGACCGAATTTACTGCATATATTATTAACATATAATGCTTCTATTATATATAAATACACTTCTGTCCGAGTGGTTACACAAGACTATGTAAATTCTTTTTATTCCCCTGAGACGGTTTCGAATCCCGGTTATATTAATATTATACGAATTTACTGCATATATTATTAATATACTTTTACGCTTTTAAGTTAATTTTTTTATATATTAATATTTATAATTATTTAGTCATGTTTTTTTAAATGCTGGAAATCTAGAGATTTTTAACTTAAAATTTATTATTTTGTATATTAATATTTAAAATTATTTAATAATTTTTTTATTATCTAGGACCATAACAAATGATAAACAAAAACCGAAAAACCAAAAAACCGAAAAACCGACATTAAACCAAAAAACCGAATCGAAAAACAAAAACCAAAAAACCGAAATCGAAAAAAATCGATTTTTTTTAACTAAATCGGTTTAATAATATACAAACCGAATTATTTCAGTTTGGCTTAAAAAAATTTAAAACCACCGACCGAACCGACCGAATTTCACCCCTAATTTTCTGGACCTAAACAACAATTTTTTTTTTCAACCAAATTACAAATACTTTCGTAACTAAATACAATTGTTTTTTCGTAACCAAATTACACATAATTTTGCAACTAAGCAAAAATTTATTTATTGCAACTAATTTATATGTAATTTCGCAACTAAAAAAATCTGTCATAGATGTAATTTTGTTCGTCTTAAAAAAGTAAAACCAATGGTATTTTGATATATTGTTTTGAACCTATGATTTGAAAGATATGATATTTTGAAAAAACATAACAAACAAGAGAGAGAAAAAATGGTTGGGGATATGTAAGTATTAAAAAAATCAAGTAGTTATCTTTATATACTAATTTAACACTAGGTGGTTGTCCGTACTATATCAAACATTGGATTGTTATTTGTAGATAATTTTGATGTTGGATGGTTATTGGTAGAGTATTAAATTTTAATATATTCAAATTAAAATTTGAGATAAAATTTTTATAGTTTAAATTATGTATAATTTTAGAAATATTATATAAGGTATTTTTCATATTACAATTTTGCTATATATGATTTTTAAGAAATTATATTTTTATTATTGGGTAACATTGACCTAACTCATTGATATTAGAAGTTGTTATAGTTTTATTGTCTACCAATGTTAGTTTCAAATGTCGACCCAATGTCATGGATATTAGAATCTGTTGTTGGATTCTAATGTCAACTCAATTCGTTAACCTTAAAATAAGCTTTTAATAACGTCAAGTTGGATTCTAATGTCAACTCAATTCGTTAACCTTAAAATAAGCTTTTAATAACGTCAAGTTGGATCGACACTTTCTTAACTCAAAAGAATCTATTTGCATAATTTTTTTAAATAGAATTCTTTTATTAACTATGTTAATAATAATAGAGAGATCATTGAAATACTTTAAGTTTGGTTTATGTTAGTGATACAATTACAAAAGAAAATTAAACGAATTGATAAACTTAATCTGAAAAAAGAATATTACATATTCAACATTCAACATATTTTTTGGAAATATTAACTTTTTCAATTTAAGTGTTAACTTCTTTGTATATTGAGAATAAGTCAAATAATGTCTTCACAGTGTTCCATTCTTGATGGTACAATGTAATGTCATGACAGTGTACCGTGTCTGCTGGTATAGTCTTGTGTCATTGACAGTTTTATGTATATTAACCCATTAGGTCTATTATCTCGTAAATTCTATTTATTCCCTAAAAATTAGATTACTCGGACTACACAAAAATAAAATCTGAAATCTGTAACAATTTTCTGTCATGGTGAAATACTTCTCTCTGGTGGCGCCCGTGGACGTAGACAATTGTCGAATCATGTTAAATCCGAAGTTTTATTCTTTTCAGTTCTTCATTTGTATTCTCTGCTTGAGCCATTTGTGATAAATTGCATTATGATTTTCTAACAAATGGTATCAGAGCTTTGATTATGAAATTAGGTTTTGCAATTAGGGTTTCACAATGGCGTCTATAACAACAAAATACAAGATTTAAAAAATTGATGGAGGATCCAGCTTTGCATTGTGGAAGATTAAACTGAAATTTCATTTTTACTTCAAGGGTTGTGGAAGGCTTTGGAGAATAAGTTATCAGAAGCAATGAAAGAAGAGAAGAAGAAAGATCTTCAAGTAAGGGCTTTGTGCTGGATTTAAATGAGTGTGAAAGACAATATTCTTCGCGAGATTAGTGGTGAGAAGACTGTTGTCTGCGCATGGAAGAAATTGGGAAAAAATTACTCAGAGAAATCAGTGGTGAACCGGTTATACTTGAAGAAACGCTTGTACGATTTCAGATTGAAAGAAGGTATGTACGTAACTGAACATTTAGATAATTTTGAATCAATTATAATGGACTTGGAGAACATTGATATCAACATTGAGGATGATGATCAAGCTTTGTTTGTCTTGAGATCATTATTAGCTCCCTATGAACACTTTATCGATATCATAATGTATGGTAAGGATAAGTTATTGCTAGCAGATGTCAAAAGGGTACTGAAATCAAAGGATTTGAGACAGTTGCAGCCAAACAATCAGACTGAAGAGAAAGGTCTTATGACTAAGGGAAGATCTAGAAGCAAAACGAGTTCCTTAAAAAGGAAGAACTGGAGGTCCAAATCAAAAGTAAATAACTCAAAGTGTTATATATGTGGTGAGCATGGTCATTATAAGAGAGATTGTCCAAAACTGAATGGTAAGAAAGGAAATCAAAAGGAAAATGCAACAAACATTGCTGAATATGTGAATGATTTTGATGACAATGAAAGCAGTAGTACAAGAGATATATTTTTCGTGAGTTCAGACTGTAGGAAAAACTCTTAGGTGCTCGATAATGGCGCTACATATCACATGTGTCAGTTCAAGTAGTGGTCTGAAACTTACAAGTTCATATAGTGAACTATCTATTTAGGGAACAATCATTCGTTCCTTGTTGGTGGTATCAGTGACATCAGAAGTAGAATGTTTGATGGGGTTGTTAGAATCGTAACGTGCAGGTATGTTCCTAGGTTAAAGAGAAACCTAATATCTCTTGGGACACTAGACTCTCGGGTTACAAGTACCATACAGAAGACGGTGTAATAAAAATGACAAATGGCTCAATGGTTTGTATGAAAGACAATTTGCAGAACGCTATTTACATTCTCAACGGGAGCATTGTTATGGGCGATACTGCAATAGCATCATCAGGGACTAATACCTAATAGGATCAAAATAAGTTTGGTGTCTTAGTCATATGAGTGACAGAAGAATAGTTGATTTGTGAAAAAGAGATATATTGAAAGGGTATAAAGTAGAACCATTGAAATTTTGTGAGTATTGTGTGTTTGGTAAACAAACTAGAATCAAATTCAGCAAATCGGTTGTAAAGAAGACTAAAAGAACAGTGGACTACATTCACTCATATCTTTGGGGCCTAAATCCATCAAAGACAGAGCCAGATACTACATGAGTTTGATTGATGCTTATTTAAGGATGGTGTAGGTTTATTTTCTGAAAATGAAAGATGAGGCATATTCAACATTTGTCAAATGGAGGATGATGATTGAGAATCAAACAGGAAGAAAAATCAAACATCTTAGGACAGATAATGGGTTAGAATATTGCAGTCGTGAGTTCAACGACTTATGTGAAGCTGAGGGAATAGTGCATCATCGCACTTATTCTAGAAAACCACAACAGAATGAGTCGCGGAAAGAATGAACAGAATACTTTGTGACAAGGCATGAAGCATGCTTTCGTATTCTGGTATGGGAAAAGATTTTTGGGCTGAAGCTATCAATACAACATGTTACTTGCTGAATCGATCTCCATCAACCACTATTGATTGTAAAAATCCTTTTGAGATTTGGTATGGATCATCGGCTGATTACGAATAATTGAGGGTGTTCGATTGTCTTGCATATGCTCATGTGAAAGATGGTAAGATTGAGTCGAGGGTAAAGAGGTGTATATTTTTAGGATATGCTAATGGAGTGAAGGGATGAAGGTTATGTTGTATCTCTACAAAGTCTCCAGGTTTTCTCATCAGTAGGGACGTGACTTTTAACGAGTTTTCTTCGATAGACAGTCAGAAGAAATTAGGATACATAGTTGAATCAAGATCGGTTGCGAGTAAACAGATGGGGCTTGAAGTAGAATCATCATCTAGCAGGACCAATAGTTTGAGGGGTTCTGAGGTGAATCCAAAATCAGGAGGTGAAGCGTCAGCATCGTATGATAGTGACGATGATGCGCCTGAACCAGAATAACAACCTTATAGCATAGCATTGGGCAGAGAAAGAAGAGATATTAGACTTTTAAAAAGGTATGCGAATCTACTTGCATATGCTCTGTTAGTTACAGAAGAAGTTGAGATTCAGGAACATAGTAGCTATACGAAAGTTATATTAAGTTCAAAGGCAGATTGGTGGATTGGTTCTATAGAGAAGAGATTGAATCTCTTCATAAGAATCAAACATGGAAGCTTGTTAAATTTCTTAAAATGAGAGAAGGTAGTAGGCAGAAAATGAGTGTTCAAGAAAAATAAAGGTAATCTAGGGGTTGATGCATCTCGATTCAAGGCAAGATTGGTCGCTTAGTTTACTCAAAGGGAAAAGGTCGACTTCAATGAAGTGTTTTCTCCAGTGGTAAAGCATAGCTCCATTCCAGTTCTATTAGCCATGGTAGTTTTGCAAGATTTATAATTTGAGAAGTTTGATGTGAAGACTGTGTTTCTACATGGTGAATTTGAGGATCGAATCTACATTAGACAACCAGAAGGATTTATCGCACCTAATATAGAGGAAAAGGTTTATCAGCTGAAAGATTCACTGTATGGTTTGAAACAGTCATCTAGGAAATGGTACAAACATTTTGATACATTCATGGTGTTAAAAAGGTTCACGAAGAGTCCATATGACATTTATGTGTATCATCAAAATATGTCATATGATTCTTATGTTTACTTGTTGTTGTATGTAGATCATATGTTTATTTGTGCTTGTAATATGTCACACATTGTGCAGATAAAAAACCAGATTAGTGTCTAGTTTGAGATGAAGGATCTGGGTAGAGCAAAGAAGATTCTTGGTATGGAGATTATCAGGAATAGAAGTGTAGGATCATTAAACTTGTCTCAAAGATGCTATATTGAGAAAGTGCTACAACAATTCGACATGTTTGATGCTAAGGAAGTTCACATCTCGTTTGTTACTCATTTCAAGTTGTCTGCCGCCAGAGCAGCCAAGAATGATGCTGAGATGGAACAAATGTCAAAGGTTTCATATTCAAGTGCAGTTGGTAGTATCATGTATGTTATAAATATGCACATGTCTTGATATTTCACACGCGGTTAGTGTAGTTAGCAGGTACATAGGATGTTCTAGGAAAGAACACTGGCAGGTAGTGAAATTGATACTTCGGTATCTTAAGAATACTGCGGACGTTGGCTTAAATTTTAACAAGAACGATATTGGTGGATCGCTGAATGATATTGTATGATCAGTGGTTGGTTTTGTTAATTCTAATTTTGTAGATGATATGGATAAAAGGATATCTCTGACATGATATGTATTTAATCTAGCTAGGAGTGCGATTAGTTGGAAAGAACAGTTGCAAGCGACTGTAGCTCTGTCTATAACAGAGGAAGAGTACATGACGGTAACAGAGGCACTTAAAGAGGCAATATGGTTTCAAGGTTTGGTGGTAGATTGGGGCTTGGATGAGACTACTACAAAAGTGTTTTGTGACAGTCAAAGTGCATACACCTTACAGGGAACCAGATGTACCACGAGCGTACAAAGCACATAGATGTCATGTATCATTTTATTCGTAATATAATATTAAAGGGAATTGTATATGTGAATAAAATATCTATACACGATAATCCAGCAGATATAATGACCAAAATAGTATCAATTCGAAAGTTTAGAGAGTGCCTAAACCGGATCAGTGTTTGTAATATAGTGTGAATGCCTTAGGGGAATTTGGTGAATCAGAAGAAGATAAGTTTTTTTGTTGATAGTAAGAAAAATGATACTCTCCTCACGGAGAAGATTTTTTTATAGTGAAAAAAAAAGAATATTCCGCATTTAACATTCAACATATTTCTTTGGCAATATTTACTTTTTTCCAATTTAAGTGTATTGACTTTCTTAAAGATAATTGTTAATTCAAATTTGTTAATTTGATTAGGAAACAACATCTAGTTCCTCTAACACGCAAATTGGTTCGTCTACGTCTATGAAACCCAAAGACATTGGTGGAGATTATGGATTTCCTATTGATCCTAAAAATAAAGATATTGTGACATGTAGTTTTTGTGATAAAACTTATAAAAAGGGGTAACTCGGCTGAAGCATCATCTACTAATGTCGCTTATTGTGAAAAATTTCATGCTCATGGAAAATATAGACTTTAAAGTGCAGCGGGAAAAAAGTTAGAGGAGAAAGAGGAAATGAAATAAGTGAATGGTGAGCTAATAATTGAAGAAGATTGTGAAGATAAAGAGATGAAGAGTGTTCAAAGATCTTCCATGGGTTCAAAATGGCCGCTTGATATGTATTATAAGAGGGAACCCATAACTAAAAAGCAAAAAGGTGCAAACTCAGAAGTAAAGCAAGAGAAGGGTAGGAAAGAATTAAGTACATATGCAGCTCAATTGTTTTCGAGATGAATGTATGATGTCGGAATTGCCTTTAAAGCGGTTATTTATGACTCTTTGCAGGCTGCAATTGAGGTTATTGGAAAGATGGTCCGGGGATGAAGAAACTGACATATCATGAAGTTAGGGTGACATGTTTGAAAAAATAAAGAGAAACTACTGAGAAACTTGTTGAAGAAAACTTAGTGGAGGGTGGGAGAAATGGTTGTACTTTGTTGGTCGATGCTCGGACTAATAGGAATGTGAGGGTTCTTGTTAACTTCTTGGTAAACAATCATAGATGAAGTATTTTTTTTAGACATAATTGATGTTTCAGGTTTCTCCAAAATAGGGTCCAAGATGTATGATATGCTCGGCAAATGCATAGATCAACTCAGCTCGCATAATGTTGTTCAAGTAGTAATGGATAATGCATTTGAGAATGTTTTGTCTGGTATGTTAACTAATATATTTTTTATTGCAAGTTATTTTTATGTTAACTACTGGTTTGGTTGGTATGTAAACATTCATAGTTTTCCTTGTATGTAACTAATCTGTTTTGGCTGGTATGTAAACACTCCTAGTTTTATGTTAACTACTACTTTCTATTGCTAGTTATTTTTATGTTTAGTATTTTTGTTGTCCCCAATGTGATAGGCAAGTTGCTCGAGGGTAGTTACTCATATTTATTTTGGAATCCTTGTGCGGCACACTACCTTGATTTGATGTTTGAGGATATTTTTAAGATTTCAAGATTCAAGAAAACTATTGACAAGGCAATTAGGGTGAATGGCTACATCTACAGTTGTTTGAGGGTCCTTAACATGATGCGCAACTCCACTAATAACAAAGAAATGGTTAGGCCGACTAAGACTCGTTTTGCTATAGGTGTCTTAACTTTGAAGAGATTTCATGAGCGAAAGAGAAACTTGATGAAGTTATTTTATTCAAATGAATAAATCAAAGTAAGTTTTCAAAAGAACAGTTAGGAAACAAATTAAATAAACTTTGATGATGTTATCCTTTTGGATAAATACTAATGTTGTGCTTAGGATTGGTGGTCCACTGTTAAGTGTGTTACGAATGATAGATGGTAAATCAAAGCCTGCAATAGGGTATGTTTACGAAGATATGGATAAGGCAAAAAAGCTAATACCAAAGAATTTTCAAACAATGAAGCCAAGTACAAGGATATTTTCAAAATCATTGACAAGAGATGGGAAAATCAATTTCATAGGCCATTGCATGCTGCATGTTACTATTTCAATCCTAGTTTATTTTACAACAATCCAGATCTTGATGGAAGTTTGAAATCAATGGTGGTTTTCAAACATGTCTTGTGAGAATGGTATCGGACCCGAAAATTCAAGCTAAGATTACAACGGATTTGAATGCATATGGATATGAAGAAGGTTCTTTTGGCAGAACTTTGGCTATTAGATGTCGATGTTCCATGCCACCAGGTACATAAATTCTTGTATATTTATTTTGCAATATTTCTTCAATTTCATTATTTTGGTTACTTATGTTAAAAAATTTAGCGGAATGGTGGGTGAAATATTGTTGATCGGCACCTCATTTGTGATATTTTTCCATTTGAGTACTAAGCCTTGTTTGCAGCTCATCTCGATGTGAAAGAAACTTGAGCTTCTTTGAACATGTAAGAAACTTGATGTCTAAATATTTTAATGTGATTTTATAACTTTATAATATTTTTTGCTTTTTCTTATTGATTTATTATAGATACATAGCAAAAAGAAGAATAGGTTTGCCCAACGTTGTTTGAATGATTTGGTGTATATAAAATAAAATAGAGCATTCAAGCGACATCATCAATTGCATGAAAAAATTGATCCAATTTCTTTGAGTGATACTAATGAAAGTAATGAGTGGTTGATTGGTGAACATAAAAACATAGCTTCTGATAGTATTGTCATTCATGATGGTGTCGATGAAGATATTTTAGAAAGAGTTAATGTTGGAGTTGTTGAGGTTGAAGAAGTAGACTAAAATATTCGATCTAAGAATCCATCATCTCCAGTGGCTCGCACAAGAGATCAAAGGCTTGTTGATGAAAACTCTGAAGAATAATATACTTCATTATGTGATATAAATGGAGAACATGGCTTAGATGAGAGGTGTGAAGATTTTGTCTCCGACGATAATATATTTTAGTTTATGTTTGTCATCTGACTCGGATGTTTTAAGAATTATGTAATTGGATGTTTTATAATTGGATATTTTAGTCTATGTGTTTTTCATTTGACTCGGATATTGTAAAAATTATGTAATTGGATGTTTAAGTTATTATTGTTAGTTCTAATGTCTATATAGTCCTATTTAAATTACAGTTATGTGCTATAAAAATATTATTCAAGTAAGATGTGACAATCGCCTCACTGCGATGGCTTTTTTAGCCCTCTTCGCCACAGACCACCATACGCCACTGACATCTATGATATGAGCCCATTAAGTCCATTATCTAGTAAGTTCTATTTATTTCCTATCAATAGACTACTAGGACTACACAAAAACATAATCTGAAATCTGTAACCCTTTTCTTTCATAGTGAAATAATTTTCTCTAGCAGCGGCCGTGGACGTAGACACTTGTCGAACCACGTTAAATCCTGTGTTTTTTTCTTTTCTGTTCTTTATTTGTGTTCTGTGCTTGAGCCATTTGTGATAAATTTCATAGTGAATTTCTAACACTTAATATTTTCTAAACATGTGTATCTTAGTCAAGGTTATGATGGTGCATCTGATATATATGATGAATTTAATGGTTTAAAATACTTATATTAAATTAAAATAAATCTACCAAATATGTTCATTGTTTTGTGTACCAACTCCAACTAATTGGTGTCACTGTTGCACAGTGTTGTGACTGTTTTTTCAGCGTTATCACTATAATTGTAAACATGTATGAAATATCTTGTAAAAGGAAGGATAAACTACAAAAAAATTAGCATAAAAGAATTGTTGCATTAGTTGAAAGTGGGAAATTACAAGTGGGAGAGGGAAAACTCAATAAATGAGTTTGTAACAACCGGCTGACACTCGATAAAGAGAATGATGTGGTATTTGAAGAAGCATGGGTATTTGAGGTATTATGAAAAGACTAGATATTAGACGTGTTAAGTACCATATTTGGGTATTACATATTTATTATTGATAGTTGTTGTATTAAGTGGAAATAAAATTTGGTTTTAAATATCTTTGGGTGTAATACACTAAAAAATAGATCACAAAACTAGAATCATGAATCACGAAAAAAAAAAGGAAAAATTTTTGAAGTGTGAATCATGAATGGCGAATCGTGATGTGCAGAACGTGAAACGCGAATCATGAAACAACGATAATTAAAAAAACATCCTCGAATGTCAGCTTTTCAGTAGTCCACAGTCCTTGTGAAGATATCCAAGTAGGGATTAATCTATGAAATCAGTTTTTCTTTCATCTATACCTCCTCGAATTGTCCTTCATTATGTCCCCTCGAATTATTCTTCTTTGCGTGTCTCCTCATATACATAACCTCACTAATGAAATTGATGACTTCATGTGTTGAAACCTATTTTGACTGATGACGCACGCGACTCTTCTGAACCATGTGTCAATTATTTCCTGACTCAAACATGAATGCCCACCAAAATGACTTGTTAGCGAAGAGGTGTTAGAAAACAATTACACTTCTCAAACACGTGTGCGTCGTAAATCATAGGTGGAACGACTATCTTCTAAAAATATCTTCATCTTCCTTAGGCGTTTGACACCTAAGGAAAACTTTTCATCTGCTTGGGCCTTCACAACCATTAGAAGCCCACGTTTCCTTCTATAGATACTTTAACCCATTTACCATTTCAAAGTTACTTATTTTCACCATTTCTAGAGAGATAAAGAGAAAAATCATTGGTTAGAGAGAGAAATGGTTGTGTTGCTTCTCTAAACATTTTCTTCCATCTTTCATGCCTAAAACGTCTGATAATCTTAAGAGATATAAGATTTGGGAATGGTTCAACATCGGTAAAAGAGCTCATGAGAGAAAACCTGCTGGCATAGAAAAGGAACCTAAAGCACTGTAGATTCTCCAAACTACTTATTACGGTCAGTGGCCCCCCGCTCAAAAAACATTCTGAGGGGACAGAGACTTCAAGCACCAATATTCTATCCTATCTTCCTACCGTTCAACCCACCGGTCAGACTTGTCTAAGGCTTGACAAGGGTGACCTTAGTATTTCAAATAAATCAAGTAACACTTCAACGTTCATTCGATCGGTGATAAATACCGGGCAACTGAAAAACCCAAGGACGATCGCTCAAAGAGGAAGAAATATTTCAAGCCCTCGATAAAAAGGTACACACAAATTAATTTTGCATATACTGTTCATACCCCTCAAAATACCCCAAAGGGTACTGCTTTGATGAATCATAAGGTCACTCCTCAAAAACCTTCATCAAAAGCAGCCCTTCGGTCATTATCAGAAGAATATGTTATTACTACTGGAAATCTGTGGGGAATCAGCCCCTTGAATCCATCCCAGAGATGAGAGAAAGAAACATGGTTCGCGAGCCTGAGGACAATCAAAAGGAAAATATAGTTGTTATGGATGCTCAACCCGTTAGAGTTTTTGTTGCGCCAACCTCTCAGACCAACTTCGCCAACATTAGCCCCCAGGGTGAATTTGATGCAAGTTCTCATATCCAACAAGTGACTAAAACAATTAAGAATAAGGATGAGATCAAATTTCCCTCAAACATTAAATCTATTCTAGGAAATAATTTACGAAAGGTTGAGGCTAAGCATCTTTTGGCGCTGCACAAAATTAAATACAAGTACTTTCAACCGTCTGAATAAGCCACACTTAGAGATCGATGGAGAATTCTAGACTCTATTCAAATTCGATTTTCTGAAGTTGGAGAAACTCTCTTATCAGTTCGGGACCACGAATTAATTGTCTATTCACGAGTTAATTGTCTATTCAAAGATCCTCAATTGGAATCTTCGATTGCCACTTGACCCTATTCTAGTGAAGTATTTTGAATTGATAAATGTGTGTCCGACTCAAGCCGATCCAAACATGTGCTTCACACTGATGGCTTGTATCATGGCTTTGCGGATCTCTAAGATTGGTTTCTCAATGGAGCAGTTCGTCAGGCTAACTGGCATTACCAAGAACCCACACTTTCCCATATACCCACTAACCCTTGGGCGAAAGTTGAAGATAGTGGACGACCTCTTAGAAGCTGACAAGAAGTGGAAACAGTGATTCTTCTTGGGCTAACACCTCTTAGTCCAAATAATTCCACAAATGCTTCACTCCATCGAATTTGGCCAAAAACCATCTTTCCAAGGTCGACTTGACTAATGAAAAGTCTCAAAAGGAGCTCATGGTTTGTCCCACATAAGATGACGAACTTAAGCGACTGTAAGCCTCTAAAAGCCTTGCATTTATTCTTAAGAGGGTAGTGGCTCCAAGTCATCGAGATCCTAAAAATAATATGGTCAAAGAATAAGATGTCAATGTTAGGATCGAAGTTAAGGCGGGAAATAAGCCTGAGGTTGAAATTGAAGAAGTTAATCATGATGAGTCCGGATTTTTTCACCACTCGCTATGGAAACCGAGCAGGGGCAATTCGGACAAAAACCACCCACTGAACCATCCGAACTGGACAAAAGTATTAAAAGCTAATCACCTTTTGACTAAGCTAATTGGTAATCTTCTTAATAAACTAATGGGTTTTTGAACCCGACCCGGTTTCATAAGTTTGACCCGAAAGCCAATGTGGCCCATAATTAAGGATATAAATACCCAACCACTTTCATTTATGAGGGTAACAAACATTTAATACAACCAGGCAGCTCAAATTTATCACTGCAAACCATTTAAACATTAAATACCTTTGAAACACCACAAAACATCTGTCTAAATTAACCTCAGTTGAAAATAATCCACACCAAATTGGCGACCACAGTGGGAGTAAAAGGTGGCTGAATTTAGCATTCAAAACCATCAAAAAAGACCAGTTCGGATGAATCCGGACGAGCAAGAAGTGCCACCAACTTTGGCAGAAGTGGTGGATGAAAACGATGAATATACGATCAAAGAACGAGATTAATTGAAAGCTGACATGGAAGCCTTGAGGGCAGCTAAAAGGGTGGAAAAGGGTTTAAAAGAAAAATCAAAAGTGTCAGTCGTTCACCACACTGACAATCCAGGGGAACATGACCCATCAAAGACCCATGTGAGCACTAAAAAGACTCATGTTAGTTCAAAAAAGTCTCACCGGTCTAAACCGGTGGAGAGCTCAGATTCAGATTCGTAACCCTTTAGTAGCTCCTCGAATGAAGATAGAGTTGAGGAGTCCCTGTCATCCAGCAGCGATGAAGGCCGTTCTAAAATGAAGCAGAGGTTGGTCAAAAAGTATTCAAGAAAGAGGGAAATGTATGGAAGGTTGAAAAGGCATCTAGGAAAAGGGTCATCTCATGGTCACAGCCATGGCCGGAGACATGTAGACCGACTATTGATGGATCCTTTCGCCTTTCATGATGAACCAGGTATCTTTGCAGCTCCCAATGAAGATATTGTATTCAGTCGTGGTTGGAATTGGAGACAATCTCCATTGTCTTCCAAAATACTATCCGAAAACCTTCCTAAGAGGTTTGATAGCACAAAGATGGAAAAATACGATGGGAGTAAAGATCCAGATAATCATCTGGAGCAATTCAAAAACTTTATGATGAATTTTGATGATGATGACAAGTTGCTTTGTAGAGCGTTCTCCCAGTATTTTACGGTGAGTGCTCTGAAGTGGTACAATAGTCTGCCACAGGGCTGCATCAGAAATTTTGATAATTTTTGGGTGGCCTTCCGGAGGTAGTTCATTGGAAGTAAGGAAGTGAAGGGAAATGGAGACACAATTATCCATTGTGCCTAAGAACCGAATGAATCTTTGGAGGAGTATATAAGTGGCTTTGTGAACACCAAGAATAGATTAACTGACTGCTTTGAGCAAGTAGCAATAGCTTCTCTAAGACAGGGTTTGAACCCTGGCAATTTGGCTCATTCAGTAATCAGGAAGAAGGCCATGACATGGGATGGTTTACTGAATCAGGTCGACAAACAGATTAATGTGGATGAAACAAAGAAAACTAGGGTGCACCGGCAAGAGAGGTCGGCCCCAGCTGCGCCAAATCAAAATCAAAATCAGTCCGGGTACAAGGCCAAGAAAGCCCGACAAGGTCATAATAGAGCCAAGGCTCAATCCCACCCAGCACCAGCTCAGAGCCAGCAATCCAGAAATAAGCAAGGACTTTGGGTTCAACCGGAGTGGTTTGCTCAGTTGAAAGAAAATATGGCCACCATTTATGACAAAACAAAAGACGAAGTACATTTCAGGAAGCCGGATGCCCTACAATCTCCGAGGAAAAGTCGTAATAATTGTTTTTGTCAATATCATCATGATATTAGCCATAACACTGAAGATTTCATTGCGTTGAAACAAGAAGTGCAAAATTTGATTGAGAGAGGGAAGTTTGGAGCTTATATAAAAAGAAGAAGTGGGAATAGGCCTGATAATGCTCATCGGACTGGCCCAAACAATGCAGGGACATCGGCTCCGGATGGGGCTATGGTGATAATTGAAAGATTTTATGTGGATTCAGAGTATTTGAATCCTGATCTAACCCGAAATAAGGTGGGCGTTATCACATAACACAACAAGACGGTGTCCGGAATCATCATCTTTTTGAGTCACTTACAATATTTGGGGGGACACCATGACTGCACCAACTACTTCTTCAAGGAAGAGGTATGTTCCTACTCTGGCTACTCAACTGGAAGGAGGCATGACTTCCTATCAATCGCAATTTTCTTTTCCCTTCATTCTTTTTGATGAAGATGATTTGAGGGACATAGCTGGTCCCCATGAAGATGTTGTGGTGATAGGAGCATCCATTGGGGGAAATGACATTAGACGAATTTTGGTGGACACCGGCAGTTCAGCCAATATCCTCTTTTTAACTTCCTATAAACAAATGAAGAATCCAGCAGTAATTCAACGTTCGAACAGGTCAATTGTGGGTTTCATTGGAAGCTCAGCTGACGTGATCGGGGAGTTTGAGGATGAGGTTTTGTTAGGCAAGGGCCCTTTTAAGAAGATGGTCAGAATACTTTTCATTGTGGTGGATTGTCCCACATGTTACAATGCCATTTTGAGGATATCTTGGCTCTCCAAGATGCATGATATGGCTTCAACAGTCCACCAATGTTTAAAATACGTTGTGCAAGGACAAGTAGGAGTTGTCCAAAGTAGTCAAAAGATAACAAGGGAGTGTTATGAAACAACACTGGCCCCTCGAAATTTGGGGGCAGTTTGGATCAGTGAGGATTAGCAGTTTGAGGGGCCCTCTGGGGAGAGGGTGAAATTGATGACCCCAAAGAGACCCCTTGTGTTTTAATACCAATTGAAAAAGTTGAAACTTACTCTCTAGCTGGAGGAAGAAATGTCAAGATCGGGTCCAAGATGATTTCGGAATTAAAGAATAAAGTGTTAGATTTTTTGAAAGACCATCAGCATGATTTCGCTTGGTGCAATGCTGATATAACCGGAGTACCAGCATATATTATATCACACCAACTATCCATCCGGAGGGATATAACACCTGTTGTACAAAAGAGGAGAGTTTTTCTAAAGAGAAAGCTGATGTCATAGTTCGAGAGGTTGACCGGCTTACTAAGATGGGGCACATAAAGGAATCTTAGTACCCTTTATGGACAGCTAATCTGGTGTTAGTAAAGAAAAAAAATGGAAAGTGGCGTATGTGTATCGATTTTACCGATCTCAATAGAGCTTGCCGAAAATACCTATATCCGGTCCCCCGAATTGATCAGTTGGTGGACTCCACATCTGGGAACAAGCTATTGTCCTTTATGGATGCCTTCTCCGGGTATAATCAGATTCAAGTGGATCCGAAGGATCAAGAACACACTACATTTGTTACTGATAGGGGCCTCCATTGTCCTTTATAGATGCCATTTGGGTTAAAGAATGTTGGGGCTACTTATCAGAGGTTGGTAAACAAGGCTTTCGCTAATTAGATTGGAAGAAACATGGAAGTCTACATCGATTACATGATGGTAAAGAGTGTGAAAGAAGAACTGCACTTCGCAGATCTCCAAGAAACTTTTGCCAACTTGATGAAAGTAAATTTAAAGTTGAATCCAGAGAAGTGTGTTTTCAGAGTGAAGTCCGGGAAGTTTTTAGGGTATGTGATAAGTGAGAAAGAGATACAGCCTGATCTAGACCAGCTTAGTACTTTATTGCAGATGGAGCCTCCTCGGAATATTAAAGAAGTACAAAGATTGGCAGGGAGGTTAGCTGCCTAAAATAGTTTTATCCCAAGGTCTTCGGATAGGTGTGCCCCGTTTTTTCAAACTTTAAAAGGTGCAAAAGAATTTAACTAGTCTCCACAGTGCAACCAGGATTTTGATGAAATTAAAAAGCACTTATCCTCCCCTAACACTTTGTTTAAACCCACTTGGTGGCGCGGGGAGGTTTTAATGAGGTGTCCGAGCTTTTTTAATGAAATTCGATGCCTTCTTGAAAAATTCTGAGTAATTTTATTGGTAGCTTCCTTGATTGGCAGACCGGATTGATTTGGTGGAGTGATGACCATTTAAACATTTATCATCAGAGAATTTAAACACTCTCACTTTAAAATTCTTGTAAAATAACTAAAGGCTATTTAAATACTAGCCATCAAAATTGGGTAACTATAAAACAATGTAAGAGTTGTGTAAGATAAAATTGACCGGCTAATACCGGGGAGTGATATTAGAATATGTAAAATTCCTTGGCTATCCAAGGACTTTGAAGTTTTAAAAGAAAAGGTTTATCCGGACAAGGGCCGGACACGGTTACAAAAATGCCTTGGCCATTCAAGGACTTTAGTTTAACACAAAAATTAAAGAAAAATAAAAAGATAGTTAAAACTTTAAGGCTGAACTTTCTTTGATGTTCCAGCCTCATCTGGTTAATTCTTAGGGTCTTTGGGTTCCTAATTAGGGCTCTCTCAGGTCCCTTCTTCTTCATCTGTAGTACTATCCTAACCACTGGAATAGTTATGCTTATTGCCATCGGCCATAGTGTGGTGAGGGAGGTCTTCGTATTCCACAAATCGCATAAATCTCCAAGTTTCCTCTTCGGAATTTTTTTATGAAAGAGCAAGACCATGTCTGATTTGACTTCGGTATACCTTTCCTCTTGGGAATCTATCACCTGGTTTGTGTATGCATCGATCTTGGCTTGGATTGTCTTCTCCTGCTCCCTTATCAAGTTATTTTTCTCCTGGTTGACTCTAGACACAGTATCTTCGAGCGAAGTTTTCTCACTGGTTAGGGTTTGGATGATATTCTCCTTAGCCTTTACCTCCTCTTTCGAAGTGGCGAGATCCTTCTCCAAGCCAGAACAGTTAGTTTGAAGTTCTCAATTAGCCCCCTCTGAAGTGGCCAGCTTGGTATCCAAGTCCTTGTTCCCCTTCTTCAAATCCTCGATCTCTATCTTTAATGCCTCAACATTCTGGTTGGCATTAAGGAGAGCGTTGGATATGCTCTCTTTGTCTGCGTTAAGTGTGTTGATGATGGCAGATTGACTTCGCACTTGTCTCTCCAGGTTGAGCACCGGTTGAATATTGCTCAACAAGGAGTGGGTCACCATGTCTTTCTCTCCTGAAACAGAAAAAGACTTACCGTTGAAAGTAACGATGTTCGAAGAGCTTGGAGGGAGGTAAGGGCCAGCAAAGTCGTCCTTCTCGAGGTCTTCGAAGTAAAGGCAAATCCCTTGAAGGCCACTGATGTCTACTCCATCAATGTTAATATCCCCTCCGGCACTCTCTCCGGTGTGAAAGTCACTTGGGATTTGCTCAGCCTGTGTTGGGTTTTTTGGGTCTACCGGAGGAAGAGACTCTGGAGGCCGGAGAGCTACTTCGTCTCCCTTGGAGATTTTCTTCTTCTTGGCTTCCCTATCTCCACCATCTGCTCCCCATTTTCGGTCTTTTTTGGGAGCCTTTGAGGGTTTTGGAAGTCCAATTGCCTCTTTGGTACTCTCATTTTCCACCACTTGAAGCAGAGTAGCATCAATTCCTCCTTGGTCCTGCACCTCCTGGTTTGCTGGGACAATCTCGTCAACACCACCTTGGTTGACCTCAGCTACATCTGGTTTTTTCTTGCCTTTTTTGCCCTTAATTTTACTTGGGCTTTAGCTCTGCCCGGCAAGGCCAGCTTCCCATCCTTCTCATCTATCCGCTGAAGAATGACACCCAGAGGAGGCGGTGTGGTCAGTTCTTCCCAAGACAATTCTCTCCGGCCGGTTGTGTTCCAGAGGTGGAATCTCACCAGGTTGCCGGCAGTAAAACAATTATGGAAGCGATTTCCCCATTTGTCAGCAGTCCAAACATTCAGCTTGGCACAAGTAGTCTGCCCCTCCTCCAAGTAGTTGGAGAACTCCTTCGGCAGCACTACCTAAAGAAAAAGAAGAAGAGCATTTAAGTAAATAAACTTTTTATACGGAAAGATAGATAAACATGATGAAATATTTACCTGTGCTTTTCCATCTGCTGGTAAGCATGCTTGGGTTGTCACCAGCTTTAATCTTCCTCCCATTTTCCCAAGCTCCACTAATAAACACGAATTGGATCTTCCAATTCTTCTCCGATTCAAGCAAGTCATCTACCACTTTAAAATTGTCACCCATGTTGTAATGGTAGAAGGGGATGACATGATTTTTGCAGAGGCTGGCTACAGCAGCAAATTGCTCCATCGGAAGTGGGATTCCGGAGAGCCTGGAGGCCATGATACAAGACATGAGGGTGAACCAAGCGTTGGGACTCAGTTGGCTTAGACAGAGCTTTATCAGATGGAAATATCTGATGATCTCTGGGTCCAAGGGAAATCTAAGCCCTCAGTTGAACAACTCTGTGTAGAAAACTATCTCACTTAGCTTGCAGTCCATTGGTGTCTCCGGATCGACCGGTATCCTCACTTTAATAGATTCTGGGATCCCCCACTTCGTCCGGATCTGGCCTAGTTCAGCAATATGAATGAAGACATAGTTAATGTTCTGCATGGCTAACAGATACATTATACTCACCTTGTGGAAGCAAGGTCCCACTCTTCCTGCAAGGCACTCCAGCAGGTCCGGATGTTTTAAACATAGTTTCTCTTTACCCTTGCTTTTCTTGACAATGGCAGCCTCACCTGTCTGCCCGGAGACATCAGTCTCAAAAAGGGCTTCTTCAACACTATCCTCCATCACCTCTTCCATCACCTTGGAAGGATTGTCAGTTGTCTTTGGTGGAGGAGTGCTGGTGGTTGGTTTTGTAAGTTGTTTGGATGGCTGAGCATCGCTTTCCTTTTGTGGTCTAGTGTCCGGTTGGGGCTCAGATCCGGATGGTTCATTTTGGAGGCTTGTTCCAGTATCCTCCGGACCAGATGATTTATCCTTGGGAACTTTGATGGGTACCTCTGACCCTGTAGCTTTGTCTTTGGCCCCAGACTTAGGGGGGCCTGATTTCGGAGATTTGGACTGTGGAACGACAGCCTGGCCTTTTACTAAGCGGCCTCTTCGTCGAAGTGATAGTTTTTCTGGGGAGATTTCAACATCCGATCCCATGGCTATGAATGGAGAGGGTCTCTTGGTACTTGTAACAGCTTGCTCCCGCTCGACAGTGGGCTGTGATTCTTGAACCGATGAGCCTGAGACGATGGGTGAAAGACTTTGCTGAAATAACCTTCTGGGTTTGGAACTTCGAGCAGAAGATGAACCTCGATCAGGCTCTGAGTTTGGTGTTTTAGACTTGTCGATTGGGGAAACTAGAAGACCAGCAGCAATGCGCCTTTCTCGCTCGACTCTTTGTGCTTTCTCTAACTCCGAAAGATTAAGCCACCCACCTTTTACAAGTTCGTTTCTTGCTGTAAACATAAACTTAGACCAAAAGGATTTTGAGAAGAGAGATGAAAGCTTTGAAGTAAAGAAATGAAAGAGTAATGAAGATGGTAAAATAATGAAAAAAGAAGTAATTTATACTAAAGAAGCAAAAAGATACCCAGAAACCTAGGAGAATACGAAAAGATGAAAGTAATGATTGAAAACGGCGCTGACATCACAGGCATTAAATGAGGACGTTACTTTTTGGGATTAGTGAGAGCGCCGTTCTAGGAGAAAAACGGTGGTGAGGCAAATCAGAAGGTGGCACGTGTCCCACGATCCATGGCAAAACCTTTGAACTTCTAAAGAGTTTTTCAGTCCGAATAAGTCCTTTACTAAAAACTAAATCCGTCCGGAAAGTGTCACAAGTGCCCAAAGGCGATTTTTTAGGTCGTGCCAAAGGCCTTCGAACAAAACCTAAAAAAGGGGGTACTGATGAGTCCGGAAATTTTCACCACTCACTATAGAAACCAGACAGTGGAAATTCGGACAAAAACCACCCACTAAACCATCCGAACTTGACAAAAGTATTAAAAGCTAATCACCTTTTGACTAAGCTAATTGGTAATCTGCTTAATAAACTAATGGGTTTTTGAACTCGACCCGGTTTCATAAGTTTGACCTGAAAGCCCATGTGGCCCATAATTAAGGGTATAAATACCCAACCATTTTCATTAATGAGGGTAATGAACATTTAATACAACCAGACAGCACAAATCTCTCACTACAAACCACTTAAACATTAAATACCTTTGAAACACCACAAAACATCTATCTAAATTACCCTCAGTTGAAAATAATCCACACCAAATCCTACCGGGAAATGTGGCTCCAAGAGGCCAAGAAAGAGATACACATACAAAAACAAAAGTACGAAGAAAATTATTGAAGAAGATGATGACACAACATCCTCAATCATGTTTGCTCTTAAGAAGGTCGTTATTGTAGATTAGTACTTTTCTCTAGAAAGCATAATAAATGATAGCTAAAGAGGCCAGGGGAACGAACAAGAAGTTCCAAAGAATGCCGAAGCTAGTTCTTCTGCATCGACTTATTTTGATATCTACAAGAATGACTTTATAGCCATGGCGCATAACAAGTTACTTGATGCTGCTATCCTTCTTGTGAGAAAAGCCAACCGAAAAGACCGTTACCAAAAAGAATTTGTTGAAAAAAGTTCTGACGTGAAAACGTTAAAAGAGGTTATTTCCCACTAGAAGAAGATTTCTATTGAGCATTCGACGAAGATTGAGGAGTTGGAAACTCAATTGAAGAATGAGAAAGAACAATTTGATGATGAGCATAAATGATTCATTGCTAGAGATACTCTTCGGAGTATGCTTATTGACGGTCTCACCGAGGCTCGTGCTAAAATTAAGACATACTTCAAAAATTCTGTCAATAAAATAAAAAAACTCACTGCCAAGAATTCTTAGGAATGACGCTAGAAAGTATAAGAATGCTTGTCTAGAGGAGTATGATGCTGAATGTGAGACGCAAAAATTAATCTGCTTTGGTGGTAGAAATTCATGAGTGTTTTCCCAATTTGAAGTTATGAATTATTTGGGAGCGTGTTCCGGAGAAGCACCGTCTGGAGGGGGTTTATTTGGTCCATGAAGAATCATCCTGTGATTCTAAAGAATCAAACAGTTCCTCCTCAAACAGCTCATCGGAGGATAATGATGAAGGTACCCCTTCGGGGTAAAACAAGCGTACTTTATTAGTTTTTGTTTTCATTTTTCTCATGTAGACTCTTATGAACCAGTTGTGCCGTAGGAACATTTTTTGCTAAGTCCTCTTATTCTTTCGAGGCATTTTGTATTATGGAAACTTTTATGAATATAAGTATTCTTTTGTTAGTTATTTTCCACCAAACGTTTTATTATCAAAATATTATTATCCATCAACTTTTATTAGAAGACCCTTCTTGGTCTAAAAGATAAAAATTATTGACCAACATTAGTTGGAAGACCCATCCTAGTCTAAAAGATAAATATTGTTTACCAACATTTGTTGGAAGATCCTTCATGGTCCAAAAGATAAAAAAATTGTGGACCAAAATTCATTAAAAGATCCTTCTGGGTCCAAAAGATAAAAATTGTTGACCAATATTTGTTGGAAGACCCTTCCTGGTCCAAAAGATGAAAATTGTGTAAACTATTTTAAAATGGAAAATAAATATTATATATAAGTCGGCTATAATAGCACCTCGTGAAAGACTTCTTGCGCCACCAGAGTAGGAAAGAGTATGCCACCGATACTTACACAAATTTTCAAAAAGTATATACAAAGTTTTACATTCATTCCAAGTAAAATTTAAGATGTTCAATTTTCTACGGATGATGAAGATCTCTTTCTGCTTTATCTTTAAGTCGATATGTCCCCGGATTTATTTTTTTGGTTACCATGTAAGGACCCTCCCAATTAGATCGTAAATTGACAAGCCGTTTTTCTTTTGTATATAGAAATACTTTTCTCAGAACCTTGTCCCTTATATTGAATTCTCTTCATCTAACTTTTGAGACGTATCGACTTCTCATCAAAGTTTCTTCTATTTTCTCCTCAATTGAATCTAACTTTGTACGTTTTCCCTTATCGTTGGCCTCTTCGAAATATTCATTAATTCGATATGAGGGAAAATCGTTTCGGATGGCACAATGACATCCATCCTATAGACTAACATGAATGGAGATTCTTGAGTCATTGTTTGAGGGGTAGTTATGTATGCCTATAAAACCTATTGTAAACAATCTAGCCATTTTCCATTATTTTCGTCCAAATTAATCTCAACCCATCAAGAATAGTTTGATTAGTAACCTCAACTTGGTCGTTTTCTTGTGGGTGGAAAGGTGCCGAAAAGCATTGTTGTATTCCTTTAGCAGAACAAAAAGCCTTCATCTCTTTATTGTCGAACTGTAGCCCATTATTCATCGGCATTCTCTTCGGAACACCAAAACAACAACAAATATTAGAAACAATGAACCTGATCACGTATTTAGCTTTTGTTCCTGTTAATAGTTTAGCTTCCACCCATTTAGAGAAATATTATACCGCGACAATTATCATCTGTCATCCCCCAGAACCCATCGGTAAAGGCCCGACCAAATCAATATCTTATCGGTCAAAAGGTAATTACTTAGATATCGACTCAAGAGGTACTCCTAGCGCATGAATTGTATTAGTAAATCTTTGGCAAGTATCATATGTCTGAACCAATTCCTTGGCATCCGAAGCAATTGGGGGATAATAATATTATGCCAAAAGAACTCTTTGTATCAAACTTTTATAGCCATAATGCGCGGATCCTTCCGCATCATATAGTTCTGACAGTATAATTTGTGATTCATTTTCTTTAAGGCATTGAAGCAAAGGTCTGTTAAAATATTTTTTTTGTATAAGATATCTCTTAAGACCAAGTAGCCATATGCATTCAACCGTATTCTCTTTGCCATTAATTTATCAATGGGAAAAATCATTTATAAATAATTCTTTGATTTCATTCCTCCAATTGTTTTCTGTACGTGTAGAAATTTGAAAAGCCTTGATTGCTCCTTCTACTAGCTCGGACCTTGTTGTTATAAACGGATTTACTTGTGTGATAATCCAAGGGTGCTCCTTGGAATATGAAGCAGTAGCCAGTGAGTCAGCCATAGAATTTCCTGTCCTATGAACATGTTCATACCTAAAGCTTGTGTTTCTTCAACCGAAATCCTCTTTTCCACATAATCTTACAATGCCCCAAACGTCACAGCTTATTTTCTGAGACATCATATTTCAAAATGCTTGGGACCAGTCCCATTCGGAAAGCTGTTAATGTCACTTTATCTTTACAACTTTACATATCGGTTTTTTCCTTGATAAAATGATTTGTGTATTTCTTGAGGCTTTCCCCCATTTTCTGCATGTAGTAAATTATCGTATCATAATTCTTGCGGAACATTTTGCTTCCCATAAAACACTGGCGAAACATACTCCAAATCAAGTCGAAATTTTTAATACAACCCTATGGCAGGCGGTTGTACCACTTTGAATCAGTATTCTTGAACATTTTTGAAAAAGGTTCTACATAAAAATTTATCATCATCGTCATAGATAATTAAAAAATCTTATATTGTTCCATGTAATTATCCGGATCTTGAGTTTTGTCGAACTTTTCTAACTTTAAGATATCAAACCACTTTGATAAATTCCCTGAAAACAATTATGAGGAGAGAGATGACGACCTCCATTTGTGATCCATTTTTTACATACTGCCTCTAAGACCTTCATTCAATGCGGTGTACAAACCCTCATTGGATGGGTATGTGAACTGATTGCTTACATGGTATTTGAAATTATGACTTCCCGAAAGGATTTGCACATGCGGAGCTGCTTGCTCCCTTCTAGCAACATTCACAACCCTATGTTGCTACTCAGACCTAAGTCATCTTGTCTCTTGTTCATTATTTTATTTCCTCGAACCTCTAGCTCGATGACCATCTCCCCGCCACCTCGAATCTCTTTTCTTGTAACTTTTTGGACGTCGATTATCCCTTTCTGGGGAAAAAGGTTCATCCGAATTATACGATAAATATTCGCTAGATTCAGTTGAATCATAGTGGCGTCTAAATTTCACTCTTCTCCTTGAAGAATAACAACTTTGTATTCGATGCATTTCATCGTTCAAATGAGCATCTTCCACGTGGTATCTTTCAGTTATTTGCTATTCGTTTCTTGCATTCACTATTTGTTCCTCAATCGGGAGATCTCCAGATGAATTTCCAATCACACAATTCTTTGTGCCAGACTCAAGCTCTACTATCATTTTTTGTATCCATTACTCTCATAGAGTTTGAGAATAAAACTATGGATTTAGAAAAACGATTCCGGCTACCAATCATTTTCCCACAGAGGGCACCAATGATAGTTCCAAAGATTTCTTAGTGGGTTAGCTGTCAAAGCAATATTCGTATGAGGGTATTATAGAGAGAGAAACGGGATAAGTAGAAAGAGAAAGTGACAAACAGAATAATAAAGTAATGATTGACCCCTTTCTCAAAAAGAGGTGATGTCTTATATAGTACAAGTGGTGGATCCATAATGTACATATTTACCCCCTTTCTTATGGACACTTTATACCCTGTTACTTTACTAATCCTAACCACAATTACAAGTTATTACACAAAGCACCATCAATGTTACATATTTGTTCGGGTTTATAGTATATTTTATTAAATTAAATCAACTCCTTTATTTATCTAATTTAGCTTATTCTTCCCAATAATTTTTCTCCTTATTAGTAGTAACTTGTATTTTTTTTAATGATAATTAAATTTTAGATTGGATAACTATTATCATATCATCATCATTAAATTATCATATTTCAATATAATTATGATTTTATTAAAATAAAATTGTTTTATTATTAAATTTATTTATGATTAAACAATTGAAATATTACTTTGGTCATTTATTAATGATAATATATATATATATAATAAATTAAAATTATATATCTTTAAAAAAATCGGAAAATATATCGAATTAGTCAAAACTTTATCTTAGAATGATAAAGGTATATTTTTTCATATGACACATACTTTTATTATTAGAAATATAGGTTTGTATATTTTCACAAAACATAAGTTATTTATGCACGAGGTCTACCTGAATTCAAGATTTTAAAAGCTTTGTACGATGAACATTATGGTAGGACGAGACCAAAATATATTACAAATTTTATTTATCTACGTGACTAATAACATAGTAGAATCGATACCGAATGATAATATTTTTCGTCAACAACGTAGAAATACGAGGCTTTATCATATGCGTTTTAACTCAATCCTCTTGATCATCATAGAACTTGACCGTTTAGTTCCCCAACATGCAAAAATATTTCATAACACTTTTGTCGATGCACCTATGGAATTCGGTTGCTACGCAGTGATTACCAATTAAATAAGCTAACGGATGACCACCATGTTTATTAATTAGCACGTGTTGCACATCCTATATTTCTAGGATTCATTGTATTATAAATCGACCACTCCTTCTCCAATGTGAATGAGAAAAAAAAATAACACAAGAGAGTTTAACCAATAATATATCTCATTTCACATTCAAATTGTAAGTTCTGTCATCATTGACATTAGACTTTGAACATATTTTCTCTCATCAAAATTGACACCGTCTATGGAAACATTTTTCGAGGTATTTTAGTTCCAAAAACATTAAAAATATAAGCTCAACCAATAATGATGATTTATTCGAGTTTAGAAGGATTTTTTTTCTATATAAAATCTAATTAGCTCATAGACTATCTTGTTCAATCAAGATGCCGTCATAAATCCCGATCTACATTAATAGCAAGCAACATAAGATGTGGGATTGGAACGAAGGATAACCAACCATAAAAAATAATTCAAGTACAAGGTTTAAGAAATGAAAGTATGAGAAAACAACAACCTCATATAAAGTCAAAAGAGGTCTAAAATAACATAGTACATCCTCGCGAAATATCTAGTTTCCTAAAATATTCTTTAAGGATAGCTCTCTCGTAAATTACAAGATTTGACATGAATCTTATCTCATAGACTTTAACTTTAAAATAAAAAATATTTGATTTGAATATATATGATTTTAATATAAATCTTATCTCTTGTTTTGAGAGTGGGGAGCCATGTAATCAAATAATATAAATAATATTATAATTTTATCAAAGTAAAATGATCATCAATGAAGCCTTATTTTGTCCGATTTATTCAGCCTACTAGCTCAACTAAACTAAGCTACCACTTAGAATTAATATTTTTTTAGAGAGAAAGTTCATAATCTAAGAATATATAAACAATTTTTCACCATTCTCCATGCATTTGGTTGGCCTACGTATAGTAATACAAGTGAGTTTATGACACGAGAGGCTCATTGATACATAATGCCTCTTTTTGGCTAAACTTACACATTTTACTTGTTCACGATTAATTATTTGATCCAAACTTGGGTGATGACTCGACTATAATTTCTTTATAATTAATCTTTATTACTTGCGAGATAGTAAAGGAAGAACTACATTAGTTCCCAACAAGTTGATCACTTAACTTGACGTTACATAATTGGGCGTCAACTGAGTAGATCGTCAATAGAGCACTGTCTCTGGTCATTCTCATTAAAAACTTTGTCAGCTAAAACCTTTTTTTGAGAAAAAAATTGTACCAAGAGGAAAATAGTAAAAGTAAGTAGTCTCATACATATGTACGGTAGCTAGGTCGACTGTGACTAAATGATAGCCTGAAATATTTAAAAGCACGAATAATAGAGGAGGACTATCCGTCGTCGCAGTAAAATGCAAGACACATTATACAAAACAAAAAAATGATTGAGAATCCCACGATACTCATTCATTCTTTTTTCTCTGGTAGACGGTCACAATTTTATCTGTGTTCCAATCTTGCTGAGAGGTCCACTAAGGATTATAAAATTTTAAAAAATAAATAAAATACTTATTTTTTTCCATACACATTATTGGAATATATGAATAAATAATAGTTAATATATTTAAGGAACAAACTGGATACAAACAGTTCCAATAAGTTTCATTCTTGAAACAAAATCCATTTGTTTATTTATTTGATATATCATAGGACCAAAATATAAGGGATACACGTTACACCACGATTGTGAATCAAATGAGAGATTTCAAAGAATTATAGATTTTTTTTATTCTATTAATAACCGAGTCGGATGTGTTGTATTATATGTGATTTGTCTTTTTATTGATTCTTACGAATGGCATCAAATACAGCTCTTAAATGAGGTATTCAACTCTACAGATTAGTGGAAATTTTATTTGTTTAAAATCCTGTTTTTATGAAGAAAAAAAATTAAAATTTTAATGAAAGAATTTAAAGAAAAAAAAGATATGGATCTTCTATGAGAATGATTTGGAACAAGCAAAATAAAAATAATAGTATTTGATATAAATAACATATTGAAGGTACACACTGAATATAGATTGATCTAAAATCTAATTCAACATATTAGTAAATGAGTAATATATTAAAATATCATAATGAATTTATGGTAAATAGTATATACATATAATAAATACAAGAATGATAAATATTTGAGCCATATAATCTATCTATGATACAATTTACTTATACTTACGAGATAAAATAAATATATTAGACCTAATAGAATTATTTTGTTGTATCCAAACTAATACCGATTCAACTTATTTCAAGAAATAAAATATGACCAATTAACCAACTAAAAACGAGAACTGAGCTCTATTAGATCGAATCTATTGTTGTTCTTGAGTAACTTAGTAGTAAGAGATCGATTGATAACTGAATGGTTGTAGGTTTGAATCTTACTTAGGGAGATTCAATTCATTATGAATTCAAAATGTTAGAATCAAAGGGATCAGTTTGATCATTAAGAGTGGAGTATGTAACTTGTTCTCTATGTCTTTGTTTCTATTAAAGTTTTTTATCCCATTTTGTTCTATAATATTTCGTGAATGTCGTAATATAGGTCCGATATAATCCTTTATTCCATAATTTGAAGGATCTTTACAACTTGATAATTAAGAATTCTCAAACGTAGTACTAAAAAGTGCATCAAATATACAATCATTTATTATTACGAGAGATTAAAATTATCGCATGTAAACATAAACATATAAATTTAATTACTTAATTATAAAGAACATATTTTTCTAATACTTATACTTTCTCTACTATGGTGCCCACGCCTAGATGAGAAAAAGTTACAAAGGGTGTAGAAAAATATACGGATTTGGGCTGAGAATATGAATAATATATATCTAACTAATAAACTATATAACTCTACAATCTAATGTATATTAAATTAAAATATAAGGTCACTTTAAAAGACTCATTTCCAGATTTTTTATTTTTGAGTTTGCTGTCTCGAACATTATTTTTCTACTCTAAAAAGGAAGGTTTTTTGCCTTTTGGACTTGTTGTGGATGAGGAGGGACTTGCTTTAATTTGTGAATATTATGTTTATTTTAACTTACAAAAACTAGGTTTATTGTAATTTGTGAAAACTAGCTTCCAACAACGGTACCGACAATATTCTTTACATGTAGATTGCGACTGTCACGAGATCTTGATAGTCTTGTAAGTTGCTATTTGTACCCACAAATCATTTTCTAAATGCTTCATTCTACTTCTCAATTGATTAATTTAAGAAATAAATGTTATCAAACATAATAAGAGTATATTTGTTTTTATAAAACAAAATAAAAATATAGAAATATATAATGAGTTTTCCAACGAAATTTTGATGAGTATAAATTGGTTTGTTTTGATATTAGTTTAAATTTTGTAAGCAGACATATAAAATGAGACGAAAAGTATATATTATTTTATAAAAAGTAATAAATATAAAAATATAAAATCAAGCGAGTAAATATTAATAGCAATTTTATCAATTTGTAATAATAATAAAAATTGATTTTGAAATATTAACTAGGTATGTATTCCGTATATATTCAAACTAATTTAAACTTATTGTAAATCTATGTAATTGCAAAGTTTCAACTAATATAGCTAAAAGATATAGATATTTTTATTTAATATTTAATATATATTTAAAAAGTAAAACAAACAGTGATATAATTATAAAGATAATTAACTCATAATTACATGGATAACTTTAAATTATCGATAATTATTTAAATGTTGGAGTTTATTAAATATTTTCAAATAGAGATAAAAAATAAATTTTTTTATTTGTTATTTTTAATATTTAAAATTTTATAAATTTCGAATCCTGATTTAAAGAAAATATCCAAAAAAGATATATATATATATTAAAGACGGATAAAATAAAATCTATGAGGAGTTTTTGGAGAAACGTTTTTTCAAAGTTAAATTCGCGACCAAATTTGCAAATAAATTGTTCTTAATTTCGCAACTAAACAACTGTTGTTTTTTTCTAACTAAATTACACGTAATTCGCCAACTAAAAGACACTTATTTTTTTCAAACTTACTTTGCAACTAAATTGCACGCAACTCCAAAAATATATTCACTATATTCATTATAGAAAACATATTTTCACAACTACAAAAAATAGTTGTTTCAAACTCAAATTACATGGATTTTCGCACCCAATTAACACTTATTTTTACAGAATAAAATTTTATTTTGTTTTTTCACACAACCATACTTAACAAATTTATATTTCTGCAACTATTTTTTTCTTATTTTTGCAACACATTTGCGTGTATTTTTGCAACTAAACAACAATTATTTTTACAACCAAATCACCCGTAATTTCGTAACAAAATACAATTGTTTTTTTTAACCAAATTACACATAATTCTACAACTAAGCAACATTGATTTTTTGTAACTAATTTATATGTAATTTTGCAACTAAAAAATATGTCATAGATCTAATTTTGTTCGTCTTAAAAAGTTAAAACCAATGGTATATTCATATATTGTTTAGAACCTATGATTTGAAATATATGACATTTTAAAACATCACAATACCATATTGGATGCTAAGAAGCGGTATTTAAAGTTAGAAAAGTTGGCCCTTCCACTAGTAACTATTGGACGGACGGAAAATGAGGCCATATTTTCAGGCTCATTCTATCACCGTTCAAACATCATTTCCATTAAAAAAATATGTTACAAAGGCCTGATATATCTGGAAGAATGACCAAGTGGTAAGTTAAATTGTGAGATTTGTATATTGAATTTGAGCCTAGGACTACAATCAAAACACAAGCCTTAGCAGAGTTCTTGGTCGAATTTTATTATGAACGGTCGGATATGGAAATAGAAGAAGAAAACTTTAAGTCATAATGGACAGTCTGAATATATGATGGCTCAAGTACATTAGGATGCAGAAAATGGGTACAAATAGTATCTCCTCAGGGAATTGCCATGTATCAAGTTATCAGTTTTGGGTTTAAAGCATCGAATAATGAGATAGAGTATGAAGTTGCTTTTGCAGGATTTAGACTTGCTCAAATTAGTGGGGCTAATAACATTAAGCTGATAAGTGATTTGCAACTTCTCATAAATCATGAGACTGGTCAATCTAAGGCAAGAAAGTATCATTTAGTGAAGTATTCAAGGGCGCTAAAGGCTCTACCATTAGTCTTCGAAAGTATCAAATATGAACATGTTCATAGGAAATGAAAACTATGTGGCTGATTCTTTGGTTATTGCTTCGTATTTTGAGGAATACATGTGGATAATCACACAAGAAAGCCCTTCAATTATAAAAAAAATCGATGAGACAATTGGAACAATAGATGAAGCTTTCAAATCTCAAATAGTAAAGAAAATGATTAAAGTCTCAATATCAGAGAATTCCTAGAAAATAATGTGTTACCCGTTGATAAATTGTTGTCTAAGAAAATATGTTTCAAATCTCATGGTTATGTCGTCCTCATAGGATTTTTATACAAAAAATCTTTTAGCAGACATTTACTTTGATGTTTGGGAAAAGATGAACCATAGATGATATTATCAGAATTACACGACGGAGAAAGGTCTACACACTACGGCTATGAAACTTTGATACTAAAAGTTCTTTTGGGGGAATATTATTGACCTAAAATATCTTTCGATGCTAAAGAATTGGTTAAAAAATGTGATATATGTCAGAGGTTTGCTAATATAAATCATAAGCTTGGGGTTTCCCTTCAAAGCATATCTGAAGAATTACCATTTGATTGATGGGGTATTGGCCTTGTCGGACCAACACCAATGGAATCTAGACGACGATAGACAATAATTGTGGCAGTAGATTACTTCTCAAAGTGGGTAGAGGCAGAACCATTAGCTAGAAGCCAATCCAAAAATGTAATCAAGTTCATCATCTCAAATATTTGTTGTCGTTTTGGGGTTCTGATACGGAATACTATTGATCATGGACCATAATTTTATAATAAAGACTTGAAAGATTTTTACGTTTCTCGAGGAATAAAATAATATTTTTCGGTTCTTTTACATCCTCAGGAAAATGGTCAATTCGAGGTTACTAATCGAACAATCATTGATGGGTTAATAATTAATTTGGAAGGAAAGGTATGGAAATGGTTAGATTGTTTGCAAGAAGTTATTTGTGTATATCAAACTACTCATCGAACGACAACCTTAGCATTTTTGTTTGCATTAGTATATGGAATGGATGTCGAGGTACAATTCAAAGCAGTTTTTCCATCCTCTTGTATAACTACATATTCTGAGGACTCCAACCATGAAAAAAAAGGTAGTTGAATTGGATTTGATTGAAGAAAAATGGAGAGAGACACAGTTAAATTTGTTACATTATCAAACATTGATGAGAAACAGATACGCCTCCAAAGTTAAATGAGGAAAATTCAAACTAATAGACCAAGTTTTAAGGAAAATATTTCTCCACACAAAAGAAAAACAACTCGAAAAACTAGGACCTAATTGGGAAGGCCCATATGAGGTAACCAAAAACGTAAGTGAGGAACGTATTGAATCAAGGATAAAGAAAAAAGAAATCTCTCACACCCATAGAAATGGAACATCTTAAGTTGTATTTAGAATTAATGTAAATAGTATATATTTTAATATGTAAAATATCGGTGCTATACGCTTTCCTACCCTAGTTGCACATGAAAATTCTAACGAGGTGCCTTATAAGTCGATCCATATATATAAACTTCTTTTGCCATTTTATACACACTCCATCAATTTTAGACCAAAAGGGTATTCCAACAAAACTTGGTCTCTAACTATTATTTTAAGACCTAAAGGATCTTCCAACAAAAGTTGGTTTCTAATTATTACTTTTCGACCTAAAGGGTCTTCCAATAAAATTTGGTCTCTAACTATTAATTTTGGACCTAAAGGGTCTTCCTTATATTGAATAAAAATAAATCTGCCAAATATTTTCATTATTTTGTGTACCAACTCCAATTAATTGTTGTTACTGTTGCATAGTGATGTGAGTGATTTTTCAACATTATCACTATAATTGTAAATATGTGTGAAATATCTTGTAAGAGAAAGGATAAACTACAAAAAAGTTGAGCATGAAAGAATTATTACATTAGTTGAAAATAGGGAAATTACAAGTGGGAGAGGGAAAACGCAATAACTGAGTTTGAAATGACCGGGTGACACTCGATAAAGATCACATTTCAATACTTTTCTACGGTTCAAAAGTACGTGGTCTTTAAGAATTAAATTTTTTGAGAATATATATGAAGATGGTTCTAATCTAGCTAACATAGACATATCAAAAATATTAATTACAAGAATATAGAGTTATGACTTCAACATCATTTTGCATTTAATAATCGAGTTTATTAGGTCAACATATAATTTATCATAATATTTACCGATAAGGGACCAAAATACTATGCAAGCTAATTATTTGGTTGATGTAACTAAAAATACACTACACAATTATAGAGAGAATGGTTGGGATATATGTTACGGGAATAACAAGTTATGCTAAAGTAGGGTTTCACGTTCTTGATGAGATAAAAGATAGTAGCAAAAAGCTATATATTTATTTATGAAAAGAATATCCCTACTTATAGTTCCGTGAGTTAGTGTGCGGTTACATTCATATGCGACTACACTTAATCTCCCACTAACTCACTTTCATTATTTCTCCTATAAATCAAAGCAAACTGCCTAAACGGTTTGACTTGACATTTATTACATTCATCAAATAATAAGTAACGGAATGCACCATTCCCTAATTACTGGCTCTGGCTTTGATATACATGACGATCTGAACTGGTTTGCTTCTTGAGCGCATCAAGATCTGGGCATAACTGCCCGTGCTCGAGCACGTTCTACCACTTTAAGATACTTCACTTCTCTTCATCTTTACTCGCGGTCAATGGGCCATTCTACAGCTCGTTGCATACTTGGATTTGAGGTCGAACAATTATGTTCGGACTCACTCATTTGCATAGTCGTTTCGTCTATGGTCTGGTATGTTGTCTTATTACTCGGATTATCGTTGAGCTCATTTACTATTTAAGTCTGAGGTCGATTAACCATGCTCGAGCTCGTCAACAGTATGTTTTCTTGATTTTTCCATTCTTTGTCATTTCGGTTCGAGCTCATCATTTATCTTTCTCATTGCTCGTGCATCTTTTTGGGAGAATACCCCCTTATCAGGAGCCCCTAGTTTATAGGTTTAATAATTATTGAAAAGAATTAATAAACCTATAAAATAAATATTATCAGTTAATGATAAAAGAAGAGCAAGGGGTTGGCGCGTTGTTTGTAAAGTGAATATTGGCTTTATTGGACGACATGTGGCTTTGATGTAACTGCAACGCTTCTGACACCGCCGATTCTTGAATACAACGCTGGCGTTTGGTTTTTGGCACAACTTTCTAGTAGTCAGTGACGTTCATCTAACACATCCCAAAAGTTTAGTTTTACTTTCATCTGGAATATATCTTCCTAAGTAAAAGAAACGACTTTTGGAGTATTATTTTGTCGTGTTGGTCGAAGAAGAAAGCTATAGTCATCTACCTAGATTCAATTATCTCTTCTTGCAGCGTATACCAAGTAGGTCATCTCCCTTGAATTCATTTATTATTGTATTATGATTTGGAGCCCTAGATGGTGGAGTGAAGTATTTATGAATAGAATACTTTGCAAGCATACATATGCTCCTTACATCGAATCGATCGCCCTTGCCTGCGATACTCATGCTGATTCATAAACATGCCTCATTTTAGTCTCAGTAAGAACCATGGCATCAAAAAGGAAGACGAAGGTGAAGGGAGAGAAAACCATGGAACTCGTATATGAAGAAATCAGTGTGTTAGAAAATTACTTTTCACACGTTGATCCCAGATATGTTTACCTAGATTATTCTCAAGTGGCTACCCTTAGGAATAGGATTGTTATTCATGAGAACGTAACTATAAGAGCACCCATCGTAGGTGAGCATCCCTACCATGCACATGAGACAGAAACATGTCTGTTTAACACCCTATTTGATTGGGGTTGCGACTATTATTGCCCGAGCTGATTCGGGATTATTTTAATGTATTAGGCATTTGTCCTACCTAACTTTCTGCGAATGGATGGATATGGCTGCTTAGTGTAGTTTTAATCTCGCGCCTACTAGGGATTAATGTGTCCTTAGAAGACTTACTGGGTGCCACAGGTGTTACTAAAGTGGCCAGAGCCCCATTGTTTTATACTCATTTTAAGGGGGTGAACAATATTATAGAACTCCCAATATCAGATAGGAATTGGAAAAAATCCTTCGTATTTGTGTCTGGAAATTGAGAGCACGAGACACCCACTCTTAATCTTCAATTAGAAAAGAGATGGAAAGTAAAATGTAAGTTGTGACAGACTAATTGGGAAATAAATTGCTAACCAGGTGTTTAGTGAAGAATTACTAATGATTTTCGTTCGTACAGGTGACGCGGCTAGCCAGAGCTGGTGGAATGAGGGGAGAGCAAAATATTACGTGAATATTTTAGTTAGGTTTGGGAATTTAGCGTGTGAGGCATGGCAGCAGGAACCCAAGCAATTGTTCACACGTGACAACTATCTGAAGTCGGGCTTATGGTCGGTGCCAGAATTAACTATTGTTGCAAACTGTAAAATGACTATGGTAGATGGAAGCAAAGCTACTATGGATTGTATTAGAGCTTTGTTGGAGAAAGGACTTCGGGAAAACAATAATACCGTAGTCTGGTTGGCAGTACCCCATACTAAAAAAAGGCTACTGAGGCCGGTAATTCATCATCTGCACCAGTTCAGCCTTGCAGACAAGATCAAGAGTTGGCCAGCAAGAAAGGAGGAGAGGTCGTGCAAGTGAACGAGAATCCCCCTGCTATTGAAGTTGGAGCTTAGGTAGGCGATGTAAGAGAGAATCGAGATGAAGAATAAAATACGGACTCATGTCCATTGGTGATCAAAAGACAGAGGGTTATCAAAGATGTTGTGCCTCTGACTGTGAGAAAGTTATAGTTAAGGGATGATGATGATGAGAATGCAGAGGTCATACGAGATGGAACAGTTAGTTCTGCTGCTCATCCTCCATCGATAGAAGTTAGAGGGGAGAATTCTAAGGCTGCATAGGGCCTTATTGATTTGGTGGAGGACATCGGCGAAAGAGATGCTGAATGTCAGACTGAAAAGGTTATTCCTCCTGAGGTCGCTCAAGGATGAAACGCTGGGTATTAAGAAAAATGTCGGTGACAAGGATGGCACTGGGGCCAGCCAACCAAATATGTCCATGGGGGATATGTTGCCCAAGAAAATTATCATACCACACATTTTCTTATTCATGTTCGAGAAACTTAGGCGAGTTCCTGATTTATCTTATTATGAGGGGATGTCTGTTCTTGACCTCCTGCAACGGCAGGTGGAGCTTGCCATCGAGGTAAAGCATATGTCATGTGCAATTAGGAATTGGTAGTGGTATGAATCTAACTCTCTGGTTTTTTCAGATCCATCATAATTCGGTCGTCTTAGGTTATCGAGGTATGTCCCCTGCTAAGATGGAAGCTATGGAGAAATAAAAAGCAGAACCCATGGTGTTTGGGTCTGCCAAAACTACGACAGCGGAGGTTATTCGTCTAAGGCATGCTTACACCTTAGCAAAAAAATACCAATAAGCGGGCGTTTAAGGCTAAGGGGAAACTGGAGGACACCTTGGATACTCTAAAGGATGCGCTGGCATGCAGCGATGAAAGGTGGAAAACTGCATCAGATAATCACAAAGCAGTGTTGAGGCAGAATGAAACCCTGCTGAAAAGGAACGACAAACTGTTTGCAAAGAGCTCCAAACCTGGTGGATAGGAACTTAGCGCAAGCAAAGAATGTGGATGAGCAATTTTATCGAATAGCAGGTTTGAATGCTGACAATACCAAGATGATGGCTTAAGTGAGAGCGATGCAAGCAGAATTGAGCCGGAAAAATGTCGGGGAAATGAAGAGTTGGAGGCAGCTGTAGCGGAAAGGGAGGCGCAGATGTTCACTATCACCACAGAAATGATAACAAAATATAATAGAAAAGTTGTAGCAGAACTATTGGCGTTGAACCTTGGGATGAATTTAGGATCATTAGCGCCTCTTGCTCACAGTTCTGCATTGCATCAGGATCATGGTATGCAGTATGTACCCCATGTTGAAGGTGGTGCAGCTAATGTTGCTCCAACTGATCCAAGCCAGCCATCTACCTCTCCAAATGCCGATCCTTTAAAGTTTTTTATTATGTATTTTATTGTTATTGACCAACGAAGTATCATGTGGTGTAATGTTTTAAACAATTTGGCAACCTTAGGTTTTATATTGTTTGTAAAAGAAGAACTGAAGCTATTGGTAATGCATGGTTCTTATTGGAGAAACTATGGAGAATATGTTTATTGGTTTGCGTAGAGATCCATATAATTTCGAGCTCAATAGGGCTCATTGTATAGCTTAGACATTAATTGTCATGCTAGCTGGTTCGCGGCAAGGTCACGTAGACCATATTGCGTAGTGTTATTTAGACTTGGTCTTTGACCAATTCGCTAATATACCCAGTACAAAGTATCAAGCACATTATGGCCATTACGTAGCCCGTAGGCGTGGCTAATTAGCCCATTTATGTTTATAGGCACTTAGTCTGGACTCAGTATGGTCTATTTCATAGCCACGTATGGCGTGGTCATTAACTCGTTCGCAAATTGTAAGGATAAAACTTTGCAATAAACGGACAGTGGCGAAAACATAAATTATATTGATAGAAGTATTTGTTTTAAGATGCCTCGTTAAAAAACCTTCATGCGCCAACATGAAGGAAAAAGAGTGCATCGATACAATCTAAACATCTTGGCGATACAATTGTACGTGATTAACATTCCAAAGATGCTTAAGTGCTTGGCCGGCTTAATCTGCTAATCTATACGCACCATGGTGGCCTTTAGAGATAATCGTGTATGGGTCTTCCTAGTTTGGTTCCAATTCGCCACATGTTCCATTGCTTGAGCCTTGAAACACTTTCTTGAATACCAGATCTCATATTTGGAAAGAGCATGGTTTTAGCCGAGCGTTGAAGCATCCCCTCATTAGACTTCTATAATGCTCTGCTCGGATGCGTGCCTGCTCTTGTCGTTCTGCAAGGAGGTCCAGCTTGTCGATCTGGATATTATGTTTTCCTCCTCCTCGTAATGTTCTATTCGGTGGCTTGGAACAATGATTTCTGGTGGTATGACTACTTCGATGCCATATACCAATGCGAATGGTGTGTCTCCTGTTGTTGATCGTAGAGTGGTTTGATATGCCCACAATACCTCTGCAAGCTTATCTGGCCATTTCCCTTTGGCTCCCTCAAGTTTCTTCTTAATTCCTTTAAACAACGTCCTATTTGTCACTTCGACTTGATCGTTGGCCTAGGGGTAGTACAGGGTTGAAAAGTGCTGGAGAATTCCATATCGTTTGCAGAAATTGGTGAGTATTGAATTTTGGAATTATGGGCCGTTATATGTCATTAGAATGCGATGGATACCATATCTAGTCGATATTTGATTGTGCAAAAAATCACATACCCATTTGGAGAAGTAATCGACAGCTACTATAATAAATTACCTCTTTCCAGTTGCCATTGGTAAAGGTCTCACCAAATAGATTCCAGTTGCCTGGAACTGGGATGTTCTGCATTGGTTGACTAGGCATGTGCTGCGTGTTAGCATATTGAAGACACTTGTGACATTTTTGCACCAGATTTTCTGCGTCAGCCGCTAGCTCGGGCCAATAGTAACCCGCCAAGAGGAAATGGCGTATTAAAGTTCGATTACCACAATGAGCACCTGCCTCCCCCGAATGCAAGTCATTCAAAATTGAGCTGGCCTTTCGCGATCAAGCCATCTGAGCAAAGGTCGACTTGAGCTATTCATATAGAAAATTTTATTAAGCACACAAAATTTAGTTGCCTTGATCTGTAATGCACGAGCTTCTCCTTTATACTTAGGTAATTGATCAGATCTCAAATATTTGAGGTATGGAATTCTCCAGTCGGCCTCGTTTGTAATTGAGTTGATGGTGACTATTGTGGGTACAAGTTCAGTCATCGGGAGCTATTTTAGCAAGACACTCAGATGCTCTCCCAGTGCTGCGGTTTTGGAAAGGGTATCAACTGCTGAGTTTTCCCTTCGTGGTATATGCTCATACGATACATGGGTGAACTTGGATTCATACTTCTTGAGTAGAATAAGATAATCTTTGATACCCTCATGCCTGACATCATAGGTACTCTTTGCTTGGTTGATAACCAATTGAGAATCTGATTTCATTTTGATAGCTCGTGCGCCACAAATCAAGGCTAACTTCATTCCATAAAGAGCAGCCTAATACTCTGACACGTTATTTGTGATTGGAAAATTGAAACGGACTGCTTGTTTGACCTCTTCACCACTTGGAGATTGTAACACAATTCCTCATCTTCCACCTGAAGCACAAGAAGCACCGCCTACCTCAACAACCCACTGATTATGTATTTGTTCGATCGGATTTCTATGCTCCCTTGTTGGGGCCTGGAGGAAGAGAATTCGGCAAGAAAATCGGCAATCACCTGTCTTTTAATAGCTAAACGCAGTTCGAAACGAATGTCGTATTTTCCAATTTCTATGCTCCACTTGGTCAGTCGCCCAGATACGTCTGGTTTTTGTAATACTGTTTGTATGGGGTAACCTGTTCGCACAGTAATAATGTACCCTTTTAAATACGGACGCATCCGTCGAGCAGAAAATACTAAACTCAGATCCAACTTTTCAAGATTCAAATACCTCATTTCGGAATTTTTGAGCGTTTTACTCGTATAGTATATCGGGCACTGCACCCCATTCTGATCGCTGACTAATACCGAGCTGACTGAAAAAGATGATACTGACAAGTAGATAAAAATGGGTTCATCACGTGTCGGAGCATAGAGTATTTCTGGAGAGGTAAGATACTATTTGAGTTCAATGAAAGATTTATCGCACTCCGTTGTCCAAACAAACTTCTTAGCGTCTCATAAGATTGCAAAAAAATGATGACTCTTGTCTGACACACGGGAGATAAATCTGGGTAATGCTGCTAGTCGCCCCATGAGACACTGCACCTCTTTATTTGTAGAATTGCATCTAGTTGGACTGGGTCAGCTTCTATACCTCGTTGGCTCACCACATAGCCCACGAATTTCCCCTTATCTACCCCAAAAGAGAATTTGTCCGGGTTGAGTTTGAGGTTGAACTTGCGTAATAAAGTAAAAACTGTCTGCAATGTATCTAAGTGTTGTGCCTCTTCATGAGTTTTAACAATCATGTCGTTAATATTTTCTTCCAAATGGTACCCCAAATGATCTTCAAAAATATGGTTTATTAACCGTTGGTATGTCGACCCAGTATTATTTAAACCGAATGGCATGACCGTGTAGCAATATAATCCACGCTCGGTTTGAAACGCAGTGTGCTCTTGATCGGAGGGATGGAAGCGAATTTGATTGTACCCGGAATATGTATCCATGAAGGATAAGTACTGAAAACTGGAAGCTGAATCAACTAACTGGTCGATACGTGGTAAAAGGGAAAGCATCTTTGGGGCCGGTCTGATTCAAATCGGTGAAGTTCACGCACATCCGCCACTGACCATTCTTCTTTTTTACTAAAACAGGGTTAGCTATCCAAATTGGGTACCGCGCTTTACGGATATGTCCCAGACGAGTTAATTTGGCCACCTCGGCTAAGATAGTTGTTTGTTTTTCTATCGAAGAAGATCTACGTTTCTGACGTATTGTCTTGGTGCAAGAATTTATAGCCAGGTCGTGACAGATTACCGACGGGTTTACTCCAGTGACATCAGTTGGCTCCGAGGCAAATACATCTATATTGTTGGCTAATAAAGAAATTAAATGTACCTTAAAGTCTTAAAATAATTCTTGTCTGAGCTGAAGTATATGATCGTCAATTTATCGTAGGTCATCCACTGGATCCGGCAAGTTGGGATCCAGTAAGTCTTGTTCATGGACCCGCTCGCCGTTTAATTTCTATCAGAGCAGTTTGGATGAATCTGACGCTATTGCATAATAGGTACGCGGAGTCCGTTGGCTGCCTCGTATTATCCCAACTAAAGCGCCCACATGATACTTGATGCACTGCCACTACGTGCATGGCGTCGCTTCCATCTTATGCAGCCATGTTCTAGCGATAATAGCATGATATGAACTTGGCGCATCAAAATTTATAAGTAATGTCTACAACTCTTCTTTTGTCACTCTGTGGCCGACTTTGACCAACAACTCCACTTCTACAACGCATTGGGACGTCCTTCCCTCGTAACCGACCAAGTTACGTGGCGTTTGCCGATATGGAGTTACATTCTGCATGAGTTCGAAGCTACTTTTAAATATGATGTTGGCAGAACTGCCACCATCGACCAGAATTTGAGTCACCATAACTCCTCCGATATCCATGTGCACTGTCAAGGCGTTCTCGTGAGGCATACTAATTCCGTTTAGGTCATCGTCATTAAACGTGAGATCGACTACTGGATCCCTGTAATTGCGATAAGAGTTGGCGTTTATTTCATACATACTGAGCTCGTTTTTAGCCCGCTTGTTTGAGTTTGTCCCCTAGATCGGTGCCGGATCCCCCTCCTCCTGATATTGTGAGAAGCCATTGCTTTTTATTGGCTTCCACATCTTCAGGTTCTACAGCCTTCTCAGTAATAGGAGGAGGTACTTCCTCGCGTTGATCTGGGTGCAAGTGCTTAATATACTGTACCAATTCTTCATTATCAATCAGTCGTTGGATTTCTTCTTTTAACCGCCAACACTCATCCCTAGAGTGCCCGTGGTCATTATGATATGTGCAGAAGTACTGATTAGATCGTTTGAAACTTGGAGCATTCATCGCGCGCGGTACTTCATATTTTGTTCGCCCTCTAGTTCGATCATAAATTACGGAAATGGCTTCAGTCAAGGGGGTGAACTGTATGTTCGGTTGCTCGAACTATTGAGGTTGTCATCCATAATCTCGTTTGGGCTGCTGCTCAATCCGTTTTTTATCCAGTATTCCTTCTTTGAGATCTGATCCACGCCGCTCGGGTGATCCACCCCTTCTGGCGTCATCTACTCTAATAAAGGTACCAGCTCGGGCAAGTAGGTCTCACATGCTATCCATTGGGAACTTGATGAGGTCGGCATAAAGGTCTCCTTTTCGGTCGAGCCCTCGCTTTAAGGACGCCACCGCCATATTTTCTGCTAGATCTGGAAAATAATTCATAGCATGAACAAATCTCCTAACATATCTTTTAAGAGACTCACCTCGCCGCTGATAGAGGTCCATGATTGAATCTCGTTCTCGCTCGAGCTCCTTGTTACCAACAAAACGTTCTCGAAATGCCTTCCATAATCCAGTGAAGTCATAGATTGAGCCTTTGGGTAAGCTGTTGAACCAGTCCATTGCATTCTTTTTTAGCGTCATGGAAAGTGCCTGACACAATATTGCATCATCATGATTGAAATCCATCATCATGTTTCGGAACTGTTCCAACTTTCTGGGTCCCCTGTTTCATCATAAGCTTCCATTCGAAACGGGTCGAAATTCTTTGGAAGTTGGGCTTCGAAAATATTTTCGGAGAACGGTCATTCTTTAAGTATGTAAGCCGACAGTCGAGGGAAAACCTGATTATAGCGGAGATATTCATCCTCTCCTGTTCGTTTTGTTGGCGTCTGCTTTGCTTCCCCTCTTGGGCCTTTTCTTCGGTTCTTACCCCCGCTCTCATTCTCACCTTCTTGCTTGTTATCTCACTTAGACGATCGTTCTTCCTTGTTAACTTTGCTTGCTTCCAGGACAGATGGTTGGTTGACTCGGCTTTTCCCCTTGAACCTAGTAGTGAGGGCATGAATGACATCGTTCATTCCAGCCATGGCGGCATGCATGGCTTGTTCCCTCGCATCGCGCTCAAAGGCTATCTTCAGCTACTCTTCTTGGAGAAGTTGGATTTATTGCTCCAGTTGTTGGACTACCGGATCAGCGGCAGGGGTCACCTCCACCGTTTCATGGGGTACTTATGCGCCTTCCAGTGGGTGGGGTTGCATCTCGGCTTAAGGAATGGCGGCAGAAAGATTTGGAAGGTTTTCCGGCGGGTTGAGCGGCATTGCTCCAACGGGTACCACGGGATTTCCCCCTTGGGATGTTGTTAGAACTGTAGCTCCCCTTCTACTGATCGTCGCATCACTCGTCCCATGGTTATCCCTGTCGATTCCTGACCTTGTGACTATCATGGTTAATAATTAGCTGCGATTCCCACAGACGATGCTAAAATTTGTTACGGGAATAACAAGTTATGCCAAAGTAGGGTTTCATGTTCTTGATCAGGAAAAAGATATAAGCAAAAAGATATATATTTATTTATGAAAAGAATATCCATACTTTTAGTTCCGTGAGTTAGTGGGAGGTTACATTCATATGCGACTACACTTAATCTCCCACCAACTCACTTTCATTATTTCTCCTATAAATCATGGCAAACTGCCTAAACGGTTTGACTTGATGTTTATTACATTCATTAAATGATAAGTAACAGAATGCCCCATTCCCTAATTACTGGCTCTGGCTTTGATATACATGACGATCTGAACTGGCTCGCTTCTTGAGCGCATCAAGATCTGGGCATAACTGCCCGTACTCGAGCTCGTTATACCGCTTTAAGATACTTCACTTCTCTTCATCTTTACTCGCGGTCAATGGGCCATTTTGGAGCTTGTTGCATACTTGGAATTGAGGTCGAACAATATATTTGGGCTCACTCATTTGCACAGTCGTTTCGTTCCTAGTCTGGTCCGTTGTCTTCTTACTCGGATTATCATTGAGCTCGTTTACTATTTAAGTCTGAGGTCGATCAACCATGCTCGAGCTCGTCAAAAGTATGTTTGCTTGATTCTTCCCTTCTCTGTCATTTTGGTTCGAGCTCATCATTTATTATTTCTTCTTGCTCGTGCATCTTCTTGGGGAATACCCCCTTATCAATATATTATTGTCCTAAGTCGAGAAGTTTTATTTGTCCAATTTAATTGACATTGTTAATATGAAAGGTACAATCAAGACTCGGGTGCTTATGAAGCAAGATGAACGTGTAACTAATTATCACCATTATAAGGTGAATATTTATATTAGGTAAATTTATTATGCCTTTGATTGTAACTTAGGATTATAATTTGTCTATACGTACAATTTAAAATTCTTATTTTCTCAAATTTTATGGATTTTAATTTACTTATTCAAGAGATGCAACGTCGCTTTCTAAAAGCAAATAAAGAGTTTCTTACTTGCATCAATTGTCTTAGTTTAAAAAAAATCATTTGTTAATTTTATGTTGACAAATTGGTTTATCTACTAGATAATTTATCTACTAGATAATTTATCAATGGTGTGGATAAAAGTAGCCTGAGGGTAGGCTGGTAATTTCAAGTGGAGTTTTAGGGCGGTGTAAGGGTGTTTCACGGTGGTGTGGTGGTGTTTAAGGGTGTTTTAAAGTGTTTCAAGGTATTTTAAAGGTAGAGAGAGAATTAAGCAGCCTGGCAGCAGTTAATTTTTCTTACCCATAGTTAATGCTGGTGGTTGGGTATTTATAGTGTAAAAATGGGCCCTTATGGGCTTTCGGGTCAAGTTAAATGGACCCGGGTCATGTTTAAAGACCCACAAGTTTTAAGCAGATGTGCAGGTAGCTTAGTCAGACAGTGATTAGGTTTTTTAGTACTTTAGTCATAGTTCGAACTGCATTATGCTTGCAGTGTTCGAGATCATCTGTCCGGTTCAATCAGTGCTGTTCGAATTGAAGTCATGGAGTCTGTCCGAATTTACGGGGTGATTTTCTTTGGACTACCCTCCCGGGAAGCTCTTCGAATTCGGACTCATCAATCAAGATGACTTTTCTTCTTCCGAACACATAGTGTTTATGAAGAATGACTTATGGAATATGATAATGAAACGATATATTAGATAAAATGATAATGAAACTCCTTTTCGATGATTCCAAAATATCACAATCAACTGTCATCTAACCGTTACTAAATATTGAATGAATTTTATAAAATTTTATTTAACCCCTTATTTTGGTTCTTGATTCCGCAACTACTCCTAAGATAGACAAAAAAAATTAGTGGCACAAAATATTTTTTATGTCGAAGTAATGTCAAATTTTTTAGTTGTAATAAACGGATCTTAATGAATAGTACTTTGAAGAAATGGTACAACCAAGTAAAGTTGGAGTGTATAGAATCTAAAAACTACTTACTGGATCTTGTGAATTTGCATTGGGTCTAAAATTACTTGAAAAATGTTGTTATGTAACAAATAAACAACGATTGCATTTTAAAATTTAATTCTAATTAGCCAATTTATTTTTCGGTAACCGATCTACGACAAATCGACAAATGCAAAAATAAATATGTCCATTCTTTCACATAACCTGCGGATTTTGGTCTAACTCGTAAAACCAGTTAACAACTCATCAAATTAATTTTCCTATTTTTCTTGGTTTCATTATAGAGAAACCTTAAACACTTAATCTTCACAACTTTACCACACCCAGTAAAAAGAAAATCTTTATTTTTTCATCTTCACGATGACCGTTTTTACCACGAGAGACCATCTTCGTTTCTTTATCTTTCATTGTTCACCTTCATTGACTTTGCAACCTGCCCCGCCTCCCAATACTTTCTGAAACCTAGAGTCTCAAATTTCACCTATAAGTACTTGTGGTAATCTGGTGATGTGTTTTGATTTATATTGTCTAGGTTTTTCATCGATTGGTACTTTAGAACGGTTTCTTGTTTTAAGGCGTTATGTTACCAAATCTTAGATTTTTAAGTATGTTTTGTTCAATAGAGTATGGTTTGAGGAATGAGAAGTAATTAAAAAAGATAATTTCCCACTCCAGTTAGAAATAATATTTGTTAGTGGTTTTGTTGAAGAATAAACTTTATTCTATGTTTGATCCTCTATCTAACATTTCTTAGGTTGAAAATAATGTATAGTATATAAATGTGAAACAACCACAACCGGTAAGAGGCTGTTTGGAAATGTACCAAAGGTAAATCAGAAAACATACTACTCAGTGTTGTTATTGAGAAGATTGGAGGCTTTTAAATTGGTCGTCGTTAGGGTGGCGACCAAAGTCCCCCATCCCACTTCGGTTAAACACGGGAAGGATCAGTGGTATATAAGTAAGAACATATCTCAACTAGTATGAGGCCTTTCGGAAATGGACCAAAAGCAAAGTCGTGCGGCCCTTGGGGGCCAAAGCTGACAATATCATACTAGTGTTGAGATTGGATTGTTCTTACTTATACACGAATGCAGAATATGTGATATACATATTCCCAACAAATGGTATCGGAGTTCCAGGCTCAGAAAGAACGCGATGGGGGTGAAATTCTTGAAAGTTGAACATGAAGAACCAATGGACATGCTCAAGGTGAATGATCTGCTCTAAAGATCCTAGCTCGGAGTGCTCATGGCTTATCAAGCAGTGTGGCTAGATTGGAGTGTATCAAGACGGTGATACTTGATTGGAGTGGCGCTAATGAATAAGACAGTGATGGTCTAATAGGAGGTGAGGCGATAGATCCGCTCTAAAAGCTCTAGAGGTCAGGTAGCCCCAACTTGATTAGGGTGAGCGGATGGAAGTCAATTGAGAGGAGACTAAGGTAGGTACTTTGTTCAAGATGGGGATTTATCTCAACTAGTATGAAGTTGTTTGAAAGTGGACCAAAAGTAAAGTCGTGTGGCCTTTCGGGACCAAAGCGGACAATATCATACTAGTGTTGAGATCGGATTGTTCTTACTTATATACGGAGGCGGAATTGCGATACCCATATTCCCAATATTGACTTGGAATATTTTTGTAATCATGGTACCATAACATGTTTCTTATAGAATTCTGAATAACCATGGTATGACCAGGACAACAATGAGAGAATCCATATTCTCCTTCTATAACATGTAAAAGTATATGAAGGAACTAAAAACTAATAGATCCACAAAATAACAGACATACATAAAATAACTAAAACAGTCCAACAAACAAAACACTTGTATAATGCAATAAAAAAATTCTTGTCTTCTAATTAAACCGCAGTTTATTTTTAAAACTTAACTAAATACTAAAACCTCCAAATAATTGCTAATTATAATTCTCCAGTGCAAGAGAGCTATTGTAATATAGACTCTCTAAGTACAGTGGCACCTCCTTGAACTATCAAAGAAGTTCAAATCTTGAAAAGACGATTGGCAACTTTAAATAGATTCATATCTCGTTCATCAGATAAATGTGCTTCTTTTCCAAGTATTAAAACAAGCAAATTGTTTTGACTGGACCAAATAATGTTCTGAAGCCTTTCATCGAATTAAAAAATATATATTTTCACCAAAATTCTTGATGAAGCCAAATATGGGGGAAAATTTGTACGTTTGTACAGCGGTGTCGGATTATGTTGTAAGTATTATTTTGATTCGAGAATAATAAAATCACCCTAGACTGTGTATAACGTCTGCAAAAGTCTTTCGGATGCTGAGAAGCGGTATTTAAAGTTAGAAAATTTAGCCTTTGCACTAGTAACTTCGGCTCGAAATACGAGGCCATATTTTCAAGCTCATTCTATCATCGTGCGAGCATTATTTTCTTCAAAAAATATGTTACAAAGGCCTAATATATCTGGAAGAATGACCAAATGGTCAGTTCAATTGGGATATTTTGATATTGAATTTGAACCTAGGACTACTATCAAAGCACAAGCCTTAGCGGACTTCATGGTCGAATTTCATTATGAGCGGTCGGATATAGAAATAGATGAAAAGAACATTGAGTGAGAATGGACTATTTGAATAAATTGGGGATCAAGTACATTAGGATGCTAGGCAGGGGTACGGTTAGTTTCTCTAGAGGGAATTTCCATGTATCAAGTAATCCATTTTGGGTTTAAAGCGCAAATAATGAGGCTGAGTATGAAACTGCTTTGGCAGGATTGAGACTTGCTCAAACCTGTGGGGCTAAAAACGTTAAGTTGATAAGTGATTCACAACTTCTTATAAATCATGCGTCAGGTTAATCTAAGGCAAGAAAATATCATTTAATGAAGTATTTGAGGGGGCTAAAGACTCTAACATTAGTCTTCGAAAGTATCAGATACAATAGGGCACAAAATTATGTGGCTGATTTTTGGGCTACCGTTTCTTATACTGAAGAATACTTGTGAATTATCACACAAGAAAGCCTTTCAATTATAAAAAGTTCAGAGCGGACAATTAGGATAATAAATAAAGTTTTTCAAATCTCAATCGGTAAAGAAAATGACTAGAGGCTCAATATCAGGGAATTCCTAAGAAAATAATGTGTTACCCGTTGATACATTGATGTATAATAAAATACGTTTCAAATCTCATGGTTATGTGGTCCTCGGAGGAGGTTTATACAAAAAAAAAATTATTTTAGCAAACCTTTACTTTAATGTTTAGGAATATAGAATTACACGACGGAGAAAGGTCTGCACACTGCGGGTATAAAACTTGGATACGAAGAGTTCTTTTAGCGGGATATTATTGTCCTACGATATCTTCATGATGCTAAATAATTAGTTAAAATGTGTGATACTTGTAAGAGATTTTATAATATAATTCATAAGCGTGGGGTCCCCCTTGAAAGCATATATGACGCATTACCAGTTGACCGATGTGGTATTGACATTGCCGTACCATTACCAATGGCATCCAGAGGACGACAGACAATAATTATAGCAGTAGATTACTTCTCAAAGTGGGTAGAAGAAGAACCATTAGCTGGAACAAAAGCCAAGGATATAATCAAGTTCATCATTTCAAATATTTGTTGTCGATTATGGGTTCTGATGCAGATTACTATTAATAATGGACCATAATTTTATAATAAAGACTTGAAAGATTTGTACGTTTCTCGAGGAATACAACAATATTTTTTGGCTCTTTTCCATCATCGGGAAAATATAAAAGTCGAGGTTACTAATCGAACAATCCTTGATTTGTTAAAGAAGAATTTGAAAGGAAATGCAAGAAAGTAACTTGATTGTTTGCAAGAAATTATTTGGGCATATCGAACTACTCTTCGAACGACAACCTTAGAATTTTCATTTTCATTAGTATATGGAATGGATGTCGAGGTACCATCTGAAGCAGTTTTTCCATCCTATCGTATAACTACATATTTTGAGGACTCCAACAACGAAAAAAAGATAATTGAATTGGATTTGATTGAAGAAAAAATGAGAAGGGCACAATTAAATTTGATACATTACTAAACATTGATGAGAAGCGGATACGCCTCCAAAGTTAAACGAAGAGAATTAAAAATAAGAGACAAAGTTTAGAGGAAAATATTTCTTTATACAAAAGCAAAGCACTTCGGAAAATTATGACCTAATTGGGAAGTCCCATATGATGTAACGGAGTATAGAACACCTTAAGTTGTATTTAGAATGAATGTAAAAAGTATATATTTTAATATATAAAATGTCGGTGGCATACTCTTTCCTACTTTGGTGGCGCATGAAGGTTTTAAGGAGATGTCTTATTAGCTGATCCATATATATAAAGTTGTTTTGTCATTTTATACACACTCTATTAATTTTGGACCTAAAGGGTCTTCCAATATAAGTTGGTCTCTAACTATTAATTTTGGACCTAAAGGGTCTTCCAACAAAATTTGATCTCTAACTATTAATTTTGGACCTAAAGGGTCTTTTAACAAAAGTTGGTCTCTTACTATTAATTTTGGAACCTAAAGGGTCTTCCAACAAAAGTTGGTCTTCAACTATTAAAAGAATCTATAAAAGTAAAAAAAACTGAAAACTCGATGCATTTATAAAGTCGTCTCAAATATAACGAGGACTTGTAAAAAAATCATCGAACATGATGAAGACTTTAACAAAATTGCCTCCAAAATAACGATGACTTCAACAAATTTTCTTTGAACATTATGAGCCACATACTAAGGACTTCACAGAGCATGGATTAAAATAGAACTAATTGACTTGTATTCTAAGGAAGATCTGAGGGGATCACCTTCAAAAGATTCAAAAGAACTTTCACCATCATCCAAAGAAATCCCAGCATGATGATCTTCGACGGGAACAAGTTCTCAAAAATACCTAACTTCAAATCAGGGTAGCGTTCGTGAATTTTCATAATTAACTCAGATTTAACTTTACATCCCTCGGAACTAATTTAGAGACACATTTTGCAGCATATGTCTCAAAAGCCGCAATTTGATCAACCTCGGTTTTGGTTAAAATGACATGTTTCTCCTTCACAACACTTTCAAAATATTTAAGCCCTCGTTCGAAATTTCTGAGGCTTTATCATTTCCTTCCTTATAAGCCTCGATGAGTTCATCTTTTCTACGTTTTTGCTTAGGTTTAAGATCCCCCTCTTCTTGAAAACATTTATCAGAGAGCATAATATAATCTTATGTGCAAACAAGCTTCTTATAAATCACATCGGTTTGTTTTTTAAGTGTGGAAAGCTCATGTTCAAGCTCTTCCAATTTTGATTTCGATTGTAGAGATTTTGATCTATGGTGATTTTTTCGATCTCTTAAAAATTGCATCTTCTTTCCAAGAATAACCGACGATCGAAGAAGTTTGCATATACGGAGAGAGAAAACATCACCAGAAGGAATTTTGAATGTATCAGATAAGGAACCAGATTCAAATGAAACATCTATTGGAAAATCATACTCTTGCCTTCATAATCTTGAGCAACCAACTCGTGGTTTGGAAGTTGAGAAGAAATTGATTCGATGACAATCTTCTCAAGGGAGGTTAGATTTTTTCATCATCAACTTTATATTTCGGAGAAGTGACTTCCTCGGTATCCTGTTAAACATTCTTCAATTTTTGTTGATGCTTCTTGTTGGGAAGCTCTCCTTGAGGCGGTCTTTTGGAACCTTTTTTCTCCACAAGATTAGTCTTCTCTACTTGAGTACCAGCATCTTGAACTACTGCACCAGAGATATCCGGGTCTTCTTCCTTTCTCGAAGATTCACTAGTTTCCTTTTTTCGATGACTTTGACCTCTATACCTTGAGGGAAGGAAAAGAATTATATCCTGAGCTTCTAATCTATCTAACAGCTTTCTTGGGTATGAGGAACCATGAGCTCTTGTAAAGATAAATGTTTTGATGGGTTGGCACTCTAAATGCGACTTCTGGAAAGGTTGGTCGAAGTAAATCAAAAATGAAATATGTTGGACTAAGAAGCATTGGACCATTTACTCAACTTAGTGAAAATTATAGTCGCTTCGGGCACATAATCTGCATATGTTTTGGACACCCCTGTCATTGCTGTTTTAACAAGGCAGGACATTAAATAAAACGAAGAAAGATTGAGGAAAGATAAAACAAGACTATAAGAATATGGGATTTGCTGAAAAAATCCGAAATTACTCTGTGAAGTCGCTTGTTTTCTTTTTTCAATTGAAATTACACAAAAAAAAACCCAAATAAAAAACCAAAATAGGCGACTTCACGAAGTAATTTCGACCTTTTTTTTTAGCAACTCCCTAATAATATACCTTTGTTCATCCATTTGAGAGACAATCTATGCGAATTGTCAGTTGCGGACTCGGACCCAATCTCTTAAAGAACGGAGATAAAAAAAACAAATGTTGCTTATTTTATGTCTCCTTCAAGCAAATTGTCGACAATTTTTTCTATGACCAAAGGTTAAAGAATTAAATGGAAAGTATGGATTTTTGTCCAATCCATAGAGACCCATAAACTGCTTCAAAAAAAACCTTATCCCCGAAATCCTAGAGGCTATTGTACAGGCCATCAGGGTAAACCACATATTGGGTCCATCTTGGGTTGGACAGAGGTCGACCATTGCTAAGTACTCGATGAAAAAAAGATCCAAAGGAAATCAAAACCCCCAATTCATGATCTCTGGATAAACAATCAATTCGTGATCCTTAACTTTTAAGGGTGTCTCCCCAACAGTCGAAAATCGGATGGTGATTGTAGAAAGGATCCTCTCATCGAGTCCTCAACTTAGTCTCATCGGATATACTTTAATACTTATACTTTACTTTATGCAAGGACGGAAGATTATTTCCCTACTACAAGAAGTAGATTCGAATGCTTCACCTGCCCGAAGATTGTTTCCGGCCAGCGCATCAATATGTGGAAGAAGTGAAGTGGGATCTTTATTTAAATTAGCCTTCTTTTTTGGAGGAGAGCTTTCCTCTGCATCTTGAAATTTTATGGTTGCTAGCTCATCCTCACCAAATACTGATACTATAGCCCTCTCAACATCAACAACATCATCGGATTTGGCAATATGTTTTTAAGCAGGTGAAGCATTCAAGTCTACTTCTTGGATAGGTTCGAGGGACCTTTTCAATGAAGAGATCACATCAGTTTCCGAGGGGGAGCTTTAGGAATAGGTCGTGGAGTTCCTTGAGGTGTAGAAGATGGGGTAGCCGGAATGTCCAACGAGGTTTTAGTTTGAGCCTTTTCTGTAGGTTTAAGGGCTCGCTTTCGCTTCGAAGCTTCGCCTTTGGAAGGCCCAACCTATTTTCGCATTATATTTTTATAGTCACCCTTATCATTTAGCGGGCAAGTGTGACTATGGGGCAGAGAGGAGATATTTGAGGGGATGATCGCATCGGTAGAACTTTCAATTAAAGGCCCAATACTGTAGTACGTAACAATAGTTGGTTAAGGCTCTCGTTCAATATATAATATGGTGGCTCGTCTCTCCTCAACTTTTTGGTTGATAGTTAACCAATCTAAAATAGAAAAAAAATTAGGCATAAACCACTTCTCTCTCTAAAAGGTTTTTCGGGAAGTTTTCTCTCTCTAGAAGTTTTTGTGTGAGATCAATGAGGAGCGTTGGAGTATTTATAAGAGAGTGGTGGGCTTCAGCGAGCTTTAGATCCCAAAGGTCTCATAAGATGTTTTCCTAGGGGAAAAGTACCCATGGAAGAGGTAATGAATGCCTTGAGCAGGAGTGCGCCGCTCCTAGTTATAGTTGTGTCAGAGCAAAGGGCACGCAATAGCCATGCTAATCATCACCTGACATCATGGGTAAAAATAGTTCATTGGTTGTGTCAAAAATTTGTGACGTCATGATACTAGAAAATTTTGGAAGATACACGTTAGTCATTGCACCTGAAGATTTACCAAATTCGATGAAGAATTCCTTGATTATAAAGGTTGCAAAATCCAATAAAGAATTTTTTTCCTGTGAAGATTAACAAAATCCGATGAAGAATTCTCTGAAGTTAAATATTAACAAAATCTGATGAAAGGTTAATGAAAGCATTGTGTAGTTTGGTGAGAAAAGCATTGGCAAAACGACAGCCCCTCCTCGAATATCTTCACAAGGACCGGGGCTACTGATAAGGGAAGAGTTTCATAATTAAAGGAAATTTGCAAAATAAAAGATAATCTAGCATAAAGAAAACCTATTATGGACAATTGACGATTATGTAATATAAAAGGACTATTTTGTAATAAATTGTAGACTTGAGGATGGACCACAACTAATAATTTTTCTAGACATGTGGGACTCAACGAATATACTATAAAAGCACATCACATCTTCTAGGGAAAAGGTGATTGTTGAATGATTAAAAAATTACTCCTTGTGACTTTCTAGGCTTTGAACAGTAACTCGTCCCTGGACTATCGACTTTGGTGACAGATAGTCCCTGGACTTCTAAAAGTCCGTTGGTTAGTCCCGGGACTATCTATTTTGGTGATATATAGTCCCTGGACTTTCAAAAGTCTGTTGGTAGTCCCTGGACTATCCAGTTTGGATAAAGTTAGTCTCATGCGCATGTTTATTAAGGGGACTAACTTTATCAAAAATAGAAAGTCAAAGGACTAAATTTGTCGAAAATGAATAGTTGAAAGACTATCTGTTACAAAAAATGATAGTCAACACATGCAAGGGTATTAACTTTATCCAAACTGGATAGTCCATGGACTACGAACGGACTTTTGAAAGTCCAAGGACTATCTGTCACCAAATGCGATAGTCCAGGGACGAGTTACCGTTCAAAGCCTGACTTTCTAGCTTGAGATTGTGTTTAACTTCTCTCTATATTATTTTTAGCTACTTATTCTAAGAATGGAAGATGAGTTGGAAGCATATTTCAAGATACGTGCTGAATTTTTTTTTCCTAGAAAAAATCAACCAAGTTGTAAATGACTTTAATACCTCGATGCAAACATCTATAAAAGTCTAAAAAGAGATCGAACTATCATTCGTAGTCTCATCTCATAGATACTGAGCGAAAATCTATTCATCCCTACCACCGATCTAGAGAATAGATATATGAGCCTTGGAAAACATCTACTTAGTAAGATGATTCAACAAGATGTTGCAATTCAACATCATACGAGGATGTTTAATTGCAAAGGTCATTATTGAACATGCCTCATTTCTACTTTTGGGTTACTCCGCCTGAAGTAAAAAAACATTTACAAAGGCCATTATTGAACATCCTACGAAGATCAAAGTTATGTTTCTGAAATTGACATGTCCAAATACACTGACGAGAGGTTATATTATTCTTTTTTCCTTCCACGAACTATTTTCATTCCTTTTTGTGCTTAATATATTTACTGTCTATGTAGATCATTGGTGGATGGATGTTTGATCTTGAAGGAACTCAATGATGTTACAACTTACCACTCATATAGGATGGTCCTTCTCAAGAATATTGAAAAGGCACATCCTTTTGGCATTGCTGCTCGGTGCCTCATCCTCAGAGGAGTGGAGTTTATTAACCTCGCCAAAAGTTTGATCATCATGACCTCCGACATATGAGAGAACCGTTACTTTTATATATGCACTTGTGGCTATTCATGATGCTATCCTAGCAAGCACACATGTGACAATAAGTATAATGCTCAGCATCGTGTTTTTACTAAGGTATACATCTTGAGATATCTCTATTCTCTAGTAAGCCTTTTATATATAATTGTTCTTTATTTGGTTCCGGTGCGACTTGTGTACGTTTATATATAAACACAGAAAGCCTCTATGATATCGGCTGATGAAACTATAGCAACTATGATTGCAGCATAGGAATGGAAAGGATACGAAGAAATGGTTTGACGAAAATGCATCCCCACTGCTACAACATGCATTGGGCAATGACTGTTGGATATTTTGCCTTATATCACGAAAAGTATTTGTCTACCTAGGGAATTTTGTTTAGATTTCTAGATATAAATACAATTACTCTGAATATATTATGCCACTTGACTAATTTATGATCATAAATTGTGGAATCTTGACAATACCAGATACTTGTTGGCATTTCTTTTCAAAACATGTAAAAGTTCCTACTATATAATAATGTTTATTAATCAATTTTTTATCACCTTGGTCATCATATTGGCTTATTCCATAACTTCTTACTTGAAATGACATTCAAATTCGATTGAAGTGGAAATAAAATGACACATACACCTTTCTAATGTATCAGTTTGAGCTTAAATGGTTTTGTGATACCAAACCAAACTGAAACGTTTTTTTTTACTGTTTTTGGTTTAGTTTTGTATCTTGAAGTTAAATCTCCGATTGCTAATTTTATCACTTTAGTTTTGTCCAAATTCTTTGGTTAACTTAAATTGAAAAAAAATCTAATTGTTAAACACAAATATATGCATATTAAAAAATCTAAAATTATAAAATATCTGAATACTTTGCCACAAAGTATTTTTTCAAATTAATATCCTAAATTATTCAAACCTCATATATCAGAGTTTAAATCGTGGCGAAATAACAATATAAGTAGAAAACGCACGTTTATGGAAAGGCTGAAAATCATGCGAATGTTTTGAATGTTTTAATTGTTATGTTTAGAAACTTTTTCTCGTATTTTAATTTAAAATACAATCAGATTTTGTTGGAGTTCGAGGGGGAAGGATGTTTGTTTACAAATTACATATATTTATTTAGCACGATCAACATTGCATTAAACCCGATTTGATCGAATTGGTTCAGCGCGTAGGTCGGAAAGTAAGATATATCATCACCATTAATTTATGCGATATTAGGAAGAGTGTACATATTCTAGGTTATATTACGAATGCTAGACTGTGGCGTAAAAAAAAGTAAATGCGGATGGTTATTCACAAAACCACCTACCAACCATTATACGCCGGCCACAAAACTATCCACCAGCTATGCTCTTCGAAGCTTATTCACAAACCATTAAACTTAAACCAGAAAAACAGGAGTTAGTATGTAAGTTATGATTTTCGGATGCTCGTCCAATGGATATATATTTGGGTTTTAAGAACTATAACTATGAGAATGTATCCAACATGCGCAACATTTAAAATATTTGGTAAAAATAGTATTTTTTTTTAAAAAAGCGACTAGTCGCAAATGCAATACTTGTTATTGAAAACAAAATAACACAACTACCTAAAGTGTCATCGGACAGCCGAGGGAACCGGAATGTTCACCAAAAAAAATCATGCATCCTATAAGTTTGTAGATGTAAGTAAATTACACGTGAGCTTTGAGTTTCGGGGATGATGGATAATATTGTTCATTTATGAGTATTGCCTTGATCAATCGGGAGTTAACATTGATATGAGTTATCGTAGATGGATTTTTAATGCAACCCACGTGCTCTACAAGAAATTGATCGCTAAAGAGGAAGATGTAGATGAGTTTATAATTTTTATAACGCAATAGTCGAATCAAACTCTATGGAAGAGTAACATAAAACTAGCGACAATAAAAATAAGTATTTGCATATTGCCCAAATATATTAGATTATGTTATGATTTCTTAGATAACATCATATATATATAAAAAACTAATTACTTGACAAACACGGTTCAAAATTATAACCAAAATATTTCATTTGTATTTTATAGGGTCGAGAGCACTCACTCAAACCTAAAACACTTTGACTGGGATTTCTTTTTTTAGGAAAGCGTGCATTTACATCTTAGAGAATACACCAATTTATATATTTCTTGCTTGCATTACTTTTTTAACGTGTTCAAACTGGATGATGCCTCAGAGCACACCTAATGTCATATTAGATGGGAATCGGGTATCCTAATATGAGAATTTTCAGATGGACTTTAATCTCACCCCAATAGCTGACTTGTGCACAAGATTCTTACTTAAAATTTTATTCAAATGATCGACAAAAGTATATTGAGTTTTCACAAACTCCACTAACATAACAGCATTGTTGTGATGCGATCACGAATTATGTTGTGTAAAAAACCTAAGTATCTAGACCTGCCTTTGTAAACTAGTCTATAGACATTGGCTAAGATAGCTTCACTATCACATCTGATATATATATATATATATATATATATATAAGTGATATCAGTTTGGGCCACAATATAATTTGATATATCATATTTATTAGCTAGTCATAGTCTTTCTTAGTTGTTATTAATGCCACAAATGCATATTTTATTTTTGAGTATGTAATACAAGTTTGTTTATTTGATGCCCGAGAGATAGCACTTCCCCTAAGAAGGAATACCCATCCACTTATGAAAGAATGATATTTCATATTAAAAATATAAATCACATCCGAATGATCTTCATGAACCAAAGAAAACCCAGTATAAGTTAAACTATAATTCATGGATCTTTTCAAATACTTGAATACTTTGTTAAAAGTTCTCCAATGATGTGAACTAGGATTGGTAGTATACATAAGATAACCAATGGCTCTTGAGTATTCTGCCTATTGCTAGTCATGGTATACATAAGATAACCAATGGCTCTTGAGTATTCACGATGAGATATTGCAAAAGCTTAAGGTTAGGATTAGAAGTTTTAACCGGAGAACAATCTTTAAAATCAAATATATTCAATATGTTCTAAATATAATGAGATTGTGAAATTGATATATTATTTTTATTTTGCTTGATTCTTATACTAAGAATAATTTTAGCTTTTTCTAAGTTTTTCATCTCAAAACTAGATGACAGGAATTTTATGGTTTCATCAACTTGATTTTGGTTATTACCAAAAATCAACATATCATCCATATATAGACAAATCATAACTCATTTACTAGAAGCACCAAATTTAATATACAGACACTTGTTTGCTTAATTAAGAATAAAACCATTAGACAATACTATATTATCATTTTTTATGCCAATATTTTGGTACTTCTTTTAGACCATACAAAACAAATTTCAACTTGCACACCTTGTTTTAACAATCATGCATAACAAGCCCTTCTGGTTGTTTCAGATATATATATTTTCGTTTAATTCATCATTCAAGAATACAGTTTTCACATCTTTTTGATAAAATATAAGATTGGATAAATGTCTAAGTTCTACCAATATTCTAATAGTGGAAACCTTAGAAACTGGAGCATAAGTATCACATAAGTCAATTCATTTTAATTTGCCTAAAACATTTGGTAACTAATATGGCTTTACACATCTCAATAGTACCATATACTTTCTTGTTACTTTCAAAAATGCATCTATTTCCTAAAGATTTACAATCATGAGGTAAATCAGCCAATTCACTTGTATTATTATACATGATGGAATCTATCACATCTTGGATAATTCTTTCCAGAATGCAATATCTCTTGATATTATAACTTCACTGAAAGTCATTAGATCTTCCTTAATAATATAACAATATTGATACTGAAAATAAATCTTATCTTTACACCCTTCAACCAAATAAAGTTTAAAATCATATCCAAAAGATTTAGCTTTTCTAGCTCTAGTGTTTCTTCTTGGCTCAGAAGGTCAATGTAAATAAATAGTACCACCTGATACATCTTTAGCTTGAACGGAGTTCCTATTAAAACCTTCTAAATCATGTTTATATGTGTAAATATAGATAACGTTTCTTCATCAAATATTACATCTCTTGATTTTATAACCGTGTTCACGAACACATAACCATTATATTCTAACGCGTAGAAGTTATACGCAGAGGAATATTCAGCATACCCCATTAAGATACAATATATACCTTGTTCACCCAAGTTTTTTCTTTTAGGTTTAGTGAGCCTTACAACTTCTCTGCAACCCAGACTCTCAGAAACTCAATATCGGAGGTTTTTTATACCAAATCTCATATGGGCTATTCTTATTCATTGTCGTAAGAATTTTATTCAGTAAATAACAGGTTGTTAATATAGCCTTACCTTAAAATCCTTTACTCAAAATCAAATAAGATAACATTGAACTAACCATTTATTTCTAGGTAATATTCTTTCTTGCTGCCAAACCATTTAGTTGTTGTATTTAAGAAGTCGTGGTTTGATGTATTATACTAGTAAACTAAAAATATATTGGATCATAATATTCACCTCTTCTATCTGTTTGTAGATTTTTAATCAAATCATTTTTATGTAGCTCTACTTCTTCTTTATAAATTTTAAATTTATCAAGAGCTTCATTCTTAGCATGAAACAAATAAATATATAAATATCTATATGCATTATCAATAAAGTAATAACATACTTTTTTATTTCCTAACCAATGTAAAGCATGAAAATCACCTAAATCATTATGTACTAGTTCCAATATTTTGGAAACACGGTTAAAGTTATTGAAAGGTTTTATGGTTATCTTAGTTAACATGCAAGTCTTACATTTCTCATTATTTAAATCAACATGAGGTATAAGACTCGTTTTTTATGTGTCTTTTATTCTTTTATAATGTACATGGCATAGTCTAGCATGCCATAATTCTATTTTGAATTTCTACAAGTACTAGTAGAATCCATGTAAATATATTCATGTTGAAATAAAATATAAATATATAAAATAAATATAGCATTATATAAATATCCATAGCCTAAAAATATATCACATTTTGACAAGATATACTTGTCACTTTCATACATTTGTTTGAAACCACAATTAGTAAGATAACATCAGAGAAGAGATTCTTCCAAATCTCGGGAGTAATACATTATACATTAATACATACTTTCTAGAAGTATGAACTAGCTTAATATTTCCTAGTATTTTGATTGGTTCAGTGGTAACATTTTCCATCTTTAATGTAGATCTATCTTTAATTGGTTGAAAATCATTGAACCATCAAAGATATGTATACACATGATTTATTTATCCTGAATCAATCCATCATGATATTATCATCATGTACATAAAATACTTAAGATATTTGAGACACATAATTATGACTATAATTATAATTTTGAACTAAATCTCATCACCATTTGGACTAGCATTGTTCTTGCCTTTACCAACCCAGAATTGCTTCCTGAAATAATCAGGTTTGCCACACTTCCAACATGCCAGCTTATACTTATTTTTGGAATAATTATTTTTGTTTTCTTTGTACTTTCCGCGCTCTTTTTTTGTATTCTTACAAAATCCATTATTTCCAGTCATATTCATAAAGGGTTTCCTATTTGGTTTTACCCATAGGATTATTGATTTCTTCTTGAACCCTTAAAAATTCTTCAATCTTAAAATGATTCCCAAGTTCAGCCTGAGTTATCTCTTCCTTATTATGTTTTAAAGTGTGTTTAAAATATTTCCGTGATTGTGGTAGTTTTTCTATTGCACTGGATACCAAAGTACATTAATCCATTTGATTATTATGTTGAACAAACTATCTCATTATATTGTTCTATGACCGATCTAAAATTAACCATTTTATAATCGATAAAGTTACAAAACATAAACTTCTTGCTATAATCACATTCGTCCATATACTTAAACTCAAGTAAATCCCATAATGTTTTTTTGCAACCTTGATATTTTAGTATACATTAAATAAATGATCAGACATATCATTTAAGATGTAGCCACGACATGTGTAATCAATGTTATCCGATTTTATGTGTCTCTTGGTTTTTACCAATCTTTTAATTCTTAATGATATTTGGCATGAGAGTGATTAGAACGTACACAGCTTTGAGGGTGGCCAACAATTAATGTATACTTTTCTACCACCTTCTGAAATTATGGTACTCAAACTTGTCCAACTTAGCAAAATTATTTATCATGTCCTTGGCTGATTCTCTTCATTTCAATATTCATACACATAAAATTTTAATCTCATTAGTAAAAAAGTAATGGATATATAAAATAACTTCTAAAGTCCTGTATGAAACAATTTCATATTGAAATATTTTATGTGGTTCTCCAAAATATCAATCGGATATAATCAGAGTTTTTTAGTTAACGGGAATGAATGTTTTATTGTGTATGTAATTTTGAACCATAAATAAATCATATATTTTGACCAAAAAAATAAAATTGTCCATGAAAACGAGTAAAATTTTGAATTTGATAATAAACACCTAAATTCAAATATTCTAATTTCAAATGGATTTTCAGAATAGTCATACCCCATGTAGGGGCTCTGCCCTTTGAAACCTACAAGGGGTTGTCTCATAATAGACCCTGCTCGGGGTGTTGTCCCTACATCCCGACCAAAGAGTTATCCCCCGTTGACCTCTTTAATCACAATATCATGTAGCAAGTGTGCACTTCGCATCACCAAATTGTTAGATGAAATATCATGATTACATTGGTCGACTAGCTAACATAGTTACACTATAAACATCTAATAGAAATACTAATATATATTAAATTGAAACATCACAAATTTGACAGCGACAGTATACAAACACAAAAGTAGATAATAACATAAAAAGTACCTCAAAACAACAAGAGCAAAAAATAAGTGAAAAATATTTTTTGGTTATAAAAAACTTTCGGTGAAATTACATTATAGTCTTTTAGTTTTATAAAACAATTCAAATCGATTCAAAAAAAAATTAAGTGATCTGAGGAACTTTTTTTTTCAAATTTTTAAAAATATATTTTTATTTTAAAAATAATAATAATAATACAAAACTTACACTGGGTTTCCTCTTAATCAGTGCTTCGTTTAGAGTTATCGGCTCGACTTATCAGATTAATAGTTTGGAGCTTTGAGAGAGATTAAGATTCGATCTTTGTCAACAATGGTGTCAGACAGTGTCCATTCTCAATATAGATATCTTTCTTTGAAATACGATGTTCTAGCAAAATTTTATCTTCTTTCCAAAACGGTATCTCTACCAATCTAGAGAATGATTAATGTCTACAAACCACACTTTCTTCTTGGTTGAATTCAGTCACCTTTGATAATTGGTTAGTAACTTTTAGACTACCTCGATTAAAATCTTTAAATGATTATTGGGAGGGCCGGTTTCTCTTATGTTTGTTATCCTCAAATCAATAGCTTCTTTGAGTTTTAATGGGACCGTTAACAATTCTTTTTATCTATATTACTAGAAGAGACTTAATAATATGACGAAATTATTAGGTTCATTCAAATAGACATTTAGTAAGCGTGATGGTAGAAATTTTTACTTTAACTTAGATGTTTCTGTTTTTTGTTGATTTATCTTTATCTTTGAAGTCCCAACATTCTTAGGTTAAATTGGTAGATTTTTCATATTTCTCTTATAATCTTTTTATTTTTAATCAATTTTTTATCTAGTATATATGTACTAATAACTTTTTTAAAATATGATGAGGAAATGTTTTATGTATGTATTTATCAATTGGTTCATCTACCGCATCGATCAAACAAGCATTACTATATTTTGGAAATTTCAGTCCATTTGATATTTTAAAATCTTCTAGCCTTCACATCTATAATTTCTTAGAAATTTATAGAATATATATTCATTGGATTAAAAGTACACGTTTATTTTCCTTTGTGTCTAAAATTATAAAGTCAAGTGGGAAGATAAAGCTATCACCTTTTATCAAAACATCTTCTATTATTCACTTAGGATATGTAAAAGACTAATCAGTTGATGTAGGGAAATAATTGTATGTTTTATTCCACCTATTCCTAATTTCTTATAGATTAAAAAAGAGATAAAAAAAATATGCTAGTACTCAAATCACATAAACATTTTTCAATATTTAAAATACCAACTTTACAAAGGATAATAAAACTTCCTGGATTTTATAGTTTTGGTAGAAATTTTCTTTGGATTAGAGCACTGCACTCTTCTGTAAGCGTTACTATTTTGAAGTCCTTAAACTTTATTTTGTGTGAAATGATATCCTTGAGGAACTTTGAACACTTGGGTATGTTTTCTAGAAACTCAGGAAAAGGCATATTAGTTTCCAAGTTGCAGAACATCTCGACGAATTCAGAGAATTGATTTTTGGTGGTTTGCTTCTTCTTCTGACCTGGGTGAGGAATTTGAGGTTGCGTATTTTGAGATTTGAGAGTTTTGGGTTGTCGCTGGAAATTTATCGCGATCACTATTACTCTAGCCGTGGTGAAATGCATCCCTATTACTTAATGTTTTGGCTCGAACGTCATGGTCGCGATTATCTTTACCTTTGTTGCGATGAAGTGCTCCTCTGTCAGTTTCTATTACTTTTTCAGCTAATTTTCTGCGGTATTTTATGCCCATTTTATCTCTCATTTCTGAATGTGGTTGTGTTAACCTACTTCATGTTATTTTTTATATTATTGGGCCAAGTTCCTTGACTATTTTAGGCCATCATGGAGTGTATATTACTTATTCGAACCTCTAAATTCTTTTATTATACTCCTTAATTCTAAATTGATACCTCTATATGTTTCATATTTGATTCGCTTCTCTCAAATTAGGTGTTAGATGATTCAACAAATATGTTTAGGTCTCTTGCAAAGATGATTTTTTTTCGAGCTTGTCCAAATCTTCGTGCTTCCGTATATTATCATAGTTATTTCACGAAAACTTAGGAGTTTTCTTGTAACATGCTTGATAAACATTGTTATTATAATAATATCTAAGGCCTTCTAAGGAGTTACTTACATAGATCGCATCATTTGATGTTTTTAATTGATTTGTATACGATGGATGGGAAGCATTAACTTCAAGTATTAGCATCAGAATTCATATTTATTTGAGATATCACTTGTTCAAGTGCAGTTATCTTTGCTTGAAATATCGTCCATTATTTATTGCATACATTATGTTCTTTATTTTAAACGCTTAATTATTGCTGAATAGTACTCTGAGTAATTGATATACTTCCTCTGATATTTTTTCTATTAAAGAACCTTCGCTTACAGTATTTATTATCAGTTTGTAGTTCCCTCTCAACTCATTATGAAATGTTTAAATAATCAGTCAAGGTTGGATACCATGGTGAGGACATCTTTGTTGTAACTTCTTGTAACGTTGACATGAGTCACACATGGACTCATCAATTCTTTGTGTGATGTTTGTGATATCATTTTTGAACTTGGTAGACTTCACCGGTGGAAAGTATTTCACAAGAAATAGTTGAGTCAGTTGTCTTATGTGATGCAGTGTGGAGACAAAAATTGTAGCCCTGATTTGTTTTCCCCTTGAGAGAAAATATGAAGAAACTATCGCGTCCGATGAGACGTTGTTGTACTACCATGTGATATGCATCTTCAAAACCAGATAAATGGATATTTGGACATTATTCTGAAATTCCAACGAACATGTGATTATTCTGGATCATTGTGATCACCGCTCACTTGAATTCAAAATGATGTGTAGTTAACTCTGGTCTCAAGATGCTAAACCATACCAATGATGGATTAGCGTAATCGTGATTTTTCAAATATCACAACATGCCGGTGTTCTTTCTTCAGCCATCTACAGTTCATTCTTTCTTCTTCGAAGAGTTCTTTCAATATCTAAATCAGAAGATAGAACGGGTTTTTACCAAATATCTAAACAAATAAAAAAACATTAATGAGTATATCTATATATATATCAAACAATTAAGTATAATAATAAGCTAATAAGGAAAAAATAAAAATTATTAAATAACTAACGAGAAAAATATAATTTTATACAAATGGTGAAAAAATATAACAAATAATATTAAACCAAATAAAAAAATTATAAAAAAGTAACAATTATATTATTAAGAAAATTGTAAATTATACTAGTATTCAAATATATCAATGTTATTCATCATAAAAATAGAACTAATTTTTCTGCAACGAGGTAAAAATTTATAATTATACATGATAAATTTACGATTTTTGGTATAGTTTTATGAATATTTTCAATGAGATGAACCCTAAAAAGTTGTGATTATTATTTTACCTAAACACTATTTAATTTTGTACTAAATTAATAAAAGATCATACGAAAAAAAATCAGAGGTCTATGATTTTCATTATAGTTGTATGTGTTTTAAACTCAAAATATCATACCCGTGGAAATAATTATTTTCCGACCTATAAATCTATTTAAATTTGTATTGAATTAATCACAAAATAAAATTTGATTTTCTGATCCATATAATCTAAATTGGAGATTTTATTAAATAAATATTTAATAAATTAATAAATTAATTTAAAAATTATAAATGCTATAAAATATTTGAGTATTATTTAAACATATATCAGCAATTTATATGCTTTGATTATAATTTGTAAGATTTAATTTATACATATACTATTCAACGTCGTGTTCTATTTTAATGTGTTGTGTTTATCTCTCAATCATCGGTAACTAACATTTTTGTATGGTCGGTTACATATTCGGTCTCTTACCTCTGACAATTGAGTTATAAGGTCTAAGAACCTAGTTTGGACTTTTTTGGATCATGCTCGCAATGCACTTGTATAAGTTTGATTAGTATTTTTTTCTAAGCTTATTGATAGAAATGATAGAATTTGTTATGGTAGAGGCGACATTGCGACATTGCGCTGCATTTACAGTTGGAGTTTGCATGGTGGCATTGGTGGATTATTTTTGTGTACTTGCAACAGTTGGGTTTGTATTGTGGCAATGTTAGTTGAATTTGGTGATACGATAACAGCATCTAGGGTTTGCCTTGTTGTAGCGACGGCTAGGTTTTTCTGAATCGAGGGTTTTTTTTATGTGGAAGAACGTATTTTCTTTTTATGATCGTGGTTGAAAAGAGTTTTTTATTTGGTTCTTGAACATACGATGTCAGTGATATGTTTGGATTTATTTGGTCTAGTGAGATTGGTAAGACTGCGATAAGTCGATGATTTCTATATGTCGGAGATTGTATTTTTCTTTTATGATCTTAGTTAGAAAAAGGTTTTGACATTATTATTGAAGAAATTCTTACGGACATCTTTTTGTTCTCACATACAGTGCCAATTATATGTTTTAATTATATTTGGCCTAGTGCGATTGATTTAAGAAAAATGATATCAATATTTTAAACTAGTAAATGAAGTTTAATGCAGATTAGGTAGAGATAAAAAAGGAATTAGTTGAAATGATAATCATAGTACGATTATACTACTTTCAGGTGCGCATAAAAGCGAGCATCATGAGCTTCTAGTTTGGAGTTCTTATTTATAGTTACGTTATTATTATAACAGTTGCATTAATTACATAGTAAGTATCCATTACTCCACATGATGAATCTTATTTAATAGGTTGATAGATGCTCAAACATGTTCTCAAATCTTTTATAGAATAAGTTTCGGTCATGGTATATAGAATAGCGCTTACCTGAGATAGTTTATAATACTAGGACTACTGAAGATTATATACTCAGCTCGGTAACAGCTTGCCTTCGGCATGGTACAAATCTAGCTTCTATCACAAGCGAAGGTTTAAGATGAAATATATTCAACCGAGTCTGGTGTATTTGGATTTTGTTTGAGCTAGTGGAATGGGTTTTGAATAAGGATCAGTAGAAATTTAAGCTAGTTCTCAAATCTAAAAGATAGAGAGATAGATATATAAAGATAAGAAAGTGAGAGAGAATAATTGATATAAAATTCAAAATTTCAATTGTCTTATGTGCAAAGAGCCAAGAATCATGAGCTCTTAGCTTGGAATATTCATTTGTAGCAGTTACACCAATTACATTAATTATATAGTTGTCATTATATCATAAATTGACTAACAATAATAGTTTAATAAATTACTTGTTCCTCAATCATGCTCTCATCCTTTGTAAACTAAGGTTCGGTCATGGTACATAATCGTGCTTACCTGAGCTCTTTTATAATACTAAGGCTCGGGTAGATTACACCTTAAACTCTGTAATAACTCGGGTTCAGATATAGTAAAAATCTAGCATATATCACGAGCCAAGCCTCGAGATGAAAGATGTTGAATCGAGGTTGATATTTTGTTTGGACTAGTACATAGGGTTTTGAATAATACATATTAGGGTTTTAAAGCTCGTGGAGCTAAAATGGAGATTAATGGAGATATATATATAGTTGAGAAACAATTCAAAGTTTGAAAATTGAACTATCATTTATACAAAAAGCCAATCATCTTGAACTCCTAGTTTAGAGTTTTGATATATAGTTCGGTTACACTTTTTGAAGTTACATTAATTATACAGTATTGGAGATTATATTACATGTTGACTGTAATTAATAACTTATATAAATTACTTGAAACTCAAATGTGTTCCCAAACCATATTTAAACTAATTTTGAACCACGGTACATATATTTGCGCTTACTTGAGCTCCTTCATAATATTAAGGCTTAGAAAAATTATATTCAAATTTTGGCAACATCCCAAGTTTGGAAATGGTAAAAATGTAATGTATCAGTAGTTCACCAGTCCCTACGAAATAAAATATGGGAGGAGTATATATACAACCATTGTATTTGTACTACCATATTGTACAATTTAAGTTTTTCGAGCCCGAGTATCTAGGCTAGGAGTTTGGTTAAATGAGTAAGCATCATATTTTGCAGTTGGCCAAGCTTTAATAGTTTCTCTTAAGAAATTTCTCTCTCTTTTGATTTTTATGAGTTGATTCATTAGCCTATAGGGCCTTTGACTTGAGTGATTATTCGTAATGTGTTGCTCTCAACCTCTAACGGGTGTAAATTTCTCTATCTGAATTATCTCGGCTCTAGATATCTCGGTTCGTCTTTGCCATTTTTATATATCATTAAAAATCATTTGTCGTCCAAAATATCTCTTTAGGATAAATAAACTTTATTTTATCAAAGTAAAAATAATATAGAAAAAAGGTAGTAGACTACTAGAGTCCCTTATATTCTTTTCTACATCAAAAATATTTTTTCCTTAATATTTCTTAAATGGATACCCCCTAGTACTTCAATGTAAAGACAACATGAGTACTATTACCTGAAAAATAAAATTAACACGTAAGAAAATAAGATATACCAGTATGTTAGAAAGTGTTTGAGCCTATGACAAAAGGTTGGGAAGGAAATAAGACCATGTAGTCGCCCAAGATGGTGATAAGTAATTATAAGAGAAGGTAGACCATGTATGCACCCAAACCCATATGCAAAATCGGGAAAAATGAGGCTCTTTAAGTAATCAAAACCCATATGCATAAGTATAATGGAATCTTGGCCCTTAAATTTCTTGAGCCTGTAGGCATGATCGGGGGGGGAATCTTGGTCCATAAATTACACGAGACCATAAGCATGATCGGGAGGGAATCTTAGCCCTTAAGTTGCATGCGCCCATAAACATGACTAGGAAGGAATCTTGATCTTTAAATGCGCAATATGTGTATTTTTTGAGGAATCACAAAATATCTGCTAGTAGAGCAAAATGTTTTAGGAAATGAAGCAAAGTTTCAAACCATTTGAAAATCACTCGGGAGGGGGAGTTCGAAGAGTGGTTTTGTTATAATAGCAACGTTTGGGATGCTTACCCAATAGCGTGAGACATACTTGTTCAACTGTTAATCTAATATGTTATGGGGCAGTCAAGATGTAAAGTTTATTTCTTTTAAAAAGTAAAAGAGTGTTGTAGTGCAAATATTACTTCCTCATTTTCCTAAATTTTAATTTATACCAGTATTATTGCAAAAAAACTCTTTGTATACCTTCTATTTTCTGAATATATCGTGAAGCCAAGTAAGGCTATCAGACTCGTATTTCTATGGTAGTGGAAGTTCGCCTCCCCGATTGAATATAGTATGGTCTTTACATTCTGACCACAAGAATGATCAAAATCCTGAAGTCCTAAAGTCCCAACGAGGGATAAAAATTGAGTGTGGTTTGATTGGAAAGGATACTGACAAGAAGGAATACCTAGATGAAGATTGACAGTCATTGTCCTACAACAATTATATATGATCTATGCGATATCAAAAACTTATCATCGTTAAAGGAGATGGTAGTGAAGTATGAAATTCAAGCAATAGTGGAGATCAGATTTGCGACCAAGGGTGAGACGCTAGCGGAGTGCTATAACGACGAGGCCGTATTCTTATCCAGTTTGTTTGATAATGTGTCTCCCCTTACACTTATTATTGTGTAAGTTATTTTAGTTATCTTATATGTGCATGAGTCAGCTCGTACCAACTGGTTGGACTGATAAGGGTATATCCCCACTAGGATTTATTCTCTTATATATGAGGTATGATTAATAAGGCAAGACATATAAGACAGGCTGATACATAATAAATAGATTACCTATAATGAATATGAACTTTATTGAGATATAAATAATTTTATCTTAGAAGTATGATGAACCATAAGATATGATAATTAAGACAAACAAAATATAAAGGAAAAGATAATAAGATAAATGACACATCAAGGCAAAAACAAATTATATGAACTAGAAAAAATATAAGGAAAATTGGAAAGAAGTGAAGATAGACTAAATTTTCATGATTTAGATGAGCTAAATAAAGAGGAAAAGAAATAAAAAATATATAAAGACGGGCTGAGGTGATGAGTATAAGAATTTTGTCAAGAAAATTAGATGAGTCTAGAAGATACAAGAAGATGCAATAAGCTTTTCGTTTAGTTTTATTCAAATACCTTAGAATATTATAGGGTATATTGGTCAAATTTGTAATATCTATAATTGATAAAGGGATGAAATGTTATGAAGAATAAGCAAAATTAGATATATAAAGGAGTTAATTTGGTGTAATAAAGTATTGGATATAAAATTCGACACGTATGTAATATTGAGGATTATACAAATCATTTTATCAAGGCTAAAACTGCATGTAAAGCTGTGAAGAAAAATGGCATTAGCTACTTTCCGAATGGGACTCCTCCCCGGAATAATCAAAGATAATGCTGCAGAAAGGCAAGATGTAATAGTTGGGGGATTTGTTGGAGCAAGTAGCAAAAAGAATTTTGTGGAGAAACGCAAGCGTCAGAAATTAATCTTTTAGTAGTTTGAGCAAAATCAGTTCCATTAGAATTCGATAGCAGCGCATAACAATTCACATCCAACAACTTTCATCCGAGCTCGTGCACCAATTCAAACAATAACTCAAGCACCTCCAAAGCCAAAGGTGAATACACAGGTCGTGAACACACATCAATATACATGTCCTATATCCAACAAATAGATCCGACCATTACATTTCGTCGAGCTAACAGAGTCTGTAACAACAAATTTTGAAAAAACATGTCTACACATACAATTTTGCAAGCCATTTCTAATACAGACTCTAAGGGAGAATAGAAGCAATAGCGACTGTAAGTATCATGAGAATATTGGACATGATACAAAAGATTATGTGGTATCGAAAAATTAGGTACATGCTTTGATCTAAAATGGAAAGCTAACAACATTTGTGAAGAAGAATTATCTTGTTGCTCAAAGCAAGGAAACACTCTGGTAATTTCAAAACCTATTGATGCAAAATCTATTGATGCATTTGATATTTCCATAAAGTACTTAGATCCGAAACCAGATAGGAACAGTGTTCATATGGTGTAAAAATTGGTCGTAAGAGGAAAAGTTAGTGAATTGTGTGATTTCTTTGAGTCATTAATGATTTTTAAAAGGGATACCGTTGTAGGGACATCGAATTATTCTCAGAAGAGACACATTGTTAGTTTAGCGACTCAATTAGAGGCAGGATCTTCACCATACTTGTACAGAAATCCATCTCTAATACTTTGTTGGTCTACATGAAGATGCGATAGTTATTGTAGCAGAAATTACCGGGGACAAGATACGAAGAGTGTTGGTTGATACCTGCAGTTCTGCCAATATTGTGTCCATGAGTACTTATAGAAAAATAGTGAATCCACCCACAATTATTTGCTCAGATCGTACGATTGTAGGCTTTATCAGGATAACGACTGAAGTGGTTGGAGAATTTGAGGGAATAGCATAATTAGGTCGAGGACCATTTTAAAAAATAGTGATGATTTTGTTTATCGTGGTAGATGCTCCAACGGTTTACAATACAATTATTGGAAGGTTTTGGCTATCGATAATGTATGTTGTGGTATCAACCGTTCACCAATGTTTGGAATATGTTATGGGAAACATTTTTGGAGCAATTAGAAGTAGTCAAAATATGGCAATAGAATGTTATCGTACCGCGCTGGCCCCATTGTAAATAAAGGGGTACGAGTCAAAGAAAGCATAACAATCAGTGGGACCTTTCTTGGGGTTTGATCCCGTAGATGATCTGAGAGAGACCTTCGAGTTTATGATCCCAAACGAAAGTTTTGAGGATCATATTTTTCTCAGTGAAAAAAATTAAAAAAATTAGCACAAAGTTATCTTTGGATCTAACTGAGAAGTTAATTCAGTTTTTATCAACAAAGTTACAAACGTTGGCATGGTGTACGGAAGAAGTGACAGGGGTTCTTGCATTATTATTTGTCATAAGTTAGCAGTTCGAAGTAATGTGCGTCTGATCATCCAGAAGATGAGATATTTTTCCCACGAAAAGTCTAAGGCCGTTGTGGCTGAGGTAGACCGCTTAACCAAGTTTGGGCACATACGGGAGTCACAATATCCTTTATGGAATGCTAATATGAGTTTAGTAAAAAAAATTGTAACTGATATATGTGTGTGGATTTTACTGATCTAAATACTGCATGTCCAAAAGATCATTTTCCAATTTCGTGAATAGATCAGTTAGTGGACTCTACTTCGGGGAATCGACTACTCTCATTTATGGATGCATACGTCGGCTACAAAAAAATCCAAATGGATTAAAAGGATCAGAAAAGCGCCACTTTCATCACTGGAAGAGGTGTACAATGTTATAAAGTTATGTCGTTTGGGTTGAAAAATGTTAGGACAACTTATCAATGTTTAGTAAACAAAGCTTTTAAGACTCATATTGGGAGAAAAATTAAAGTGTATATCGGTGATATATTAGTAAAAAGTAAAAAGTATGAGAACCACTTGGTAGATCTAGAAGAAACTTTCGCTAACATAACGAAGATAAATTTGAAATTGAATCCATAAAAATATACATTCGGAGTGCGGTCCGGAAATTTTCTTGGGTATATAATCAGCGAGCATGGGATAGAAGCCGATCCTGTATAGTTAAATTATTTGAGCACTATAGCACCACCTCGAATGATTAAAAAAGTACAAATTATGACAAGAAGATTGGTAGTCTTGAATATATTTATATCTCGATCATTGGACAAGTGTGCCATTTTTTCAAGTGTTGAGACGAGCAAATTGTTTTAACTAGACCCAAGAATGTTTCGAAGTGTTTCATCAAATTAAAGAATATCTTTCTTCGTTATAAATTTTGACAAAACCAAATCTGGGACAAACTTGTATTTGTATGGAGTGGTGTCGGATTATGCTGTGAATATTGTTTTGATTCGAGAGGAAGGTAATTTCCCGAGACTAGTGTACTATGTCAGTAGAAGTCTTTTAAATGCTGAGAAACGGTATTTAAAGTTAGAAAAGTTGGCCCTCTCACTAGTAACTGCTGCTCGGAAAATGAAACCTTATTTTCAGGCTTACTCCATCATCGTACGAACATCTTTTTCATTAAAAAATATGTTACAAAGGCTTGATATATCATAAAGAATGACCAAGTGGTCAGTTGAATTTGGAGATTTTGATATTGAATTTGAAACTAGAAGTGCAATCAATGCATAAGCCTTACCATATTTCATAGTCGAATTTCATTATGGAATTCGATGAAGAAAATTTTGGGTCATAGTGGACAATCCAAACAGATAGAGGCTCAAGTCCATCAGGATGTGCGGCAGGTGATATTGATTTCTCCAAAGGGAAATATCATGTATCAAGTTATCCATTTTAGGTTTTAAAGCATCAAATAATGAGGCAGAGTATAAAACCATTTTGGCAGGATTGGAACTTTCTCAAATATATGGGGCTAAAATCATTAGGTTGATAAGTGACTCGCAACTTCTCATAAAGCATGCATCTGGTCAATCTGAGGCAAGAAAAAATCATTTAGTAACGTATTTGAGGGTCTTAAAGACCTTAACATCAGTTTTCGGAAGTATCAGATACAAACATGTTCATAGGGCTAAACATTTTGTGGTTGATTCTTTGGCTACAACTTCATACTCTGAGGAGTACCCTTGGATTATCACACAAGAAAATCCTTTAATAACTAAGTTAGTAAAAGAGCCAGTCGAAATTTTTCAAATTTCTACAACCACAGCAAAATATTGGAGGAGTGAAATTAAAGAATTCTTGATAAATAATGTGTTACTCATTGATAAAGTAATGGCCAAAAGAATACGGTTAAAGGCATATGGTTATATGTTCCTCAGATTTATCTTATAAAAAAAATATTTTAGCAGACCTTTACTTTAATGCCTCGGAGAAAAGAATCACAAATGATACTGTCAAAATTGCATGATGGGGAAAGATACGGATATTATGGGTATAAAACTTTGGTACAGAGAGTTCTTATGGCAGGGTATTACTGGTCAGCAATCACCTCAGACGCTAAAGAGTTAGTTTAAAAATATGATACTTGCCAAAGATTTGCTAATACAATTCATGTACCATAATTGCCTCTAGAATCAATATCTTAGTCATTACCTTTTGATCGATGGGGCATTGATCTAGTCGGGCCATTACTGATGGCATATGGAGGACACAGACAATAATTGGCATGGTAAACTATTTTTCTAAGTGGGTGGAAGTTGAACCATTAGCAGAGACAAAAGTTAAGAATGCGATCAGGTTCATTGTCTCTAATATTTGTTTTTGTTTTGGGATCCCAAGGAAAATGATGATGGATAATGGGCCACAGTTTGACAACAAGGAGTCGAAGGATTTTTATTCTGCTAAAGGAATACAATAATGCTTCTTGGAACATTTCCATCCAAAAGAAAATGACCAAGTCGAGGTTACTAATCGAATAATTATTGATGGGTTGAGAAATAATTTAGAATTCAAGGCTAAGAAATGGTCGTATTATTTACAAGAATTTTTATGGGCATACAGAATTACTCATCGAACAGCCACCCAAGAATCACCATTTGCGTTAGTCTATGGGGTGGATGATGTTATTCCATCTGAAGTAATCTTCATGTCATATTGAATCAATGAATATTTCAAAGAAGCCAATGATAAAGGAAAGGAATCTGAGTTTGATTTAATAGAAGAAGATAGAATAAGAGTATAATTAAATTTTTTACATTATCAAACTTTGATGAGAAGTCGGTATGCTTCCGAAGTTAGACGATGGGAGTTTAAAGTATCGGACAAGGTGTTAAGAAAAGTATTTCTTCATACAAAAGAAAAACGGTTTGGCAAGTTAAGGCCTAATTGGGAGGGTTCGTATAGGGTAACTAAAAAGGTAAAGTTGGGGATATATCAACTCAAAAATAAAAATAAAAAGATCTTTATCACCCGGGGAATATTGAGCACCTCAAATTATATTTGGAATGAATGTATAAGTTTGTATATATTTTGAAAATATGTGTAAGTATCGGTGGCATACTTTTTCCTACCTTGGTGGTGCGAAAAGGTTTAAATGAGGTGTCCTTGTAGCCGACTTATATATAATATTTATTTTCCATTTTAAAACAACTTGCACAATTTTTATCGTTCTCGACTAGAAGGGTCTTCCACCAAATGTTGGTCAACAAGTTTTATCTTCTTGGACCTGAAGAGTCTTCCAATGAATGTTAGTCAACACTTTTTATCTTTTTGGACCGGAAAGGTCTTTCAACGAATGTTGGTCAATAATTTTTATCTTTTTGGACCGGAAGGGTCTTCCAACGAATGTTGGTCAATAATTTTTATCTTTTTGGAGCGGAAGGGTCTTCCAACGGATGTTGGGTCAATAATTTTTATCTGTTGGATCTTAGAGATTTATTATAAAAAGTAAGTCATGACAATATTTTCATATGAAAAACTTTAGAAAAGAAGCTTGAATATTTTTTATAAAAATTAAGGCATGATAATGATTTCATATGAAAAAATTTGGAAGAGAAGTTTGGAGATTTTTTATAAAATGCAAGGCATGATAATGTTTTCATATGAAAAACTTTGGAAGAGAAGCTTGAAGGTTTTTTATAAAAAATAAGGTATGATAATAATATTTTCATATGAAAACTTTGGAAGAGAATTTTGGAGATCTTTTATAAAGATTAAGACATAATAATGTTTTGATATGAAAATGTTTGGTGGAGAAATATGTAGGTCTGTTGTTATGAAAGTTAATAGTTAATAACATTTTTTTATATAAAAAACCTTAGTAGAGAACATATAACCAAAGAACACTTCTATTAAGAAATTTCATAGTACAAAGTGTCTATTGAAAACAAAGGACTTAACAAAAACATGCCTATAGTATAATTGGTTTATAAGGAACTTACAAAAACGGTGAAAGTAAAACCTAAGTAATACACCTCAGTCCTAAAACTAGGGGGTACCTTCTTCATTGTCTTTTGATGAACTGCTGCTTGAGGAGGAATTGTTGACTCTCCAGAATCACTGGATGATTCTTCATCTACCAAGGAAACCCCCTCTGGATGATGTCTCTCTAAGACACGCTCCCAAAGGCTTCCCAACTTTAAGTTAGGAAAGCGTTCATGAAATTCTACCACTAAAGTAGATTTGATCATCTTATCTCTCTCTTCCAAATGGCAGACACAATCAGCAGCCTACTCCTCAAGACAAATATTTTTTTTTACTTTTCAGTGTCGTCCCTAAGAGATTGTCTCTCATCAGTAAGTTTTTCAATCTCTTTGACAACACTTTCAAAGTATGTTTTGGTTTAGGCACAAGAGTCGAAGAGGCCATCAATAAGGGTATTTTTCTCGATGTCTTTAGTGACAAACCGCTCTCGCTCATCGTCGAACTCCTCTTTCTCTTTCTTCAATTGAGCTTCCAGTGGTTCAATCTTCTCCAAACACTTAGTGGCAATCTTCATCTCAAGAGCGAGTTCTCTTTCTATCTTTTTAATATTCCATCTTTTGGATGACTTCTCTCTTGTAGCGATCTTTTCGATTGGCTTTTCTCTCAAAAAGAGATGCAGCATGAAGCAACATTTTAAGCTCGTTTGCTACAAATTCGTTTTCATAAACATCAAAATAAGCTGAGGTAGGGGAAACATTTTCCACATTCCCTAGAACTTCGTTTTAGCTCCCTTGACCAGTAACTTGCCATATTTGAGAAACATACTCTCCATCAGAGTCTGAATCAATAATGACCACCTTTTTAATAGCAAGAAAGCTCGGAGCAGTTTTGTTGTTGTCTTTGTCTTTTTCAATAATCTTCTTTTTGTCTTTATCTTTGACACTATACCTCTTTAGTGGCCTTTTGGCACTATCTTTCCTAGCAGGTATCACCTCTACCACAACCTCAAGTTCAATATTGGCTTCTTGTCTTTCATTGGCTTCAGTCTTTGAACCAACATCAACATCAACATCTTTTCCTTTCTCTTCATCCTTTTTGGGGTCCCGATGACTAGGGGCCTTAGCCATAATGGGGAGAAAGACAAGGTTGTCTAAGCATTTCAATTGTTTCAGTACTTTATTTTCTATAGAAGGCTTCATAAGTTCTTCTATAAACTTTGCCTTAGTCAGATTGAACCTCCAAATATGGCTCTTGGCCAAGTTTGAGAGAGTAAAACAACTATGGACACTGATGGGACCAAGTGCTGCTGGCCTAGTAGCTCCGCTATGCAAAAGTCCGACTAGCTGTATTAAACTCGTCCTCGAAAGATTTGGTGATTCCTTCAATTTATGCCGCCAAAGAAAAATTTAGTATAGCAGATAAATTGAGTAAGTAAAGATAAAGAAAGAATGGAAATTATACCTCGACTGGTCCATTTCAACGTAAGCCGATGGGGAATCTCAGCAGAGTTCTCAAAGCTCGTCTCTCATAATTTGGAGACGAAGATGAACCTCTGTTTCCATTTCTTATCAAGCTCTAAAAGATCGTTTATAATCTTGTATTTTCTCCCAATAGTCAACGAGTAGAAGAGAATATGAAATATTTTAGCAACACCTGTCAACCTAACAAACTGCTTCATGGAAAATCTGATCTGAAGCTATAATGTAAGCCATCAATGAGAACCATATGTTGGGGTTGGATTGGGTCAGATATATCTTTATCAGATCAAATTATTTTACTAGAGAAGGTTCTAAAGGGATTCGAAGACTTCAGTTTAAAATCTTCGTGTAGACGATCAATTCATGGTCCTGAATAGACAAATGAGTGTCCCCAACCGAAGGAAACCGAATCTTTATGGAGTCCACAATCTCCCATCGATCCCTGAATTTAACTTCTTTAGATGGATGGAAATTTTTGTATCTTATTTTGTGTAGCGCAAATATATATTTGGCTTCAACTCCTCAGAGATTGTTTCATGAGCTGGTCTCTAGGTTCAAGGGCAGTTTAATGTGACTTTTCTTTTTCTTCTTCTTTGGAACTTCCCCTTGATGAATAGGAGAGCTTGTCCCAGTTTCAAGGGGATAATATTTTTGAGTCAGTTTGGAAGGTCTGATGAGAGGAATTAATGAGGGGACAACTTCGATTGGTTGAGCCTCAATAAGAATTATGCCTTCTTTTTCTTGGTTATCATATGACTCATTAATCAGATGCATTTCTTGTACCTCTAGAATGGATTGGAGAGGTGGAGCAATAGTGTTTTTTGTTCGAACAACCTTTGATGAATGTTTCTAAGAGGTTACCTCAGGAGTTGTTTGAGAAGTACCTTATGGTATGTTTTGGGGAGTAGTAACAGAGGGCACAAGCTTTATCTTGGTAGATCTTTTGATTGTTAGCTCGGGAGATTTCTTCCTTTTTGTGCGGTTGCCTTTAGTTTTCTCAGTTACTTCATATTTATCGTTCACCAGAAGAAATAGCGAAGTTTTGCTAAATTCTTTAGAAAGACCAAGGTCACCATTATCGCATCTCGGACAAATATGACCGGGAGGCTGAGCAATAGGAGGATCAGACACGATGTTAGCATCTGAAGTTCTTGTTGCCTCATAATGCTTCTTTATAGGGAGGCACTGAACGTAATACGTTCTTTGAAAAATTTGCAAGGGGTTGGGTTCCTCTTCTATGGCAGTGGCTTTTTTTCCTTCAGCCTTCCTTCCAATTTTGAACCACTCCCAAATCTTATATCTCTCAAGCCCTTTATATTTCTTAGACATGAAAGGTCAAATGAGACGTTTACTAGAGAAATATATTTCTCTCTGCAAACTAACATTTACCTTATTTTTCTATAAATTGTAGAATTAAAATAATGTATGAATATAAAGTCGTCATCATCAAAAGTGAAGTCATGAGTCTGATGAGGTACTTGTGGAAGAATAATCTGATGAGGTACCTGAGGAAGAATAGTCTGAGGTGACTTTGTTGAAGAATAGTCTGACAAGACACATGAGAAAGAAAAATATGATTCTATGAACTAGTCTTTGTTCATATATCTTCATAAGGACTGGGCGGCTACTCCGAAGAGGAAGAAATATTATGAAGAATAAGAAAATTAGATTGGTGTAATAAAGTATTGGGTATAAATTCGACAATTATGTAATATTTGAGTGTGGTTTGTATTATAACTAATATTTATGTTTAGAATTAGTAAAGTGGTGGGGTTCAAAAACTCACATAAAAGGGGTAAATATGTAAAGTAATGACATATTACTTTCACTATATAAAGGACCACCACTTTTTGAGAAAATGGTCTAATCATTAATTAATCATTACTTTATTATACATTTTCTTTCTTTCTCTCTCTAATCATTTCGTTTCTCTCTCTAAAATACTTGCATACAAACATTGATGTGGCAGATACCCCCATATGAATATCATCGTGACAGATAACTTCACTAAGAAGTATTTGGAACTATCAATAATAACTTATTTCTTAGATGATTTCCATATGAAGATATTTACATGTATCATTCATCTATTCATTTTAGACCATAGGAAATTCTAAAAATAAGGTTGTAAACCTTCATTTGAGGATGATTGATTTATTAGTAATAAACAAATTCTTTTGTTTCTCTCTAATTCTTAAGTTGTTTGGTCTTAAGTTCCATTAGCATTTTTTATTAGGTTTTACTTTATAATATTCTTGGCGTCTTCTGTGAGAAAAAACTTCTAAAAGTGACAATCCAAACCAATAGTAATGACTCATTAAGGGATTAATAGGGACATTTCTCGCGGATGATTGGTTCATCGCTCGCCGTCTTTGGTTCATGTTCTAGTGAATTCTAGTGTGGTTTCTCCAACTTGTCGAAATGCTATGGTACGAGATAATTGTATATATTTAGTTATTAATGCTACATATTCAGTCATTAATGCAAGAAACACAGGATTGTTTCGCCAACTTGTGGGAATAATAAAGTATAGGGTAATCAGAGATCTTCAATGGTTAATGTGGGAAATATCAACATCATTACGCCAACTTGTGGAAATAATAAAGTACGAGATATTTCTCTGGTAACTTTGATACACCCTCCAGTTTATGTGTCTCCAGCACTAGGTGATATGTTTAATAATGACTTAAACCATCAAGTATTTTATTTATATGAAATCTTTAGGAATATGATTCAACGAATTGCAGTAAGAAAAATATAGATCTAGTGTTTTGTAAATTTAAATAGATGAGAAACAAATGACAAAGATAGAACAAATGTCTAAAACATATAAATTTTGATCAAAAAAATAATCACTACGGACACTAACGATCAGTTGAACTTTGGTGTGAATAAAAATATATTTTTTATTTTTTTATTTTTAAATCATAAAAAAAATTATTAACCAAGAGGACTTGTTAAACCAAAGGTGGCCCAACTAAAATAAACCAGTTGGTATACCTAAATCTAACTTTATCGAGGGAATTACAAAGAATTTTATACTAGTTGTGCCTAACTTTTATAGCTAAAGAAGATAACAACAAATTACTAGTATAAAAGCAATTATCTTTAGCAGAGGTGATTTTCCATAATCTAAATCAACTTTATCTCCACAAACTCATATCCAGATGTTTGCAATTGTCAAAGATTCTTGAGATTAATTTATCTGAAGAGGGGCAATTAGGATTCTACCATTGAAGCAAGAAATAACGAAGATACTTCATTAAAATTTGCGATATATAGGCATATGATCTTGAAAAAGCCCAAATTCAGACTAATTGCATCTGATAAACTCATTGCTGGAGAATAAAATCTCGTACTATGAAGATTCAAGCTGAGGGGCTAATTGAACTCTCGTACTATGAATATAATTGCATATGATCTTGAGGCGTTTTGAGATCTTTCAGGTGAATATGATTGATTTTTAGAGATTTGTTCATTTGATGTAATATGGTCTTCTATAGGTAAGTTTATAGATTAGTATGTATTATAACCAATTGGGGATGGTAGGTTGTAATCATAGTCAAGGGATTTAATAGTTTTTATAATCTCTTTATTGTTTCTGGTATTCTTAGTATGGTTGGATAAGATTTGAGTTTCATCATGACTAGATTTGGTTGGTTTGTTTTCTTTTATTTAATCATGAGAAGTATTGATAGGTTTTGCATAATCTCAAGTTCTAGACTGATTTTGGGGCTTACCAACAAACTCATATGGCTCTTGTGTTGTTTTAGGATTTGAAGTAGGTTGAGGTATGTTGATGATTGACTTAAGCCTTGGAGGCATTGTAGGTGGAATCTTTGACTCTTTAAAATTGGTAGCTTCAAGTTCTTTCCTTTTTCAAAAGATTGAGAAATTTGTTGAAATTTCTCGAGATTGTCTTTATTGTGTCCTATGTGATTGCATTGTTGTTCACTCTTTCTTAAGGATATGACTCTATGGATTTCTGGTTTCTAGTTATATGAATCTTTTCCACTTTATGGGATGTTGTGTGTTGTTTTTTGCAAGAATCATGACTGTGACCAATATGTTTTCATAGGTGGTCGTAATGAGGTAGGTTTTTGTGGATTAATTCCAACGAGCAGTCGTCATTTTTGTCGAAACCAAACTAAATATGGCTTTATAATTTTCTTGTGATATCTATTTTTACCCAAACATAATAAGCATTGTATATAGTATGATTTTTCTGTGGGATCCATGTCTTGATTGATTGCCCGATGTTTGCTGCAATAGATTCTATTATAGTTTCATTGAATAGATATTCAGGAACTTTTGATATTTCTTAACCAAATATGTGTGTGATAGGGCTTTTAATTTTTTGATTAAATAATGGTGTCCACTTCAAAACACGCATTACAGATTGACCAATAGTCCACACAATTCTGACCCAGAGCTTGTACATATCTTATTTAAGAGTGAATTCAAATAACAGGTGATGGGCATTTCAGGTAAAAACATTGTACTTTTCAGAGAACCTTCGCTCACTAAGAAATTTAGTAAGAAGATGTTTCTTGGGGATACGTGAAGAAAATTTACCAATTAACATAATTCTTGTAGAAGCCACTAGCATTTCTTTATCTTCCTTTGAAAATTAAAGGGAGATGTTGTCACTTTTGTACTGGATTTTAGCAGGTTTATAGGTGTTGGCTTTGATTTATGGTTGTAACAGGTCAACAAAATATTTGTGAGCTGTTTTCGTGGCTTTTATAGGCTCTTTTTGAGGATGAACATTTTGGTTAAGAATATGAAACTCAAAATCTAACAAGATATTGCTTTGTTGAATCTATATTAAACAGGGGAAATCTGGAAGAGAGGAGGAGACTGATTGTGGTTATCATGGAAGCGCAAGACTGAGGATGCAAGATCAAATCGAGAAGTCAGAGTATCAAGAAATTGAAGATTCTGCTAGTATATGAAGAGGTTGAGATCAAGGAAGAATAGATGATGAAATGTTGGGCTAACGGCATTGATTGAGAAATCAATGAGACTTGGAGGAGAAATCTTGAAGTTCAGTAATCGGTTTCTTGAGAGAGAAGAAATTCATATTTTCCCTCTTCCCCCCCCCCCCCATTTTTTTCGAGAACTCCATGAAAATATAGTTAAAATTTAAGAAAATGAAGTAAAATTAGTTCATGAAAAAATGGGCAGTCCAATTATGAAATTGTTACAAAAGAAAAAGTTAATTAAATTTTTTAAGAAATTTTGAAATTCATCAAGATCATTTAAAATTTCGGGGTTAACCTCGTATACCTTAGCACGATCACTTTTGTCTTAATAAATTTTTTGGGAGAATTACATAAAAAAAATTGACCTGCATAGAATGGATAAGTATGATGGGACTGGTGATCTAGAGCATCACTTGGAGCAATTTTAAAATAAGATTTTAGGTTTTAATCCTGCATTATGGCCTGGTTTAATAATTTTTGCATGGATCATTTTTTACTTTTAAGAGCTTTATAGTGCATTCAAAAGTTAATTTATTAAAAAAATCTATTAAGAAATATGGTGATTACATAAGGAATTTATTCCATAAATTAGTTGAAACGTTAGATATTATGTTAAGAGGTTCATACATGAAATAAGTAGCTTAGAAGGTTGTCACGAATGAGTCATTTTGGGTTATTATAAGAGAGGTCTTTCTATAGATATTCAATTGTTACATGACTTGATAAAATTCATAGTTGATAATATGTGATATTCATTGAGAATGATATAAATGTTTATTAAAATTATAGATGCAACTAAATACGAAATAATTAATGATATTTATTTAACTACTAAGATATGCGATTAAATATATCTTTGACTTAGTATAACTAACTATTTACATGTTTAGATAAGATTTATGGGCGGATTGGTTCGGCTTAGACTCATTAGACCCTTATTAATAATAATATATTTTGTTCCTTGCAATCGCAAAGCTCGAGCCTGTACTTTATCCTACGATATTACTTTATCCTACGATATTACTTCATCATTTAATAAAATTATATATTCCATAAGTTAATTATTATCATCTTTAATAGATAACACCTCATGATTTTTGATATTATCCAAAACAGACACTATATCCTGAATTATTATTAAGAAATTATATTTTGCACAACCGAATTGTGCTAAGACATCTGGAACTGGATTTTACAACTATAAAACTTGTTCATATGTTAAAATTTTAAAGTGCATTTGTATTTGCTTCACAATATCTAAATATATCCTCGTATTTTCCTATTTTGTTTCAAAAGGTCCTTGAAGTATTTGATTTGAGCATCAACCAATATATTATTCACATAATAAATTGATATTTGAACCCAATTGTCTTCTCTTACAAGAACAACACTAACGACAAAATTTGAAAGCAGCATATATAAATACAAAGACTCAAACTTTTGGTGTCGATAAAATTTATGGTGAAGTTATATACATATCCAATCTATTAAAATCTATCATATACCTACCATCATAGATAAAGTTTCATTTAAAAAAACAAAAAATAAGTGACCTTTATCCGAAACTTTAGAAATAAACCTTAACGATGCCGCCAGCCGACTTGTTAACTTTTTAACTTTCTTAATCGACTATGACGGAGACATTGTTAATAACGTGTTCAGTTAATACATATTAACTTTAATTCTTTTTTTTACTTGTCATAAATTAAAGAATATTTCCTAACCAAACCCTCAAAAAGAACTTCAACGGATTTAATTTCATATTATACTTTCTCAAATTGTCAAATGTTCCGAACAATATTGACAAATGATCACTTGTTTTGTTGATTTTAATTATCATATTGTCTATAGTAGTTATATTAGCCATGATGGATACAATATACATATTTTTATGGAGAGTATGGTAACAATAGTGGCATTAGTAGTTACGAATGACGTGGTTTTTGAGATCTAAGCAATGCGGAATTCTTTAACTATAATAAACATAGTCACATGAAATGAGTTTTTTCGTAACTACCACAAACGTTTGCTAATATAGTAACTAATTATCAACCTCATATGTTTTTTTTGCTGAGGAATATGCTTAATTTTTCAAGTATCACGAGTCACTAAAGGCGTATAATATGACAGTCTTGCAAGTTATGGGTTCAAAAAATATCAAATACATTTCTTTTTTATTTTTCTATCACAAAACATATGACATGTAATAAACAAGTTTTTAATATTTTTTAAAAATAAATATAATTCAGACTTAGAATTAAAAGATGGTTCATCATAATATATTTTAGGTTGTGGGACTGTCCACCCTACTAAAAATATTTATTTGACACTTGTTATAAATATTTTTCAATTTTTATTTTTACATTTTTTATTAAAATAAAAACCGAAGCATTAATTGTTTTGTCACATTTTAATATGATCATTGCTTATTTTATGATGTAAGAAAAAATAAAATAATTGGTAGATGACACAAGTATAACGGTCTGTATTATCTCGATAATGATAATCATACATCTATTGAATGTTCTAGTATTATATATTAAATTGAACCACATATTCGTATTTAAAACAGTTTTATATTAAGTTTCGATGTTTGTTTTTACTAAAGTGTGAGTTATGTAAATTTGTAAAAAATAGTTGTTTTTTATCGTATCTTCTAGTCAATAAGCAAGTTATGCCCCCTATTGAACTCCTTTATTCATATATTTAAAGTTTTTGTCCAATAGTTTCTAAAATTAGTTTTAAATATTTTGTTGGTTTTGTTGATGATTATTTATAGGTTTCATGGATTTTTTTGTTAAAAAATCATTTAAATAAAAATAAATGGTTTGTACAAATACATGCAGTATATCCCCAACGAGTGGATTGAAGCCGTAAAAAGTAATTATACGATATACGACTAACACAAAAATTGGACAAAATGTAGATGAAAAAATTTAAAGAAAATAATGCCAAATATAGTCTAAGACGATCGATGAATTTAATGAACAATAACATTAATTTAAGAAGAGAGAAGTAGCGTTGATCAGTTAGTGGTCTTGTTGGAGGATAAAACCAAAATACCATTTGCAGCTTCGCTGGAGTTTCTAGATGAGGAGCCTACATTCTCGTAATTTTTCTCCTCCACGATCTTTATCAATGGGTCAATAAGGTGAGCAGTGGCGTAGCCAGAATCGGAACATTGTGGTGTCCCAGACTTTATTATCGAAGGAGTATATATATATATATCAAAATAAGCTAAAATAACATAAAAATGGTTATAACAAATGGTTTATATTGAAATTTCAAATATTGAATTGTCGTTGTCATGACATAATATACGTTACATAAATAACTAAAATGTGATTATGCAAAACTAAAATAAAAACATAAATCTAAGTTAATTCTACTTCTACTTTCCTCTTCTTCATAGTTTGAAAATGTTGAAGGATAGTTGTTTTACTAATCGTGGTAAATATCTCTTTTTCCACAAATGTTACCACACAATCATTAAGCCATGGATCACTCATTCTATTTCTCAACTCATTCTTCACATAATTCATTCTTGAGAAAACTCGCTCAACACTCGTCGTTGCTACGGGTAAAAGCAAAGCCAACTTCAAAAGCTCATAAACCTAATTGAAGATTTTATGCTCTTTTGTATTCACAATAATCCTAGAAAGTTCTGGAAGTCCTTTCAAATTGGAAAATCTAGCATCTTTCCTGACACTCCTAATATAACACTCAAATTGGTTTGTCAAAACTTCATCATCAACATCTAAAAACTTAATTGGGTACATTCTCGTCATTATCAATAATAATTTACTATAAAAAGCTTTAAATAAAAAGCAAGGACTCAAGCATGCAACGTATTTCAACAACTCAGTATTTTCCATATTAAACCTCTCATTCAACTCTTTTTAATTGCATATCTAAAATATCCATGAAGCAATCAAACTTGTAGTGATGCAAGTTAGAAACAACATGAGCTAAACGCCTATATTTCATACCTTTCACATATCGTGCCTCCATGAGCTTCTGGAATACAACTTCATCTTGTGTTTCATCACGGTTAACTTCAGTAATTAAATTAGAGACATTTGTATTTGCTCCTCTATATTTAGAAGTTGGTTTAAAGTATTTATACATCATATAATGACAATCATAAAAAACTCAATCAACAATAAAATTCAAACTCAATATTTGTAACTAGTGAATAATAATATAAGACATGTAGCAAAACTTTAATTTTGAGAATTAATAACACAAAACATAATAAATACATTAGTGAATAATATATATATAGCCTAATATAATAGGTATAAGATAAGATCTACTATTAAGTATCGAGCCCATGACCTGTGGGTTCCTTGGGTTGATTTTGCCACTGAGATAGGTGTTTATTTGCTTTTATGTTGGTACTAAATATTTTAGTTTAGGAACTGGGTAGGTTCCTGGGACCCACAGGCACCCACCCAGCTCCTCGTATGAAGGTGAGTATTCTTTGAATCCGTACCAGGATCAGAGACATCTGACTCTTCAGAAACCTTTCTGGTGGTATTTAAAAGTGAAAGTAAAATTTCTTATCGCTTTTAACACCCTCAATCTTCAAAATAGGATTAGATTTATCATGTGAAAAGATAAAATTCAGGAAGTAGCGAATTCCACTACGTACGATCATAAAGAAAATCTTTGTTTCACAATCATGCTTTAAATTTGAAGAAAGATAGTGACAGTTAGGAAAGTTGTTAATAATATTATGTTTCAAAAGAAACATAAAAGATTGGTTGTGGGTTGGGCCCATAAGCCTTAAGAAATGATGTGTTTTATCTAACTCTATATGAGACACATAACATATATGGTAATCACCAGAAAAGAAGAGTTTTTAAATAAACATTAATTGTTATGTTATCGTTGTCGTTTTAGTCAAATAAGAGAGATGATATCGTGTTTTTTTTTTAATTTTAGTGAGACAAAAGATAAGAGAGGGAGAACAAGCTTAGTATTTTTCAAATCTAATTTTTTATGGATTTATTTTATGAAAACCCATTTTGAGTATTTTCTATATTTTTTGTAAATTTAATGTTGAAAATAATACTCAATTTAATCATTTTATTATGGTAAAAAAATATTGTTCAAGTGTATTTCAATCATTTATGAAACAACATGATATGATTCATCAAACTTAATGTATGGAGACACCATCTCAAAGTGGTGTTGCTTAAACAAAAAAAATCTAGAGGTTGCGTGTGCATTTGTTAATTGAAAATACCAAAACTACTTTGGATAAATGTTGTTTCCACTATTATTTTTTAATTAATCATATATCACCCCCTCTATTTTTAGTAAGATTTCATATTCCATGCTGACAAAACTGAGTGTAGGTCAGAACAAAACTGACACTATGATCACATTAGTAATAGTTACACAAGATCCAGATTAACAACTTTGATCAACTCATACATAATTATGTTATGCAATCTATATTATATTCCAATTCAATGGTTGTGATTAAATAATACATCCACTCAACAATTATGAAGATGTACTACTTTGTAACATTATTATTCTTTATTACTCTTTTAAATACACCAAATTAGTTAAAATTAATTTCCAGATGACAACTGAAGCTTTTAGCATACCCAAAAGACACTTTTCAAAATCTCTTCTCACAAATCTGAGACTTATTTTTTGCTAAGACATATCTCATGCTGAGACTTACTTCATGTACAATAAACAAACTCACCCGAGACTATAAATATGTACTGAGACCGTAAACTTGTAGTGGTGGAAACCTATTACTCTCACATTGAACCCTAAAGTGACTAAACCCTTTTATAAGGTCGAAATCTTATAGTTTCTGAAAACTCTAAAGCTGAGACTTAGCCTTTTAGTTTAAGTTCCATCTTCTCGTTACTATACTTAAAGCATATAATTTAACAATTATCCACCTAGGATTTCAATGACTTTAACAGCCATTGTCTCGATGTTCCAACTATTTTTTGGAGAAGGTAGGTAATTTACATGTATTCTCCACTTGAACAAGTCTCATGTGATAAGTAAATTTTGAAAATGATAATAACTTAGTATACAAACAATTATTTTTAATTGGAATCTTTGCATCTTTAACTTGATTTTTATCTACTATATCATGGCAAATTGAAGCTATATATATAAGTGCTTTGTTGTTTGATGGAATTTTAGATTTTTCATCAAGTGAAGATACTAACATTGTCATAAAATAATATAACTTCATGCTTATTACCAATTATCTTACTTAATAACCCTTTTAACCATATGAATTTATTCATTGTTTTAAAATCAGCCACATAGTTTGGTTATGTATATGAAAAAATAATAATGTTATATAAACTAGCTCTCCAACTAACCACTCCACCAAACACGGTAAACATATAGACCAAGTTGACTTTATTGTATCAATGTAACTTGCATAATCAAAGTCTATATACCATATAAACATATATCTATGTTTCTGATTATAATATTCTCCAACAATTATATACCCTTCAATTATCTCATAATACATAAGATCACACTCTAGTGAGACCTCCCTGGATCAACCATAAATATGCTCAAAACACTTATTGTGACCAAAGGGCATGTGGGAATAAATAAATTTCAAAGGTCATAAGTTCGAGTCCCTCTACATAGTAAGGCGTGCTTGTGACCAAAGGTCATGAGTTCGAGTCCCTCTACACATGATTTCTTGGATGAGCCTGTCATCTTGTGTGGTTTACCTTCTGGCGTTGGTTTGCAGGCTATTGCGTCAGACTGAGGGTTTGCCATGTGCGCACTCATTGCACTAACTGAGTAGCGGCTGCGGGTTCCCTCCGAAAAAAACACACTTATTGACTATGCAAGATCTAGTTTAGTGAAAATCATAACATACATGATATTTACCCTATCATTGGCATAATGTACCTCTTACATGAACTTTCTATATTTATCATCAGTTCGTGTTTGAGTAGTTCTGAGTTTGAATTGAATACAAATGAGAGTTTTAACAGATCGAGCTCCAGACATTATGAACTTTCTAAGCACTTTATGTATGTATTATTCTTGAGATAAGAATATATATCATCTTATTTTGTTCCTTTTAATGTATATTCTCATAAGCTTTTAGCTTCCCCGACATCCTTCATTCCAAACTCTTCATTTAGCCGACTTTTCATAATTTTAATCTTCATTATGTTTTTTACAGCTATGAGTAGATCGTCAATAGATAACAATACCATAATACATTTCTTGTGTGTTTCCCTATCACAATAGATATAAATATCATAATATTATCTTCCATAACTAACTGACTTTATAAAAAAGTCAAATATTTGATTCATATGTCTCGACAACTGTTTCAGCCCATATATATATATATATATATATATATATATATATATATATATATATATATATATATATATATATATATATATATATCTTTAACAAACACAAATAACATTTCTACTTTTCTTCCAAACCTTACGGCTGACTCACATGGATGCTCTCATCCACTTCTACATGCAAGAAGGTAGTAGTAACATCCATCTAATTTAGTTTAAGATTCAATTTAACAATAATTGCTATCAGAACCCTCTAGGTTTGTTTCACAATCAGTGAGAATATTTCATTAAAATAAATACATTTTTTAAGTAAATTAATTAGCCACCAATCTACCTTTGTACTTAGATAATTCAAATCTTGGAATATATTATTTTCTCTTGAATATCCATTTACATCTCACATGCTTTTGATATTTTCGGTTGTTTTACAAGAATCCAAGTGCCATTCTTTTTTAGTGAATTTATTTATTCTCACATGCCATTTTGCTACTTCAATTTACCACTTATAATCATAACATCATGACAAGTCTCATGTTCAAGAACGTTTCTCTATATTTTAACAGATAAATTGAAACTTATAATATCAACATAGATGTACCTCTGTGTAAGTTTATTACGTATAATTGTTTTACCCTTTACCAATTGATAGATGCGAGTTTCATCATGTTACATTTCACTCCAAACATGCAAAGTATTTGTATCATCAAACTTTTGGCCGAGGTCAAACCCATGTGATGGTTGCACTTCTTCTATAGAAGCCGAACCCATACTAAATCTGAATTGTATTTGACATAAGCATCTTCAACCTCACTCTCTTGCTCAGACTTCATCTCAACTCAATCTTCATCCCGACAATAATATGTGTACTCATCACTTTCTTGAGTAATAGCATCATGACTTTATTAAAAACCACATCCCTGCCAATTAATACTTTCTCATTTCAAGTAACCAGATACCATAATCTATACATTTTTACTCCATCCGGATAGAAAAAAATAGACATGTTAATATTTTAGACTGAAGCATGTCTTTTTTCATATGTGCATAAGCAGCACATCCAAATACTCTCAAATATTTCAGCACCAATTTCTTTCAATTTCATTCCTATTGTGGACACTTGCACTTCAATACTAAAGTTGGACTTTTGTTGATGATGTATGTAGTTGTCTTGAAATTTTCTCAATAAAACCTTTGACCCATAGTAGTTGTCATAACCATACACCTTACCCTTTCGAGTAAAGTTTGGTTTATCCTTTCAACAATACCATTTTGTTGGATAGTTGCTTTCACAATTCTGTATCTAGCAATATAAAATTTATAATAACAGTTAGCGAATGGTTCATTCGTATATTTCAAGCCATTATTAATCCTCAACCTCTCTAGTATATTCTCAATCCTTAAAATCATCAAATACTTCATCATTTCCATTCAAAAGTATAAGAAATTATTTTATGAAATAATCATCAATTAGAGACATAAAGTACACGACTCCTCATATTACAGGGTGTCTTTCAAGTCCAAATATCAAAATAAACATATTTAAGCACATTACGAGTTGTTTGGTAGTTGGTCAGGAACTTAGCCTTTTTATTCTCCCATATCACATAATTCTCATAGTAGTTTAAATTATAAACCTTGTTATCATCCCACAACTTTTGTTTGCTAATTTTGTTTACATATTTCTCATTCAAATTCTCTAACTTTAGATGCCACAACTTGGTTGAGGAACTCTCTGTACTAGATACACCTTCGATTACTACTCTTCAAAAGTATAACCCATACTTTTTTAGAATAATCATCAGTCAAATACATGAAATACTTGGCTTCTCCCTCATATAAATCTTATTTTATAAGTTTATTGAGGATTTTCTCACTCAAATACCCTAAACTTAGATATCACAACTTGGTATAATCACTATATACACTGAACACACTTTGGAACAAAACAAACCCTTTAAGAACTAACAGTATTAATTATGCAGGCTTTCGTAAAAACTAGTGAGCCTTACAGAGTCCTAAGTCTGCAATCTCCATCTTTTTAATTAAACCCTTCATCATCTAGCATTCCAATAGAAAACATGTTACGTTCAACACTAAAGACATACCTCAAATTTGTTATAATCTTCTCAAATCTTATAACTAACTCGAGATAAACATTTCGCATTCCATTCACAATAGAGGGTTCAAAATTCCTTAATATGACCCTTCAAACCAATATTTATTGGAAGTCATGTAGAATGAAGCACTATAGTCTAAAACCTACTTGTTATCGTACCTACAAGTAGAAGCCATTAACACACTGATGTACTCATAAGCATCCAAAAGCAATGAGGCTCCAATATCATTAATATTCTTATGATTATCTCATTTCTACATCTCATAAGACTTTCTTATAATGTGATCATCATCTACTACGTTGACACTAAATATATTTAAGTATAAAATGATCATACTGAAATCATCCAAGTGATTTGGAATATCTCAACTACCATTCATGATTAGAGTATATAGTTGCTTCTTGAGATATAATATGTTTATCAGAGTCTTCTTCAGGTAAATAACTTCACGATTATTCGAAATACCCATTATAATATATTATTCAGACATTTATCTTACTACTCTATCTCTTAAACTCAAGATCACAATACTAGGACAACATCAACCTCATTTGCAACTCTCTCAACGATGATAGTATACAACGTCTTTTGTATAATGATATCCTTAAATTTGATTGTCTAAATATTAAAATATTTATCTCATATTTCTCAAAATCACATTTCATCATACTCATCTTGACAAATCTACATTTTTTCTCTTTAGTATTGAAGACTACACCAATCACTTGATTTCCAAAACCAATCTCAAATCTCCACATTCACCATACTACATGTTAAGAAAAGTCTCTATAAGAATGAGACTCTAAAAAACTCTATGTCCAATATGATTCACCTACACAAAGAAAGAAGATCAATAGAAACTTGAACCAAGCTTTGACAACAACTACTTTATTTTGGCTTCAACATTCATGCTTCAACACTACGATCCTTGCAACAAGGTTCATGTTATGACAATAATGAAACAATGACAACAAATACTATCTGATAAGTCTGAAGGTTTTAGGTTTTTTTTATCCACACTAAGCAATGTTCATACGAAAGTCGATGATAAAGAAAAGTTTGTAGGAGAGTGATTATAGAAATAAAAACAAATAATGTAGAGAGAGAAGTAGACAAAGAGAATAAATGTTTAAATCATTCATTAATCATTAGCCTTTTCCCAAAAAGGGAGGGTCATTTATATAATATGTGGGCTATATAGTGAAATTACACATTTGCCATTAATAAATGGACTTTCTCCCCCCATTCTTCTACTATTTGTAAACAACTTTTAGCGGTCTATCATAGTTTCCCCCTTCAATCTTTATGTTTGCTTTAGTTTAGTCCTTAATACATTGACTAAGTCTTTACACATATAATTACAGTTAAACTTATCATTATAGTCCATATTTTCCTTCTCTTATCATTATCGACACAATAATTAAACGTAGTTCAAATTATGAAGTAATTATGCGCCCACGAGCAAACATATCTAATTCTATATAAATTGAGAAATTGCAAATAATTATAAAAAACACAAAGCACAAGCAAATGTGTACTCTTCAAACTTTTCAAAACATGGTATCAAGTTTCAATGATATCTTATATTCTTTAGAACTGTCTTCAATATATTTTTAAGTGATTATCTTCAAGAACTCATCCGCTTTAAAATCATTTAATTGCTTAAGCATTTTCTTTCACAAACAAAGTTTTTTCACTTTATAAACTCTCTTTCTTTTTGTATAAGAGTGGTCTCATATAATGAATGTCAAAGATGATCAAGATAACATTATAGATGTGTTGTACCATCAATATATATAATATACAACTAAGTGTAGGTTAAAATAGATGTATAATACTTGTCGATAAATTATATTTATTACTCTTGTTTGACCCATGTGGTCAAAATTCGTGAGCTTGAAATGCAACAAATTCTAACCTAACGTTGAGAATCTTTAAAAAACAAATGCAATAAATCCCAACATAAATTGTTAAAACCATGTGTGTTACCAACAAATTTTAGCCCCGAAGTCAAAATCCAACCTAAAAACACCCAAACATTTACGAAAATGAATCATAAATCGATCATTTTAAATCTATTTCAAAAATAAATAAATCCAAATTCAAAATCATAAATCAAAGATCAAATAACAACTACAACTTAAAACAAATTTAAATATTTAAAATTAAACATTAAAACAAAATTTTAATATAATAAAATTTACAAAATAATATTCTCATTCCTAGACCGTTATAAATAAAAATAAAAAGTGAATATAGATCTAAAAGATGATAGTAATGAACAATTTTTTATATTTATTTGAAAAAATAATATTAAAATCAAAATAAAAGTTTCTGGTTAGGTACAAAATGTTTAATGTTCAATTTTTTAAATTTAAAAAACAATGACGACGAATTTAACTAAGTGCATATCTTTTTACTCATATGTATTTTTTAAATAATTATTTTAATCATTAAAGAAAATACAAAATACTGTATGAACTGATTGTTACATCTATATTTTCATCCTAACTACTTTATTAATATTGTGTCCCAAGTGCACGTTTTTATATTATTGTATATATAATTTTTATAAAATAAATGTTAAATATTTTTTTGGATAAATTTTAATTTTAAATAAAGATGTTTAGTTGTATAATTGGATGTTTTTAATTCGTTTAATAGTTTTTTACCTAACTTTTGCTAGTTTAGCTAACTGTCTTCACCTAAAAGCTCTAAGAAATGACGACTCTTACTAGAGACAAAAATGCTTCAATAACTGGTTACATGAAGGTGATGGTAGCTCAAATCTATTCTATAGTTATGTGGCTAAGAAAAGAAGGAAAAATAAAATCAAGAGTGTTAAAGATGGAGATACCTGGATTCTGGATAAGAAGGAGATAGGAAAGTCTGCTGCTGATTACTTCAAAAACATACTCATGTCTGACCCCTACAAAAGCAAAGATGAAGAGAATGAGTTGTTGAATAACAAGAATTTTAACTGCATCCCCTCTATAGTAACTGTTGAGGACAATGATAGGCTGTTTGCTAGAACTACTGAAGAAAAGATTTGGGGAATAATCTGTAGCATGAAGAGTGATAGTGCCCCTGGTATTGATGGTTTCAATCTCTACTTCTTTAAACACTGCTGACTTATTATTAAAAGTGACTTGTGCAATGCCTTTAATGCTTTTATTGATGATAGCTTTATCCTAACTGGGTTATTTGCTACTGGAATTTACCTAGTCCCTAAGACCATTAACCCTATTTGGTGGAATAGCTACAGACCAATTGGGTTGTGTACTCTAATCAACATAATTTTTTCTGCTCTTATCAATCAAAGGTTGGAAAATATTTTACCTAAGATTGTTTATTCTACTCAGTCTGCTTTTGTTAAGGGCAGACTTATCCATGACAATATATTACTGGCTAAAGAATTGCTATATGATATCAATAAAAAAACCTAAAAAGGGTAATACTATGATTCAATTAGATACGTCGAAAGCATTAAACATAATCTATCACTCTTTCATTTTTAAAATCCTTCATACTTTTGGTTTCAACAACAAGTTTGTTAGTCTTATTAGAAAGATGATTACTGATGTTCATGTTTCAATGCTCATTAACGGGGAAACTTTTGATTATTTTAGAATAAAGAGAGGATTAAGGCAGGGGGATCATATCTCCCCTAGCCTCTTTATCTTGGGTGAGGAATTTCTCAGCAAAGGCCTGAACATTCTCTTTAATACTCACCCTTACATTATTCCTTGTATCATGTTTGCTGATGACATATTAGTGTTCACTAATAGTATCCCTACTTCTATTGATATTCTGAGTTGCTTTCTAGATTTGTATCAACAAATTTCAGGTCAGGCCATAAACAAAAGTAAAACAAAGTCGATCATTTCATCAAAGTCCCATGCTTCAAGGGTGCAAAGTCTCAAGTTACAAACTGATTTTGAAGTAGACTTTCTACCTGTTTCTCATTTGGGGATTACTGTCTCAAACAATAAATAAGCAAAGGTCTTCAATCCTATCCTAAACAAGATCAATGACAAAATCACTGAATGGGACAATAAGTTGCTCTCATATGGTGGCAGGTTATCTCTCATAACAAACGTTCTATTACCTATTACATATCATTGGTTACAATGCTGTGAGATTCTTAAAGCTATCGTTTGCAAGATTAAAACTACTTTGAATAGATTTCTCTGGAGAACTAAATATAATCAAAAGGCTATCCACTGGTCTACCTGGTCTTACATTTGCAAACCTTTTGGCAGAAGGGGGTCTAAATATTAGAAAACTGAATGATATTCAGAATTTTTTCTCTAAAAAATTATGGTTTAAGTTTCGAAAAAATTGTTGTTTATGGCCAAATATTATGAATGATATATACTGCAATAATGTTCATCCTTTGTATATTAATAACAGAAAATGCTCTTTAGTTTGGAACAGGCTGTTAAGAGAGCAAGTTGATAGTAACATTACCTGGATCATTGGCAGATGAAATATTGACTTCTGGAAAGACTCTTGGCACAATCTTCCTGCAATAGCCATTGAAAACAGCATTAGTTGGTATATTGATGTTAAGGTTAACTCTTTTTGGTAAAATAACTCTTGGAATCTGAATGAAATGCAGGAAAATATTACAAATAATAAAATTCAGATGATCAATAAACTTCAAATCACTGATAATGAGGACATCATTTGCTGGAAGCTCTCTAAGGACAGACAATTCAACTTGAAGCAGACTTGGGATAGCATAAGAGCAAAGCATAATTTCTCTAACTTATATATGAAGATTTGGAACTTGAAAATCCCCAGGAGGTTCTCTTTTATAACCTGGAAACTTATGCATAACTTTATTTCCCTAGAATCTATTATGATGAAGAAGCATATTAGTATGGCTTCTAAGAGTGTGTTCTGTAAAAATTGTGAGGAAAATAATCACTTATTTGTTAACTGTACATTTGCATGGCAGATTTGGAATTGGTTTGCTTGCATCTTTAATATCAAAATCAGAAGATTTATGGTCCTTTCTCACTTACTAAGATGTTGGTTTTGGTTTTCAAAGAAAAAATTTCATATCACACACGTAGTTCCCCAAGCTATTTGCTGGGTGATTTGGAAGGCTAGAAATGCAATTAAGCATAAGGAAATCTATTTCACTGTTAGCAAAGCCATTGAACTCATCATAAACATAATCAAAGGTGTTGAAATCTCTGGTAAACTTAATTACAAACACTGGTCGATGGCTTTCAATGCAGGTATTACGATAGGCTGCAGTTCAATTGAAAAGAAAGATAAACCATTATACCTGAGATGGACTCTTCCTAATCAGACCCGTCTTAAAATGAATGTTGATGGTTCTTGTGCCTCTAATGGTGAAGCTGGAGCTGATGTTCTATTCCGGAACATCGATGGGGACAGTATTCAAGCCTATGGTAATCTGTTGGGAAAATCTACTCCCCTTTAAGCTGAAACCATGACTATGCTTAAAGGCTTAACGATTTGCTACAAAAACAACTGGACTCATGTAGACATCGAGTCTGATTCCCTGATTCATATCAAACAGCTTACAAACAATCCAAACACAGAATTTGAAGACCCTAATGTAAGCTACTACCGTAAATTTCTTAAAAAAACATGTGCTTAAAGCACATCTCTAAGGTCCAGAACCAAGCAGTCGATTGGCTTGCAAAATGGACCCTAAAGTGTAAACTTAAGCTAAACTTTCAGCAGACCAATGTTCCACCCGAACTCTTTGCAATCACATTTCTTGAAACCATTGGACTGAGGTATATTCAAAATGATTAAGCTTTCATTTGAACTATGGATACTGCTAGGGTTTTCTATTTTGTGGGAAATCAATGAGGTGATAAAAGCTCTAAGAATGAAGACTCAAGATGATTGTTTGAGAAGAGTTGCTGATTATGAATGTTTTTTGACTGCTTTCCTAGCTCTTTGCGAATTGCTGGAGAAGAAGGAAGAATGATTCTTTCTTTAATTCAAATTGTTATTTCATTGTTTTCGGAGGGAAAATTGACTCCAAATTCATTTTGGCTTTGAAATTTGGGGAAATTATCTTTTGATCCCTAGATTTTGTAATTTTTCAATTAGTTAATAATAATATTCCTTTGATGAAAAAAAAATAGTTTTTTACCTAACTTATTTATATTTTTTTAATTTAACTTAATTTAAAATTGAGTTGAAAGCTTTAAAATGTTATAAACTAGTCTTTTAAATTATAAACTTATTTTTTGAGTTAGATCAATACTATGAGAATAAACAAACATATCTAAGTTTAACTTTTATTTACATCTCCTCTGTCAAGAATGCTTAGGGCTTCGTCAAGAAACTGTCAAGACTTAAAACAGAGTATCAACTCTAGGCTATCCTGCTAATATTTCTTAGATTTGGGAATGGAAGAAGGTGAATTCATGATGTCATCTTCATCTTCTTCACCAAGATCGATTGGATCTGATCCCAATGGTAACTTAATGTACGACTCTGAATTTCCTCTGCTTAGCCGTGAGTAGAAACAGAGTACCAAAGATACGGTTAATATAATCGCTAACCCAACATTTGAGAATTCTAATCTAAGAACTAGGCATCAAACTCAAGTCAAGAGGTCTTCCAAATCGTACGCCGAGCTATTGAAACCAATCGGAACGGAAATCTTGCATCGAAACGTTGTTGTTTCAAGAAGTTCTAACGAAAATATTATCTGCTTTGAGAAAAGTGACAAGAGTAAGTTACAGAAGGTTTCCAAGCACACTATTATAGGTAAATTTACCTATAGAAAGCCCAGATACGAAGTAATCAAGAAGTTTCTGATCAATTTCCGGTTCACCGGAGCTTTCAGTATTGCGGTTTTTTTATTACCGTCACATTTTCATTAAATTTGACTGCCTTGACGATTTAAAGAGGCTTTGGTCCAGGAATGTCTGGAAAATCGGTGAAAAAACGATGCGTTTGTTAAAGTGGTCTCTAAGTTTTAATCCGGATGAAGAAAGCCCTCTAACACCTGTGTGGATTACGCTGAAAAATCTACCAGAATTCTTGTATACCTTTGAGGACATGGATTCCTAGAATTAACAGGGCTACGTTTAATTGTGTAAAAATGTGGGTTGAAGTGGATGTTTCCAAAACTATGGCAAAAGAATTAAGGGTAAGGTTTGGTGAGGATGAAGATTACAAACTTGAAATTTGTTATGGAAACCTTCCAAGTTATTGTACAGAGTGCAAGCATATTGGTCATAAGATGTCTGAATGTAAGAAAACTATAACTGTTAATGAGCAAGCAAATAACAGTCTTAAAGAGAAAGTACCAGCTTTATTACAATCAAATAACAACGTTACAACTTTGAAGTCTGTAATTGTGGACAGTGGAAATAGAATGAACACTAGAAATGATCAGTTTCTTACATATCAGATTAATATTATCCCTATACAAGAAAAATCTAATGACAGTTTGGAGTCTTTGGAGATTAGTGGTGATTTGGCTTCTGATAAGGATGAGAATGGTAGATGCATGGCTGATAGCACAGAGATGATAGAAGCTTTGCAAGCGCTTGAAACTAGAGAGCTCTTCAGGGTTGAGAGGCAGCCTGCTGATCTTCAGACTGATTCTCCTTCAAAAATAACCACAAGCAGTCTCCCTTGTTCACCTAAGCACAAAGAAAGTATGGTTAATGAGAATGATACAAGAATACAAAGCAGAAAAATAAAGAAGATTAAGAACTGGAACAATAATGTAGTTACTACTTCAAAGCTTTTACAGCTAAAAAGGGCTGTAAGAAACAAACCATCTAAATGACTATTAAAATGGTGAATTAGAATGTCAGAGGGCTGGGGAATAAGCTTACCATGAGGAGACTTAAATCTTTAAAAAGAGCTGAGAACCCTACTTTGTTGGTTGTACAGGGACCTTTTGTTAATCGTGAGAAGTTTGGGAAGGTGGCCAAAATTTTGGGATATAGTTAGTCTTTTGAGAATACTAACAATAAGATCTGGTTGTTTTGGAGAGAGGAGTTTAAGATTGAGATCATTTCTGATGAAGATCAGGTGGTTCATGCCCAGGTTTGTCATAAGACTCTTAACAAAAAGTTTAGGTTATCTGTGGTGTATGCAAAATGTAATAGAGTTCTAAGGAGAGACTTGTGGAATTCATTGAAAAACATGAGATATGATGATATGTAATGGATAGTGTTTGGGGATTTTAATACTGTCCTAAATGCTGATGAGCAACTTTGCTGTAAAAGAGTTTGTATGCAAAGTATGGATGATTTTGGTAATGCAATCATTGACTGCAACCTAACAGATGGGGGTTATTCTGGCAGCAAGTATACTTGGTCAAATGGGAATAAGTGGAAGAGGTTGGACCGTGTTTTGATTAATAATCAGTGGATAAGTTACTTTGATAGTACTAGAGTTGTCCATTTGTCAAAGCTGTGTTTTGATCATTCTGCTATGTGCATTACTATATCAACTAACTTAAACAACTACAAGTCTGCTTTCAAATTCCTGAATATGTGGGTTCAGCATCAAGATTTCCTAAATGTTGTTGAGAAAATTTGGTCTGTTCATATGCCAGGTAGTCCTATCTATCGTTTTTGGCATAAGTTGAAAAGGTTGAAAGGAGTTCTTAAGGCCTAGAACTACAATGAGTTTGGGAATGTCTTTGATTCAATCAGAAAGGTCGAGGAGGAAATTAAAAGTATGGAGATTAAGTATCAGGATACTAGATCAAATGAAGATAAACTACTTCTTGAAAAAGCAAATCAGAAGCACATTAGCCTCCTAGCTAGAGAAGAGAGTTACCGGGAGTAGAAAACTCACACAGTTTGGCTGAAAGAGAGTGATAGAAGCACTAAGTTCTTTCACAACTTGGTGAAGAAAAGAGCTAAAAGGAATATGATTCATAGGATTTGGGAAAATGACCAATGGTTGGATAATCAGGATGATATATCTATTTCTGCTGTCTCATTTTTCAAGAATCTGCTAACTAAATCAACTATGCCTAATAATCAGAACATTGCTATTGAAAATATTCCTAACTTAGTTTCTGATTGTGATAACAGAAGTCTTACAGCTATTCCTACGATTGATGAAATTAACAAAGTTGTAAGCAGCCTTCATTCCAACAAAGCTGGGGGACCTGATGGTTGCAATGGTTGTTTCTACAAAGTATGTTGGGCTATTATAGCAGAAGATCTATGTGAGGCTGTTAAGGATGTTTTCAAAGGGGAAAGGGTTCCTACTGGTATTCAAGCATCTGTTATATGTCTGATTCCTAAAGTTTATACACCAAGAACGTGGAAAGAGTTTCGTCCTATCAGCTTAACTACTGTTTTTAATAGAATCTGCTCAAAGGTTCTTAACAACAGACTAAGTTCAATATTGCCCAAGTTGGTTTCTGAGGAGCAAGGTGCTTTTGTAAGGAACATAAGTATTCATGAGAGTGTTCTTATGGCTAAAGAGATATGCTATGATATTAACTACAAGGTTAAAGGTGGGAATCTAATCCTGAAGCTTGATATGGAGAAAGCTTTTGATCGTCTTTCTCACAATTTTATTCATGCTGTTCTGATGGCTTTTGGGTTTAGTCTTTTATTCATTAAGCTGATTGGAAATAATATTACTAACAACCACTTTTCTGTTATTGTCAATGGTGTAACTAAGGGTTTCTTTAAGGCTGATCAGGGTTTGAGACAGGGGGATCCACTATCCCCTAGTCTCTTTATTCTTGCAGTGGAAGTTTTGATTCGTGGTCTGAAAATCCTAAATGATACTAGTAGCTCTGTCAGGTTCAAAACTAGGAGTGGCCAGGTTATTTCGTGCCTAGCATTTGCTGATGATCTCACTGTTTTTTGTAATGGGTCAGATAATTCTATTGAGCAGATTAACCATTTGCTGACAAGTTATCAACTAGTATTTGGGCAGCTGATCAACAAGAGGAAGTCTAAGTTCTACACTGCATCCAATATGTCTATCCACAGAATCAACAGAATTGAAGGAACTACTGGTATTAAAAATAGTTATATTCCTTTCAAGTATCTTGGCATTATGGTCAGCAACAACTCAAGGGTCAATCATTTTGACAATCTGGTCTCTAAGATTAGAGACAAAATCATTGAATGCGATGGTAGCACCCTATCATTTGGGGGAAGGCTTGTCCTAATCCATACTGTTCTTTCTACTTTCCCCTTGTATTATATGCAGAATTCTATTCTCCCTAAGACTGTGATCAAAAGGATTGATATTCTGTTTAACAAGTTTCTTTGGGGAAATAAGTTTGATTCTAAGGCTTTAAATTGGACTTCTTGGAGTAAGATCAATAAACCATATGAGGAAGGTGGAATTGGGGTTAAGAACTTGAGTCAGCTGCAGGATATGTACTCTCATAAACTGTGGTTTAACTTGAGAGTTAACAAGTCCTTATGGGCTAGGATGATGATGTCTATTTATTGTAAGAATTGTCATCCGATTACTGCAACTAAGCCTAGAAGAAGTTCTAGAGTTTGGGCAAGGCTTGTTGACATTAGAGGAAAGACTGAAAGATATGTTTTCTGGGTTCCAAGCAAGGGTGAGGATATTGATTTTTGGCTGGATAGATGGTGTACTGAGCAGCCATTCATTTCCTTTAATGATCAGGAAGACAGACAGTGGTACAACCAAACTAAGGTCAGTAGCTATTGGATTAAGGGAAGGTGTGATGTGGAAAGGCTGAGAATGAATGTCACTCTGCCTATTCTTTCAAACATACTAGAGATGAAGCTTAGTTCTGAGCCTGACACAGCTAACTGGTCTTTATCTACTAATGGGGAGTTCAACGCAAAACTTACTTGGGAAGCTACAAGGCAAAGAGGTAACGTTTCTAACCTTTTTAAGAGCTGTTGGAACCAAGTTACGCCAATGAAATGCTCCTTCTTTCTTTGGCGTGCCATTATGAATTGGTTTGCTGCTGACACAAATCTTCTGAAGAGGAATATCTACCTGGCATCAAAATGCAGCTTCTGTGAAAATGTGGAAACTCCTAAACATGTTCTAGTTACCTGTGATACTGCCTGGAATGTGTGGAACCATTTCAACACAATTTTTGGCATCACTGTTGTAAGAAGCATGTCTTTAACTCACCTGGTTCGTTCCTGGTTCTGGTCCTCAACAACGGTCTGCAGCATAAGAACGATCCTGCCAGCAATCATCGCGTGGACAATCTGGAGAAATATAAACATTAAGAAAATGCAGAATGAGCTTCATTCTTCTACATCCCTAGTTGATCAGATAATTAAAATGCTGAATGATTTATGTAACGCAAACTTACTCAAGAGGAAGCATTGGAATCGTGACGCAAGGGTTGCTAGTCAACTGGGTTGTACTCTGAGCCGGAAACCGGTGCCGATTTTGTTAAAATGGAACTGCCCAAAGCTGAACCGTTTCAAACTCAATGTCGATGGGTCTTCTTTGCTTTCTGGTGAGGCAGGAGGCGGTGGAATCATCAGGAGTCATTCTGGTGACATTGTCAGAGGCTACGGTAGATTATATGGAAAGTGTTCTACGATTGTTGCGGAGGCTCGAGCGTTGATGGATGGGCTTGCTTTATGCAGAAATTTGAACATCAGCCAGCTTGACATCGAAGTTGACTCACTGATTTTGGTTGAGCTGATCGGTAATGGAAGAAGCCTTTGGTATCTGGACCCTATTATTCGCTACTGTCGAAGGCATATATCATCGAATATGTCGATCAAGCATGTCTTCAGGCAGCAAAATAAAGCTGTTGATTGGGTGGCTAAACAAACCACAAGTTTGAAGGGAAATCTCGATTTTAATCAGTTTACTGCGCCAAACGAGCTTAGGGCCATTGTTTTGTTAGAAGGAATGGGTATTTGTTATCTAAGAGAGGTTGATTAATGGTTTGAAGAAGAAAGAAGAGCTGCCTCCATTGTTAGGGTTTTCAAGGTCGTAATCTGGGCTTTTACCAAATGTAAACCGGGTTATAAACCTGGTATGATTCTCTTATTGTAAACGCTGCGTTTATTTTAATGAAGGGAAGTTTTAATATAAAAAAAAAAACAAAAAATGCTGATCGATTATAAACCTTAATATAATTAATAAAAATTTAAATAAAATATCAAAAGAAAAGGAGAAAAAAATGGATCGGCGCAAGAATGCTCAATTTCCCGTAGAAAATTTCAAAGTAAAAAAAGAGGAGCAAATTGCATTGCTCGACCTTCCTCCTGAAAAAAAACGGAATCCGATCGTTGAAAATCAGTTTGCGAACCCTAATTTCGTGTCTCTTGCTCGATTTCGACACTTCATCCATGCAAACAATGTCATTTCCTTTCTGATCGAGCTTTTTGAAGCTCACTCCAATCCATAATTCCACGGTTTTTTGTGTTCCTTTTTGTAGTGTTTCTCCATTTCCGGCAATGGAGGCATTGACGGAGCTCTGCGATATCATTGCGCAAAACCCGAAGCAATTCTCCGAGAAGCTTGCGTGGATATGCGGGCGGTGTCCGCAGCCCGAATCGTTGGTCGCCGCATCGCCAAGGGTTTCGCGTAGCCAGCTCAACGCAATGCTGGCGGTGGCGCGAATCCTGTCACGGAGCCCGGACACGACTGATAGCCGCGCCAAATCGGCGGTGCTTGAGTTCATCAGGGCGGTTCCTGCGTCGTTTCATCGCTCGTTTTGGCCGAGTTCGTTTCAAATCGACTCCATATCGTCTTTTTATGTCGAGTTTTTGGGGTATGTGTCGACGTCCGCCGATCTGTCGCCGGAATTCGCTATCGACATAGCAGGCTTTTCAGGGAAGGTTGTGATCGCAGCTGTTAATTGCTGGAGTGAAAATGAAGGGGAATCGGCTATATCTAGAGCCTATCTGTTAGCTCTTGCCAAGAATTTCCTCCCCATTTTGCCATCAGATGCCGATACATTGGTCCCTATGCTTCTCAATCAGTTCACTACAGTTCCCTTTCCTGCATCGCCTAGGAAACAGCTGCAACAACATCACATGATGATAGGCTCGGAGGCGTCATCCCCTCAGGGCTCCCCAATTAGTGCAAATAATGTGACTTCTAGTCCGAGCAACGAGGGAGCCAGCCAGGCTTCTAGTGCATCATCAAAGGGGACCATGTCGATAGTGGTGAATGGTGGCAGCATTATGTGGAAGAGCGGAGCAGATCAGTTGAGTTTTGGGTTAGGTGATGGGAGTGGTGGCTCCGGTACTGTGTTCAGCCAACGGGTTGCTTCATTTGAGGATGAGTCGATTGAGAGCTTGGAGAAACAAGAGATTGCCTTTAAGTTGACGGCCTACATTTTAGATAAAGTGCAGATTGATCCAAAACTTTTGGAGCAGGTTGGATATATTGCTAAGAAGCAGCTTCAGTCCATGTCTGCTTTTCTAAAGGTAATTAATAGTATTTGTTGATACATAGGTAACTCTAGAGTTTATGGTGGCCAACAGTCTCATATGCATAGTTGGGAAAACTTATAATTTCTTTTGATATAGTCTATTCGTAGTAAGCTATTAGTACAATCTATGAGCAATGAACACAGTGAAGTGTATGATAAAGAAAAAAACTGATTTTTCGACAGATAAGGAAGCGAGAATGGAATGAGCAAGGGCCTCTTTTGAAAGCTAGAGTTAATGCCAAACTAGCGGTTTATCAGGCTGCTGCTAGAATGAAAATCAAGAGTCTTGCATCACTTGATACTGATGTGAAGACTGCTAAGAGGTTGGTGCTTGAGACCCTTTCACTGTCACTAGATGCTGCAGAAGCGTGTTTAATATCAGTGTGGCGTAAATTAAGGGTTTGTGAAGAGCTCTTTGGTTCTCTGCTTTCTGGAATTGCACAGATTGCTGTAGCCAGGGGAGGACAGCCACTTCGTATTCTGCTCATTCGGCTGAAACCGCTCGTGCTGGCTGCATGTGCTCAGGTAAATATTTACTTTTGCCTTAGTTTTTGCATCTCCGTGAACTTTCAACTTTATATAAGTCAGGGTTTGTTTTATGTAGTTTTTCTTAGTACAATCTAAATGCAACAGGCTGATATTTCTGGCGGCAGTCAGGGAGCTATGTTTCAGAGTGTCCTGAAGACAAGTTGTGAGATCATTGAATCTGGCTGGACAAAAGAACGTACTACTTTAGACACATTTATCATGGGTTTAGCTACAAGCATTCGCGAAAGAAATGATTATGAAGAAGAGGTAGCTGGATAGGTTTTTTTTTCTTTTCTAAAAAGTTGCTTAGAAGATAAAAGATCCGAGTACTGTTTATACTTTCTCTAGGTTTTGTTTCTTTAGTAAGTATACTTGTATTAATTAGTTCCGTGCCTTAATTTCGACATGTTTTAATGCTCGTTAGATGCATCAATTGCAGGTTGAGAAAGAGAAACAGGCAGTTCCTACGGTGCAGCTTAGTATAATTTTCCTGCTAGCTGATCTGAATGTTGCCGTTAAGAAGCCTGAGGTGGTGGACATGATACTGCCACTATTTGTTGAAAGCCTTGAAGAAGGTGATGCGGCAACTCCTGGTGTATTACGCCTCCGGGTATGAAAACCTTTTCTATTCAGTGTATAGGCTAATTGTCGAATATACAGTTATGATGTTCTATGGTATTAGATATCCCTCAGCTATTGCCTGTGCTGATTGTGACTCTTCTCTTTTATTATCTGGGGTGTGGCTTCTAATTTTTTGTTACCTACTAATTAAATGCAGCTTCTTGATGCTGTATCTCGTATAGCAAGTTTAGGTTTTGAGAAGTCGTACCGCGAGACAGTTGTTTTGATGACAAGAAGTTACTTGAGTAAATTATCGGGTCTAGGATCTGCTGAAGACAAAACATTAGCAGCCGAAGCCAATACTGAACGTCTAGAGGTGCGATTTTCTTAAGATTTTAACTTATGTAATTGATTCTGTAACTTTGCTCCCACTTGAATCCCAAATGAATGCTCACTGGTGCAAGCATATTGTAGACTCTTCCTGCAGGATTTCTTACGATAGCTAGTGGTCTTACTCCCAAGCTGCGGCCGGACTACCGTCTTCGGTTGCTTTCTTTGTGCTCAGATGTAGGCCTGGCTGCTGAGTCTAAGAGCGGAAGGTAAGTAATTGTTTCTATCATGTTTGTAATGTCAAGACTCAAGAGTTCCATTGTTATCATGATTGTTGTTCGATATGGGTAGTATCTTTGTATCTGTTCTTTTAATGTAGCTTGTAACTTCTGCATCCTCTTCACTCTTTTGCAACTGCTATTTGTCTGCACTATATTGCTCTATCCAAGTTTTGTTTCTTTATATCTTGTCTCTATTTGTAGGAGTGGAGCTGATTTTTTGGGTCCTCTACTTCCTGCTGTTGCTGAAATATGCTCCGACTTTGATCCTACTGTATCTGTGGAACCATCATTATTGAAATTATTTCGCAATTTGTGGTTCTATGTTGTGCTTTTTGGCTTAGCACCACCCATTTCGAAAAACCAACTGCCAACAAAGTCAACTTCCAGCGCACCAAACAGTGGGGGAAATGCTGGTACGGTAGCTTTACAAGCAGTGGGTGGGCCATACATGTGGGATTTACAGTGGGCTTCTGCTGTTCAGCGTATTGCTCAAGGAACCCCTCCTCTTGTAAGTAAATGTTGAAAGGCCTTTGCAGAGTGCTCTTTTTACTTATCAGAATCAAATTATCTTTTGTAGAGACAGCTGAATAATGAAGCTAAACTATTATTTGATGGAGGTACATATCACTGGTGCAGTGATCTAGTTGTGGAACATATACATATCTATGACTCTTCTGTTATTCTTTTGTGGTCAATGCTAAACTCAATGTTCCTTTGCTTCTTTATTTGTTTTCTTCTCGTCCAGCCTAACACTATTTATACCTTGTCCTAAATCATATAATTAAGTTCTGACGCTGCCCCCATATGCTACTGTTTTGGCCACATTTTCTTGCTAAGTTGATTTATCCTGGATATACCAACAACAACTAGAGAAAGTGGCTTGTTTTCTCGATCAGTCATGCAGTTAGGCTAGTTTTAATGCCTCCACAAGAGCATATGAGTTACTGGTTTCAGTCATATCTGTTACTTTCATAGCTTATCGATTTGTGTTTAGTATATCTCACTTGACGAAGGGATAAAATGAAATGATCTCTTAACAAAGAAGTAATACATGTACTAAGTCTGTCATGATTAGATATGTATTTCCTAATATAATTCGTCTTCTCTTCTCTTCCCTTTGGGAGAAGAGAATGGTGCTTTGCGAAGTTGACACAATATGTTGAATGGTGAGATACTTAACTTAGTCCTATATATGTCTCATGTACTAATAGTAACATCATAATTCTGTGTAATTTGTGAGAGTTTCAATCTTCAAGAACAATATTTTAACTTTATTACTTTACTTGGCCCCAACTGTTTTTTCACTTGCCTAGAAACTTCAATTTTTTGTCTCTAACAACTACCATTCTCTTGATTTGTTCTGATGGTTATAAATATTGAATTATGTATAGATTTGATGTCTAAATGAGAATATACTCTTCTTAGGTTGTCAGCTCAGTGAAATGGCTTGAAGATGAGTTGGAGCTCAATGCCCTTCAGAACCCTGGTAGTCGTGGAGGCAGTAGCAATGAGAAAGTAGCCGTGAACCAAAGAAGTGCTCTTTCAGCTGCGTTAGGTGGCCGGGTTGATGTTGCATCTATGACAACAATTTCAGGTTAACAAATCTTATGTATCTTTTATTCTTAGGGGCCTCTTTTTTTTGTGTCAAATGGACCTTTAATTTTATGTAGATGGTCCTTTTGCTTACCTCAAAGTTTTGAGTTTAGCATCCTTGATTTTTGGGTGTAATTGGAATATAATTAATAATTTAAGGGTCTTTCGAATATATTAAACGTTGAAGAATTATTTTGACTACAAGTTGGTAGTCTGGGGGAAATTTAATGGAAAAAATATCTAATTTAAAGCCAGCACTAGTAGCAGGTTGTATTTCGGAAATAAAGTATTAGACGCATTTAATTGGTTTCCCTCTTAATGCTAGCAAACCTTTGTTTTTAGCCTTTGTTTCTCCTGCAATTTGGCTTGAAGTTCGAAAGATTCCCTGTGTTTCTTTTTCAGGCGTAAAGGCCACCTATCTTCTTGCTGTTGCTTTTTTGGAAATCATACGCTTTAGCAGTAATGGGGGCATCCTTAATGGTGGAAACAATGTGTCTGCTTCTAGAAGTGCCTTCAGTTGTGTCTTCGAATACCTGAAAACTCCTAATCTCATGCCTTCTGTCTTCCAATGTCTGACAGCAATTGTGCACAGGGCCTTTGAAACAGCTCTATCATGGCTGGTATGGTTTGTATTTGTGTTAAATGCCAAGTATTGTGCTCTTTGTTTCATTTTGTATGTATTCTCATTGCCCTCAATTTTCAGAAGTATGCTATATAGTTTTATTTAATAAGGACCTCTGATCAAGTTAATATATTTGAATAATTTGTTTAAGTCAAGGTTTTGGATTGCATTGTTAATTGTTCTGCATTAACTATCAGACCTTCCTCCGATCTTAGTATGTTTGAAATTCTCATCTGGATTCAGGACGATCGATTTTCTAAAACAGGCAAACAAGCTGAGATCAGGGAAGCAACTTTGGTCGCACATGCCTGTTTCCTCATTAAAAGCATGTCGCAGAGGGAGGAACACATTCGGGATAACGCTGTGAATCTGTTGACTCAACTTAGAGATAGGTTTCCTCAGGTAGTAGCAGTAGTTTTACTCTTGACTTGTTAATTGACTATTTATATTTGATATTCTTATATGTTTGATACATTGATACTTTCCTCTACAAAATGCAGATTTTATGGAATTCATCTTGTCTAGATTCGATGCTTTTTTCTGTTCATGATGAGACACCTTCAACGGTCGTCAATGATCCTGCTTGGGCAGTGGCCGTACGATCATTATACCAAAAAATTGTCCGTGAATGGATCATCATCTCACTGTCATATGCCCCATGCACTAGCCAGGGGTTACTTCAGGTAGTGCCTTTATTTTTTTTTGTCTCTTGATCCATAAAATTTACCTATATAGGTGATTTGATATATTTGGAGGTTTTTTCCCTTTTTGTGCTGTGCATGCCACTGTGTTTTCATGTGTTGCACTCTTTCTCTTGAACTACGAGTCGTATATTCTACTTGTGGGAAAAAAAATAGTCTTGAAGATTGTAACCTCCTCTTTTTTCTCTAATTTACTTGTAGGTAGTATCATAGTACCATTTCATTTATTGTTCTTTTTTAAAGATCGGATCATATGTAGTTACATAGTCAGGAATCTTAATTTATTTTCTATGATGGATTTTAATTTTTATGTTGGTGGAAACTGACTATCAGGATAAGCTTTGTAAAGCAAACACATGGCAAAGATCGCAGCATACAACAGATGTAGTGTCTCTTTTATCTGAGATAAAGATTGGTACAGGTAAAAATGAGATTTGGACAGGCACGAGAACAGCAAATATTCCTGCGGTAATGGCTGCTGCAGCTGCAGCATCAGGAGCAAATTTTAAAGTTTCAGAAGCCTTTAACTTGGAGGTGCTGGCTACTGGTGTAGTCAGTGCAACCGTCAAGTGCAACCATGCTGGAGAAATCGCTGGCATGCGAGGATTGTATAACAGTATTGGTGGATTTCAGTCTGGACCTGCATCCACTGGTTTTGGTAATGGATTTCACAAGTTGATATCTGGTCGATTTTCTCAGATTCCACAAACCGAGGATGATTCATTTAATGAAATGTTGCTTTCAAAGTTTGTGCGTCTCCTCCAACAATTTGTCAACACTGCTGAGAAACGCGGGGAAGTGGACAAGTCACAGTTTCGGGAAACTTGTTCTCAAGCCACTGCACTACTTCTCTCAAATCTTGTAAAGATATAACTCCTTACCTCAGTGTTCTTCTTTCTTGGTGCTAATTGTGTCTTTTTCATCTTTATGATCTAATTTCTGTTTTTCTCATCTTTGTCGCTAGGGTTCTGAATCAAAATCAAATGTGGAGGGATTTTCACAACTTCTACGTCTTTTATGCTGGTGTCCAGCTTATATTTCTACACCTGATGCAGTGGAAACTGGTGTTTTCATTTGGACTTGGCTTGTTTCTGCTGCTCCACAGCTGGGATCCATTGTCCTTGCCGAGCTTGTTGATGCTTGGCTGTGGACAATTGATACAAGACGAGGTCTCTTCGCATCTGATGTGAGATGTTCTGGACCAGCTGCGAAATTGAGGCCTCAGCTGGCCCCCGGGGAACCGGAAGAGCCACCTGAAATTGACCCTGTTGAACAGATTACTGCTCATAGATTATGGCTTGGGTTTTTCATTGATCGCTTTGAGGTAAGTAAATATGCAACGCCCTCCCTTTTCTTTACAATTGTTTCTTATTTGCATGTCTGGTCCACTTTGTTATAATTATGAGAGTAAGAATTCCTTACAAAAAGTATTACTTGACCACATGAAACTTGGAAAAGCATCTCCAAAGGATACTTCAAATATATTCCCTAAGTGGTGGTAAAATATGAGGTGTGAGTTGGTGTAAGGTGGTAAAATCCCAGTGTCAAATTATTTTTCCAGTATCCAATTTTATAATAAAACAATATTCAATATTCCAGTCAAATTATTTTTCCAGTATCCAATTTTATAATAAAACAATATCTAGTATAGAAAAACATGTCTAACCGATATGCTAAACTTGCTTTCTCCTATCTTTGTGAAATAGGACCCTAAAAATATATTATAATATTTTGACATCAAGAAGGAAATATGTCAAATTTGACATACCAAATCTCTACCTCAAGTCCACCTCACATTTGAAGTATTGGTTGGAATTATAAATATCCATATTTTTATGTCAAGTAAGCCTTGTAGACTTGCCAATCGATTGGAGATCTTTTTAGTAGCCTACTGTTCCAAACGGGTTGGACTGAAAGGCCTATATCAATAATAAACATTACCTAATAGCTCAAGTATCACCGGCTTTGCTAACTTGTTGGGACCGGGGTATTGAAACCTAATCTACAAGTTTATTTTTAAACAACGATACTCATTTGTGGGATAATCAAATTGAAATATGAAGATGCATTAACTGGAACATATAATCAGAATAGCCGTCATGCTCATCTTATGGCCTATTATAAAAACTCACCCATCCAATAGCAGCACATATTGGCATTTTTAAGATAAGAAAGTATTGAAAGTTATGCATAAGTCATAACCTTATTCATTTTTTTATGTCAGTAATTTAATGTTTTTTTGCTTTGTATGAAATTATGAATGACAATGTCCTCTTAGACCACGGTAGAGTGCCCATCAGCTTCAAGTGACAAGTTGCAATATAGCAAATAAGTGTATTAGTAACTAAATGTTTCCATCATAGTAGTTTTTCAGATTGCGCATTTACACATAAAGAATGGCCATATGCCTTCAAGTTTAGAAGTGACAAATCGGCACTCTGCTCATAAGCTAGAGGCTTCATATTTGTCGTAATACGTTGATCTGAATAGATTCGCTAATTTATGATTTAACTTAATCATGTGGTGTGTATATGTTCTAAATACTAATTCTGGTTATTTAGGTCGTACAACATGATAGTGCTGAGCAACTCCTGCTCTTGGGTCGGATGTTACAAGGGACTACGAAACTTCCCTGGAACTTTTCAGTTCATCCCGCTGCAACGGGTACCTTTTTTACTGTTATGCTGCTTGGGCTCAAGTTCTGCTCATGTCAATCGCAAGGCAATTTGCAGAGTTTCAAAACAGGGCTTCAATTGTTGGAAGATCGTATATATCGGTGACTGCAGTTAGATCTTTGCTTCTATATTTTATTACATTTAGTGCATGTCTATTCTGATTATGATATGATAGACTGACATTTAATATCATAAACCTTTACCATTTGTGATGTTTTCTTCATATTACTTGTGCCATGTTTTTCCTATAATGGTTAGTAAGGATCCTCTTCATAATCCCCTTTTTTTTCTTATGGTAAATGGACTAACGAGATTTTACCAAACTATGATATTTTTGTATCTTTCTTATTGAGTAGCCATAGTGTTGCTTGAGCAACACAATTTACCAGATAATCTTCGTATGTCGTTGAGTAGCACAACCCGTGTTGTTTCTCATATGAGAACCCATGTTGTCTGTTCATGAGGCTATATATTTCTCGAATCCTGAGACTTTTTTGTCTCTTTCTCACGAGTCAGTTTGAGAGTGATCCATACTTTCCTGTATACGACCACCGGCTATAGGATATGAACCCATGGAACTCACATTGGAGAGTTCAAACATCTTATTGTTCAGGTCCTGGTTCCACCGAATTTAGAAAGACCTATAGTGCATATATTCTGTATGTATACTATCCATGTCAATATACTTGGTTGCTCCCACAAGCTGCAATACAGAAACTGTACATCGAAAGTTTTCATTCTTCAACTTATTGAGTATATCGAACTTGCATCAGTTTAAAGTTTTTCAGTAAATGTTAGATGTGGCAATTAGAAGTTTCTTTTTGGTGCTTGCTGCAGGGTCTCCTTGGGCTGGTTTGCTCACGAGCCTGAATGGTATGATGTTAATATTAAAAATTTCGCTCAGAGTGAGGCACAATCTGTCGCTGTTTTCGTTCATTATCTTTCAAATGAACTCGTGGATATTCCTCTATCTGATTCAAAAGGACGGGCACGTGATAATGGGAACTCTATTGTTGATGGGGTAAGAGGATTTGATTAGTGGCATTACATTTTAATCAACATTTGCTCCAGAACTTTCATATTTAAGCTAGTACGTATTTGCTGGCAATTGTTCTCATTTCGCAGAATGATCAGTATCACCCCGTATGGGGTCAGATGGACAACAGTGTTGTAGGAAGAGAAAAGCGGAAGCAGCTACTTCTAATGCTATGCCAGCATGAAGCTGATAGGCTTGAAGTTTGGGCCCAGCCTACTAATTTAAAGTAAATATTCTTGTTTTTAGAACAGGGTATATGTTTAGTGGATATAGTCATATGGTTATTAATAGTTTACTACATTTTATATCTTATTTTTAGGGAGATGCTGGCCTCACGACAAAAAATAAGCTCAGATAAATGGGTTGAATATGCTAGGACTGCATTTTTGGTGGACCCTCTAATTGCACTATCCTTGGTTTCAAGGTTCCCTACAAATACATTTTTGAGAGTTGAAGTTACTCAGCTAGTTCAGGTATGTTGTCTTATCTAGATTAGCGTGCATGTGAAACATAGAATTAAAAGTTTTTACCATTACGCAAAATTAAGAATTCCGAGAAATGAGAAGCTTATAATAATTTACTGTTTAGATTATTACTGGTAGAGTAGTACAAGGTTTGTCCTCTCCTGGGGAAGTACATATTGAATTACAATTGGTTTAACACTAAGTCCGTATTTAGTAAAAGGTAAGGGCAGGAGAATAATCTCTAGTCGAACCGTCGAATACATTAGTCAAAAGTTTCTTTTCAACTGAGTAAACTAATGTTATTATAAATTTATTTTAAACATGTAATTTAAATCTGACATGAATCAAGATATATATAAAATTCAATGTTAAATATATAATTTTTAAACATGTTAATCCATTTGTCCTAATTAAAAAGTGGCTTGTACGAAATTATATAATATTTTATCTATCATACAAAAAGAAAACATTTAAAGCATATTTTTGAAGGATGTCCTTCAAACACATATGGTTTCTGTATATCGTAGTCTCTTTTAACGTATTCTTTTGTGTGTAAAGTTGAAGAGATAGTTTATTTAGTTAGTCATCTCTGTCTTCTTTTCATGTTTATTTATCTTTCCATGGTATCTAATTTGTTATACCTTCTCTTTCAGTCGCATATATTGGATCTTCGTTCAATCCCAGAAGCATTGCCTTACTTTGTCACCCCTAAGTCTGTCGAAGAAGATTCAGAACTTCTGCAACAATTGCCACACTGGGCTGCTTGTTCAATTACGCTGTGTCTTGAGTTCCTTACTCCTGCATACAAGGGTCATCCTCGTGTCATGGCGTATGTCTTAAGGGTGTTAGAGTCTTATCCTCCTGAACGGGTGACCTTCTTCATGCCTCAGCTAGTTCAGGCCCTCAGATATGATGAAGGGGTGAGTTATACTTTTAATCTGTGTTCAACTCAGTTTGTTATGTTCAGTGGGCTGGCATCCAGATGGTTCATAATTGTTAGGGAACTCAAACTAACTTTGACCAACTAATTGTCGCATACTACTTGATTTTAATTGATTTCCAATAGCAATGAAAGATGTTATTTAATCTTTGATGATACAATTTAGATTGCAAACGGTTATCAGTATTCTGTTAATATGTGTATACAGTTTTGTTTCTGTCATCGTTAGGGTCAGAGAATCCAATAGTTATTTTCTTCGCAAGGGATCTCCCTTAAGCTTTTTCTCCGCAAGGGGTCTCCCTTAAGCTTTTAAATCCGTAGGATATTTTAGATGAAACATCTGAAAAATAGTTTGGATTGAATGTCTTAAAAAACAAGGGAGTCTTTCATGTAGTTAAGATTTCTTAAAACTTCAACCAACTTATTTCCATAATATTTGAATATAATTGGTTTTTCCGACGGCAATGAAAGATGTTATCTCATCTTTGATGGTAAAATATGGAGTGCGGAACAGGTTATCAGTCTTATTTTGATGTATTTGTATGAAGAATTGAGATGAAAACATCTGAAAAATAGCTTAGATGGAATGTAAAAGATAAGGGATCCTTTCATGTAGCTAAGATTTCTAAAACCTAGTGCTTGGGGAACCTAATTTAGAAAGGTCAGTATATAAAAGTCACCTAATACAACTTACTATAATGGATGCGTCTTTATTTCACAGAGGGTTGAAGGATATCTGCTAAGAGCTGCTCAGAGAAGTGATATATTTGCCCACATTTTAATTTGGCATCTGCAGGTTAGGAATGAATTTACTAATTTCAGGGACTGTACTACTCAATATATTACAGACGAGTATTTACTTTTATTAATAATTCTTAAGTTTATAAATGGCAGGGTGAAGAGGAATTTGAACCAGGGAAAGAGGCCTCCACTGAGAAGGTTTTTGTTTTCAAATTTCCAGTAGAGAACTCAATTTCTTGATTATAACCTAAAATATCGATATTAACAGGTTTCTGATATAACATGTCTTTCGTTGGTTAGTAGTAAATATATAACACGTCATAGTTGTCAAAACATGTAAAATTTTCTACATTGATCTCTACATATTTCTTTTAAGAGCTATTGCACTACTTTACTCCAAGTACTGTACATTTTAAGTGTGCAATGCATTAGACAATGTTTACAGATAGGTAACTCAAGATACCTCTGCATGCATCCTGTATATAATAACTCTATAATACACCCAATTCTTCAAAGAAACAGGCGTTCTTTGCTACAATTAATTTGACAGGTTTAATAACTTACTAATCTCTTAAGCATTAGACTCTGTTGGACAATATATAAGTTATTTTGATTACTAGTGAAGATTTGTACTATTTTATACTAAGCAGACTTATTTATATGATCTCTTTCAGAATGCTGCATTTCAAGCAATGTTGCCTGCTGTGCGGCAGATGATTATTGATGGTTTCACTCCTACGGCTCTTGAAATATTCAATAGAGAATTTGACTTCTTTGACAAAGTAACTTCTATTTCTGGTAAACTTTTCCCGCTTCCCAAAGAAGAACGGCGAGCTGGTATCCGGAGGTTGGTCCTCTTTAAGCTTGAGCTCGTATTGTATGTATTCTATATCTTTGAAATGAGAAATTAGTTAACACTTTCACTTTCAGAGAGTTGGAGAAAATCGAAGTGGATGGTGAAGATCTTTATCTACCAACTGCTCCTTCTAAGCTCGTCAAAGGCATTCAGGTTGATAGTGGAATACCCTTGCAGTCAGCCGCCAAAGTTCCTATCATGATCACGTTTAATGTGGTTGATCGCGATGGTGATCTGAATGATGTAAAGCCCCAAGCTTGCATTTTCAAGGTAAGCTCATGCTATAACTATCTGTTACCAGTTTTCATGAAACAGCATACATCTGAAGTATTAATATGAATGTTTACCAAGACAAAAAGGAATAAATACTATAAAAGACTCGGTGAAGTGCTCTTATCCGTATGGTTGAGACTTGGGAGCCATCTAAGGCTGTTCCTTCTTCGCAAAGAATTTGGCGAATTTGTGTACACTAAGTGTACAAGATCATAGTTGGTGATCCTGTCCTTCAAAGTAGACCAATTGTTTCTTTTGCCTTGTAATTGCATCGACATCATGAGCCAAAATGCTCCCTGTGTTCAGGTTGGAGATGACTGCCGGCAAGATGTACTTGCTCTTCAAGTAGTATCGCTTTTGCGAGACATATTTCAAGCTGTCGGGATTAATCTCTATCTCTTTCCGTATGGTGTTCTTCCAACTGGCCCTGGGAGAGGTATAATTGAGGTGAGTCTATTTTGCTTACTACACATGTGATATGACCATGTTTCCAAATAATTGATTCTGCAATATGCAGTTGTGTAATTATCCTTGATGTAGAATTAGAAATGCTGTTATAGACTGGAGTTTATTGCATGAGTATTATGTTATACTTCTTGGTTGTTGCCTTCGATTCCATGTCCACTTTAATAGTAAATATGAAACAGCAAGCAGTATGACATGGGAAACAAAGTACCTTAATTAGCTTAGTACCAACTATGTTGTAAATTCAAAGTTTTGTTTTAATCCATCTACTGTATATCTTATCTTTTATGTTGTGCTAAATTATACAGCTACAACTTCTTGTTATCATCTCTTACGCTAGTTAATGCTCTCTTTCACTGACGGTTCCTTGAAACGGCAGGTTGTACCAAATACACGGAGCAGAAGTCAGATGGGTGAAACAACTGATGGTGGTTTGTATGAGATTTTCCAACAGGATTTTGGGCCTGTTGGGTCTACAACATTTGAAACTGCGCGAGAGAATTTTTTAATTAGCAGTGCTGGGTATGCAGTCGCAAGTCTTCTACTTCAACCCAAGGATAGACACAATGGCAATCTTCTCTTTGACAGGTACCGTCATTCTCGTCTATATGTTTCTTAGCCTTGTATATTTTATATATATGAAACACACACAAACAGCTTGGGGAAATGACGTTCTTTAAATGTCACTGCAGCGATGGAAGACTTGTTCATATTGATTTCGGTTTCATTTTGGAAACTTCCCCTGGTGGAAATATGCGATTCGAAAGTGCACATTTCAAACTGAGCCACGAGATGACTCAATTACTTGACCCGTCTGGGGTTATGAAAAGTGACACGTGGTATATGTTTGTCAGGTACTATTTGTTTTGATATTTTGTTTGTTCGAATAATTAATAAACATAATAATCTGGAGTTGAGGCGGATTTGGGTAATTGTGTTGCACAGCTTGTGTGTGAAGGGTTACCTTGCTGCCCGGCGATACATGGATGGTATCATCAGCACGGTAGCCATGATGCTGGAGAGTGGATTACCGTGCTTTAGCCGCGGAGATCCTATTGGAAACCTTAGAAAGAGATTTCATCCTGAGATGAGTGATCGTGAGGCTGCTATTTTCATGATGCGGGTGTGCACAGATGCCTACAATAAATGGACCACTGCTGGGTATGACTTGATACAGTATTTGCAGCAAGGGATTGAGAAGTAATTAATGATCATATTTATATTTATATTCATTTGTTTGTATCTAATAGTTCAGGGAACTTTCAATTCTGCTCAGGAATGATAACTTGGTTGTAACTGTAATGTAACGTGGGTTACTCTTTAGATGTCTTAGAGGGAATAGAATATACCCATCAATTGATCAGATCCCAAACTAATCATGTCATAATGATGTTGGTGTAAAAGAAGAAACAAATTAATATTATATATTGTGTATGGGAAGACATTTCTGAATTCTTTACCTGAACCTCGATCTAAAAATATTGCAAATTTTTTATCTACACTCTAAAAGAAATGATAAGTGATATATATGTTAGAGGGTCCAGAGGAGATTCTTTTTCAAATAGGCCAAAGCTATTTCTCCTATGATAATTTTTATTTTCTCCATAATTTGAAATCTCTAAAACACTTGAAATATGGTATTATTAGTTTACTCTTATTTTGTTTTCAAATTTAATATTACATGTCATTAGTGAAATAGATTGCCCTACTGTGTAAAAACATATCAGTAAACCCTTTTTAATCCCACATATATGATTTTTGCAACTAAAATTAATCCTAAACCCAAAAAGCATAAGTTTTCTTGAAGATCGAATGCAAATGACCATGGAAAATGAAGGTTTTCATTATGCAAAATCAAATTAGACATGAAATGAAGGTTCTCATTAAGAAACAATCAAATTGAAAAAAATATAAACTTGGAATCAAATTATTTTAAGTGTTTATACATTACAAAACAATCAAATTAGACATATAAACTGGGGTTTTGCATTTGATTCCGAGATGGCCACTCGGAATCAGGTGCAACGTTTTTTTTCCAACAACACTGTTCTGCAAGTGGGTTGGAGACCATACCTTCAAAAGTTTATCGTTGTAGATATAGTTCACTCCATTGATATATAGAGACAAAAATGGAAAACTGTGTTAAACAAATTAAAAATATAAATTGAGATAAAATTGACTAAAACAACCAATAACATAACAACACGTGTCAGATATATTGTTAACCATTTATGTTAATTTAAAAAAAAAAACCAATTTTGACCCATAGCTCGAATTCAGTTTCCATTTTTGTTTTCCAATTCACAACTAATGACGTCGAGGTCAAAATCGCAACTAAATTCAATCTATATGGTCAAAGTTACTTCATTTATACATTTACAGTAATTTTCTTTGTTTACTTTCGCCCATATTTGGTTAAAATTAGTTGTTTTTTAAAGTAAAAAGCTCACTAAATAAAAAAAATGCTCTATCCTCTCTCCTCCAAGTTCTACCCAACGGTAACTTTGAGCAAGCCTATCCTTCATTGAATCCTTCATGGTTGTAGAAGGATTCGTGATGATCCATGCCACCTTTGTCCAGGCGTTCATCTCTTTTGGCAAGCTGGAGTGGCGCTTTGGGATCATCCCTAGTGACCCGTTTCCCTTTGCATCTCAGGATTCTGGCATGAAGGATTGTTTGATGGTGTCTCTTGAAAGAGATGTTAGCCATTGTTTCGAAGCAGAGTGCACTTGTAGTCTTCTGTTTGATCCATTGGATTGCAGCCCCTCCCACTTGCAGTCTCCAATCCAGTCCATCGTCTCCAACCCAAAGGACTTTTCCAATCCCCATCCTATCTTCAACCGCTTGTCCAGCCTGTTCTTAGTTTTTACCATCCCAACAATTAATTCTATTCACTGTGGTAAATTCTTCTATATTTGGTTATCAGCAAGGGGTATGGTTCATATCCAACTCCCGGTTACATCATTTGGTCTTTGGCCCAACGGTCACATTGATATCTGTTACTTGCATCTAAAGCAAGACTATCCCAACCCACCTTCCCTCTCTCTCCTATTTCAGGCATCCTGCTGGCTGCCTTTCCAGGACTTTCAATCCTGCTTCTGCTTTTGCTTTTTCAAGCTTAAGCACCCTTCGACCCCCCTCTATTCTCTGACCTTCGTACATTACTGTCCCCCTACCACCTCCCTAGCAGAAACCATATATCCATTCCCACGTCTTCCTTAGCCCTATGCCTGGTCTTACTCTGCCCTGTCCAATCAAACCAACCACAAAACTCAAACCTATCCCTACTCCCAAACAACATCTCAAACCCTATTTATCAAACATTAAACCAACCTACCCAGTTCTTCTCATTCACTTAACATATCGCAAACTCTACCCTATATTCATCAAGCAAATCACTTACCTCAATCCTCAACCAATGGAGTCCCCAGCCTCACTTAGACCGGCTAAGCCCTCTGGAAAAGTGGGTTCTTTCTCTCCGATTCATCCGGTTGGATTCTCTTCATCGCTAGCCTCTTTTCCCTCTCCTATCTCTCCTCCGCTCTCTGGTGCCGACCCTATCTCTGTCCAGCCTATTATCCCTGAGGACCTGAGACCTCTCGTAACCATCTTAGAAGCCCCTAGAAGCCTTCACAGCATCTCCAACTAGCACGAATCGTACGTCAAGAATGCTTTGGCCCTGGCCAGACACCACATGGAGTCTGGCCAAGGGCGCATTCTGTTCCAGAATGTGTCGTCGCCGGACCTGAAGTCTTTCGTTCCCTTACCGGCAAGCTCTGAGTTGGAGATTCCCCCTCTGGTTTTCTCCTTGGCACATGATCCCTCTCCAGCACATCCCTTGGAAGACCGTCCAGTCGATTTGGGTCTGCAATCTGTGCCCCTTAGGTTGTATTCGAACCTAGTTGCTACGCTCGAGGGACAGCCACCTTCTCTCTTGAATCCTGCTAACCCTCATCAGAAGTTCCAGTCTCCCCAAGGACCCATAATCAATGTTCCTAACCTGGATGTCTCCAACGTCCGATTTGCTTTTGCCTCGCCGTCGTCGAGTAGTTCGATGCCTTCAACTGAGGTGTCTTCTCAGGGAGCCGATTTTGAGGCAGCCATGTGGGTGAACGATTCTCCTCCAGATAGCCTTCACAACCGATTCCACCCCTCCCTAACCTTCCCCCCTATTCAAAACTCAGGAAACCTTAGTTCTAAGCAGGTCGATTATTGCTCCTTTGCTAATTCGGGTCAATCGGTCCCCTTGGGCAATCGAATTCGGACCAGCGAAACCCTAGTTCTAAGCAGACTTTTTATTCTGCTGATTCGGGTCATTCGATCCCATTGGGTCAAAGAAATCGGGACCAGCTTCTGGGCCTTTTGCCTGATAGTAGCTCTGGTCCACTAAGTGATATGGGACAGCAGGGAAAAATCAGTAAATTGGGCTAGCCGTCGACTGTTATGAGCCAGTCCAACGGTATGGGAAAGTCTATTGATTTGGGCTAGCGGGATGTTTTGAACTCTTTGGACCAAAGGTCTGGTTTTTTGGGCCGGGCTGCGAGATTTATCGGGCAGACTGAAATCATTTCTCATGTTGGGCCTTTGGAAAATAAAGGAAAAGGCTTGCTTGGAGCCGGTTATACCTACAAACCTTACTCCCTTATTCGGAACTTTGGTAATTCCGGCAAGGGCCCAAAAGGAAGGAAATCCCTTAACAAATTGGCCCAAATTCACAAAACTCCCTCAAAAAGCTCAAACCCTCCATCCACGAATTCTAACTCCCTAAGTTCGAAACCTAAACCGAATGCTCTCTCCTCCCCATCCTATGCTAGCATTGTAACGGGCCATGTAGACAATCGTTCCCCATTGGTTATTGGGCTTAACCATATAGACCATGATGGAGTGGATTTCATATTGAATGAGTCAGAAATGGGCCCTCTAGATTTATGGAAGGCTTGTTTATCGGGGTATTTCCTCACTCAACCCCAAAATTTCACTCTCCTCAAAGCCAATGTAGAATATCTATAGAGAAAATTTGGTCTTAAGGATTTTAAGCCTCTCTCCGAAGGGTATTACCTTTTTAAATTTGAGTCGGAAGAAATGGCTAAAAAGGTGTTGGATCATGCTCCGTGGCACTTTGGTGGGAATTTGATCATTTTAAAAAATTGGGCCCCTCTTTCCACTATTATCAAAGTTCCTCTCAAGGAGATCCCTATTTGGGTCAAAGTCTTTAACTTACCTTTGGAACTATGGACGGCGGAGGGAGTTAGTACAATTGGATCGGTATTGGGAACTCCGTTATATGTGGACTATCAAACGAAAAGAATGGAAAAACTCCGTTTTGCCCGTATCTGCATTATGGTATCTGCGGGAGCTGAAATCTTCTCATCTCTTTCTTTCAAGATAAGTGGCAAGCTCATCACGGTGAATTTTGAATATCAAGGGCTTCCCCCTCAGTGTGTAAATTGTGTTGTTTTTGGTCATTCATCGCGCCTTTGCAAAAAAGGTGTGACCATACTAGCTTCCACTTCAGATGATTCTGATCCTTCTGAGATTGAGCCGACCTTATCTAGCGGGAAGAAGCTGGATACACTTGAGGAAGGAAAGGAGCTGGAAAGTGGGGAGGAGGTCGATTCGCCGCCTAAAAGACACCGCCTAGCAGGGACTACGGCCAAGGGTATTATGGAGTTGTCCTCCGACAGTACCATCGTCTAGAGCACTGTAAGAATCCTGATTTATGAATATTGCTTCTTGGAATATTAGGGGATTAAACGATCCTGTTAGACAAAAAGATGTTACTGAGTTCATAATTAGTAACAGTATATCCCTATTAATTCTAGTCGAAACTAAAGTACAATTGCATAAAGTTGACGCTATAATCAGAAATATGGTCCCTTTTTGGCATGTCCTAACTAACCACGCCTCTCACCACCTAGGAAGAATTTGGATAATTTGGAACCCTAGTGTCATTACTATTTCTAGAGAATCCCAATCCTCGCAGTATATTCATTGTATAACTAAATGCCATAACTTTAATGCTACCTTTAGATTTACTGCTATTTATGCTTTTAATGACACTGTAGATAGAATTCCCCTATGAAAAGACTTGTCTACCATATCCATGGTCAATAATTGTATTCTTTGGGTTTTACTTGGGGATTTTAACGCCATTCGACACCCGAATGAGCGTTTGGGATCCTCCAAAAATTGGACTGCTACTATTGAGGATTTTAATAGTTGTTGCTTCAATTGTGAGCTCAGTGATCTCCGATCCACTGGATTTCACTTCACCTGGATTAATAAACAACCTAATAATCCGATCTTATCTATGATTGACGGAGTCCTTGTCAACCCTGTTTGGGACGATATTTTCCCTATGTCTTATGCGTATTATGGATTTATCCGCTCTTCTGACCATATAACTGTCATGCTTAACCTTGGGTTTCCACACCCTAAGTGCAAAAAGCCTTTCAATTTTTTCAATATGTGGCAATCTCATCCGTTTTTCAAAGAGATTGTTAAATCCAGTTGGAACAGCCCCATTGCTTCTTCGGGGATGAATCTGGTCACTGAAAAACTGAGTCGTCTGCAGTCCAAGCTTGTAGGTCTTAATCCTAAAGAGTTTAGTGACATTGGTTCCAGAGTCATTAATGCTCAAAATAGGCTCTTTTAAGCTCAATCCAACCTTGCTTGTGATCCTCTCAATTCCTTTTTGGTCTCGGAAGAGTGTGAAGCATCTGCTTCATATATCTTTCTTAGCAAAGCCAATGAATATTTTCTTAAACAAAAATCTAGAGAGAATTGGATCAAGCTCGGAGACAAAAATACAAAATTCTTCCATAATAGCATTAAGTCCCACCTTTTTCGAAATAAGATCATTTCTATCACTAATGAGAATGGAGTAATTGTCTCTACTCGAGCTAATGTTTCCAAAGTCTTTGTGAAATTCTTTGAGAACTCTTTTGGGACCAGGCATTCTGATAGATACCCTGGCCTTGAAACTATATGTTCTCTTCTTACCTCTAAAGCCACCAATACGGATAAAGATTCTATAACTCGTGAGATTACTCGTGAGGAAATAAAATCGGCTTTATTCAGTATTAACATTAACAAATCTTCGGGTCCTAATGGTTTCAACTCTTGTTTCTTCAAATCAAATTGGAGCATTGTTGAACATGACATCTGTAACGGTGCCCTCGAATTCTTTCACTCTAATTCTTTGGTAGCCTCTTGGAGCTCTACCTCTATTGCTCTAAATCCTAAAAAATATTCTCCTTCAAATCCTACCGACTTTCATCCTATTGCACTCTATAATCTTAGCTATAAGATCATTTCCAAGATCTTAGCTAATCGTATTAAGGATTCTTTTCCTTACCTGATTAATAATTCCCAATCGGCATTCGTCAAGGGAAGGAATATTTCTGATAATATCCTCCTATCTCAAGAACTCTTGAAGGGATATCACTCCAATGGTATGGATACAAAAGTTGCGCTCAAAATAGACTTAATGAAAGTCTTTGACAATGTCAGATGGCATCTGATCCTAGACATTCTAGTAGCCATGCATTTCCCTATTAAAATGATCACCTGGATCATCACTTGTATTTCTTCTCCGTCCTATTCCATAAATATTAATGGAGATCCTCATGGAAATTTCAAAGGACGAAAAGGTCTCAGGCAAGGAGATCCGCTTTCTCCCTTTTTCTTTGTCCTTGTCATGCAGGTAATTTCCAGTATTCTTAAGGAGAAAAGTATAGATAGGAACTGTCATTTTCATTGGAAATGTCAAAAGCTTAAAAACATTAATATTTGCTTTGCTGATGATCTTATGATTTTCTGCCATGGTGATGTGAACTCCATTCAGCTCATCAAAGAAACCCTTGACGAGTTTTATACTCTCTCAGGATTAAAAGTCAATTCCTCCAAGAGTCACATATTCTTTTCCGGTATTAATGAGTCTCTTCGTCTGGAACTCAGAAATATCCTGAATTACCCGGAAGGATCCCATCCTGTTAAATACTTGGGGGTTCCTCTGCTCACTAGTCGTCTCACTCATTCTGATTGTCATCCTCTCATCCACAAAATTACTTCTAGAATTGAATCGTGGACCAATAAGCATCTTTCTTATGCTGGTAGGCTTCAGCTCATTAAGTTGATTCTTTTCGCCGGTCAGGTTTACTGGTCTTCCATCTTTATCCTCCCTTCGAGGATTTTAAAATAATTGACTCAGTACCTTCGTCGATTTCTTTGGTCTGGCTCGGCTTTGAAAATCTATGGTGCAAAAGTTGCTTGGAACACAGTAACTTTGCCCACTATGGAGGGCGGCCTTGGGATTCTAGACCTCAAAATCTGGAATCAGACGGCTGTCCTTAAACACCTTTGGTCGATAGTAAGTAACAACACTCATTCCATTTGGAGTGACTGGATAAAGATTGAAAAAAACCAAAAATAAAATTTTTTGGAACCTCCCGATGGGATCTTCTCCCTCTTGGATCTGGAGGAAAATTCTTCGTCTTCGCCCCTTGGCTTGTAATTTATGCAGGATAGCAATTGGAAATGGCGTGAGTACCTCATTCGGGTACGATGCTTGGCTCATCCCTACTTCGCTCACCTCCCACTATGGCGAAAGTATCATCAAGGATTCCAGACTAGGGAAAAATCTCAAGGTCGCGGATATAATCATCAATAGAAGCTGGAGTTGGCCATCCAATATTAGAACTGCGAACTCCCGAAGTCGTGCCAGTCTATTGGAGATTCAAAACCTCATTTGCTCTCTCCCTTCCCCCAACATATCCTCTATTGATATTCCCTTCTGGAATGCAAAAGAAGGATGCACTTCGTTCTCCATCAATGACGCGTATCATGCCATTCGAGCGCCCCACCCCAAAGTTGGGTGGGCAGGGTTAGTTTGGAACAAATCCAATGTTCCACGACATTCTTTCATTCTCTGGCTAGCTATTTCGGGCAAGCTTGTCACTAAAGACAAACTCCTCAGTTGGGATTACAATATCTCAGCTCATTGTATGCTTTGCAACTCTGATAATGAGACTATCCCTCGTCTCCTCTATGATTGTAGCTTCACTCAGAGTATTTGGGCAAACGCTAGTTTTAGATTAGGTTTCCCCATTATCGCGTCTTGTTGGAAGTCTTGGGTTTGTGAAGCGTCAGATTGGTCTCAATCTCGAAACCATTCAATTTGGCAGTCTTGCTTCACCACGGTAATTTACCACGTCTGGAAGGAGAGGAACCAAAGAACTTTTGGTTCCCCTCCGGCCATTGCCTCTATGGTTTCTCACCGAATTTTTTCAGATCTTCGGTTTCGATTCCAAGGCACCAAGACTGGTGGGCCTTTCTAATATTATTATTAATTATTATCCTATGTTTGCAGGGATCCTTTGCAGCATACAGTTCGTGACCTGACACTTCATTGATGGATGGAACAATTGCGGATGCTGATGCGGATGTCTAGCGGTCTGAGCTACTCACTAGTCTACTCGTCATGGACGAATCCTACCTTTTTACTTAGTATCGATCGTTATTTTATGTTATTTCATATTGTATCACAAAATACTCCATTTAGTCATTTGTTGATGTATTTCGAGGGGGATGCCCCAGATCCTTGTATGAACCTTATTTCAATTATTTAATGTTTTTAAACACACAAAAAAACTCACTAGTTTTTGCACCTGATTTTGATCCAACATATGGAATTCAGTTATATTTCATTTTTTTACTTTGGTATTTTATTTTTATTTTGTTATTTTTGTAGGTTGCTTAATGTTTATTGCATTTTTGTTGTTGTTAGTTTTTTTGGTTTATCATATAAATATAAAACATAATTTTGAATAATATCAGTAATATTTTCTATATCATAATAAATAGTGTAATAGTCCAAAAATAACAAAACATCAAATACATAATTTAATATCCTAAAATGAGATGAAAATATTAAATACATCACGTCACTCTTCTATATACAAAACACATATGTCTATTGTGTCTTATACTTGACCACTCTTCTATACTCCAAGCACATATTATTTTTATATGTTGCATTCACTAGTTTATCCATAGGGTTTTCTTTGGTCGAAATATATCTTACAACATACAAACAAGTTCTTGAAATAAAGTCATCATAGTATATGTCTGTCATATGAATGCAAAATCTTTTAACCACCCTCGTACCTTTTTGGCCCATTGACAAAATGCTCTAAACCACTCACACGTTGACCTTTTTGACTTTTTAAACAATATTTTTCCTTAGACAATGTGGTACATATTGAAGATGACCAAATTTTCAAACTAACTGATCAGACGTGTACGACTTTATCTTATCTTTGTATCTAATAACATAGTCAAACCACGTTATTTCCTCAAACAATTTTAGCATCTGCATATAGTCGTACATTTAAAAATAACATAAAATAAAAAATATAATATTAAAAACATAATACTAAATATATGTAATGTATCAACCGTTAAACGATCGATAATAAGCCATTTTGTTAGAAGATCGTCAATGAATAATTTATGTTGGGTCTCTAGCCTCGTTATAGCCTATTTACATATATGAGGTATAAATGTAGTATAACCATGCCAAGGCGTTAGTTGGAAAACATAGAAATTATTTTATATCCAACACTCAAACAAAGAAATAAAATATTTTATCTTCTTTATACCATGAATGTGTGCCGAACATAACACACTATACAAATCCTCCAAAATATGCATCACATATGCATACTAATCCAATGTCCCTACGATTCTAAAAGAATACAACCAATTGAGTTTTATAGTCATCCCACTATTATCGATAAAAATGACATAACCTAATAAAAATAGAGATGTACTTACATGAAATATGTACATTAGTGGGTGACCTTAGTCAGTCACGATAACTATCAGTAGAGAAATTTTTATATAGCCACAATATCTTAAGGACACTCCTATAAAAAGCAAACTCGTTTTTGGCTACGATAAGAGCAACACTAATTAACCACGACACAGTTGTAGTCCATATATATATATATATATTCATATTTGTTATCCATTAAGTCAATGATTTTTCGTGTCTGGTAGGCTAATAATGATGGTCACATCTTCTAATATGTCACATTTTTGAAAGAGAAATGAGGACTGATGGTCTTGGGATGTCATTTATTAAAAAATGTGTCTTATAGTGGGTTATTGAGATGTCAATCACGTAATGCATCCAACATTAGTCTAAAAACCATGTTGTTGATAACTTTATAGACAAATTGTTGGTTGGTCTACTCCCAATTAAGCAACAAAGTGTTCGCACTATAAACGAAATGAAAAATATCTCAGTGTCTCTCCAATAAAACAACCAATATATATTTAACGTAAAACATAATACTAATATTATCATGATTTTTTATAAACTTAATATTATGCGTGATACGTCGTGTGATTCAAGACTCGGTGTATAGCTTTAGAATATGAGAGAATCTTGATTTAAATGTCCAATCTTCTATATCCATAGTTGGCTCATCATTTTATGGGTTTTTAGTTTGTTCATCCTTTTGAAAAAATAAACCACTCGGCTCTGACATAAAGGTGTTAAAGGTTCTCTAACAACCTATCATATGTATACTATAATCGTCATTATCTTAGGTCTAACCAGTTGTATTTGTTCAAGTGGTTGAGACTCAATCACTTGCAAAGAGGAGGCTCCAAAAATCCTTAATATCTTTTCAGGTGACATTGTGTTACAATAAGATGAACATAAATAAACAATCAAAACAAAAAATAGAAACCAACATCCATATTACACTACATCAAGATATAACTAATTTTGACTTAAGAAGTTGAAATCTTTTACACTGTAATTGCAATAGAATCCAGGGAGTTGAAATCCGTTGCGCTGCAATTGCAGCGAGTTCCAACCCACAGAAATCAAAATCCATAAAATGAAATTACAACAGATTTCAACCAACATGAAAAATGAATACAAAACTAAAAAATGACATTTTTTTTTACTTTTGATAAAAAAAAAACACCGAAACCACTATCCATATTCAATTTGAAAAAAATAGTGTGTTAAATATTTAAAAAATAATAAAAATATTTATTCTTATATATATATATTATTTTTAAAATGGTTTTAAAATTTTCAAAATAAATCTAAATATTATATTTTTAAGAAGAACTTTGAACATTCTAACCAAAACAGCAACAAGAATAGATAAAAGTACAAAAGTATAGTCAACATGTTTTCTTTTTCATATGATCATATTGTTCAACTATGGCTATTAGCTTCATAATATTTGGCTCATCTAAAAAACACAAACCAATGTGTACTTGTTTGAGTAAACTCGATGTCCTAACTTGATAATCTTTCCCATATCGCTTAGATTGAAAATAATATGCAATATATAAGTGAATGAAATATCTCAACAATTGTGAGACTTTTTTGGAGTTAAACCAAAAGCAAAGTCATGCAAACCTTATGACCTAAAGCGGAAAATATCACACTAGTTTATTCACATGTATATATTCGTAAACTCGGTGATGTGTTCTTAGTGATGTGTTTAATTTCCAGCGATGGGACAATGCCTTTCGCTAGATCTAAGGTAGAATATTATCATTGCGCCATCTCTAAATGAGACCATGCCCATAATACTTGATCAAGTTTAAAGGGACTGTTAGAGTAAACTCGGTGACATAACTTGGTCCTCTATCCCACATCGCTTAGACTAAAAATACTATATAATATATAAGTGAATGAAATATCTCAATAATTTTGAAGTTTTTTTGGAGTTGAACCAAAATCAAAACCGTACGAGCCTTATGACCCAAAACGGACAATATCACACTAGTTGATTCACACTTACATATTGTTAAGAAACTCAGATTTGTTCATATAATAAATAAAATGAAATGTTAACGGACATTTTTGGGCCTATCAATTGATTTATATTTAAATAAATTTATAATAGGTGAAACCCTACATAAAGTATATGGAAATGTTATTTATTTCTATTATAGTAATATTTTTCTAAAATTCCATAGGGAAAAAATTAACCCACATTTGTATTATTTACTTTTTTAATTGATTTTAAATTTATGTTTTTATTACTATTGATTTAACTATATTTTTAAATCTTAAAAATTAAAATTTTAAAAATCTAATTAAAAAGACCTAGATCAAACAATAACAATCTAATGAAAGAAGAAAATAATAAATCAATGTCGGAAAATATAATCCAGACCACCAAAAAGGTATTTTAATCTTATTTTGAATTCATACATTTATTAAACATCAAAAACTCAATTTGAAGAAATCATTTTTAAAATTCGTGCAAATACTAAAAAAGATATCAAGCCAGACCTTCACATCTAATTCTGAATACAACCTTCAGAATCAACTATTTTTTTTACGCAATTGATTCTGAGTCATGCGTTGTGAATCAACTGCTTTAAATAGTGCATTTGATTTTGAGGGTCTGACTCGGGATTAGTATTTTTACAGCGTTACGAAAGATCTTTTACCAATTTATTAATACTTTTTTCTTTTATAATTTGGGAACCCAAAATTTCTTTGGAGAATATTATGTTACTGGAGGTCAGCTACTTATTCACCATGCATGTGAACTATACGAAAACCAAACTTACAACATGTGTAACATATGTCAGTAGAGATATGGGTTATGAGTTAATGCAAAGTATGTAAGATGATAAGAAAAACAAGAATACTCCTTGATTGTTTTATATTTGCGAGAGATGGAGAATGTTTAGAAAAAAAATCAAAGACATCTAAGGTGAAGAAAAGATTGTGGGCCACAAAAAAAGTTTTTTTAAAAAATTTGGAGGTTATCTTGTTGATGATGAGCTATGATTTTTTACAGTTAAATTTGGAATACATAATCATGCAGCAGAAGAATATTTGGAAGGATGTACTCAAGCAAAAAAGTTACTATCAATTAAAGAATTGTTGGTGAAGTAATGGTTTATGTGGTTTTAGTTCTTATGATATTTTACCGTTTAAAGGAGATAAATCCTCATAATGTGTCCAATGTGCGTAACATTTATAATATTAAACATAAACAGCGTACGTTGGAGGAATGCGACCAATCACAATTTCAGTATTTATCGGGTAAGATAAAAAAGAAAAGGTACATTGAATGACATAAAACATCAAGCGATTGGTATAAAAAATACCTGATTTATTATACACCCGACATCTATCGATCTAAGGACATTTCCAGAGGTCGTTATTATCGATAAGACATACAAGATGACGATATACAAGATTACATTGGTCGATATTTTTGGTGTTACGTCAACCAATATCATACTTTGCATCACTTTTTTTAGTGCAAAATGGTGAACAATTACGCGTGGACATTAGATCATTTGCGGTTTTTGATGGAGAAAACTGTTGCGCTTTACCTGATATTTTGGTGACAAATATATATTTGACACTAATAATAGAAATTGATAATATATTTCAAAAGGGATACACATGCTATGTATATGACACATGAGTACAAATAATCATAGCAAAGACTAAGAAATATTTGCGGATGAAATTGTATTTCAAGGATTTCAATTTTTTGGGGAAACAGTTTTCTTATTCAGATATCATAAGAAAGTTGAACTCAAGTATATAGCAGACGAAAAAATAAAAAGCATACCTCAGAGCCCTTTATTACACTCAAACATCTTGTCTCAAACCTTAGGATGAAAAGTTATTTATGTCTACATTAACAAGTTAAAAAGAATTGGCAACAATACAACGAATCGATACGTCAAACTATTTATAATTTAATGAATTATCATATATTTTTTTATATTTTGAATAAACGGTTAATTTATCAAATATTATGGCGGAAGGTGCACATGTCTCCTTAGAATATTTCATTGGGACGAGCCCACTTAAATTTGATTTATTTTAAAGAAATGAAGATGCTTTACTAGAGTTTGAACATATGAAGATAAAAATATTGTTCATAAAAAAATTAATCTCTAAATTTAACTATGATTGTTAGATATTCGAGAATATTATACGTTTTATGTTGGAATTTACGCTCGGACTTTTGTTAAAACTATACGAAATGACTAGATTAATCGGGACCAATAAAAAAAATGCGGATGTACTATGAGAACTACTCATCGTCGCCTTGCGCATTTGAGGTTAGTCTACTAGTAATGGAGTACCTTAAATTTGATATAAGTATGGTTGACAAGAGTTGTAAAATATTGACATTATTGAAGCACGCCAAATATAACGAATATGATTTTGTGGAAGAAGAAATAATGATGATCGGTTCTCTAATCCATGGTTACGATCATGATCCCAGACTACATATCATAATGAAAATTCGTGAAGTACTTGAACCTACAAAAACTGAAGTTATTCTATATGTTGAGAAGGTGAAGACTTAAGGTAGAAATAGTAAACATGAAAAAATCAACCAAAAGGGAGAAATCGCATTTCGAACATCTAGCTGAGCAAGCTGATAGTGCAAAAACTCCATCATGTCAAAGTCTTTTTTTTTGTTATAATGGAAAGTGTTGTTAGATCATTATCTAGTCAAACGAAAACTATACCTACTAGTAAAAAATAATCATCCAAAGATTCCAAAGATTCCCAAGCTTCCACAATTAAAAATACTAAGTGATATGTTATTTGTTTTGCAACATATCCTCCAATATTTACGTCCATTCATATCAGATTTAAAAAACGTGAGTTGGGATGGTCATTTTGGTTCCAGAGCCTTTGCAAACAAAATTTATTATGACCAATATGTATGGGCGCATGCGAGGTCTACATTAAAACAAAAAATCTTATCAGATTTAGTTTCGTACGAACTATTTACGATAATCGTGAAAGTATTGATGATGAACTATGTAGGCTAGATTGTGTAGCTGTAGTTTCCCCTCAAGAAAATTAGATGTGTATTCCCAATATTTGTTACATGATTACAACCGCATTTAAATTCATCATATATACAATTTCTTCACCGGTCACCAATACCTTTATACCGCTCAAAGATGTTCCATCCACTCTTGTTGAAAAACGAATATTTGTATTTTTCACATACCTGATAATCACTCTATCAGCATAAGTAAAGTTTTCAATTGAATACAAACGAACTATATTTATTTATCTTTTTATAATTTTATATCATAATTTTATGTTGTTTGATTTTTTACAAGTTATAATATCTCCAAACGGAACATTGCCAGTACTTTACTCATCATATCCTAAGTATGTTCTGGAGAGTCTAAGGTTTAGTTGCCTCTATTATACGGGAGCATTTTTGCATTTGCTCGAACCAAATCTCATAATCCTTCGACTCAACAAAACCCAAAAGTGACAGACTTCATTTCAGATTAAAATCATTAGGTAGTTTTATTTGTTAATGTTGTACAAAATGTTTGTAATATTTACTTTTGAGATATTTACTTCAAACAATATGATAATGGTATCATTTAATTTTTGATTTTTTTGTTATTTGCTTCCATAGTAGTGCTCATTTAGTTGATACTTGAAATAACTTGTGAAGAAATCAAAATATTAAAACGAATATATTAAAAAATAATGAATACGTGGATAATGTATAAAACTGAACTTGAAACATAAATAAGATAGCAAAGCTGAAAAGAACGAGAAATGTTTATAAAACAACGAGACAACAAACATTATTTATCTGATCTGTCATTTTCCTTTCCATGCCCTCTTTTCTTCTTTTTCAAAACTAGTATTAAAGGCTTTCTCGTACATAGTTACATATCTTTTGGTTGTGATGTGATCATTCACGACATTCATCTGGTCTATTGTTAATTTGTCGGTGATAAAGCTATTGTATAGCTCAAACTCAACTTGGTTTTCTTTGTATCCAACTTTGGAAACCAATGACCTTAAATATTTACATATTTCTTTGATCTTTACAAAACAAATGTGAGGTTTTGCTCCGTTATAACCGTTCACGCCCAAAAATTTCTATATCCTGGTCCTCTTACTTGTTGGTTGCTCTATTTCAATATTCATCTTCTGTAACATTCCACACAAATATTTTATTAGTATTTAGGGTTGTTTCTCTCATAGAATGAATCTTTTGTTTATACAACAAATAAGAATAACGTAATCCAACAAGAGTAATCAAATAGCGACAGTGTCAGATATGGATAGTGTAATCCACGAAGACCATGAAAATATTAACACATGTCAGATATTAACAAAGTAATCCATAAAGACTAATTAAATAGAGACGCGTGATGGATATGCATAAATTTTATAAATAAGGACAAATGAATTGCTGATACATGTTTTTTTATCATTTACAAGCATTTTCTTATCTTCATGCATGATGCGTACATATCAATAAAAAAATGTTACAAGCAAAATTCTGAGATAACAAAACACCTAAATTAAAGGGTTGTCCTCGGAAATAGATGCAAATTGCATGTAGCAAGACATTAAAAAACATCACCTAACTCCGAGAACTACTCTCTGAAACATATATTTTTGTCATTTTTAAAAAGTACATAATTCCGAAGGCTAGTCTCAAAGTTAGTGTTTTTCATTTTAAAATGAAATCACGTAAATTTGAAGTCTTCTTTATTAATCAAGTGATTTTATTTTGTAAGTTTAACTTCAAACATGATGTGGTGAAAGAAACAAAACTAGAAAAGTTGAAACATAGAGTACTCCTATCTAAAATAACAAAGCATAAATTTAAAGCATAAAATGAAACATAAAACATAAAAAAAACATTCGTTTGTCAAATCGAATTCAAACAAAAAATTGATTCATTCAAGCGTTCAACATACAACTAGAGTATCTCTTAGCATAAAACATAAAACATCATCACATAAAACATTCGTGGGTTGAATGTTGCGGCCCATCGTCGATAGAGAAATCTTCGTCCTTATCAGCATTTAGTACAACATGTCAAAGATTGTGCATAGCCCATTCATTGTAATTGTACGGGATTGTACTTATCTCATTATCTTACCTTTTATGATAAGTTGTCCTTTAAAATTTAAAGACAATAAATGATCGCAATGATGGACTCTGTTCAAATATTATATTTTCTAATCTATATCTCATAACCACAGGTTTTGACGTACCAACCTATTAGGTTGGTATGCTCCAACTTGTCCATAAATTTAACACAAAAGTAAACTATGATAGTTCATCGGCTAGGTTGACCATTCAAATATACTCGTACAATTAAAATCTAACATGTAATAAAATGTAATCCAAATAATATATAATCAGGTATTCAAAAATTTAATCAAGTTGTCCAAAATATATACCAACATATACTATAAACCAAATATAAATCAAATATATTATAAACCAAGATTAAAATGGAAAATATATCACGTCAACATTTATGCGATAAAGAGTAATTCTAAACAAATCAAAATCTTTTTAAAATTCAGAGTTTTGTACAATATCAAATATTTATTAGACAGATAACGAAGAAGATCCTAAGTAAGGCTCCCAAACTTAGATCTTGTTTAATTTATCAAAAGCATAATGACCTAAGAATGCATCTTTGAAGGGAGGTCATTTAGTTGTGTGACCCTTCAAGTTAGGAAAAAATCATAGACCAATTTAGCAAAGGAAGGTCGCACAATTACGTGATTCCTCTACGTGGCCAAAAAGTCGAAGTGCCCATTTACTTGGTCAACATGAAAAGTCCTTCTCCATTTAGCATACTAGCTATATATCCCCCCCTCACTTTGGTAAAAATCCCATATCTAAAGGGATTCGTTTACCAAAACGACCTCCCTTCTATTTAACCCAAAATTCCACATCGAAAGGGTATCATTCAACAAAATTATCCTTTTTATGTTTTATCCAAAATTCTATATCAAAATTGGGTCGTTCATAAAAAAACCCTTATTTCTATTTAACCCAAAATCCCACATCGGAATGGGTTGTTCACCAAAGTGACATATCACTTATATTTTATCCAAAATCCCTCATCAAAAGGATTGTTCACCAAAACAATCCCTCCATTTTATTTAACCCAAAATATCATATTGAAAGGAGAGTCGTTAACGAAAAACAACTATCCCTTGTATTTTACCAAAAAATTCACATCGAAAGAGAATTATACACAAAAAAGACCCTCCGTTATATTTAATAAAAAATAATACACCAAAAGAGGTTTGCTCACCAAAATGACCATTTCTTTCTATTTAACCCAAAATCCTACATTAAAAGATGGTTGTGCATCAAAATGACCCCTCTCTTACATTTTACCAAAAATTCTACATCAAATGAGAATCGTTCACTAATACGACATATCCATTATATGTTATCCAAAAGTAAACACCATAAGAAGTCACTCACCCGAGCTACCATTTCTTTCTCTTTTTCCCAAGATCCCACATCATAAGGGGTCGCTCTCCTGAGTGATACTTCCCTTTTCTTTTGCCTAAGATTCCACATAATAAAGAGGTTTCTCACCCAAGTGACCATTTCCTTCTCATTTTCCTAAGATCCCACACCATAAGAAGGTCGCTCACGTGAGTGACCTTTCCTTTCTCTTTTACCCATCATTTCATATTACAAGGGATATTTAACATGAGTAATCCCTTCATTCTCCTATAACCTGAAAAACCTATATAAGAGGGGTCGTTTACAAGAGCGGACCCTTCATTCTCATTTATCCAAAAAATACATTTATAAGGGGATCACACACATGAGTAACCCTTCTAATTGGATTACTAGCCAAATCCTCATGACGTCCATTTATCGCAAAGCACGGGAGCTCTCTTGATTCCAGTCAGCAAAGGAATCAATCTATCCCATGCTCTGGTTGTTCATGTAGTTAGCTTGACCTCTCAGCACTAACTCTTCCTTGGATCTAAATTATTATGGAGACTGTACTTGTCATTGTACTGATAAAACACATAACATCGTATATATAAAACACATAACATAGTACGTAGATGTATCCAAAAAAGTGTACCTTATGTCACTAAAGTAACAAGTACGATAAAAAATACTGAACCAATAAGGATGCACCTACCTAGGATGCATCCAGATCAAGACTACTATATAAAAAAGTAAATGAATTATTTTGTAGGTTGAGTGAAAAGTTAGCAAAAATATGTAAACAAACAATCAAATTTGTTGTAGTCCATAATATCAAATAAAATTGAATTCTCATATTCAAAGTGTGTTATGTTCTTATATCATTGATATTTCAATCTTGTTCTCGTTTTATTATCATATTTAATATGTTAGTTGAGTTTTTACATCACATACATGTTTTGTTGTTGCCCACGTATTGATGTGTGACATACACATTTGGGATCCCGACAAATAATATGATTGGAAGCAGGTAAAGTGATAAAAAAATCCAACATTAAACATGAACGAATTTGTTCACCGTCTTTGTGGCATACTACCAAGCCCTACATACCTGCTATAAACTTTCATCCCTTAAGAATACTCCCCCAGTGATTCTAAGTCTCTAATCACATAAACTAGTCTACTTTAATGTAAGTTCTGCTATTGCCTATGAAATTGCAAGAACAAAAAAGATAAAATAGATACACATTCACATATCGATCAATATCGACGGCCATAATCGACGATATCCATCATAAAAATGGTTGAAAGAGAAATAATATCTAAATCAAGTCATTCTAAGATCGATACATATGTATGAATGAGCTCTCGTCTATCATTTCTCCCTGGAACTCCAAGAACATCATGTATTAACTTGGCATGAATATCACGATTTTTGTTTCTCTCTAGTTCTACGAGTCCTCTTTTATCGGTAACGTGGTAATGATCGTTGTATTTTCGAGTGTTATCGTCCAATCTCCAAATAAAAAGTGGAAGGAGGTTATATGATGATGCCATTTTTCTAAAAAGGAGGTTACGAGAGGAGTGTTGGTATACCAATTATAGAGGATATCAAACAGTGGCCCAAAATTATGGTATTGATAATGTTTCGTACCAAATTGTGGTTGGTTAGCTACCAACGCTTGATCGCAGTCCCAATGATGAAAAAGTAGAAAGGACATCTCTTGATTTTCTAAAAACTAAAATCGATATATTACCCATTGCAGAAAAAAAAATACATTAAAAATAAATTATAACAAAAAATAATTATTCTTACCCGAAATTGTACTTATAATATGTTGCGTAGTTCCAAAATCCTTTGCAATGTCTACGAATGCAACAAAATTTAGAGTGAATACCTCTTTTTTAACCGTTGAAATTGATAAATCCTTCTCAATTTATGACTCCTCATATTCAAATTGTTGTTCCATAGTTTTTGTAGATGATTTTCTTCTACCTTGATACTTGTTATGTCGTCTTGATCTAGAACTAAGATCGTTAACTTATAAAGGAAATGACTACTGAATTTTATCCTCGTTTTCAGCAATCCCCGAAAGGTAAGAACCTCAAGATAAACTTTTGAACAACTTCCTATGTCCAATCATATGAAATAAAAAGAATTAATATTAAAAAAATAATAACATTAAACACTAAGGACCCTCGCTAATAAACAATATACATGTGATTCGTAGAAATTTTGTCAGACTAAAATATCATTTTTTAAATGACATGTGATTCCGAAACAAACCCTTATAATTTCATGCCAAATTTTAAAAAAATAATGTGATTCCATAATAGTCCCTAAGAATCACATGTCATTTCAAAAAATAGCATGTGATTTTAAACGCTTGTCGTAAAATTACATGATTTGTTTAAAAGATATAGTCATGCATGATAAATGTAATGAAAACTTATCATTTGTTGTCAATAGAACAGCAACTAAAATGATATATCTACCACTGAATAAGACAATAACTAAGATAATACATCCAACACTAAAACTAGAAAAACAACTCAAACTCAATATCTAATGAACATTTTTATAAAAATTCAAACATTTTCAAACGATGAGACCACTAGATATTTTAATTATACTTGAACATAAATTGATTTGCAATCGGAAGAGCCGTTAAATATTTGAACATAAATTGATTTGCAAACGATACACCCAATAACTCAATATTCAAAACTCATGGTAAATAATAGTACATGATACATCCAATAAATCATTGTAAACGTTATATCCAACAACTCAATATCTAAAACGATACATCCAACAACTCAATATTTATTGATTTTCAGTCAATAGACATAAATTTGAAACTCAATATTACAAATAACTCAATAGAAAATTTTCAAACGATAAAACCATTGAAACTCAATATGCAAATCATTAGAACATAGTCGACAACCATTGGAACTCAATGTTTAAATCAACACACACATAAAATCAAGATCAAAATTTTAGCCAAACTTTTAGCCCAAATATGACTAAAACTTTAAAACTTCTTCAAATAATAGAATGATATCTTGAAATTAAATACACAGAGAAAATGAGAAGGAGATAGACAAACAATGAAATATAAAACCTTAACTAGTTGTTCTTTGTGAACAATTTTTTTACGTGATTTGTATCTTATTGCGTAGATAGATACAAACTGGAAGATTAAAGCAAAAACTAGATTTGGTGAAAGAGATAGAGACGTTCAATTTTAGTAGATTTTATTTATGGTTAAAGAGATAGAGATGTTTGGTTTTTTAGATTTAAAGTCTAGAAGATACAATGTTAATGTAGTGGTGAGATTTTATGAATGGGTGATTTTTTATTAATTGGTGAGAAACAATAGTTTAGGGATAGAGAAAATATATTCGTTTGGATAAAGAGATTCAATTTTATTTTAGTTGAGAGAGAGGCTAAAAGTTAATTTTATAGTTTAATTATAATGAAAATAAGGTTAAAATTTTCTATACTTATATGAGGGTAAAAATATCTTTTTTTAATGGGAAAATAACAAAATGAAAACAAAATCATAGAGCATGAGAGAATTATCAAGAATCATGGAGATAATAGCCTTATATTAAGGAAAAAAGAACAAAAAAGAAAGAAAGAGAGGAAGACCATCAAAATAAGAAAAAAAAATTTGGAAAAGATCCATGAAGGTCGGAAATAACCGATTAAGATCGTGAGAGGTTTCCAAAGAAGGTTTGAAAGATCTAAGAACTACCACGGGACAACGACGGCACAAAACAAGGCATCGAAAGAGACGGGATAGAAGGATAACGAGACATTATACATATTATTATGTGTCGTTAACGAGGCATGATATAAGAAAATTGCATGTGCAATAACTTCAAAACAATCGTTTTACATTTTTTTAAATGTTCAAAAATTGAAAGATTGATAAAATAAAAGATGGCTCAAAACAAGGCGTTGAAAGAGATGCAATCGAAAGGTAAGGGGCATTATATATGTTGTTATGTGTTGTTGAAAAATAAGGCTTTGAGAATATTTCTGGTGTAACTAGTTCAATTGAAGCGTGGGACATTTTAGAAAAAATATTCAAGAAAGTTAGTAGACCAATAAGAAAAGGTAAAAAAAAGAACTATATTTTCTTCTTCTTTTAATATAATTTCTTCCAACAAAGTAATATATGAATTTTGAATAACAATTTAAGAAAGAAAGTGTAGAATTAGTACATGTGGTAAGTCAGAATCAATTTTTAGATGTCTTCATAAAAAACGTTACTAGAAAATCTTTTGCAATGAACCCAAAAAGAAGATCGACATGATGGATGATGAAAGTATTTAAGTTTATGAGAGAGTTTTATTGGATAGATTAAATATTTTATGTGAATCAGAATTAACTTTGGTGTTTTAATAGTCCTATAACCATTAGGATGGTGTTTGAATAGTTGGATAATCCTTAAGTTTAGTTTTCCAGTTTCGTCATATTGCGTATATAAAAGAAATAATGTTATGAAGTAAAATAAACAACTAATACTTAAACACGATAGTACAAAATTCTCATTTTCTTCTCTAGTATTATATCTGTTTCTCACAAACCCAGTATGATATCTTTATTTTTCGATGATATTTCTAGCTTGATTAAAGTTGAGCATATCGTTACACAAATTTATGAATCAAGATTTGGTTCGGTTCGACCGGTTTGATAAAGAATTTTTAATTTTTTACAAAATGATAAGATAATTTAAAGTTTTTAATAACGATCTAAAAAGTGTACGACATATTTGATCAGAACTTGTAAAAAAAATTCAGCTTCCATTGACAATGACACCATAAGAGAAACGACACAAACGTGAAAATGATGCCCTTATATGTTTGGACATATTATAAATATCTTGTTGGACTGCTTAGTCGATATCTACACAACTAAGACATCAAAATGAAAATCTAAAATGTATTTGATAATAAATAAATAAACTAAATAATATGATATAAAGAAATTTCTTATATCTTAGTACTTTGGATTTAATTTTCTAGAAACCACTTATCTTCCAACTGCATGAATTACAAATTATCGTAAGAAAAGCTTGAGTTTGTTACAATAAAACTTCCATTATTTCCCAAGTGAGATCAATAGTTGTAAAATGTCGTATTTTTACAGAAGAAGATCATTCATAAGTATGATAAGTACGATATGAAACAAATTTAGAAAAGCCTAAGGATTCAAGAAGAGTAGCATATTAGAGATATAGAGGAAGAGCCCAAAGCGGAAAACTTTAGAAATATAAATAAAGTGGAGCCAAAATTAAAGAAACATAAGTTTGCATTAAAGGTACTTAGCGGAATAAACAAGACTTACTTTTTATAAAGGTGGAGAAAAATATATTTTTTGTGGTAAAATGGATTATTTTACGCAAGATTGCAACCTTTGAAAAAAGATTGAGAGCATCACTACCATAAATGAAGAAAATTTTGGTATAGTGATGAAAGTTTATGCGATAGAGAACAAGACCATGATACTTATGCATCAATACATGTTTCATATGATAAAAATCCATTAAAAGCGAATGAAAAAAATAAAAGACTCAGAGTAGATAAACACGAACAACACCATCCAAGGTGGAAGGCAGTGGAAACGTCGAATTGGTGTTCATAAGTGGAAACAAAATTAGTTTTATTAACGTTATATATGCGTAAAAATGAATAAAAATTTAGTTTTGACAATCATTTGGCAAAAACTAGAAATTTTCGATGTATAAATTTGACAATTTAGTTTTATCCAAATATGGTATATTTTTTGGAAAGAGATACTCTTGACATGGTTAACTTATGTAATTCTTATTCATTTATTAATAAATAAAAAATCATCTATTTTTGTGCGTATTATAATTATTTGTTGCGGCATGGTAGATTTGCACACATAGGTCATAATATTTTTTAAAAAACTAGACTAAGAAGTTGTTATATAGATTCTTATGGAAAATATGGATTGTGTGTTGTATAAAAATGATTTAAAATCCTTATAAAACCGTTCAAAAATTTATATAATATTAGACTTGTTAGAGATAATTGTATATGAATTGATGGTGCATGAGTGAGGGTAAAAAGAATTTTTTTTTTTACTATTTTAGATATATCTATGTATATTTTATTTAACATGTGGATGATATAAGTACTAAATATGATATAAAAATATTTTTTATCAATAGAGGAGGAACATATTTATCAAATGACAGTTAGATACTTAACTGAATATACTTCTTAATGATAGATGAAGTGAATATTTATCAAGTATTTTTTTTTAGTTTTGTGAAGATTATGGTACGTCAATGTCCGGCGCCTTATAAACCTCATCAAAATGAGATGGCTAAGCGCAAAAATAAAAATTTAAATAAGATGGGCAATATCATACGAATAAATTTTATGTTCTATGTTAATTTCTGGATTAAAGCAATTTTAACGACTTGTCGTATTACAAATTGTGTTTATCTTTTGAAAACTTAAATCTCTCCATATGAGTTTTAAAATGGAAGAAACCTCAATATTGGATATTTTAGAGTGTATGTGTGCTTATATTTTACGATAGTACGGATTCAAAGAAAATAAAGTTACATCCAAAAGTCATAAAACACATTTTTGTTGGATACACAACAAATTGTTATATTTGAAGTTTTAATTAGTGATTAAATCTAACACTAGAGTTTTTTATTATGGGTTATATGATGATAATATGATATAAACAACTGTAGAAAATAAGAAAAGAATTTAAAATAAGTACTTTTTGGTTGTTGAATAACTTTGTGAGCCTCATAAAGAAAGATGAAATGCCTAAAGGTCTAGGATTTGATGAGATAGATTGTTAAATAATTTATTTTTACTTGGTGGAAGGAATAAAGGGTCTAATTTCATTTTTCCATGTTGACCCCTGATGTGAGTAAGATTCAAAACAGAGGCTTTATATCTTATCAAAATTCTTTGAAGCATTTGATCCCCAACTATCCAAGTTATTCCCCTCAAAGAACCGGTGAAGATGAAAATAAGGAAGTTGATAAATAAATACTAACAATAGCTCAACAACATAGGAGAAATCATATTTTCAACATATCATAGAATATACTGGTAGCAAGAGCACATCCTCTCAATTAACCTTAGCCCCGTACAAAATTACAAGCACCACGAGATCATTAAAAATTCAAACCAAATTATATACCAAGTCCAAAAAATTAAAACCCCAAAAAATACCCAAAACAAAATATTGAAAATTATAGAGGAAATAAAAGAATTTAAAGAAAAGTTCGTATTTCTTGAACATATTCCCCCGTTCATGAGTATGTTTGTTTTTCATATAAAGAGTACGATATATGATAGTCATTGTGGTTTTAAGGCTATAACTCACCATCCGTTCAGAATTAAAAAAAAAAAGCATAGTCTTCTATTGTGATACGACTAACGACGAAAATCCAATTGGGTTTGCCTTTGTATGAAGTTGTTTACCTCTAAAAGATGTCACACCATTGTCTATGAAAGAAAGAAAATAGGTTTGTATCGCTCACATGAACATGAGTTATTTTGCTAACATAATTATCTTTTAAATTAAGTTGTATATTGTGTGTATAACAAGATTTTGTTTCATAATGTTGTTCGTATTTAATTAACATGTTATACTCCATTTAAAGATATAGTTGCCTCTCATTAATCCTGGTTGGAAATTATATGTAAAAACCAGATATTTATAGCTAGATAAATCCATTATTCGATCGTATTGACAAATATATCAGATTTTAAAATTTAATTAAACAAAAACATATAACGACGGACTTCTCCAAGGACTGTAAATGTTAAATTCGAAACTTTATTTTGTTGTAATATAAGTTTGATGTACCTTAACTTATATATGTATACATAAATGATATTCTCTAAATTTAAAAAATGTAATTTAATGATGTGTTTGTGAAGTTTGACAAAAAATATTGCCACTTAAATAACTTAAATTTTGTTAATAAAAATATTCTAAAGTTATAACAAGTACATTTTTTTAATAAACCCTAATATCGTCCAAATTTATCGACATTAGGATTTTTTTATACGAAAAACATAAATGATCCCACCAAATTCACCCAAATTCCAGTTTTTGATATAAATAATATAATTAGTTGACATCAAGGTTATTTAAAAAAACTCTATTGTGGACCACCCTTCTTGACATTTGGGTTTATGTATAATATGAACAACTTCAAGTTGTTCGACTTTAAAAATCTAATTATTTTTCGAATAAGAATTCATAATGTCAGGCACGTTGTTTGATATTAAGGTTTTTCTCTAAATGTACCATAATATCGACCGAGTTGATCGACATTAGGTTTTTTTTATAAAAAATTTCGTACAAAATAATATCTTAATGTGGACCAACTTGGTTCATATTAAGGTTTTAATTTATTTCTAAAATACATCATTTATAATACCTTTACAACCTTAATACATTCAAATTTTTTTAAACAAACGAATAATTCATACAACAAAAAACATACAAATACATACACTCGGAAATTTTAAAATCATACAACTGAACATCCAAAAGTCATACAATTGCAAATATCATAGTTTGATAAATATGACTGACATAAAGTCATTAGTTCTCTCTTTCATTTTTTATTTGGTACCAAATATGTGGATATCACTGTATATATATATATATATTGATTATCGTCATAGGTAAGGCATACAAGTTCTCTTCAGTTGTTTAATGTTTCGCCTTTACAGGAATATGTACCTTATCATCAGGATACATAAAATACTAAAGAAAGTATTGAATGTATGTATCATAATCTACCATCATAGTACAAATGTTCAAACTTGGTACCATGGGCGTACCCTCTCTTCGTACGGTAGAAGTTTCTCACCAAACCAAGTTTTTTCACTTTGTATATTAGTTCGCCTTTCTGCTTTTCTTTTTTAAGGGCTTTAAGAGATATGGTGGTATAGTTTCGATATAGCTAAACTTCCAAAATACACGTCTGGGATGATACGGTTCTACTTTATCTCTGTACATGAAAATATAATTAAACCATGTCTCTCAGACTCTGTAACCGAATAGAGTCTCTTGTAAAGCTGAAAAGTGACATGTAGTTTAACTTAAAAATATTATATATATATATATATATATATATATATATATATCAAAGTAAATACTAAATATTTAAAATATTTAGACTATACATACATTATCAACATTTAAAAAATCCAACACAAGTCATTTAGACTAAATATTTTGTAAGTATTGTTTGTTTATTTAAAAATACTTATCTAGAATCCATGCACGAAAATATGGCATGTAAGATTGATACATGGGCCAAAGAAATAGGCTGAAAATAGGGAAATGGGCGTAGGCCCAACATTCAAGCAGTGCGATAAACTCATTCCTCTTCTTCATCGCATGCTCGTATACCAAAAATAAGGTATTGTATAGTTCAGTCAAGATGTGCATCCTCATGTGAAATTTTCTAATTTGTGTACGTCTCTTATGGTAGCCAACCAATCACCTCACTATATATGACCTGAAAATGTTCTCATCTCTATAATGTACAATACCAAGTGTATCCTTCGATCGCGTAATCTCAATCTCTACATCGTGACGTTTATCCAACTCGACTATCATTATGGTTACTTAAAGCCCAATCAAACGTGGCACCATGGTAGCTTTAGAATTTATATCATTTTTGTTGGTTACCTCGATCAGTTATTCTTATACAAGAAAACCTTTAATGCAAACGACATCATCCAATGTCTGTTCACCAAAAAACCTTGACAAATGTTTTCCAAAGTAATAACTTTTTATTGATTCGAGAAGAAAAGTCATCGATCTTGAATTTACAAGTTGTTCCTCCTATTTATCTATTTACATAACAGTTACATTCTAGCCTTTAATTACTTGGAGTTATGATTTCCAAACACGACCAGAGTTATTGCTTAGTGACCCTAAAATAATGGCCACTACAATAGAAGTTACTGGTCGTGGGAGTGGACTCATAAAAGTTCTTGACTTTAATAATATTTTTTTACTCCATTGTATTTTAGAGTACAATCGGCTCAGATGTGGTCCTCAGATCGGATTGACCTATGCTCGGTTTAGCCACGGCTCAGTTTAGATACCTGCTCAGTTTAGATACAGGTTTGGTTTAAATACCTGTTCGGATTAGCCACCTGCTCAGTTTTTCTCGTGCTCGATTATCTCAGTTACAATTTTATCCCCGCTCAGAATTACCTTGCTTCTACTTTGCTCTAACTCATGAGTGCGTATTGACCTATGCTCGGTTTGGTTTGGATCGTCCTTAGTCTTTTCTTTACATATTTTCAGCAATATCGGGATGGATAATCCAGACCTTATCAGGGTTCCCCCTAGCTCATTTTGGTAACTAATTTGAGTTATGAAATAGAATAATAGCTTGTGTGCTAGTAGATGGGAAGAATAAAAAGGCGATTGATGATGTGGAAAAATATGTGATGTGACGGCAAGTGGCGGGACGCGTGTATATAGAGATTTGATATTCTGACATTAAGATTTGCAAAGTAGATCGTGGCGTTTACGTGTCCAATGAGCGATTGAGGTATTAAAAAATTTATGTGCAGGTGCACCATAACTCTCATGCCCTTGCTTATTTTCGGATGTCATCGGTTGATTGCGCTCTGATGGAGAAGTGGAAGCCATAGTCGATGCTCTTTGGATCGGTTCGTGGTTTGACGACCAAGCTGGCTAGATATAGGATGGCCTATGAATCTACAAAACAAAGGTTAGATAAAGTGTAAAAGGATAATGAGGAGCTACATCAGAAAATACTTAGGACGTGCGACAAGAGGGATGTCATACGAAAGCGCAGCTTGAAAGTTGTAAGTAGTACTGCTTTGCTTTCCGCTCAGAATAATGAGTTGGTAACAAAAAAGAATAATTCGATATCCCAAAATTATAACATGCTGGATCAGAATATAAACTAAGTGGTCTGGGTGGAAAAGCAAACTGAGAAGATAGCAAGCATGACAGTGGAGGTAACAGAGCTAAAGGTTCAGTTGGCAAGCATGTGGAATGAGAAGGTGGGCGAGTGCGCCGCTTTGAAGAAGCAAGTGGAGGTGGATTTAGAGGAGTGGGAACGCCAAGTAGTGGAGGTGGCCATGGGCATGATCCAAAGAGATAACATGAAGCTTGTGGCTGAATTTGTGGTGTTGAATCCAAATATGAATCTAGGACCTCATCAGAAATTGTTGGTCGTGCAGGACAAAGGGAAGACCAGTGCGACTGATTTTGTCTGTCGTGTTATCGCCGGCTCATTTGAATACCTTTTTCATGATGAGGACTCCTATTTGCAGTGTTTGAGGTTGAAGTTTGGAATTAAAATTCCCTCGCATTAAAATTTTGTAATGCTCAGCTCGTACTCGCGATTGATCACGTCTTTCTTCTATTAGGTCGACATCTATCACTCGGTCGATCTCGTTTGAATCCTCTGAGTAATTCACAATTTGGTGGCTCGGGATTATAATTTATGTCGGTACCACAGCCTCCGACCCATAAACTAGGGCAAAAGGTGTTTCACCTGTTGCGATCTGAGGAGTGGTACGATAAGCACATAGGACCCATGCTAACTTTACTGCCACTTACCTCTTGCTCCTTCAAGCTTCTTATTTATTCCATCAAGGACGGTACGATTGGTGACTTCCACTTGCCTATTTTCTAGCGGGTAGTATGGTGTAGAGAAGTGTTGGGTGATGCCAAAGTAGTTTCAAAAAGTGGAGAGTATTGATTTTTGATATTGATGTCCATTCTCTACCATCAGAATTTGGTGGATCTCAAAACGAGTTAAGATGTGATAATGTATGAAGTCACATATCTCCTGAGACCTTATCTTATATAGTGCATTTTCTTCTACCCATTTGGTGAAATAATCGACTGCGCCCAATAGGAACTGTCTTTTTCCTGTGGCCATAGGTAGAGGCCCTACTAGGTCGATACCCCACTTATCGAGCGGACATAGAATGGCACTGGCCACCATGGGCTCGTTGGGTAGATGCCCCATGTTAGCGTATTATTGATAAACATGGCATTGTTGTAAAACTTTCTTTGCATCCCAGACCAATTCGGGCCAGCAGTACCCGGTGAGTAGAAATCTGCGGATAAGGCTTCGGTGACCGCAGTAAGCTCCAACATCGCCCGATTGTATATCATGGAAAATAGTAGTAGCTTTTTCATGATTCAAATAACGTAGCAAAGTTTGGGTCGTGCTTTTCCGACATAGGACACTATCAAGTACACAGTACTTAACTGCTCCCAATTGTAGTACACGAACGAGCGCTTTGTCCGACGGTAATGCTCCATGGTTTAGGTAAAGCAAATAAGGGTTTCTCCAATCGGTGGTGTTGTTGACCGAATAGACTGTGGTTGGCTGGAGGTAAGTTGTGGTACAGGGCTGTTCTTGCATGATTACGAGTGGGTGCTCGGTTGTCGTGGCCGACTTTGCCAAAGAGTCTACTATGGAGTTCGCAAGCCGGGGTACTTGCTCGTATTGAACAGGGTGGAATTCGGCCTCGTACTCCTTTATAATGGTTAGGTAGGTGCGCGTACCCTCCTGTTTTGCATCATACACACCCGTAGCTTGGTTAATAACTAATTTTGAATCAGACTGTAACTGAAGTGTAGTAGCTCTACAAATATGGGCCAACCGCATGCCACATATGACTGCTTCATACTCTGCCATATAATTGGTCGCTAGAAAGCCAAATAAGATTGTTTGCTTGATCTACTTTCATGTTGGTGATTTTAAAATGATTCCAACTCCTCCCCCTGAGCCACTTGAATCCACATCGGCCTCTAAATCCATTTGTGTTCATCTTCAGGAGGGTTAATGTGCAGGAGGGTTGTGGAAAATTTGGTTAAGAAATCGGCGATAGCTTGCCCTTCGATCGTCGTGCGCGGCTTGAATTTGATGCCATATTCACCGAGTTTGACTGACCCCTTGGTAAGGTGTCCTAAAACGTCTGACTTTTACAATACGGTGTGCAGGGGGAAGATGTTTGGAATTTTACAATATGGGACCGATAAGATTTCTGGCAACGTGAGGTACATTTTAAGAGCGATGAATACCGCATCACAATATATACTCCATTTGAATTTTTTCTCCCCTCTCAAGACCTCGAAAAAAAAGGTGACTCTTATTAGAGGCTTTGGATATAAAACGGGAAAGGGTCGCGAGGCTCCCAGTTAGGCATTGAACTTACTTTATGTTTTTAGGTGGCTTCATCTGGATCAGCTCCTATAATTGAGCAGGATCCGCTTCTATCCTCTTTTTATTCACCGCGTAACCTAAGATCTTTCATGTTCGGACACCAAAGAAACACTTCAAAGAGTTTAAAATTAAACTATACTTACGTAGGACTATGAAAACATTGCTCAGGGTTTCTAAATGATGTGACGATGCACTAGTCTTGACGATCATGTCGTCTATGTACGGCTCCATGTAGTGCCCTAGTTTCTCTTTAAATATTTGATTGACCAGGAGTTGGTAAGTTGAGCCTGTGTTTTTAATCTAAAGGGCATGGCGTTATAGCAGTATAGGTCACGCTCCGTTTGAAATGTTTTGTTCTCCTCACCGTTTTGGTGCATGAAAATTTGATTATAACTGGAGTAAGCATCCATGAATGACATATACTCGCAACCCGAAGTGGAGTCCACTAGTTGGTCAATACGAGATAAGGAGAAGGTGTCTTTCGGGCAAGCCTGATTCAAGTCGGTAAAGTCGACGCACATGCGTCACTGCCATCCTTTCTTCTTGATAAGAATGGGATTTGTTATCCATAATGGGTCTCAAAATCAGTGGATATCCCCAAGATTTGAAAGTTTGGTTACCTCATTATTGATTGCTTCCTGTTTTTCAATGGAAAAAGATGTACATTTTTGCCAAAAAGGTTTGGCATACTTGTCAATTTCTAGCTCGTGACATATCACTGAGGGGTCGACCCTGTTACTTCCCTGGCTATCAATGCAAAAATGTCTAAATTTAGTTGCAATAATTCAATTAAAAAGCTTTAAAACTTAGATCCAAAGAAGCTCTGATGCAGAGGGTGCACCCTGTTGCTAAAGTTTCGTCCAGAGTGTCCTCTAGGTTATTACCTTGCTGCTCATTTTCTCGGGGATCGTCTATTGGGTCAGGCAAAGGTTTAGTTGCTCGGTCGGTTCCCCTCACCTTTTAATTGATATCTCACTGGTTTGTTGGGATCCACAATGATAGAGTATCAGATTGTGGTGGTGCGCTAATTGCTCGACTAGCCTCGATAGTTGACATCAGCCTCGGATAACCGCCATCGCAAAGTTTTGATGTTAATTCATTGATTGCATCGTTCATTTTGATTAGAGCCGTTTTGATAGCCTGGTCCTTCATATCATGGTCTCGATTAGTATTACATTGAGCCTGTTGCATTACCTGGATTTGTTATTCGAGCGGCCTAACTTTTGTTACCTCGCCTATAGTGTTGCCTCTGATAGGTATGTCGGCCAGACTGGCTATAACTTCCGTTATTGCCGGTGTTAGTGGTAGATCAACGGTTATTGGGGAGGTCCATGGTGGAGCTTCCGCCCCGCTCTATAATGAACTTCTTGGACATTGATGGACTGCAGTGGAATCGTATGAGGCCCAACGATCTGTTCCATCATTTGGTTTGGATTGGCCATAGCGATACGTCGTACTTCTGTAAGATCTATTCCAATCCCGGATCTAGTCACTACCATTGGTGCTTAGACACGAATGAGTGTTTTAAATTTTCCCACAGGCGACACCAAATATATTAACGAAAAAAACCTTAACAAAGGTTTGTCAAAGTAGTAACTTTTTATTGATTTGAGAAGAAAAGTCATCGATCCCGAATTTACAAGTTGTTCCTCTTATTTATACATTTACATTACAGTTACGTTCTAGCCTTTAATTACGTGGAGTTATGGTTTCCAAACACGACCAGAGTTACTGCGTAGTGGTCCTAAAATAATGGCCACTACTGTAAGAGTTACTGGTCGTGAGAGTTTACTCATAAAAGCGCTTGACTTCAATAATATTTTTTTACTACCTTGTTTTAAAGTACGGTCGGCCTCAAACGTGGTCCTCATATCGGATTGACCTCTACTCGGTTTAGCCACCAGCTCATTTTGGATACCTGCTCGGATTAGATACCGGCTCGGTTTAGATACCAGTTCGATTTAGATAGTTGTTCGGATTAGCCACTGGCTCGGTTTTGCTCATGGTCGTGCTCATGCTCTGCTCATACTCATGAGCGCGTATTGACCCGTGCTCGGTTTAGTTTGGATCGTCCTCAGTATTTTCTTCACATCTTTCCGGTGATATTAGGATGGATAATCTAGACATTATCAATGTCAATATCATATCGTTGAACTAGAAATGAAAACTACTGGTCTCAAGGTTTCATTTCTTGATCAAGGCTGCTGCAAACGGTATATTTGGAACCAATAAGTCAATATTTATCGTAATGGGCCGAACAACATGTTGTTGAAAACTCTCATAACATATTTTTGGCCAATCAAGTCCTATTTATGCAGTGCATTGTGGTCGTTGTAAAATCAGAACTGCATAACAACGAGTCTATCCTGCAAATCAGCAACGTAAATATATGTAATATACTTTGAATACAAATAATATAATTTTAAACAAAAATTAAATACTTACTCTCCCGTGCGTGATATAGGTGGTACATTGTGTGATTAGTGAAGTTCATGTAACATCTTCGTAACAATAAGAGTTTTCTTCAAAACTCTCGCACTTTTAGTGGAAGGTTTCACTCTTTATCCCTCTCACTTTGTTGCTTCTACCTCTAACTCTTTCTCCGACTATCACCCCCGTTTGTCTCTTTTTTTATCTCTGCCTCGGCCTCAACCTCAATATTTGTCTCAACCTGCGGTGTGTCTGCGTATCTACGTTTATCTCAACCTCTACCTGTGCCAATTGCTTTGTCGACATAACATGGTCGCAATGCTTATTTCTATGGTGAATCATTTCCAATCTTTTTCATGATGATGATGTTGAAACTTTATTAATGATCTTTCGTTGTTTTCTCAAAAGCGTTATGCTCCAAAAAATATAGCTTAAACACATAAACATAAACAGTAAAAAAAAACATGTAGTAAAAAATATAAATGCAACATTAGTAACCTTTGTTGGATAACAACATCGATCGATGACATCGAAGTCTCGCTTGTCATGATAATGTCTACGATATTAGTAAATATTCATCGCCTGCAATAAAACCCTAAAACATAAAACAACGACATTTCTTCGACTTAACAATGGTGAATGTCTAGTTTAGGATCAAATGCAACCAAATAACCCCAAATATTCAATATAGATGTTTAACCGCTAATCCATTTTTTTTAATATTTTAAAAAAATAAAAATAAAAATTTGATACTTTCAACGAATCAAACTCAAACAAAAAATAACAAATAAACATAAATATAATAAGTAAACCTAAATACGACTCTAATAAACATTGATTCATTTCTTCTTTAGACGGAAATCTAAAATTTAATTAAAAATATTGTTTTTGTTTTAAAGTTTTTATAGAAAGATTTTAGAAACTTCATTACGAAATAACTTAGCACTAAGTTTAAATGAAACATATTGTTGTGATAATGTGGTCCACTGTATAAGAAAGATTTAATGAGATCCAACTATATAAGAAAGATTTACTTTGAGATGAAAAAGTGCAAGGCTAAATTGAGATTCTATTTGGCTATAATGAGACCCTTCTATAATGAGACCTCATTTGGCTATAATGAGATCCCAAAAAAGACCAATTTACTCTTGATATAAAAGCTGTATTTTCAGCCAAAAACTCTCTTTTCTCTCTTCTCTCCACCAAAAGCTCTCAAAATCCGGCAAAAAAAAAGTCAAGATTTCTCAAATCTGAACTTACAAAAACGTCAATATATGAATCATATACCTATTCATGTAATTTTTATGCAATTTACTTAGGTATTTTTAGTGATATTTAGAGTTATAGGTTTTTTTGAAAAAATCGAATTTTCATCTAAATGTTGTTGTTTTTTTGGAAAGTAAGTTGTAGATAACTGTTAGTCTAGTTATTGTCGACATTTTGGTATGTTGTTTGTTGATTTTGGTTGAGTTTTTAAGGATTTGGGGTTCTTCGTTTTCGAAATGTGGAGAATAGGTTTTCGGGCGCGATTCGCGAATGTTCACTTCGCAAATTTGGACAAATTGCGAGTACCCAACTCGCAATGTCCCCGAAATTGCGAAGTGAGTATTCGAAAATTTGGACAAATTGCGAGTACCCAACTCGTAATGTCCCCGAAATTGCGAAGTGGGTATTCGCAATTTTGGGTAAATTGCGAGTTGGGTGCTCGCTATTTGCCCAAATTTGTGAACACCCACGTCACAATTTTCTTTTTTATCACATTTTGAAGTTTTTTTTTCTAAATTTTACACCATTCATTGGAAATTACTAATGTATTATATTGGTGGAAAAAAATTGAGTTTCGAACTCGTAAACTTAAAAAAAATGAAAAATGACGAAAATTCCAGAGAGTTTCGCGAGTAAAGAGTGTCTGATTTTGTCAAAATTGAGCGTTCAGAGCGCTCGATTCTGACAAAATTGAACGCTCAGAGCGCGCAATTTCGACAAATTGTAGCGCTGCGAGCGCTATATTCGCATTGAAATTTCAAAAAACACGAAATGATCCTCTTTTTGGGTTTGGAGATGGTCCGTCAAAGGCTCATCCTCCTTCGACAAGAAATCATTCATATTGCGGCTCAACTCTTCATTTAAATCGTTCAAATCCATGGTTTTTGGTGTTTTTTAAAAATTTAGTTTTGTTAGAGAGGGAAAACTTTAGGAAGAGGAAGAAGAAAAAGTTGGTTTTGGTTAGAACTTTGGTTTTATATATAAAGGGTAAAATAGTAATTTCACATGAACAGAAAATTTTTGAGATTTTTAGGTCTCAGTATAGCCAAAAGGGGTCTCAATATAGCCTTGCTCTCAAGAAAAATTTTCCTTTTAAGTTCTATTATAAAAAAAAAAAACAGGTCTCAAAATAACTTAACTGGCATGGCTTGGGATTTGGCAACATACTCTTTCATTGGATTAAAATCCCATATGATATACTATTAAAAGGAACTAGCAAGAAAAAAAAGGCTCTTAATATTTCTCTTTCTTTGTTCTACGTTGTGTTTTATATGTAAATGAGGTGTTTGAGGGATGGTTTCGCGCGCCATCTTCAGTCTGTTAAATCTGGTTTTACACCACCAATCATCTTTTTAAACCAGCTCATCCACCTATACTCAAAACATGGCCTTTTACCGGAAGCTCGAAAACTGTTCGACGAAATGCCTGAAAGAAACGTCTTCTCCTGGAATACAATAATCTCAGCTTACATAAGATCCCACAATTTGACAGAAGCTCGTAAACTATTCGACTCCACTTCTCAAAGGGATTTGGTTACTTACAATTCAATCCTTTCCGGTTATGTAAATGCTGATGGGTACAATGACGAAGCCATTACATTTTTTGTAGAAATGCGGAGAGAACCGGATTTTATTAGGATTGATGACTTTACTGTTGCTACAGTGCTTAACTTGTGTGCTAAGTTATTTTCGGTGTGCTACGGTATGCAATTGCATGGCTTTATGGCGAAAACAGGTAATGAGTTGGGTTTTGGGGTCAGTTCTCTCATTAACATGTATGCAAAATGTAAATACTTTGAAGAAGCTTTTCAGGTCTTTGAAGGGTGTAATGGTGGGGTTGATGTTGTGTCCAAGAATGCGATGGTGGCTGCCTGTTGCAAAGAAGGTGATATGGAAATGGCTCTGAAGATATTTCTGAAAAATCAAGATTTGAATGATGTGGTTTCTTGGAACACTATGATCGCGGGTTATTCACAAAATGGTTACGGGGAGGAATCCTTGAACTTTTTTGTTAGAATGGCCGAAGGAGGATTTAAATGGGACGAGCACACGATAGCAAGTATTTTAAGTGCTTGTTCATTATTGAAAAATTTGAAGCTTGGAAAAGAAGTACATGCTAGGGTTTTGAGAGATGGATTCTGCTCTAATACATATATAAGCACCGGTATTGTCGATGTCTACTGCAAGTCTGGAAATTTAAAATATGCAGAGTCAATGCACTCTACTTTCGGGGCAAAAAACTCATTCTCAATCACTTCAATGATTGTGGGCTACTCCTCTCTAGGAAAAATGACAGAGGCCCGAAAGCTTTTCAATTCTTTAACAGAGAAGAATGTTGTTGTTTGGACGGCTATGTTCACAGGTTATGTTAAATCGCAGCAATGTTATGCGGTATTCGAACTATTAAATGATTTCAAATCAAAAGAAGGGATACCTACTGATTCTCTAATCCTTGTGAGTTTGCTCAGCGCATGTGCGCTACAAGCTGCAATTGACCCGGGGATGCAGATTCATGCTTATATATTAAGAACCAGACAAGAAAGGGACAAGAAGTTAATAGCTGGATTAATTGACATGTACTCCAAATGCGGAAATATACAACACGCAGAAAACATTTTTCGCATGGTTGACGTACGATATCTTGATTCAGTTATCTACAACATAATCATATCCGGATATGCTAACCACGGCTATGACGCCGAAGCTATTCAAGTATTTGAGGAAATGACAGGAAAAGGACTCAGACCCGATGAAATCACTTTCATTGCCCTCCTTTCTGCTTGTCGTCATCGTGGCTTAGTTGAAAAAGGTGAGATTTACTTCAACTCAATGACTGAAGTTTACAACATAGTACCAGAAGATGATCATTACGCTTGTATGATTGATTTGTACGGAAGAGCTAATAAACTAGACAAAGCAGTGGATTTCTTATCAAGGATTCCGTTTGAAGAAAACGGTTCAATCCTTGGTGCATTTTTGAATGCTTGTAAGATAAACCAGAATTTTGAACTTGCTAGAGAGACAGAAGAGAGGCTACTGAGAATCGAAGGAAGTAATGGAGGGCGTTACGTGCAGTTAGCGAATGTGTATGCAGCAGAGGGAAAATGGGGTGAGATGAGACGGATAAGAAAGAATATGAGAGGAAAAGAGGTTAAAAAATTTGCTGGCTGCAGTTGGGTTTATTTGGATAATCGGGTTACAACATTTACTTCTGGTGATGTTTCTCACACTAACACACAAGATATATATTGGATGCTTGAGTGTTTGAATGCAGAATTGTTTGAAACAGCCAAGGGCTAACAAGTTTGGAGAACGAGTAATGAAAAAAAGTAGAATTGAGGTCAGGAGCTCCAAGGCTTTGTTTGGCTCAGAAATTTTGAAGGAGGAATGCAAACTCATATTTAAATATCAAACTACAGGCAAGATAGTGATTTAAAGGGAATTTTTTGAATATCAAACTACAGGGAAGATAGTGATTTAAACGGAATTTTTTGTAACATGTCAGTTTTTTGTATATAGTTTTTAATAGTTTCAAGCTTTACAGTCAATGGCACATACAAGAGCATGTTTTTTTTACAAATCCAGTGGTCCTGCATTATTTATGTCAAACGTCTTAGCTTGTCCACTTTCTTTGGTTGGAAGAATCCTTTATGGAGTAGGTCTCAGGCACATTGGTTAAGAGGGGCGACTGATATTGTTGTTGGACATGATTCGACCGCTTACGCTAGTCGTGGTAGTCGACTGCCTGCGCTAGTGAGAGTAGTTTCAGCCATTTTGGAGAATTGAGTCAGGACGTGCTTACTTAGCCATATCTGATTCATCGGCTACTTTTTGCTGACAAGTCTTTTGGGATGACCATAGATATCACCCGTGTCTACATTGACTAATGCACCATGGGTCCATGATGCCTTATAAAAATATTGCCGAGAGAAACACATCGATGAAAAAAAGGGATTATGTAAAAAGTGCATCACCACAACAATTTTCTAGAAGAGAAGAGTATCAGTATCTCCAGTGTATTATATGAATGTCACAGTTTATTCAGCTTAATTGATACAGATTGACCTGGTCTTCCGTTGATTCTTCATATATGCATCGGGTTTATAGGCATGGCTATGATCTAAGAGTCTTCATTTCAAGCCTTCTTCGTATAAAATAACTCGGTCTTGTCATTTTTTATGTTCTCTTTTGCAATCTTTCACTTTCTTTCCGCTTTTTGTCATGTGTTATTGTTCCAATATCTCAGTGGGTGTGGTAGACTAGAGTTGGCCAGTCCCATGGCTGTACGTGATCACTCAGGGTTAAGGTCGGCTACCAGCCTTGATCTTGAACCTGTATCTTAGAAGATGCAGTCAGCTCCAGTTCTCATCATCATAATCATAACAATTCTTTTATTTTTTTTAGTTGGCCATCAAGTGTGGGTCATCTCAGTCTAGTTTGGCCTTGGATTTTAGTGTCCTTGTTGCAGCCGAGATTTAAAAAAATGGATAGAGCAGCAATCCCTTAACCGTGTTAGCAATTCTAAAATTTATTTAGTTTTTTCAAAACTCTTATTGCTCAAATCCCATCAAGTGTGGGTCATCCCAGTCTATTTTGGATTTGGATCTTAGTGTCCCTGTTGTAGCGGAGACAAATATAGATGGAGCAACGCCTCATCCGTGTTAGCTATTCTAAACTTTAATAAGCTTGTACTCGTGCACGGGCTGTGTTAAGACTTTGCTACAAATTAAAATGTCACCTATCATACGATCTCAATTGATATAATCAGCGAATCAACTTCCCTTTGGATTAACTTGACATGAAAATATTCAATACGATCATCATCGCCAATAAAAAAACATTTAGACTACTCTTAACTAATCCAAAATCTTTAAATTTGAAATATATCAAAAAGAGCACTACTACAAAATCTGAAACAACAAAAAAGCACAGAACCCAGATTGCATATAGAATCCCATAATATTAATGGGGACATAAGTCACTAAGCAAACAGTCATCACTCCTCTGCGATCTGCCCCCTCTCGCTAACGTAGATACCGTCAAGGAACTTCCTGATATCTTTGTTTTTCACATGACATTTCTGGTTCAAATTCACAAAAGAGAAGCAGGTCAGACTTGATGCAGAAAATGATTACAAAGATACAAGTTCTATATCATTTCCACCTAGTACAATCTAATCATCTTTAAGAACATGCATGTTACAAACATCAACAGTAGTGCCATAATGCTTGGTAAAAGAACAGATGCCACTAAAACTGCAAAGCTCAGTGGTTGCTCTAAAACGTAACAAGACCAACTTCAACTTACAAAGGTTTTTACTTCCAAAATACTCTTGTTTCACAATTTCAACTTTGTGTTGGAGTGCTCATATTAAGTCAATAAAAATTTCAAGCCACTATGGTTCAATATGACTGTATATAACTCTTTGTTAACAACAAATGCAATGAAGGTTTGACATGAGACTATTCATAAGAGAAATAGGCTATGAGGATTGATGCAGACAGTGATAAATACCCTAAAAACACATAAAGACAGAGAGGGAGAGATACCTGGTTAATCAAAGCACAAGATCGAGAAACAAGCTCGATATCATTCCCATCCAAAACAATCTCATCCTTCACCTTCTCAGAGCGGACAATGGTCACACCATCAAGCATATCGACTTTACGAACCTGTAGATTAAAAACACCACATGGACAAATCAATTGACACAGCCGCAACAATTTCAGACCAGTTATATAAACACACAGTGTTAAGAGCTTCTGTGATTTAGCATATCAGTGAATGCCACGTACAAGATTGATATTCATGGCAATCAGTCGAACTCAGTTACAAGCATCGTCACTCAAATGAGCAATTTATACGTATTGCTGCTACATAAGAAGATAGGTTGTGTCAAACTATAATGTTCATTACATGTAGCTCTTAGCCACCTAGAGGATAGCTAATTAGCCCTTCAACAAAAACACACAGAAAGACTTTCAAATTTGAATTCGATATTAGAACTATGAACTTGATACTATTCTCCTTAGTGTTTCCTATCATACGATGATATGTTCTGATTTACAAATTAAAAGCTTAAGCATTCAATACATTGCAATCCAAACAAGTTCGAAAAACGAATAGATCCAGGCAACTAGAAACAAAGTAAAAACTCAATACACAAAACGAAACAAATTCAAACCTTTTTCTCGCCGAGAAAGTTCCGGATCTCAATCGAATCGCCTTTGTTACCGATGGAGGCATTGATGGGAAAATGAGCGTAAACAAATCTCATCTTGTAACGGAACCCCTTAGTCACTCCAGTGATGAGGTTCTGAACGTGGCTAAGAGCTGTGCGGATGGATGCGCTAGTTTTCCGGGAACCAAACCAGGCGTCGATCTTAAGCTTTCGCTTGCCTGTGGATTCGTCCTTAATGAGCTCGAAATCGAGATTCAAGTGCTTGAAATCGCGAGTGAGCTTGCCTCTTGGTCCTTCAACCACGATGACTTTGGCATGCACTTTGATAGTGATCCCGTCGGGGATATCCATAGTCTCCGATGATAGTATGGTCTTCATCTTCTCTCTCTTCTTTCTCTCTCTAACACAGGCGCCGCTGCTTCAGGGTTTGTACCTTGTAGAGAAGAGAAGGTTAAAACCCTTGCGGACTGTGAAGAATATATATTCCTACACTACACTGAACTATTTTTATTTTATTAATATGTACCCTCTGATTTCTTTTTTGTCTTAATTAACACCCAGACTTTTGATTTCACTTAATCTTTACTTTTGATACCACTTTTATCTTGAGTATATTAAACAAAACTTCTTCAAATATTGATCAATAATTAAAAAGTAGATGTATTAAATAATATTAGGAAAGAAAAGAATTCAACCAATTAATATAACGTAATTGAAAACTTATATCATTACGTTTAATGGTGTGCTTTCTTTTTTCTTTTTTTTATATGACTACAAAGTATGAATATATAAATTGAGAAACACACACTACAATCCGACCTTAGCTCAGTTGGTAGAGCGGAGGACTGTAGTGTTAGCAGCTTAATCCTTAGGTCACTGGTTCGAATCCGGTAGGTCGGATTTTTTTTAATTTTTTTATACTTATACTTATACTTGTACTTTATACTTGTACTTTATTTCTCCCGTAAGCACAAATAATAAATTATTTTCAAAAATAATATTATTTTTAAAATATATTATATATATTAACAAATAATAAATTATTTTTGACATTACATAATACAAATAATAATATCTGTAATTTTATTTTAAAGTTTGTTAAATAATATTAGATAATTTATATATATATAATATTAATTTTACGGTATCCACTGGGTCGGGTTCGGGTTGGGTACCCGTGAAAAATTTCTTAAATCCATAACTCATCTCAAACCCTGTGGGTAGTAAATTTTCAAACCCACGACCCATCCGCGACAATTATTTTAAACCTATAACCCATCCCATCGGGTCGGCTCGGATCGGGTACCCGCGGGTTTGGAAAAAATTGCCTTGGAAGGTGATGGCTATATGGTTGCAAGTTTACTTGGACTAACAAAGTTAATTGAAGACGCTTAGACAGAGTTATCTTTAACTGTGAATGGATGGACTACTTTCAAAAAACCAGTGTCAAACATCTCACTAGATGTTGCTCTAACCATTCACCTCTTCTAATCTTTAAATCTAATAATAATTTAAAAACTAAGTCTAGTTTTAAGTTTTTAAACATGTGGGTTTTAAATGAGAATTTTATTCCTTTTGTGAAACCTAATTGGCAATCTGATATGCAGGGTACTCTTTTTAACAAATTCCTGAAACAAACAGAAGAGACTTAACTCTGCTTTGAAGGAATGGAATCTCTCTGTCTTTGGTAATATTTTTGAAAAAATTAAGCAAGCTGAAGAGGAGTTCAACTACATGGAGTAACTCTAGATGGTGAATAGTACTGATATTAATAAGAACAACTGGAACTCGGCTAATGAAAAGCTTCATCAAGCTTTGATTCAGGAAGAAAGCTTTTGTCATCAAAAGTATTATACAAAGTGGATTAAGGACGAAGATAAAAGTATGAAGATCTTTCATAGTTTTGTCAAAAGAAAAAGAAGAAAGAACGATATCATTCAAATTAGGGACAACTCTGTTTGGCTAACTGAGGAAGATCAGTTAAACAGATCTACTGAAAAGTTTTTTAAGGATGCTCTCTCTTTCTATCCTTATCCTAAATATGAAATAGAGTCAAATTACCTTAATATCTTCATTTTTAATTATATTCCTAATATTACATCTGACTAGGACAATCTTAATCTTTTAATGAAGCCTAAAGAGGATGAAATACTCCAAAATCAAGGGCCTTAATTCTGCTAGTGTTGCTGGCATGACGGGTTTAATCTAACATTCGACAGTAGTTGCTCGAGTATCATAAAAGATGATCTTATTGAAGCATTGATTTTTTTTCAAGGGCGCTCCTCTCCCTAGAGGTGTTCTAGCTACAGGTCTATGTCTTATACCTAAACTAAATCATCCTACTACTTGGAAAGAGTATAGACCAATAAGTCTATGTTCTATATTTAACATAATTATCTTTAAGCTTATTAGTCATAGAATGTCTTATCTTATGCCTAAAATAATATCTGAAAATCAAGGGGCTTTCGTCTCTGACAGACTGATTCAAGATTAACATATTAATGGCTAATGAAATGGTTTTTGATTTAAACAAAAAACGTAAAAATGGAAATATTCTGGTTAAGATAAAATTGGCTAAGGCATTTGATCATATGTCTCATAACTATCTAAAGAGGTTATTGCTACCTTTGGCTTTAACAACTCGTTTATAAACCTTATTGACGTTATGGCTGGGAATGCCAAAGCTTCTATTCTTGTTAATGGTTGCGTTGTTGGTTATTTTAATACCAACAGAGGTCTTAGACATGGAGACCCACTATCTCTCTATCTCTTTATTATTGTTGAGTAAATACTTCTAAGAGGCCTAAACCTTCTGTACTATAACAATAAATCTATTCAATATAAGACTAAAAGTAGCTTATGTATTTCATCTCTTGCCTTTGCGGATGATATATTAATTTTCTCTAATGCATCTAACTACGATATAGCTACTTTAAGTAACTTCTTCCAGGAGTATCAAAATGTTTCGGGTCAGATAATAAATAAGGATAAGACATCGATCATTACTGCATCTAATTTTCCTATTAACAAGTTAACCTCTTTAGTGAATGACACTGGTTTTAAGAATGAGAAGTTTCATGTGACTTACTTGGGATTTAATCTTAATAATAACAGCTGGAGTATGAACTATGATGGGTTAATCAGCAAGATCAGAGCCAAGATCAATGATTGACAGGATAAAAGGTTATCGTTTGCGGGCAGGCTTAGCCTTATTTCTACTATCCTTATCCCTATTCCTAGCTACTGGATGCTAAGTAACAAGCTTTGTAAATATATTATAGAAAGAATTGAGAAAATCTTCAATTCCTTTCTTTGGGGATCTAAGCTTGACAACTCTAGTGTTCATTGGTGTTCATGGAGCAAAGTTTGTAAACCTTATATTGAAATTGGTCTAAATGTCAGGAGTCTCACTGATATTTAATACATAGTATCTTGTAACATATGACTTAATTACAGAAAAAACACCTTCTTTTGGGCTAAATATACTCAAAGCATCTACAACAAATCTTTTGAGCATCCATGAAGCACAACAACTTGTTTCCAGATGTGGAGTCTACTAACTGATCGATCCGAGGGACTGAATACAAATCTTTTAGGCAAGCTCGGTTGAGGTCAGTAAAGTCGATACACATACGCCATTTCCCATTTTTATTTTTTACTAACACTAGATTGGCTGTCCATAAAGGATAATGAGATTCCTTTATGTGCCCCATCTTGGTAAGCCGGTCAACCTTTTGAACTATGACATCAGCTTTTTCTTTAGAGAAAGCTCTTCTTCTCTGCACAACGGGTGCTACATCTATTCGGATGGACAGTTGGTGTGATATAAAAGTCGCAGGTACTCCGGTTACATCAGCATTGCACCAAGAAAAAACGTGTTTGTGGTTTTCTAAAAAGGATACCATTTTGCTTTTTAGTTATGATATCATCTTAGATCCAATCTTGACACTTCTTCCTTCAGCAAGAGAGTGAGTTTCAACATCTTCCATTGGTATTAAAACACCAGGGGTCTCTCTGGGATCATCAATTTCACCCTTTCCCTCAGAGGCCCCCACCAATTGTTAATCCATTTATCCAAACTGCCCCCAAAGTTCTAGGGGCAAGTGCTGTTGTATAACATTCCCTTGCTATTTTTTGACTACTCCGGACAACTCCCACTTGTCCTTGAACAGTATATTTTAAACATTGGTGAACTATTGAAGCCATAGCATGCATCCTGGAGAGCTAAGATCTTCCCAAGATGGCATTGTAGCACGTGGGACAATCTACCACAACAAAAAGTACCCTGACCATTTTCTTGTAAGGGCCCTTGCCCAACAAAACCTCATCCTCAAACTCTCTGACTACGTCCGCAGAGCTTCCAGTGAAACCCACAATGGACCTGTTCGATCGTTGGATTACTGCCGGATTCTTTATTTGTTATAGGAACTCAAAAAGAGGATACTGGCGGAGCTGCCAGTGTCCACCAAAATTCGTCTAATGTCATTACCCCCAATTGACGCTCCTATCACCACAGCATCTTCATGAGGACCAATTATATCCCTCAAATCATCTTCATCGAAAAAAATGAAGGGAAAAGGAATTTGGGATTGATAAGAGGATATGCCTCCCTCCAACTGAGTAGCCAGGGTGTGAACATGCCTTTTCCTTGAAGAATGAGTTGATGCAGTCATTGTGTCTTCCCCAAATATGGTAAGTGACTCAAAAAAACTTATGAGCCCGGACACCGTCTTGGTATGTTCGGTTATAACACCATCTTATTCCAGGATGGATCAGGATCCAAATACTCTAACTCTACATCAAATCTTTCAATGATTACCATGGCCCCGTCCGGAGCCGACGTCCCTACATTGTTTGCTGGGCCGGTCCGATGAGCATTATCAGGCCTATTCCCACTTCTTATTTTAACATAAGCACCCAATTTTACTCTTTCAATCAGATTTTGCACCTCTTGTTGCAAAGTGATGCAATCTTCCGTGTTATGGCCGATATCATGATGATATTGACAGAAACAAGCATTATGACTTTCCCTATGAGATTGAAGCGTTGCCGACTTCCTAAAATGCACTTCATCTTTTGTTTTATCATCGATGGTGGCCACATTCTATTTTAATTCGGCAAACCACTCTGGTTGGACCCAAGGTTGGGTGAGATTGAGCCTTGGTTGGCTGAGACTGAGCCTTGGCCATGTTGGGACCCTGTCCGGCCTCCTGAGCCTTGTATCCGGACTGATTCTGATTTGGTGCAGCTGGGGCAGACCTCACTTGCCTGTGCACCCTAGTCTTTTTTGTTTCATCCACATTGATTTGCTTTTCCACCTGGTTTGGTAAACCGCCCCATGTCATGGCCTTCTTTGTGGTTACCGAATCAGCCAGATTGCCAGGGTTCAAACCCTGTCTTAGAGAAGCTATTGCTACCTGTTCAAAGCAATCAGCTAATCTATTATTTGTGTTCACAAATCGACTTATATATTTTTTAAACAATTCATTTGACTCTTGGGCACAATGGATAACAGTGTCTCAATTTCCCTTCACCTCCTTACTTCCAACAAACTGCCTCCGGAAGGCCACCCAAAACGTATCAAAGTTTCTAATTCAACCTTGTGCTAGGCTATTGTACCATTTCAGAGCACTCCCCGTAAAAGATTGAGAGAAGGCTCTACAAAGCAACTTGTCATCATCGTCAAAATTCATCATAAAATTTTTAAACTGTTCCAGATGATTATCTGGATCATTGCTCCCATCATACTTTTCCATCTTAGTATTGTCAAACATCTTAGGAAGGTTTCCGGATAGTATCTTGGAAGACAATGGAGATTGTCTCCAATTCCGGCCACGGCTAAAGACAGTATCTTCATTAGGAGTTGCAAATATACCTGGTTCATCATGGAAAAGCAAAAGGATCCATCAACAGTTGGTCTATATACCTCTGGCCATGGTTGTGGCTGTGAGATGACCCTTTACTTAAATGTCTTTTCAATCTTCCATGCCTGTCCCTCTTTTTTGAATATTTTTTAACCAACTTTTGCTTTTTCTTAGACCTGCCTTCATCACTTCTGGATGACAGGGACTCCTCAAGTCCATCCTCATTCGAGGAGCTACTAGAGGATTCTGACTCCGAGCTCTCCACCGACTTAGACCGGTGAGACTTCTTTGAGCTGACATGAGTCTTTTTAGCGCTCAAGTGAGTCTTTGATGATGGATCATGCTCCATTGGATTGTCAGTGTGGTGAATGACTGACACTTTTGATTTTTCTTTCAAGCCCAACTCCACCTTTTTAGCAGCTCTCAAGGCTTCTATTTCAGATTTCAGCCTGTCTCGTTCTTCGATCGTGTACTCATCGTTTTCTCCCACCACTTCTATCAAAGGTGGTGGCACTTCTTTCTCGTCCGGATTCATCCGAACTGGTTTTTTTCTAGCTGGTTTTGAATGCTAGATTTAGGCATGTTCTCCTCCCACTGTGGTTGCCAATTTGGTGTGGTTTATTTTTTACTGAGGGTAATTTTGTCAGATGTTTTAGGGTATTTCGAGAGTATTAAATGTTTGGGTGATTTGTATTGAGAGATTTAAGCTGTTTGGTTGTATTAAATGTTCATTACCCTCATTAATGAAATTGGTTGGGTATTTATACCCTTAATTATAGACTCATGGGCTTTCGGGTCAAATTATGAAATCAGGTCGAGTTCAAAGACCCATTAGTTTATTAAGCAGATTAGCAATTAGCTTAGTCAAAAGGCGTTTAATGTTTTAATACTTTTATCCTATCCGGACACTTCAGTGGGTAATTATTGTCCGGATTACCCCTGTCCAGTTTTCATAGTGAGTGGTGGTGAATAATTCCGGACTTATCAAGTCTAGCCTTCAAAAATCAGTTCTGTTGTAGTTAAGAAAATGTTAAACATACCTTTGTGGATCATAGCCTCGCTTGGTCTGTTTGGTGTCATTGCGCAGCAATCTTTAATATTCCCATAGGTCGTTTCATGACTTTCCCTCACTTACTTAGAATGTGGTTGTGGTTTGTTAAGAAATATGTTATAATTTATACTATAATTCCTCCAGTATTCTGCTGGTGATATGGCGCCTCCGAAATCAGTCCAAGATTAAAGGCAGTTTCACCAATTCTTCTAAATCCATTAATGAAATTTCCCATATCATTCTGGGATTGGACAGAGCTTGTTTGCTTTCTAGTAAAATTTGGAATCCTTTTTATCATGCTCCCAAAGCTTTCGGTTGCTGGTTGAACCAATATAACATCAAGCCTCCCTCTTACCATTTTTGGACCCCCCAGCTACTGGTAAGATCAAAGTGAATATTGATGGTTCTACCTTGAATAATGGCGACTCTACTGGTAGCGTTGTTATCAGGAATAGCGATGGCTTCTTAATTTCTGGTCACGAAAGTCTCTATGGAAAGTTGCTTCCTCTTTATGTTAAGGCTTTAGCTCTTCTTGACAGCCTTATGCTTTGTGACCTAAATGGTTTATCTAATGTTTATTTGGAAATCGATTATGTTGTTCTTATATCCATGTTTGCCTCTTGCTATCACTCTAGTCCTATTGGCAGAGTGTTATTGCGTTGACGTAATCTCATCAGACCTTCCATAACAATCAAGCTCATCAATCGAAGCAAAAAAATTACTACTGATTATCAATGTAAATGGACGAGAAAGTGCAAAATGAGGCTCAATTTTGTCGAGGCTAGCTCCCCAACTCATTTAAAGGCAATCATCTTCCTTGAAAAATAATGAGTCGGCTACATAAGGGATAATTCCTAACCCTTATCCATTTTAAATTGCTAATCTTCTGAATTCACTCATTCGGAAAAAATTTATATTTCTTGCAGTAATCTTCTAAGCTGGAAGCGTCTAGCCCCAATTTGGGATTCATGAATGTTGGATCATCAATTGTGGTGACCTCCTAAGCTGTCTTCAATAGGAATTCTCTTGCCTTGAAATTGATAATTGGATGCCTGAAGAAGACTCGTTGCATGTTGAGGGAAATTCTTGTTGTATTGATGGTTTAAATTAGGGGTATCACTTGAAGATGGAGATGGTATGTTGTATAAAGAAGGAAAATCTTGTTATTAATTTGGCTGGGAGACTTACTTTGAAGATGTTTCGCTTTGAAAAAAAAGATGGAATCGTTGAAGTTAAATGAAAATTTGTTTTTGGTCCTTAAGCTTTCCTTTGTGCTTTATCAAAGAAATTGAGTAATTTAAAGCCTTGGGGCGGTAATAAATGGTTTCTGAAAAAACCCATAAAATTTTGACATTATTTATGTTTGCTGTTTTATTTAGAGCTTATATAAATTATATTATTTTAAAATTTATATTATAAATAAATAAAATTACTTGTAGGTACTAATTCAAGAGTTTGTGATGCGAGAAACGAAAATGTAAAGTAGAGCGTGTTTTTATAAAGATATCAACAATTTGAAAAAAAATAACAAATAATAGTCTCATAATGTAGATCGTGGTGAGTGACATGACAATCAATCTTGATATGTTTCGTTGGTTCATGAAAAGCAAATATCGTGCAATCTAAATAGTAGTATGATTATTATCACAATGTACCGGGTAGGATGGAAAATAGAAATTCTTATATAATCAATAAACCGATATAACCAAACAATTCCACAAGTAGTCGAGATAATGGTACGATACTTATATTTTGTTGAAGATTGAGAAATTACAACTTGTTTCTTACTTTTCCACGAAATAGATGAGCCACCGAAGAAAATAAAAAAATATGGTAATAGAATAGTGGTTCTTAGGATCACCAACCTAATTTGTATTAAAGTAAACACGTAGCTCTGGCGGAAATATTAAATAAAACAATAGACTATGAAACTAAGTATCCCGCAAAAACCTGAGAAAATAAAGAATTTCATCCCAATGAATTATAATATGGCAGTGACAAACGAATATGAACATCATTCGTAATGTTTAGAGAAGTCACGATAAGATAAACCAAACTACCTACAATGGTACAACAAATGTTGGAATTCGCCAAGAGAGTGTCATTTGACAATGAGTATCGAACACTAGTTTTGATATGAATACTAATGATTATGCTCTTAGTGAGTTGACTATGTTGAAATAAATCAGTATTATAATTTGATTGAGATAAGAGATAGTCTTTTTGGAGAATAAGCAACCTCATTTCCCCAAAATTAATATAGCATATTAAAGTCTTTCATTACAAAGCAATGTGCAAATGCGGACTTTAAAGATTCAATAATATCATAATCATCGTCAATAATTATCATGTCAACATTATACAATGATAATAAAATATGACGTGTTGTTATATGTTTGACGAATAAATTTGAATAATGATGATTATGTTAAAGCCAATCGAAATGATTACCATGGAAAACTTTTCAAACTAATATGCGATGTTTATTTAAGATCATAAAAATCTCTGTGAAACTTACGAACTATAACAGATTGATAAAAACATCTGGAAGAGACGTCATATAAACTTTTACATAAAGATCATCATTTATGAAATCACATTTTCCATACATCTGAGGTATTCTCTATCGAAAACGAAAATAATTGCAACGAGAGTGTGAACAATTATTATTTTTATAACGGGCGCAAAATATTTTTCATAATTCATGCCATATTGTTGAGAATAGCCTTTAACAACAAGTTAGGTCTTATTTCGTTTAAAATATATATACGTTATGGTTTTAAACTCGTGGATGTAACGATAACCAATGGTATGTTTTTCATACGGCAACATAACCAAATCTCATATATGAGTCTGGTGTATAACAGTAAGTTCACTAGCCATAACGGCATGCCAACGAGAATAAAAAACTATATGAAATTAGGCAACAAAAGAGGAAAATGAAAATGAATAAAATGAAATTGAATAAAATGAGTACTCAAAACTAGAAAGTTTAGTAGACTTACATATACGAGTGACCTAATGCGAATGTCGATTATCTAAAATCTGGATAGCCGTAAGGGTGGGGGCATGTGATGTTGATGTGTCATAGACCAACGCATGACATAGAGCCTCATCGAGGTAGGTAACGAAATGATCAATACAGACAAGATTTGATTGTGTCATATGATATGAACTAGCACAAATGAAAGATAATGGATATACTTTAAAAACACAGTATGATATGATATATATAATTTTTAACTAATTGGATTAAAGCAACAATATATTATTTTATCAATACTATAACCCCAAAATACACATAAATCATACCGAGTAGATAACTTATTGCGTTCAACAATTGGTCGAAGAATAATACAAGTACATTTAAATACACATAATGAGGAATGATCAGGTGAATGATCATATAACTTTTTTAAAAGATAAAACCTTTGGATTATGAATATTGTGATCATAGTTATCACATAAGTATAAATAAATATTATTTCTTCAAAGATGCACTAAAAACCTCATATGACAACAATAATTAATGAGTTATTTCAACGAGATAGTTATATTTCCTTTCGGCAATACGAGTTTGTTGACGAGTATCTGTACAAGAGGCTTAGTGGATAGTTTATTAAAAGCAAATAACTAAAAATAAATGTTAGAAGTGTATTCATCCTCCAACCCCACTAAAAATGTTTGATGATGTACTACATATGGTAAGGATATCATATATGTGTTTTATAAAATAAACCTAAGTATAACGAGCAAATTCATTAGTTAACAAAATATAGTATATGTATTCTCTTTGGGTGGATACATGAGAGGTTACTCATTCATCATAATGCAGAAGATCAAATGACACAATTGAAAATATATGCTTTTATAAAATAACAGGGTGAAAATTTAACCAATGTACTTCTATTGTAATAAAAAATATCACCATTATTGAAATAACCTATAACTCATATGGATATCAAAAAAATTAAACGCGATGTAAAAACATGACTCAAACAAGAATGTCAAATGTTAAAATCAAAAGACGAAAATATAATAAAACCTCACTATAAGGAGACAATGTTTTATACTTTAAGCTCACCATAATTAATTCTCTATGGTATATTCCCATCAATTTCAGAAGTTGAGGATCTTGAATATAATAATTAGTATAAGTAAATATGAATTGATAAACCAGAATCACAAAATTGATCAACATATAAGAGATTTAAAGTCAAGATATGAATATTATATACATTTTAAATAAATAAATAAGATGTGCAAAAATATTTAATTCTTGCAAATGACATCGGAATACCATCAGTGATCATGATAAAAAGAATAGAGTATAATCAATAGATGCAAAAGAATCAATATTATGAGACACGTGATAAGAATCACTGATTGTAAGAACCACAAATAAAACAATTTACATGAACTACTAGACAAAAACAAAAACATTAATGAGGTGAGAGTGAAACGATGAAGTGTTTAAACTAATCAAACATATATGGGTCCAACATCCATGGAATAGTTTGTGAAGGACATTGTTGTTGCGGTGGTCGTTGTACTATTGTTGTTTGCTTTCATTTTTTAATTTTTTATATTAAACCTTCCAATTGACCCATTTTTTCACATAAATCATATTCATCTTTGGGGAGCTTATAAGCTAGAATGTTTTGATTGCTATACATAAGTTGTTGTGGAGCAACAAAGACAAAAAGAACCAGAGCTTGGACATACCCTTTATCGGCCTTATTCTTAAGTATAACCTCTTATGTTAACAATTTATTAATAACGAAATCAATAAATGGGAGGGGAGAATGATATATAAGTATCCCACATAATCCGTCAAAATCATTCCGAAGAGACATAAAAAGTACATCATATATTTTTCTTCCATACGAGCAATATATAACTTAAACTCTCACAGTTTTGACTATATGAGAGCCAATTAATCCTAGAAATTAGTCATGGCGTAATAAAACTTTGACTACTCGTATCATTTTAATGAAGTGGGTTAATATCTGTTCAAGTGTATATTGTTCGGATAAATCATATTGCGTACACAGTCTAGTTAGATAACCTCAAACTTCTTTAATAATCTCATATTTAGCAAATTGAATATTAATGGAATGGATAACAGATCCATTTAATAATCTTTGAATTATCAGCTTCTGAATTGACAAAAATTGCATAGTTGTTGTCTCGTCGTCTATAGATTTAACCTACACACATAGTATATATATATTCTATGCAAAATATTATTTATAATATAACTCTAATGCATATAGTTTGTTCAGTCAAATTAAACATTAACTAACTCATGAGAATTATCATTATGCCTAACCATGATAAAATACAAATATAAAATTCTAAAATTCCAAAATCCAAAAATAAAAAAGTCCAAAATCCACAAATCATCACCATAATAAAAATTAAATTTAAAAATATATATATACAATAAAAATATAGTTTTGATATCATAAAAATATTAGTTGTTGTAAGTTGAAATTAGAAAAAAATAATTAAGATGTATAAATTACATATTTCAAGTTACCGGAGCAAATAAAAATATATATATTAGAGATTCGTTTATTGGCTTATATAAAATCAAAATAAATCACTATGTATAAAAGCTTTATAATGAATGTATAAAAGCTTTATAATGAATATAAAATATAAAAATGTATAGAATATAAAAATGCATCTACATACTAACGAAATAATATAACTAATAAACTTCACAAATATAGCATATTATATAATTAATTTGATTCGACTTTGATAATCTAAATATATAAATGGTAAATCAAATTACTTTGACTATTTATAAAAATAAAACTAAAATCAAACCAACTATAAAAAATTAAATCTAAACGAACTTAATAAAATTAGATTGGATTTTACCAAATTACTACTAAATTTAAATTCTCTTGTCACTTTTAAAGTCATCGTATATTTATTTTCTTCTTCACATACATCCGCCATAAAAACTTGACAATGTGCGTTGTTTCATTTATGACTTACTTTCAAATCCGAGTCCGTTCCGTTTATGTCAGCGGGTCAGTCCAACCCGGCCCGCAAAAATTGTTTTTACTGATCCAGACCAGCTCAAATTTAACTTCCTTTTTAATTTAAAACAAAAATTTAAGACATGAACTTTTAAACCAATCTACTTATAAGAGAAGAGAAACACATCCAAAGAACTAAAAAAGTTAGAAATAAGAATCGGAAATATATAGAGACAAAAGATATGGAAGAAATATATTTATAAGTTATGGAATTAGTTTATAAAAAAAATATAATTAATAAATATATTATTGACTCTAAAAATAAAATTATAATTATTCAATCGGTATATTATTCGTAAACATATAAATGTTAGTCCTCTAGTAATTAGTAAGTATATTTTTTTTTTAGTTATATTTTATAACTTTATAATTATTTTTTAATATATTTTTTATTTTTTATATATAGTTTATATTGACCAACATTACCACCCCTGTTTACCTGATCTGACAAGTTTAAGTCGAAATCAAATAAATTTATAAAAATATTTAAGACTACATTAACTTTAATACACAATTAGTTGCCAAGTTTTTTTTGTTTTGGATTCGGAAATTTAAACATTCAATAAAAATTATATATGTATCATTAATATATTAATATTAATAATGGTTAAAATTGGTTGATCCACAATTTATCAAAACATCGATTCGGCTACGTAAATAAAATCTCAAAAAAATATTTTTATTTTAAAAAAATTAAAAAATAAAAGAATATATTTTTAATAATTATTTTGAGCATTCGATTCGTTGCGGTTTGCAAACCAACGTCACTAAATAGACAACATAAGACAGATTTTTCTACTCCACCAACTCGGCTACCTTTTTAAAAACGCAAATAAGATTTTATATAATATTATAAGAATGTTTCATCAATACTTATAAATATTATTTCACATTATTTATTTTATATTTTTCTATCAGTAGCACAGATATTATATTTTTTATCATCAAGATTCAGACTTGGTCCTCAATGCTGATATATGTCTCGAAGTTGGTTCAGTAATCGTCGATGGAGAAAAATATTTTTTTTATTTTTTTATTTTTTATTGTTATAATATTGAATACACATTGGACTTATGAGCTGAAGACCGTTGTGTAGTATGCTTACGACTTATGAGTTAGAAAAAATATTAACAAGGTATATGAGACAAATTTTAATAAAAAAATAGGTTCTCGAGTCCAAACAACAACCGTATACATTCGGTCTTGATTCACGTTAATTTTCATACACTCATTGTCTACTAAACCATTCTATATATTTTTTCAAAAAGATAAACACGAATCCTTTATCGTTTTAAGAGTGAAAATATTTATTTTTCAACAAAAAAGAATAAAGATAAATCTTAGACAAAAATATAACCTTAACACCTATCATGCCACAACATTCGACATTAATATTATGCAGTCCAAAGTTGAAAATCCATCAACAATATTTAGTTTAATTTATTAAAAGGTAAAGTAAAATTATTTGAAGCACCAAACTAATACTATCCAGGCTAATAGTTATATATATATATATATATATATTATAATAGAGATACGTTCTTCATTTTCATTTTTTATTACTTTTGTTTTAACTTCATATATCAAAAATAAAAATTCAAAAATTAAATATACAACCTCAGCCACTAGTAGTACAAAGCATCAAAACATCAGCTGAACACACAAATAAATACAAGAAGCTTTAGACGTCTAAAATAAAAGACAGAGAGGATGGTATTTTTATTCTTAAAGGAAGGTTTCGCTGCATGAAGGTTTTTAAGTATAGGAAGATACATGGTTTTAACAAATCAATATAAAGACATCTCTAAGATTAGTACGACTAGAATAGTAAAGCAATCTACCATTATATTTCAGAAATTCTAGGAGTTCATCCAAAAATGATTGTAATAAATTTGGTACACTTTGGGAATGAACATCCAACTCCAATCATACATGTTTCGTCGATCAACACAAGAGCTTCGACAAGCATTTACAAAAAAATATAACAAGATGATTATTGTAAGTTGGATGACCCTTCCTTGATATTTTTACAAAGACTAAGAGGGGACTATAAGAGGAGTAGCCGAGTTGGAGGTTCAGATGAGCTCGTGACCAAAAGATCACGCGTTCGGCCCTCTCTACAAATGCTTTTTTGGTTTGAACCTGTCACCTTATACCTTATGTGGTTTACTTTTTGACGTTGGTTTGAAGGCTATTGCATCAGACTAAAAATTTGTCGTATGCGCAGTTGTCGAGTAGCGGCTGTAGATTCCCTCTGATAAAGGAGAGTAAAAGGGCTAACTCTTATCTAGCCCGTTAAAAATGAAACAAATGAAACAAATATATGGTTATTCAAATATATTAAAATATGACTTACAACGATGAATAAAAATGATATCTTACTTGTTATCAATATATTTGTATTCTTTTAATTCTCTCTTCATTTCTAATATAAATATTATACTTATGTCATCAAAGTTTAAACTTAGTTTAAGATTTTCACAACCCGATTTTACCTTATCAAGTAAACTAATATTTTTAAAACTATATTTTTATATTATATATAATCATATTATATTTTTGTTTGTGTTTTTTATTTTTATTTCATTTAGATAACAGATTTATATCGATCTAACAAATTTAGTTCAGTTTTATATCAAATCATTATTTAGTTTAAATTTTTAGGTCAAACTATTTTTACCCAAATCCAATCTAATCACATCCAAAAAAAAATTGACTGCCTTTTGATTTGTTTTCTTACTCAATCTATCATCAAGTTCTATTTATTTACAAAAACGTTATTAATAATTAAAAAAAATTATTCTAACCTCACCCAACATCAACACAACTTCAATATTTAACCCGACCCAAACCATTTCAACCTCTTCAATATTTAACCCTACCCAAAACATTTCAACCTCTTATTATTCTTTTTTAATTTGTTCTTGAACTTGTTCTTGAAAAAAATCACAAAGCTTTATATTTTAATGCAAACACGGCCAAATAGAATGAGTATATACAATAGCTTTATTTAGTTAAGATCAAACAATAATTTACTTGAGAATTTAAACCTTTTAAATTTTTTGCTTGAACCTTGTTCTTTAATAAACTTTTTTTTCTTCATAAAACCTTACATTTCAACATAAACTCAACAAAATTGAAGAGGTTATCCATATACTAGAATATGTGAAGATATAAAATTAAGATGTAGTGTTTATGGAGGAGCTACATTCATCGGAAAAGAAAGTAAGCAACCCTAATTTTTATTTTCAGACTTGGTGAAGCTATGCACCACTGGTTCATGGGAGTTGAACCGATGGTGTGTAGCTTTGTTAAGGTTGGTTTTAACCATCCATCATGAACCATCAATTATGAGGTATTGCACCATCAAATCACATCCCTTGAACCGATGGTCCAAGATCGTAGCACTAACGGTTCTAACCGGTCGAACCATCGGTTCAAATCCCTTGTACCAGTGGTTAGAATACTGTTTGTTTTTGTAGTTTTTATCGTATGTTTATGAGTTATATTTTGTTTATTTAGTTTTATTTTTATGAAATTTGAAATTGTAGGATTAGGATTCTACATATGAATATGTACAAGATTTCATTACTGATTACACTTACATTTTTTTCACAACCAAATACTATACGCGAGACAAATTGATTGAACGGGTTAAGAAAACCAGGACACACAACAGGTTGATTATCAATATAAAGCATCTTTATGTTCAATAGAAAGAATAATCGAACATTCTTTTAATACGAGAGACCATGATAGTACAATTGGGTAGTTCCCGAAAAAAAATCTTAAAAGAAAGTCAACTGGAACGAAAAAGTAAGGTTATTGTTTCAAGCTTAAAGGTAAAATGGATATATGGATCACTGTTTATTTTATTTTGAACTTTTCTTTTCTAAGAAACTTAATATAAATTTATTTCCATATAAAAATAATATACAAAAAATACTTGGATCAGGTTTTTTACTTTTAAAACATGAATTGATAATACGTAATTTTTTTGTTTTATGTACCTAGATAACTCGGAATCTGTGTTAGGCGTATGTAAAATTAACTTCTCATAAGAAGTATTGTCGAAACTACAAGGGAAGATGATAGATCAATCAGGACTTGTGGTTGTAAGAAATAATAAAACTCTCAAGGTGAAGCTTGAGTCGTGACTAAGATGCAGAAACATCTGTTGGAATTTAAGGGATGAGACAAACTGCCAAAAATGTGTGGCTAATGGACCGAATGGTGTTTCCCTAGAGAATATGATGAAAGGTGTTTCTGTAGATTAGACAAAGCATGTGGTCGTAGACTTGGACCGTAGTGGTCGGTCGAAGTAGTCTAGCGAAGCTACTTGGATAGAAGCTTCAATACTATTGTATTTTGTTTTTTGTTAGAGTTGGGTTTTTTTCATATGGGTTTCCAAGTATGATGCTAATCTACGGCATTTATTAAAGAAATTTAATATGAATATTTATTGTATTGAGTTTTTTACTATAACCGTTGATTAAAGTAATTTAATATGAAGCGTATAAAGTATTAGAGTTATATCTGAACCGTTGGATATAAAATAAAGTGAATGCTTTGTTTAAGAAGACTAGAAAGAGAAGAAACAATACAAAACTATGAGCGACGCGGCAATTGACAAACAATAGAGTATCGATTTAATTTGAAGATCTGTTTATTTTCTAAGTACAAAGAACATATGTTGGTCTTTTAGAGAGTAAACTGAGGTGGTAGATAAGCATTGAAGAGAGCATTCAACGAATCAAATTATCTTTGGTAATTGTGAGAGTTTTGTCACAAAGATAATTGAGCACTATGTGTTTGGAGTTTATTTCTATAATCTCTTTAATAATAAAAATAAATGATTCATTACCCATAAACGTATGATTATCTACATAGTCTGTACATTTTTTATTATATTTATTGTTTCCGTCGAACAAGTTGAAATCTATGTCTTAGGACAAACGATTTCTCAACAAGTGGTGTAGTGAGCTGAATTAACATATAAGAGAAGTAAATTGATCGATGATCTAACGGTTGGAGAGAAAAGTCTCACATGGAAACTGCAAAAAACATTCCATGAAGCTTAGCCTAGATAAATGCAATGAATAAAAAGATTTCAATCTCTAGAGAATTAATGTTAAGGATTACCTAGTATAGAAGGGATTAGTTGATGATATCAAAGATTAATTTACAGAAATTAATGTTGTGGTGTTGTATAAAGCTCATAGAGCCCTCATACTTGGTGATGATAAAACCTGATCGGATGATATTTTTGGTAGTTGTTTAAGCGGTGCATTAAATTCAAGATGGAGAGTAGAGAGATAATAGATGTACTATGTTTAATGTCTAGAGTGGGAATGCTTATCCATTAAATGTGGTTTTTGCTCTATTTATAAGACTACAAAAATCCATGGGCCAACCGGGTCAGTTAGTATACCCGGTCAGCTTGGTGGGCTTGGAGGTCCAAGGATAAGTGAAGTATGTACTCAACTGACTATACTAGATACACAACTTACTGAGAATTGTTTTCATTATAAGTCTAAATTTCTCTCTAATAAAAATCTGAACCACTTTACAATTATTGGCCTCAAACAGATCCCGACCTTATCATCTAGATCGCTTAGCTTTTTTAGAAGCTTCTACAATAGATAATCATATGCGAACTGAATCCAAACCACATCCAATGCACTTCCTTAAAAGTAGTTAGCATTCAAAAGTTACAAATTTTACATCAGAAACTTATTTTGTTATAGGTAAAACTGCCCAAACAAAGGAGAGAAACATATACACTCCTTTGTAGCCTCCTAACTACTTTGCCGATTCCCTTTCCTTAATAAGGTATTCAAGCGTTTTTCAACATTTATAAGAAATTCTTTTCTTTTTTTTATTGTTGCTATTTTGAGAACAAGATCATAGTCGTTTTTAACTTTCTAAAGAGATAAAACGGCTTACTTAAGTTTTTAGACGACATTTTTTTATTGTTGCTGTTGGGTTACCTGCTTCTTCAAGTGGAGGGGTTGTTACTCAATTTATAGATTACGGTGGATTTTTTCCATATAATAAACATCAACTTTCTTTTGAATCCAACTCAACAGCGCAGTCATCCACATCTTTTACTTACTCTCCTTAATCATTTAAGTCATCCTAACACAGAGGGGTCACTAATCGGAGGACTCCTTCAACCTTCATAACCATGGGATCAGATGTTTGTGAAAGCACCCCACACCGAGTCACAAGGCTTTCTAATATAAAAGACAAGCCTTCCACATTAGAAAAATCAACTGAAAATCCAGTTGATCGACCCTCTGTTCTTAATGATCCCTCCATACAAGTTCCGATCACGGGGAAGAAAACACTGCAACTGAACTTCCAACAGGGTCGGTTATAATAGCAAACCCTAAACTGAAACAACCAACGTTCCTCCAATTAAGGAAAAAGATTATGTTAGTCCTTTAGAATAAATACCACAATTGATGGAGGAGTGTATAGACGATAGTGGTGAAGATACTTCTTTAGAGACATCTTATCAAACTAGGGATACTCAAAATGTATCACGATAAAAAGATAGCAAGACGTCCATACCAAAATACAAACCTCTTCCTGAATCCCTTGTTTGGCAAGTTAGGCCCAACTTTACCAATATGAGTGTCAAGTACCTCTTGGACTTAGATAAACTATCGTATGTTTATTTTCACAAATCCGAAGTGGTTGGGATTCAGAAAAATAGAAATTCTCTGAATCAGTCAAGTTTAGGCTACCCCAACCTGGAGATACTCCGATGGACAGTAAGGCTGTAGAATTGGTAGTTTATACCAACGTACTCGACTGGGGTTTTTGGTTCCCCTAGATCTAAGGATAGTAAAATATTTATATTTTGTGAAATTATGCCCGAGTCAATTAAGCCATAATACCTGGTTTACATTGTTAGCATCATAGCTTCTAGACTATCTAAACTTCTGATGGTTTTGGAACAACTAGTTGATGTGGCTGGTTTGTGTCATAATGATTATATTCCATAGTACTATTTTGATATGGGTAATGACTATAAGGTGACAAATGATCTTCTAGAAGCAGACAAGCCTTGAAAGACTTAATTCCTTTTTGTCAGCGGTGCTTGGGTAAATGGTAGAAAGATTACTTCTAAAATAAATTTGAGCATGCTCACAAGATATTGGAATAGTTCATGCAAGTGTTTAAAGATTTCTTCCTTTTAATAGTTTAATTTTTTTTATTTCTTACTACAAATTAATTTTATTGCAGTATTCTCTAAGCCCTCGTATAACATTTCGATGATGGAAAAATAACTTTTACGAAGTTGAATCAGTCGGCCAACGAGAAGTGATCAACCGAGTTTCACAGTTGCTTTACTATGGGAAATTTTATGAGAGTCCATCTATGGAGAATAAATCCGATCCGTGAACTTTCATTAAAACAGTTTACCACTCCTCCCTGATCCTTTGAAATTCTTAGAAGAATTGAGACGGCTGATGGTAAACTATTTCTACCAGTTAATAGAGCTTTTAGCCAACGTGACAAAAACAAAAAGAAAAAGAATAAGAAGGATAGTTCATGTCAATTCGTCCCCAAACTAAAGAGTTAGGGGAAACCTGATGAAATTGATGCATATTTGTTGGAGGAAGTTGCAGTTACTGTCGGAGAGGCTGAATTACCATCGGAATATCTTATTGATAAGAAGAAAAAAGGATAGAAGAAGAGTAAAGAAGGTAGCAACAAGAGATAAAAGAAGAAGAATAAAACCGTGGCTGGTTCAAAGATTGTTATTCGATCAGAAGTTCTTCCTTCAACCACTCCCATAGAGATTCATCCTCAAACAACTAAAGAATTTGATCATCCTCATTCTCAAACAACTACATAATCTAATCATCCTCCTCTTCCTCAAACAACTTCAGAATCTGATTCTTCTTATCCACTACTTCTTACAAATGATACGACATTTTTTGGAAGTGGTGATCAGATAGAGGACTTATGGAACTTTAATTTCGAAGACTTTGAGCATGTTTTCCCTTAGTCTACTAGCTATGTAAATGTTGTGATATATGACGGGATTTTCTTTGAAGTGTCTTAGGAGAATGACGAATTGGTATATGTTGGTTTGGTCTATGTAAGGCCAATTATTAAGCTGGAGAGACAGGTGGGGGATCATGTTAAAGACATCGGTCTTCTTCAGGTTTAGAATCAAAGGCTAAAGAATTATGTTGAGGCAGAGAAAAGTAAGGTTAAAGTCTGAGTGAGAAAATGAAAACCATCAATGAGGAGCTTATTCAAACAAAATCTGATCGTGATAAACTACAATCTTATTACAAATATTTATAGTCATCCAGTTCTAATGACTTACAAAATCAACAAACTGAGGACAATTCTACCATTCAACACTTTTCCGATGTGAAGAAAAACTTTGAAAATCTTCTTAAATAAAAATAAGATGAAATCACTTATTTCAAGGAAAAAATGCTCAAGAGGTAGCTGATGCATATGCTAAAAAGGTGATAAAGTCTATGTAAGAGAGGGATGAATTGATTAAATCAGATATAGTGATGTTATTCCATAAGAGGTTCCCCAAATTGTATTTTAAGGACCTTTGGAGACACGTGTCAGCTGGTCTGATTCCTTATCACAGCCTCGCTTTAGGTGAAAATTATATTATTTCTCATGATTCACAGGAATATGACTCTGATGAAGAGGATTATAATAACGAGAATACATAAGAGAATGAACAAGGAAATACCGATAGAAACGAGCCCTGAGGTCAACATATTTTGATACATATTTTTGTAAGCCTTTAATGTGTACAAGGCATTTTATCGTTTGTGTTTTTATTGACCGGATAAGTTCGTAAGAGTCCTTGGCATGGCCAAGGCATTTTCTAACTCTCTTATCAGATTTTATTTAGCTATTGTGTTATTCACAAGAAATCTTATGCCATCATATATACTTATTAAATCCGACCATGATTAAATATTATTTATTCAAAGGTAATTAAAATGTTGAATAAATGGGTCATTCAGAGGTGTTATAAACCTAATATACTTGGGCTTAAGCAAAACATTCGAATGTAATTTATTGAAATAAAATTTAACTTAGCATAACAAGGCCATTCGAAGGTAATCTATTTGAAGGTAGTTTATTCGAAGGAAATTTAACTTAGCCCATCCAAGCCATTCGAAGGTAATCCATTCAAAGAAATGAAATTTAGCCCAACCAAGCCATATTCTGATTCAATCTTAATCATGTTATTGCTACCTCATATTCTGATTCGTTGTTGGATGCTCTAAAACTAAAGCGTATTACTTAGTACATTGAATCCCCGAAGGGGGGAATTAGGCATATCACAACACTACATCCCATTGTACTGTATCCACTATTAGTTCGAACCACCCATTCTTTCTCAGGCTTACTGGCTCGAGCTTATTTATGAGGTATTTTAGAGTGAAACTCAACCAGAAAATCATGCATAGGCTCAGCTTTGATTGTAGTTCGAGGTGCAAAGTTAGTATTATAAACCCCGAGCTCAACTGACCACTTAGTCATTCGACCCGATATATCTGATTTTTATAACACATTCTTTACGGGAAAAGAGGTTCGAACTGTGATGGAGTGTGTTTGGAAATATGGCCTTATTTTTTTTTGTCGCAATTACCAATGCCAAAGCTATTTTTTCCAACTTTAAGTATCTTTTCTCAGTTTCCAGCAATCTATTACTAATATAATAAATATAGCGGGGATAGTTATCAATTTATTGTACTAATACTGCACTCACAACGTAATCCGACACTACTATGTACGTATAAAGTATTTCTTCAACAACAGGTTTGAATAAAGTTTTGGGTGAAGATAGGTGTCACTTAAATTCGAGGAATGCTTTGTCACAATTTGAGGATAAGTTCAAGTCTTTTGCATTTCTTAAGACTTGGAAAAACTAGGCACACTTATCCGATGACCTTGAAATAAACCTGTTTAATGTTGCTATTCTTCTAATCAATATATGAACTTCTTTAGTAGTCTAAGGTGGATCGATGGCTAATAGAGCATTCAATTGGTCTGGGATAGCTTGGATCCCTTTCTCACTTATGATGTAGCCCAAAAACTTACCGGATCGAACATGGAAAGTATATTTTTTAAGATTTAATTTTAGGTTGATGGCTTCTAGGTTAGAAAACGTTTCTTGGAGACCGGAGATGTGATCCTCTTCTATGGGGATTTAACCATCATGTCATCAATATAAACTTCTACATTTCTTGCAATTTAGTTGACAAGTGCTTTATTAACTAATCATTGATAAGTAGCTCCAGCATTCTTCAATCCAAAAGGTATTATATTGTAACAATGAATCCCCTTATTAGTGAATGTAGTGTGATCCTGATCAGTTGGATCCATTTGTATCTAATTATACTTGGTAAAAGCATCCATGAAGGATAATAACTTATTCGTAGATGTGGAATATACCAACTGATCTATCCGGGTACTGGAAAATGATAATTGGGACAAGCTCTGTTGAGATATGTAAAATCAATAGTAAAAAAGACTTCTTACTTGTTTTTACTATCGTGTCCTCATTTTACCTTCTAATTTATAATTTGATGCCACTATCCACTATGAAACCTTTATACAAACAAACACATCATTAAGCCAAATTAAAGCCAACATATATAATTTAGCTTCTAAAATTAAACCATAAAAGCAAAAAAAAACTCAATTTTTTAAGATTACTTATAGAAGAGGAAAACACTCAAACAAAAGATTTAACACTGGAGAGCATCACCCAATCAACCAACAAGGTAATTTAATCTTGTATTTTAGTTTTATATTCATCTAACATGAAAATCATTTTTAAAAAAACTTATTTCGAAAATCCTGATTTTGCAGGTTAAATTCCGAAACACCTAATTCTGAGCCAACATCTCAGAATTAGATGTTTTTTTTATAAAAACAAATGCATCTAATTCTGAGCCATCATCTAAAAATTAGGTATTTTTTTATTAAAAAACACATCTAATTCCTAGCCAACACCTCAGAATTATGTGTTTTTTTATAAACAAAAAACACATCTAATTCCTAACAAACATCTTAGAATTAGGAGTATTTTTTTTAAAAAAATGCATCTAACTTCTAGCAAGCTTCTTAGAATTAGGTGTTTTTAAAAAAACGTATCTAATTTCGAGCCAACATCTATACATTTTTTTAAAAGCACATAATTCCGAGATGCTGGTTTGGAATTAGATGCATTCCTCATGTAGCTCGATTTTGCCTACATATCGAGTTCCAATAACTCTAGAAAATCAATTTTTTTTTAAAAAAATCGAGTTCATAGAAATCGATATCCAAACCCATAATTTTTTTAAAAATTAGATTAATTTCAGATTTTTGCCTTTGGAATTCGAGAGACTACTTCAAGTGGTGGTTAGAATTTTTTTTGGGTTAAAAGAGAAGTAAAGTGAAGTAAAGTTTTAATTTAAAAGTTGTCGTACTTATATTGGATTTAGGTACATATGATATTTGAGTGGTTGTTGGAGAAAGAAGATAAATATGGTGTTTGGTGTAAAAAAAAAGTAAATTAGGTATTTCCTTTAAAGAAGAAATAACATAGTGAAATAATTTTTTGAAATATAGAGTAGGTATTTCCTTTAAAGAAGAAATAACATAGTGAAATATTTTTTTGAAATATAGAGTAATTAATAAATTTTATGGAAAAACAGCTTCACTTAACTTGGATCAATCTACAAGTGAAACACATAAACCCTAACGTATATTCTCTAGTTGGGGAAGAAAACTGAATTATCTTTTTCAAGTGGTTACTAGAATTTTGTTTTGGTTAGAAAAGAAGAGTTTAATAAAGTTTTAATTTGAGAGTTGTCTATTTATATTGATTCAAATACGTGTGACATTTTGGTGTAAAATTTAATTTTTTTATGTATAAAAAAAATTAAAATAGAATACATTTTGAAATATAAAAAAACTGATAAATTTTATAAAAAAATGATTCCATCAGATTTAAATTGGGATGGCAATATGCCGGGTTCAGACCGGGTTCGGGCCGATCCGTTTGGGCTCGTTCTTTTTTAGTCGAACCCAAACCCGGTCCGACTCGCAACGGGTTTAATATTTTCGAATCCAAACCCGTCCCGTTTATGTCCGCGGGTCGGCCCGACCTGGCCCGACAAACATTATTTTTACTATTTTTAAATTTGACTTATTTTTAATTTAAAACAAAAGTTTAAGACATAAAATTTTAGACAAACGTACCTAAATAGCAGAAGAGAAAAACATCCAAAGAACTTGAAAAATTAGAAATTAGGATTGAAAATATATATATGCGGAAGAAATATATTTATAGTTTATGGAAAAAAATATACTTAATAAATATACTATTGACTCTAAAAAATAAAATAATAATTATTCAAAAACAGTATATTATTGTGGTAATTATATAAATGTCAGTCTTTTAGTAATTAGTAAGTATATTTTTTTGTTATATTTTACAAATTTACAATTATTTTTAATACATTTTTTATTATTTATATATAGTTTATATTTGCGGACCGGATCGGGTTGGACAAATTAAAAATCTATACCCAACCCGACTCGCCTAAGATCACAATTCGTACATCCGTATCCGGCCCGTTAAATGTGACCGGATTAGATCGGATAGGGCCGTCTCGGATCAAAATTGCCACCCCTAATTTAAATCCATGTGCAAGTGAAACACGTAAACCCTACCGTACATTCTCCTGTTTGCAAAAATATATTTTTCTTTTCAAAATTGCAAAACCCATTTCACGTTCAAAGTGACTCTAATACCACCTCTTTATTATGAAAGAACAATACTAACCTAATCTTAAAATTAACCCTGGAAACTCCTCTGTTTTTCAGACAATGCGGTGGTGGAATTAAATATTTAGATTTGGAGGAATGATCTTGGATTGGTTGATGAGATGAGTCATCATCTGGCCAATTTGATTGACAAAAATTAAATAAATAAATAATACTTTAATTATAGTATTTGATTAGATAAGAAAATGAATTAATGAAACAGGTCGGCAGACAACATGAGCATTGTGCAAAGACGTCGGCACCAATCACTTTTATATCAAACTTAAAATTAGAAAAGGACACGCACACGCGAAAATCTGTTGGCAGTGTTAGGTCTCAAAATCCCCCAACCAATCGGGTCTATAAAATTGACAGTCAAACACTTGAAAAGAAGAACTTTTTCTCTGCTCATTTCTTGACATTTTTGCTAGGCTTAAGCCTGCACAAAAACTTTCTTACTCCTACAATCTTTGAAAGATACAGAAGAGAGAATTGTTGTTGGAAATTGTGACAGTTCTGTAAAGAGGAAAAAAAAATAAACGAAACGATGGGTTCTGATATTAACGAATTCGCTTGTGCTGCAAAGAAATTCGCTGCTCATTCATGGCAGCTTGGATTAGGCTTTAGTGCTGGTCTTCTGGAATGGGTTGCTTCTTTTGCTGCCATGTAATTACTTCTTTCTCTCTATCTCTTTTAAGTCTTAAAACAAACTAATCAGATTCTGATTTGATTGAGTGAAGTTATTATATTATGTTCTCTGTTTGGATCGGATTTAGATCTGAGTTTGGTTGTTTTGGTTTTGTTTTGATTTTCTGTGCAGCTACTTGTTAATCTTGGATCGAACGAATTGGAAGACTAATATTCTCACTGCACTACTGGTTCCTTACATTTTTCTAACTCTTCCTCCTGGATTGTTCAGCATCATTAGGTAAGTTAGTTAGCAAATAGCACCTGTGCAAATTTAGTAGGAGTAACTCTCTAAAACCTATTGGAGTTGAACCAAACACGACCTTCTTGTGCTGTCTGTGTAGGGGAGATATCGGAAAATGGGTTGCTTTTGTGGCCGTGGTTCTACGCCTGTTCTTCCCACATCATTTTCCAGGTATTTTATATCTTCCTCAATACGATCTGGGTTTGGATTTTTGGGATTCAGACCTTATTGCATTTCAATTCCAACATTCATTTCATTGCTACTTGTTAGTTTTATAAGACCCTTTAGATATTTTAGTGTTGGATTATTAGTTGACCAATTTAGTTATATCATCCAACAAGTTGGAATGCTTGTTTGAGTATATGGCCATATTCCGAAAATAGCGGAGTCTAGGAGCAGCAGCCCTGGGCGGCAAGACGAATTATGAAAAAAACATTGTTTGGATGTTAATTTTTGTTTACAGTTTTACTGAATTCTATATAACATTTTGAAACTTGATTATAAATTCCAGATTGGCTAGAAATGCCGTCGGAACTTGTCCTCCTTGTAGTGGTGGCACCGCATCTTTTCGCAAGCACAATAAGGGGCGACGTACTTGGGTTGTTTATATGTCTGAGCATAGCCTGCTATCTGCTTCAACAACACATTCGGGCATCAGGTGGATTCAGAAAATCGTTCACAAAAGCAAATGGGATATCGAACACCATCGGTATCGTATTACTGTTTGTATATCCAGCCTGGGCTATGATGATATACCTTTCCTAAGCTCCGGACGATTTTAGGCTTTTGTAGTTTGCAGCTCCTTTAATCGCTAATCTTGTTTTCAATTGTCATTTGGCGTGTGTTTGATGTAAGTTTTGGAATAACAATAATATATTATTTCTTGATACTAAAGAGTTCCCAGTACATTTCAAAGTATATATATTAAATGACTGTTTCTTCATTTTCAACAGTGATATTTCCGCCAATTGTTAGTTAACCAGCAATATGTCGAGATATTGCTTGACCACGTCGCTTGAAAGCTAAGAATTTTGTAGTACTAAATATTATTGTTTAATTATGTTTTAAATTATTCTTTATAATAATAAATCTGTTGGGAAATGTTTTAGTCAGTGATGTGAAAAAGTGTAATAAATGTAAGATAGCACGGAGATAATTATATGGGTTCGGTTAAATTTGGGTCCAAAATATGTTAACCAGTTCCAAAAAAAGAGCGTTTTCGAAGTTTTATAATTTTATCCTGATCCGGCGGTTGAACCTTTCTCAACCGCCGGTTGAGACCCTCCCAACCGGCGGAAAAGCTGTTTCACCCGCCGGGGTAAGCTTACTGCGCTAAAATTTTGGGGTCGGTTATCATCAAGGACCCTAATTTAGCCAAAGCCTAATTATATTTGTTTTGGGTCACGCTAGAAATATGACATATTTTCCTGTTGATATGGATCTTATACGGTTGGATCCTACACCCGTTTGATATCTCTTTCTTGATTTTGGACAAATTTATTTTTCTCAGAAAACCTAAGTATAAAAGCATTTTATAAATCTCTTACTATTTATTTTCTTTTTTTTCCTCTCAATCTTTCACAAAATCTCTCAAGCACCTAATTTTCACCGAAAATCAAACTTTGTTTTATGAATAATCTAAACACACAACAAAGTCGAAGTAAGCCATATAAGCCTCCCACTCTGTTTTGTTTTTTGATTTCGTTGTGTTTAAGTGGTAGAAAAGTAGGGGTTTTTTTTATGTTTTTAAAAGTCTCATTTTTATATGATTTTTAGTGTTTGTTTTCATAGATTAGTGTCGTATTGTTGTTTGTCATATGCGGATATGTGTTTTAGGCGTTGATTTTGATTGAAATGGCGGTGTTCGTGTATCTAGGTTTTGGGTTCTTGCAGATCTGCGTCGCACCCGTTGCGTGCTACCAGATTTGTGCTCGTCGCACGATCTTGCGACCAGGAAGGGATAGTGCCTCCGTCATCGTGCTCCAGATAATGATACCAGCCGTCATGACGCTGGTTGGGTTGCTATCGGCAGCAATGGTGCAGGTTCGTCTTCGTATGACGCACCTGGCACACCTGAAGTACCTGATGCACGTGACGCACCCGAGGTCGAGGATACAGAGTTCTTATCGGTGATGCCACACGTCCCGGATCTTTATCGTTTAGTGCGTATTACGAAGATGTAAGTTTTAATTTTCAATAACTTTATTATATAATTTCTTTTTAATTTTATTACACAAATTAGGCACTTACATGTTTGATACATATTGCAGGATATGGTTTCCTTGCGTTGCTTCGCTATCTACAATAGTCTCCCCAAATTGGACTTCAAAAAGCAAAGCAGGGTACGAGAGAAGGTGATGGAGACTATTTGTGGCTCTCTCATCAACGCAGTCTCCTGCTGGCATACCAACCTACATTGGGTTGAGGCATTCCTCGAGTGGTGGCATGAGGAGACTTCATCATTTCACTTCTCCTTCGGGGAGATGACCATGACTTAAGATGACGTCCACATCATCATTGGACTACTGGTCAAAGGTATGCCTTTTGATGTTTTATCCTTTGATAATGAGACGGAGAGGAGCCAAAATCATGCTAGCATGTTGGATGTACGACCAACTGAGTTGATTAAGAATCTCAGGAATGCTAGTAGTGTGACAGTTAGTTGGCTGCATACCACATTCACGAGTGACAGATACAGTAATAGTAAGATCATAAATGCTAGAGTAGCTCACGCCACATGTGCGTTTATACTATTTTTGTTAGGTACCACTATTTGCGCCAACAAAACTGGCAAGAGTATTTCTTTAAATTACCTCCAGTTTGTGAACCACTACTAAGTTATGAATCGGTACAACTGGGGTCAGTTGGTATTGGCGCAGTTGTATAACGCCCTTAGCCAGGGATCTTTGCATGGTACGACGGGTGTTTTTGGGTTTGTAGGACTACTTGAGATGTGGAAGTTTGATCCTTTTTTAGGAAGTTTTGAGCTCCACTGTTTAGTGATTACCTCCCATCGTTAGCCCATATATGCTGTCACGCGCCACAGAAGATCGGTATTTTACAGGATGTACGCAAGGAGTTGAGGCATGCACTATCGATGTGCATGAAGTCAGATGTAAGTAGTATTTTTTAAATTAATTTAACGTTATGCTTTTTAACTATTATACTTGTTGTGTTTGTTCTTATTTATTTACAGGTCGTTTTCCTTCCCTATGCGTATCTACGTGATGATAATCCGTTCTATATTTTCAGCTCGATTGAGCTTATGCTTAAGACGTTTGACATTGTTGTTCTTTATTACTCCCGACTTGCATATCAAGTGGTGTGTGCCCGTATATATTTTATCAATAGATCGCATGAGAGCTAAGTCTCGTTCAGTAACAATAACGCTCAGAAATGCGCACGCGTTATTCATCATCAAACCACAAAGAGTATCCAAATCCCATGTATAATTCGGTATTTTCTCCCCGCTCATAAACACATACGCAACGGTATATGTAATGGAAGTATACGTTAACCCAATAATCTCTAATAAAGGCATCTTATACCTAGTCGTCTTGTAGGTACAATCTATGAATAACACATTAGGGAATGTACGTAATACGTTTATGCTCGTAAGATGTGCAAAAAAAAATTGGTGATCACCTTTGAATCTTCTTTCAAACGATCCCACGTGGAGTATCTTTGCTCCTTCAATTTTGTCAACAAATATTTCATTTGGGTTTGTCCCCCGTACTCAACATCCTGATATTTTTGGCGACAATTAGAGATTGCACGCATGTTCAAAATATTTGTCGGATATTGATTCTTCAAACCACTATATATCTCCCTAGGACGCGAACCGAGGTGAGACAAACTACGAACTAGTTTCTCTTCATCCCGCTTTAGCCTACAAGCACGAGAAGGAATGACCGTATAAACAAACATAGGGATCGTGATTATGTGAACCATATATCACCTCCAAACGTTATTGCATGGCTAGTACGTTAATCGGATGACCGTTTAACACAAATGGATAATTACATTTCTTCGTCAAAGTCTTAAGCTTTCTTAAAGTTTCCAGCTTTGCTTTTGATGCGAATATGTCGTACCGCTTGCAAACGTAATCTAATCTAGGAGCTCTTCCCCTTTTCCTGCTATCGTAGAGCTTTATAATCGTGACAGACTTAATCTTAGAAGACTCTGCAATATACAAAAGTATCCAATTCATATTTCGTAAATAAACCTATCTGTTTTGAATATTTTTGTGTAATCTGCATCCATACATGAAGGCTGGAGAGGTTTCTCCTACAAAATATAACATTTTAATCTATAAACATCATATACGAATGATATTAAAGTACGATCGCATGCAAAAGATATGGTACGTTTGTCGCACGCGATGGATTTTGTAACGTGGTTGCACAAAGGGATGCGATGAATATAGTACACTTGTCGCATGATCGTGCGAGCACGACGTTGTTCATCGCCCGAACAACGTACGACCAAATAGAAAACAACAACTCGAGTCCAACTACTTACCTCCATGCGATAAGCGTCTTCCTCGTCTAACAAGTCTTCTAAAGAGACGTCCATTTCATCATCTTCCATAGATACTCCGATTTTTGGGTCTTTGTGGTAGATTTTGTGGGTTTGGGTGGAAGAATGTTAGTTTTAGGGTTTAAGGGTAGTAAATAGTTAGGATAATTAGAAGATTATGCCCTTTGGTCTCAAAACTGTTGGAGTGACGTAACAACATTTTGTGAACTAAACTATATCTTGTCAAATCTATAGGAATGTCCAAGCATACATCGATAATATATTGGTCATAAACCAAGAAGAAAATAATCACCTGGTAAACCTAGAAGAAACCTTCAACAACCTCATAGTAGCCAATTTAAAACTCAATCCAGATAATTAGAAATTTTGAGTTGTTTCTGAGAAATTTTGAAGGTACTTATTTAGTGAGAAACGAATCAAAACATATCTGGCACAACTATAAAATTTAGCGACTATGAAGTTACCTCAAACAATTAAGAAGGTTCAGATCCGCAATGGAATGTTGTATGCTTTATATCAATTAATTTCCAGATATTCTAACAAGTACATCATATTTTTCTAAATCTTGAAAGGGGTCAAATAACTCAAATAGAACCCAAAATGTTATGAGACATTTAGAAATATCAAAGACCACATGATGTCATATAACATCATGACACGATAAAAATTATGCGATACTATTTATCTAGAAATCTCTAATCATGTTGTTAGTGTAGGTTTGGTGAGGAAAAAATAGCCACTTACCAAGCCAACTATTGCATCAACAATTCCTTTTTTTGTGTCAAAAATTAGTACTTATAATTAGATAAGCCAACACTACTTCTAGCGGTGGCTATGAGAAAAATAAGTTCATATTTCCAAGGCCACACAATGGTAGTCCAAACCTTTTTTCCTTCGAAAAATATTCTCTAAAAGTTTGAAAAATCTGATAAATTAATATCGTGGTCTATGGAGCTTGAGGATTTTGACGTTAGATGCCATCTGCCTAATTTGCTTTACTAAAAGCCCTAACTTTCAAGAAAATTCAACCTTCTTATGATATTACACTCTGCATCCATATATAGACTCCTTTATCTTGGCTTTCGTTAGGACTGTGGGTTAAAAATTATATGATTCCTATCATTCCCTCAATTAAGACATGCTTTATGAATACCTTATCTTTGTTAAGAGCGACTCGTTTTACATGAACAGAGGTTGCAGTCTTACTCATCACAGTAAACCCATCAGCCTTGATAGCCAACTATGCCTTGTTCATCACTGAAAAGTAACAAGTGACAAGTTGTCTTACCATAATTAGACACACGTTTATTCTATGTTGATGGGAGATATCAAACACCACGGTTGGGCCTGCCATCACACTGCATTGAGAATAAACACCAGATATGACCCTTCTTCCCTGATACAATACCCAAACACCGTATATATTTTGAGGGAATATAGTGCACGGTATAAAATTTGCATATGGCGGCTTATGATTATCCAATGGCGATGAATCAATATAAGCAGAATAGGCACATGGAAGGGCATAGTTAGATGTAGGATCGTGCATGGTTATCAATCAAGATGGATGCGGCTCATGGTCCAGAATTATAGTGATCAAAATATGTAAGTGAATAAGGAAAATCTGCCATATGCCATTGTGGAGGTGCCACATCAGGATACAAATAATTTTTTTAAATATGTGGTAGTAAGTTGATGTCATGTACGGACGCAGTGAGGGTAACTGATGCTCATTGATCACAATCTTCAGTCGATTCTTCCCCTGCTAGCGGTCGGAATGGAGTATAACCAGTAGGAATTGGCAAACTCCGAGAGGTTCCTTCACTAGATGCGCCATAGTAACCTAAGTTGAGACAACTAAAGGTTTTGATGTATCAGTGATCTTCGAGTGAAATATGTGGATATAGAGAACGCTTTGTGACAAATATGTGGATACATAGGAAAGTTTACAATTATTTGAGGTTATAAGAAATCTCCAATCATTTGGAACCATTTGGTTAGGAAAAATTGTCAATAGATAGAAGAAGTTCAGCATGTCAAACAAAGGTAACTGAACCCCTAAATCAAGAATGATGGTATAACAAGTAGCCTCATACTTAAGTCAGTAATTCGTTGTTTCACTCTTCGTCAGAAGCTTAATCATTAAAAATTATGACAACTATCATTGCTCTCACAATTGATATTGATCTCCTTCTTATGGGATAATAAACTACTATCCTAAAATATTGTACATCATCATTGCATGAGTAAATTTAAACCCAATATTAATCTATACAAATAATGTAGGGATATCTAATCTTATTATAGAAAAGTTCCCTCGAGAATCATGAAGTTAGGGTTTCTGCATAGTTAGACGCATGGTGGTCGATGAAACCATAAGAGACTCTATACCGATGAATTTCGGAATTTCCTCTTTATTTTACTCAACTGGTAGTGTTACCACTATCTTAATTTCTTCTGAAAGTAGAGCTCATAACATTATTACAAGTCTTTTTTTTATTTAATCGAATGAGAAAAATTTAAACAAGTTGCTACTAAGGGGGTCGAGGGAAAACTTAGAATTAGGAAGGGACAAAAGGAAAATGAAAAAGTTCACAGTAAAACCAACATTGGTAATTATATTAGCATCCGGTATGATTCATACCGTCCACGTGCAGAAAAATGCAATGGTTGGAAAAATTACTTAACGATGCAAAGACAACAACTTGAGAGGTGGTCCTCTGCGTGAGATACATATCTGGATAGTTTGTCTAAACCATCATTTAAAATCGTTACATTCTCTCATTCCTTGGTGTGGTTATTACACCTATACCTTTTGCAATCCTCCCAACGATATTAAATTATAGTTAGAGGCTCGTCTAACTGTTATATTTTCTTTAATGAGCCCATATCACTCTAAAAATAATTTTATAACCCTCTTTTTTTGTTAATTTTATGTATTTACAATAGTCCTATTGAATGTTTACTTTGAATTACTAGAGGGCTACCCACTTGGATAAAATTACCAAATGTTGTTTGTCACTTTGAAAAAATATGTTAGTTACTCTGGCAACCTAGTATCTACATCTACTAAAATTGATATTTTTTCCTCAAATGAGGTTTGAGCCGGTAAAAGGGTTTTAAGGAGGCTAAATTAGGGTCAACTTCAGAACTAGCTCTCCAAATTCATGAGAATTTGAAATCAACATAGGGTGAGAGCAATAGTGTGTAAAAAACTGTTGAAATCAAAGGCTCTTCAGACTAGTTGTTTAGTTTATAAAAAAATAATTAAGAAGGTTGACTTCTCATTCAAGTCGAACCACTGGTGATATGTCCTATTTTATTCTTAAATCAAAGTTCAAGGCTTGGTTATTCATCCAAATCCCCAAATCTACAATTTTTCAGCTTGATAATAACGAGATATACACAAAGTAGAAGTTCGAAGATGAAATGTTTGTTAAACTTTTGCACTCATCCCTCACTTCATCCGCATCTCACTTCATCTACAAAACTAGAGGGCTAATTATATATGTTAAATATGTATCTGAGTCTAACCATAGTTTAGAAAGGGTAAGGTCAAATAGATAAGCATTTAGTAGTATCTATTAAGTGTATGTTACAATAAGACCCGTTAAACTAAAAATTTATGAGTATTGATTATGTAATTTTTGTTATTCTCCTCTTATTTAATAATCTAGACACATATAACTCACTTCTATAAAATAAGAACTTCGATTTAAGAGCTTAGAATCGCACCGTGGTTATTCGATTGAACTTTTTGTCTTTATATACTACTTTGAAAATCTTAATCACTTTAATTCTACCACTTTCGCCCAAACACTTTACCGTACAATTTTACACCTTTCTAACTGTAATGAAATTATTCTACTTATATATATATATATATATATATATAAAACATAAAAGATAGTTTTTACAGTCTATTATTGTCTTCTCAAATATCGTTACAACAACATTAAACTACACATATTTTGGAACAAAATACATTTTATTCTTAGATATACTTTAGCTATAAATCAAAACATTATAATTGAATTCAAATTATAAATTTCAAGTCAAAACACTAAATATTAAAACTAGACTCTAAATTTATATTTAAAACTCAAAATGTGAAATATTTTTTTTAAATAATATATATTGCTTAAGTTTAAAGCTTGGATATTTGAATTCAAAACTTAAGATTTGAAATTTAAAATACTTATTTTTATATATGAATTTTGAGAATTTATTATTTCAAACAATAGTTTTGTTTTTGTATCCTTAATGATATAACTTTAAATGGAATATATGCTACTATTTTACTTAATAGTGTTATAAAAATATGCTCTTTGGTTGATCAACAAACCTCTAATAGCTACGAAAGTACATCTATCTAACGTATCTATCGTTGACTTCTTCAATACGTATAACTATACATATTTTAGGAAGGTTAAAAAGGTAAAGATGTCATCGTATTATTTGATGGAGGTAATACTCACAATTTAATTGATCACTCAATAGTTTAGAATTGTGGCTTACATGTGCTTAGAGATAATAAATTCCAGATTATGGTGGCCAACCGTGAAAAAAGTAAGTGTCAAGCCATTTTATGGGTGCTCCAAGGTTGCCACATCAAGGCTAATTTTTACAACATCACGTTGCGACTTGTAACTTTGTTAGAAGTTCAGTTGCTAGAGATATTCGGGTTCGTTGAGACATACTACCATAAGTTAACAATTTTTTTTAAAGAAGGTGAGAGGATACACACGCTTTATAGAATAAGGAAGCCTGGTTTGACATCTCAAACTCATAAAGAATCCCAACATATTTATGATACTAGTTTGTTCATTCAAATAATTCTAAAACTTCAACAAACAACATCATATCCCTTCAACATTTTTTTAACAAATTCACACAAGTATTTACTCCTATAAGTTTGTCACTGCTCTGCGACCACGACCACCAGATTCTCTTGTAGCCTCACATCGGTCTTATTAATGTCTGACTCTACATGGATCCATATTATCACAAAACTAAAATAGATAAGATGGTTTTTGGAATCCAGATTGGTCCACCACAATTAGGTCTTTTTTGTCCTCATTTCTGTTGGTAAAAGAAGAAGAAGCTTAGTATTTTTAAGTTCATTATATGACTTTCAATGAAATAACAATAAAAGATAAATACCCGATACCCAATATTTATTTTGTTAGGTATTATTCAAAACTGAATTTATGTTTGGGGTATCACCATATTTGGTTACATTAAAACGATATTGCAAAAACAAATTTGCGGTAATGCCTTTAGGGCTCGCCAATTCCCCAGCCATATTCAAAATTCTTATGAATGATATTTACTACCATATCTCATAAAATTCATCTTAGTCTTCTTTGATGATATATTGATTTATAGTGCGAAAACCATCTTTTTCATCTCCGTGAAATTATTTTAGTTTTCATTACTAATATTTCATCAGTAGAAGAGATTATAAATAGATTTATGTGCTATAAATCATTTATAAAAGGGTTTGGTAGCATGTCAGCCCCACTAAATCAAATATTAAGTAAAGATGGTTTCACTTGATCATTGGAGGCAACATAAACATTCAATCAATTGAAGAAAGTTTTTTCTTTGCCATTGCTTTTGCGACTGCTTGATTTCTCTCAATGATATGCAGTAGAATATGATACTTGTATAATATGTATTATAGATACTTTATCTCACCAAGGCAGACCTATAACATTTTTCAATGAGACTTTAAAATAAATACCTTGGTTTTATCAACATACGAAAAATAAAATGAATGATATTGTGAAAACCATCCAAAATTGGTGTTTATGCTTGGTTGGTTAACCTTTTGGAGTTAATATGTACTAAAAAATCTCAATTTTTCATGGAGCAGCGAGTCACCACACCCGCACAAGATTGTTAGTTGCAAAAACTACTTGAATATGATTATGCCATTGATATAAACAGGGCAGAAAAAAATCTAAGGGCGGACGCTTTGTCTCGCATGCTTGAATTTAACTTCTCTGTAATATCCTTTCCACAAGAGGATTGGTAGAAATAATTACAACATGAGGTGTTTTGTGACTCTTTTTAATATCAGTTGTCTACAGGAAACCAAAACAACAATTACATGAGCCTATTAAACATAAATAGGTTGTGCTTACGAATGGTAAGATTTTTTTAAGACCTAAGTCTTCTTTTCAACCAGTGATGATTGACAATAGTCACCCTTCTTCCATTGATGGTAATTTTGGTCATCACAAAACATTCGCACAAATACAAGCTAGTTTCACATGGTCAGCATTGCAAAAATCTGCCAAAGCTTATTTACGAATATGTGATGCATATGAGCAGTTTCAAACATATTGTTTGAGCCCGACATGCTTGCTAAATTGTTTAGAAATTCCAATGCAAGTATGGTCATATATTTTGCTAGATTTTATAAAAAGATCCTCAATTCAAAAAGTCTACAATTATAATGTTCATGGTTGATCGACTTACCAAATATGTTCATTATGTCCCACTTAAAATTTTGTTTACAGTTACAACAATACCAATTGAAGTTGTCACAAGAATTGTCAAGTTATATGGTATCTCTACATTTATTATTATCCGTGATAAAACTTTTGTGATTTCAAGTTATCACCTTCAAACTGATGATCAAACAGACAACCAAACTATCGTACAATATCTTTGTTTTTTTTGCTAGAGACAAACCATATAATTGACTTGAATGGTTATTATGGGATGTTTATAAATATAACACATCTTATTATTCCTCTACAAATATGAGTTTTTTTCATGTAGTGTATGGAGCTCAACCACCTAGTTTACTGTATTATATTCCATACACAAGTAAAGTACAATCGATTGATGAATATTTATGGGACCTTTCATCGATTTTACATGAGTTGCAATACAATTTGAACATGCCTAAAAATCACATGAATGCCCATACAGAACAACACTAGTGTGAGGTTTATTTTTAAGTTATAGACTATTTCTATTTAAATCTTTAGCCATATCGACAAAACTATGTCGGTGGTATTTTGTTGCTCGTTTATATTGGTATTGCGTTATTTTGGTCCATATAAAATCCTTGTAAAGGTTGGCTATGAGACATACCATTGTGTCTTGCCCTCAGGTTCCCAAATACACGATGCTTTTCATGTTAGAGTTTTACGGAAATATATGGCCACTGCACACAGATTGGTGTTTGTTGAATCAACGGTTCTCCTTCTATTAAGCTTATTATGGATCATCGAATAATTCAAAAAAGAAAATATTGACCCAAAACCAAAGTAATAATCAAGTGATACAGAGCTTCCTTGTAAAGTGGTACAAAATATCAGCTGAAAACACAAAACAAATTATAATGATTTTTTAAAATAAATCCTAACTTTAACCTTGCGAACAAAGATAATCTAAGTTGAATAAATTGATACATATAATTTAAACTTATCTATGTAAATAAATAATCTTATCTTATCTATTATTTATCTATAAAAATATATCAAAAAAAATATTATTTATTAATTTCTTGTATAATTATAATCGATGTCGATATTTTTGGATCACTGGGCTTATTCGAGGCGAAAATTAGACTTATAGTGAAGTGAAAAAATTTGAGATTGGAGATAATTGCAATAAGTAAAAACAATTATGAATGAAAGATAAATAATCTTATTAATGATTGTTACACATTTATTTATAGGTCTTGTGCTATGATAAATATCTCTCAGATATTAAGAGATAATAGCCTAAATATCTCTAACTACTTAAATTTGCAGTTAAGTGTATCTTTGACTGAGTCTCCTAGATATTTGTCTATGCGGATAAGATGATGGGATGATATGTTCGGGCTAGACTAATTACACATTTATTAGTAGCCCATAGTCCTTGTGAGAGTAATGAAGAAAGACTAGCTCAGTGTTGGACAAACGAGTTTGACATCGATCATAATGTTCTTTGTCTTTGTGGAGTACCTATCGTCTTTTTCAAAGTATTTATTTTCTTTCCAGAAGCATTTATTGTCTTTTCCGAACTGTTTCTTGTTTTGACGATGGTTGGTCTTTGGATTTTTAGTTGCTTTAAAAACTTTAATTTTCTATTAACTAATGTGGTTTATTTTAAACCGAGGGTAATTTTGTCAAGTGTTTTAAAGAGTTTCAAAGGTATTAAATGTTTGGGTGTTTTGTAGTGAGAGATTTAATCTGCGTGGTTGTATTAAATGTTCATTACCCTAATTAATGAAAGTGGTTGGGTATTTATACCCTTAATTATGGACTCATGGGCTTTTGGGTCAAGTTGTGAAACCAAGTCAAGTTTAAAGACCCATTAGTTCTTAAGTAGATTAGCACCTAGCTTAGTCAAAAGGTGTTTAGGGTTTTAATACTTTTGTCCTGTCCGGATAGTTAAGTGGGCATTCATTGTCCGAATTACCCCTGTCTGGTTTTCTCAGTGAGTGGTGGTGAATATATCCGGACTCATCAGTAGCCCCTTTTTAGGCTTTGTCAAAGGTCTTTGGCAGGATTAAAAAACTCATTTAGCCAATAACAACATTTTCTGGCCCGTTTATGTGTTTGGTTCGATGTTTATCCGAACTGATTTCTTCCCAAAATTCTAGGAGTTTTTCTTTGGATCGTGGGACACGTGCTGCATTTTGATTCGTCCTTCCAGCCGTTTTCTCTCTAGAACGACGCTCCCACTAAGCATGAAAAGTAACTCCTGCATTTAATGCTTCTTACGTCAGCGCCGTTTTCAATCATTAGCTAAATATTTTTGTCTTCTCCTAGGTATCAGTAGATTTTTGCCTTACTAATATATAAATTACTTTCTCTTACTATTTCACCATCTTTACCACTTCACAATTTCTTTTCTCAGAGCTTTTCACCTTTTCTTTCAAAACCTCTCTTGAATAGTTTTATGTTCACAGCGAGAAATGCTCTTATGAAAGGCGGTTGGTTGAATCTTTCTAAACTGGAAAAAGCTAAAAAACTCGAACGAGAGAGACGCATTGCTGCTGGTCTACCAGTCTCTCCAAGCAATAAGTCTGATGCACCATTCTTAGAAGCTGATCAAGGATCATCTTCTATAAAAAGCGCAAAGCCTAAATGTTTATTCAAGCCAAACCTCTCGCCAATCCTGTCAGGCTCCGGTTCAGGAGCCTCAACCTTCTACTGCTCAAGATAAAACGGTATCAAGTGTAAGGAAACCTTCTCCATTTATCGCCATGAGATCTGACATTGAAAATTACTCAGAGAAAACTAACCCTCGCCGGACAACACGCTTGGTAAAAGGCCAAGCAATTGGCTCACAACCAAAGTCCTTCAAAACGGGACCCTCTAAGTCTGCATCCAAAGATAAAGTCTCCGGATCGGATATATCTATAAGACCCCAAGAGACAAGCCCTTCGGATCAGAGGCAACTAAAATAACTTCTCAAACAAAGTCCTCCGTAGCTGAGCCTCAACCGGACACCAGACCTCTAGAAGAAACTGGTGCTCAGCCATCCGGACAGACCACTGATCTACAAGCTGACACTCTTCCATCCTTAACAACGGACAAACCTTCCACAATGATGGAAAAAGTAATGGAAGATAGCATCGAAGAGGCCCCCTTCGAGACTGAAGCCTTTGGACAAATTGAGGACGCTGCCTCTGACAAAAAAAGAAAGGGAAAGGTAAAGGTGGGAATGGCTCATCCAGAGCTACCGGAGAGCTTGGAGGGCAAGGTGGGACCTTGCTTTCAGAAGGTCAATGTGAAGTATCTGCTGGCCATGCAGAAGATCAATTATATCTATACTCACACCGCTGAGCTGGGACGGATGACGAACCAAGTAGGGGATCCCAGAATCAGTGAAGGTGAGAATACCAGTCACACCGGAAACTCTGATGGACTGCAAGCTCAACGAGATCGTCATTTATACTGAGCTATTCAACTGGGGGCTCAGATTCCCCTTGGATCCTAAAATCGTAAGGTATTTTTACCTGATCAAAATTTATCCAAGCCAGTTGAGTCCAAATGCTTGGTACACTCTCCTTGCCTGTATAATGGTATCGAGGCTGTCCAACATTCCTCTCCCCATGGAGCAATTCGCTGCAGTGGCCAGCATGTGCAAAAACCATCACATCCCATTCTACCACTACAACATGGAAACAACTTCAAAGTGGTGGATGACTTGTTGGAGTTAGAGAAAAACTGGAAGACCCAGTTCCCATTTATCAGTGGGATGTGGGAGAATGGGAGAAAGATTAAGGCCAATGTCAATCTTAGCATGCTCACCAGCAGGTGGAAGAGCACAAGTAAGTATTTAGTTTTGTTTGTCTTTCTTATTTTCACAAAAATTTCATTCCTGAATCACCCATTCTCTCATGTCAGTATTGCCAAAGGAGTTTACCGGCTATTTGGAAGAGGGGCAGACCACATGTGCCAAGCTAAATTCATGGACTGCTGATCGTTGGGGGAATGCCTTCCACAACTGTTTTACCTCTGGAAACTTGGTGAGATCCTACTTATATAACACCACGGGCCAAAGAGATCTCACCTGGGAGGAACTGACTACACCACCTCTGCCGGCTGTCATACTTAAGAGAACAGAGGAAAATGATGGCAAACTGGCCTTTCCCTCCAGGGCCAAGGCCCCTAGCAAAATGAAAGGGAAAGGCAAGAAAAAGAAGGCTGCAGCAGAGACAGTTCGGGGCGCTGCAGAAGAGACTGGTCCGGACAATGAAGGAGGGCAGAAACAAGGAGGGATTAATGCTACTTTGCTCAAAGTAGTTGAAGACGAGACCATTAAGAAGGCAGATGAACCTCAAAATCCACCAAGGCCTCCTAAAAAGGACCGAAAAAGAGGAGCAAACAGCGATGAGAGGACTGCTAAGAAGAAAAAGGTCACCTTAGGGGAGGAAGTAATCCTTCGCCCTTCGGAGCCTCTACCTCCAGCAGACCCAATTGATCCCACCTTAGCAGAGCAGATTCCCACCGATCTATAATCCGGGGAAGGTACAGGAGGGGATATTGATGGAGTAGATATCAGTAGCCTCCAAAACATTGGTCTCTATTTCAATGATTTTGAGAAAGACGACTTTGCTGGTCCTTACGTTCCTCCAAGCTCCTTCAATATGGTGACTTTCAATGGCAAGTCCTTTACCGTCTCCGGGGAACACGATGTGGTGACCCACTCTCTCCTGGGCCATATTCAGCCAGTGCTCAACTTGGAAAGGCAAGTAAAAAATCAGTCTGCCCTCATCAACACTCTCAACACATACATAGAGACTTTGTCAACTGACCTCCTCAATGCCAACCAGAGCATTGAGGCACTGAAGAAGGAGCTTGAGGGGTTGAAAAAAGAGAGAGAGGATCTGGCAACCAAGCTGGTCACTTCGGAGACGGCTAACACAGAGCTCCAAACTAAGTGCTATGGTTTGGAAAAAGATCTTTCCACCTTGAAGAGAGATATGAAGACTAAAGACGATGTCATCCAAACTCTGTACGGTGACAAAATTTCACTTGAAGAGGTTGTGTTTAAGGAAACCAAGGAGAAGGAAGACTTCATGAAGGAGCAGGAAAAAAGGATTCAGACCAGCATAGATAAGTACACCAACAAGGTGATAGATTCATTGGAAAAATGTATGCTGAAGTAAAGTCTGACATGGTACTTCTCTTTCATGAGAAGTTTCCAAGGAGAACACTTGGTCCATTGTGGGAATTCGTAGAGTATGAGGATATTCCATTCCACACACTGGCAGATGGTGATAAGAAGAATTACTCCAGTGGGATTAACTCTACCACCGATGAGGAAGAAGAAACGAGAGAGAGTTCAAGTGGTGAACCCAAAGATCCTAAGAAAAAAGACGATGCAGGAACATCCGGAGGGAATAAGCCCTGAGGTTTTAACTATCTTTTCTTACTTGTTTTTCTTAACTTTGTGAAATACTAAAGTCCTTGGATGGCCAAGGCATTTTTGTAACCATTCGGGTTTGAGTCCGGTTAAGCCTTTCTTTAAACTAAAGTCCTTGGATGGCCAATGCATATTTTATATTCTAATATTATCATCCGGTTTTTAGCCGGACAGGTTTACCTTGCTAAATGTTTGCTCTGTTTCATACTTGCTTAAATTTAATGGCTAATGTTTATAGAGCCCTTATTTATTTTACAAATATTTACGATGAAAGTGTTTTAAATCTCCGATGACAAGTGTTTAATGATCATCATTTAACCAAATCAATTCGATTTGCCAAAGATCCTTAGAAGACTTTATAGAAATTGTAATCAAACCCCTCCGGATATTTTAAGAAGACACCTCATTAAAACCTCCCTGCGCCACCAGGGTAGGAAAAAGTATGCCCTCTAATATTTACATGGACTTTAAACAAGTAAATATTTACACAAATTTCATTCCAGATATAAGCGGAGGTGTTCAATATTCCAGGGGTGCTTTAAGATTCTTCCATCTTTGTCTTGAAGCATGTATGTCCCAGGCTTAAGTTTTTTGGAGACCTCATAAGACCCTTCCTTAGTATGCAAGAAAACGTTTTTCAATACTTTATCCCATGGCCGAAAATCCCTTCTTTTGTTTTTGGAAGCAAATCTGCTCCTCATCAAGCCTTGGTAATTGGTGGTTCTAAGATGAGCCTTAACCTTTTTTCTTTAATTAAGTCCAACTGACTTCTAATTGCCACCTCATTAGCCCGTTCGGAATAATTGGGGACTCTGTATGATGCAAGAGTTGCCTCTATAAGAGAAATTGCATCCATCCCATATACCAAGGCAAAATGAGATTCTTGTGTAGTAGCTCCAGGAGTAGTCTGGTATGCCCATAATACTTCTTGCAAATAGCTTGGCCATTTTCCTGCAGTTCCTTCTAAATTCTTTTTCAGACCGGACATAATGGTCATGTTTACCGCTTCAACTTAGCCATTTTCTTGTGGGTGGAAATAAGAAGAGAAGAAATGCTGAATGCCCATGGAGGGACAGAAACTCTCCATATCATTGTTATCAAATTGTGGCCCGTTATCAAATTGTGGCCCGTTATCTGTGGTTATCTTTTGTGGAACCCCAAATTTGCAACAAATTTTAGACAGAAGAAATTTTATAACAGATTTTGAAGTAGTTCCTGCCAGGGATGGCTACAATAATAGTCGTGTACCCTCCAGATGCCATTGGTAGAGGCCCTACTAAATCCAGCCCCCAACGAGCAAAAGGTACCGGCTGAGAAATCGATTCCAGAGGAACAATTGGGATATGAATTTCATTACTATATATTTAGCATGGGTCATATTTCTTCAAAAACACATTAGCATCTGTCATTATGGATGACCAATAGTATCTGGCCAAAAAAACCCTCCGGGTTAAAGCTCTATAGCCAAAGTGTGCTGATCCTTCTCCATCATGTAGTTCGGATAGCACAATTTCGGACTCTTCAACCCCGAAACAACATAGGAGAGTTCTACTAAACGACTTCTTATAAAGGACATCTCTTATGATTAAAAAACCACGAGCCCTATGCTTCATTTTTCTTGCCACAACTTTCTCCGGAGGCAAAATGAGATGTATTGAAGAAAGGGATATCTCCAGTTTTTGGGTTGAACCACTTGTATACTTAAACTTTCCTTCTCTTCATTGCTCTGATTGGGTTGTATGGATGGACATTTTGCACATGAATCCATGGGTCGGATTCAGAGTATGCTATGGTTGCCAAAGAGTCTGCTAGTGTGTTCTCCGATCTAGGTATATTCTCATAGCAAACATTTTTGAAGTTAGCTGCCACTTCTTTAAGGATAAACAAGTATTTGATCAATTGTTCCTTTTTGGCTTCAGACTAACCTTGGGCATGATGGATAAGAAGCTGAGAATCACTCATTAACCTGACCCTTTTAGCCCCACACAGAAAAGCTAGCTTCAAACCAGCTATAGCAGCCTCATACTCGGACTCATTGTTAGAAGCCCTAAAAGAAAAACATATAGCATGGTATAACGTATCGTCATAGGGGGATGTTAAACATATCCCAGCACCACATACCATGGTACTTGATCCACCATCTGTCCGGACAACCCATACCTTCTTAGTTTTCTCATTTGTAGCTTGCTCAATACTTCTGTCTGAATGGAACTCAACTAGGAAATCGACAACAGATTGAGCTTTGATTGCAGTTTGGGGGGCGAAATCAATACCATAATCACCCAATTCTATTGACCATTTGGTCATCCTGCTTGATATGTATGCCTTCTAAAGAACATTTTTTAAAGGAAAAGACGTCTGGACGATAATAGAATGAGACTGAAAATATGGCCTCATTTTTCTGGCAGCAATGACCAAGGCTAGTGCCAGTTTCTCAAGCTTTAGGTACCTTTTTTCAACATCCATCAGACGCTTGCTGATGTAGTACACCGGACGAGGATAATTGTCCATCTCTCTTACCAGCACCGCACTTATAGCACATTCAGACACAGCTAAGTATGTGTATAGTGTCTATCCGTCAACAGGTTTGAAAAGGGTTTTGGAGGAAGATAAATGATTTTTTATTTCATTAAACACCTGGTCGCACTGTGGAGACCATCTAAAGTCTTTAGCACCCTTTAAAGTCTGAAAAACGGGGCACAGCTATCCAAAGACCTTGAAATAAAACGATTTAATGCAGCCAATCTTCCCGTTAACCTTTGTACTTCTTTAACTTTCCGACGAGGATTCATTTTTAACAAGGGATCAAGTTGGTCCGGATCAGGCTGTATCCTTTCTCACTTATCACATACCCCAAAAAATTTCGGATTGTACCCCAAAGACACATTTTTCCGGATTTAATTTTAAATTAACCTTTGATAAATTGGCAAAAGTTTCTTGAAGATCAGCTAGGTGCAACTCTTCTTCCGAGCTTTTTACCATCATGTCATCAATATATACTTCTATATTTCTCCCAATCTGATCAGCGAATTCTTTGTCCACCAACCTCTGATAGGTAGCCCCAGCATTTTTCAACCGAAAAGACATCATCTTGTAACAATGGAGGCCCCTATCTGTAACAAAAGTAGTGTATTCCTGGTCCTTCGGATCCACTTGTATCTGGTTATAACCAGAGAAGGCATCCATGAAGGACAATAACTTGTTCCCAGATGTGGAGTCTACTAACTGATCTATCCGGAGGACTGGATAGAGATCTTTTGGGCAAGCTCTGTTGAGGTCAGTGAAGTCGATACACATACGCTATTTCCCATTCTTTTTCTTTACTAACACTAGATTAGCTGTTCATAAAAGATATTGAGACTCCTTTATGTGCCCCATCTTGGTAAGTCGGTCAACCTCTTAAACTATGACATCACCCTTCTCCTTAGAGAAAGCTCTCCTTCATTGCACAACAGGCGCAACATCTTTTCGGATGGATAGCTGGTGTGATATAACATTCGCAGGTACTCCGGTCACATCAGCGTTGCACCAAGCAAAAACATGTTGGTGATCTGCCAAAAAGGACAACAATTTTTCTTCAATTCTGGTGCCATCTTGGAGCCAATTTTAACACTCCTTCCTCCAGCCAGAGAGTGGGTTTTAACTTCTTAAATTGGTATCAAAATACCAGGGGTCTCTCTGGGGTCATCAATTTCACCCTCACCCTTATAGGGCCCTAACAACTGCTAATCTTCATTTATCCGGATTGCCCCCAGAGTTTAAGGGGCAAGTGCAGTTGCATAACATTCTCTTGCTATTTTTTGGCTACTCTGGACAACTCCCACTTGTCTTTGAACTGCATACTTTAAACATTGGTGAACTGTTGAAGCCACAACATGCATCTTGGAGATCCAGGATCTCCAAAGATCGTATTATAACACGTGGGGCAATCTACCACAACGAAAAGTACCCTGACCATCTTCTTGAAAGGGCCTTTTCCCAACAATACCTCCTCTTCAAACTCTCCGATCACATCCGCAGAGATCTCTGTGAAGCCCACAATGGATATGTTCGAACGGTGAGTACATTTTGTAAACATACACTTGTATTTTATTTTTGAGTAATCGTACTCTTAAAATTGAAGGGTCTGTTTAAATTTTTTTATGCATGTAATTTTGCTGGCAGAAATCAACGTATGTAATAAGATTATTTCTTTTTAGGACGCACACACAAACTTTTCATATTATTTCACCGTGACCCTTAATTTCTATTTTATTAATTTCAACTATTGAATAAAATTAGTTGTAATGTTATATGGTTTTGCTTATAAATATTTTACACATTTATTTTCTAACTTCTTTTTCCTCTTTGGCGAGTTTAACCTTTATCCTTTCGTTTAGTTTTTAATCATTTTTAGCTAACTAATTTTCTTTTTTGAAGTTTAATATGTGTATATAACATATAGATAATATATTAAAATTTTTAAGCGACTGATAGTCAGAATGACTAGATCAGTCGTTGTAATTGTGGCGCTGCTTCTGGTGGGAAAAGGGTTTAAGAGACTTCTCGCTCATATTATACTCAAGCTTTAAAGAAGAAAACTATAAAATTTAAGAAAATGAATTCCATACCTCGTGATTTTTCTTTTTCCAGTGTTCAAGATCATTTTGTTCTTGCTTAAAACGATGTCTCTCTTGTTGGCGTTGATTTTTCAGATTAAATTTTGTCTGTTCAAGGCACTTTATTGTAATTTAATAAATTCATACCACGTTTCCTACCACGTTTTCTACCACGTTTATCACTATCTTCGTGAATACTAATGTGATCGAAAACTTATTAATTGGTCCATATTGAAGACTGTGATTGTTAGGGTTTCATATGAATGAGGAATTTTATAAATTACCTGCAACGACAATATGGTTTTCTTTAAATTTATGTTTGGTCAATGTATTCTCTTTCCTTTTTCACATGAACGTCTGGAAAGTGTTTCCAAAATACTCATATTCACCCGTCTGGACTTGCTCTGAACTATTAGAGCTTACTAATGTGTCTTATTATATTGTTGAATAAGATTGGTTGATGCTTCTCAACATATGAGTTTCTTGCTTGTCACAAAGTACCAGGCCACGTAACCAACAGTTACTTCTATTTTACATTAGTAAAAAATTTCCAAAATTGTTATTTATCTTCCTTATTCCAACAAAATTTAGAAAAAATGTTTGTTTTTGTCTTTGGTATTTAGGAGACTAGTCGTGGTAGTGTGGAGCCTCATTTAGCATTAGTTGGTCCGAGAAGTATAAGTTCTTATTATTTAGCCTCTTTGATTTTACTTCTTTTTTTTGCATTTAATTTTTTTTCTACTTTATCTTTTTAACTCCTTTTGATAACCTGTCTGTTTCACAAGAAATGTTATATCATATTAAAGAGTTATACTCTATTTTGGTAGAAGAAGCCGTAAAGTTTTTAAACTCTTATATTTCTCTTTTGACTCCTTAGCATTTTCTTCATAGTGGGTTATGTTCTAGTTTGAATGGTAGATGAAGTTTTTGTATTTGCTCACTTACTGATGAAGGAACTATTAATAAGGCTTCTTTATCAAAGAATTTGTGAAGCCTTCTCTGAAGAAGAAATGTGTTGGGAAGAAGCATGTTTGTGAAAAGATTGTCGAAGAATATTCTTTTATGGATCTTTGCAGTAATGTTAAAGATCTTATTACTGAGCCTTTTGTTTTACCAAAGGTTGAAGTTAATGTTTTTAAAATAATTATGGCTATTGTGGTATGTACCAAAAGTCTTAATAAGAAGAGAGGACTTTGTCATCTTGAAGTGAATATGGATGGTAACAAAGAGAATGTGGATTCAATTAAAAGATAAAAATTACCTTATGGAGGATATTTTTACCCCTCTATCATAGGTATTACTGAACCAAACATTAAGGATGGTAATGAATCAGAATTTATTAAGGTTAATGAGTAGTAAAATATTGTTGCATTCTCTACAACTACATATATCCCATGTTTTGTCTCTTCTTTGGATCATGCTCTAAACTCTCGTTTGTTTAATATTTACACACCTTCTTCTCCCATTTTGTTGGAATATAATATTAAATGATTTTGGAGTTGATATATTAATTATGGAAGAATATCTCTATGAAATTGATATGGATTCTTTGGTGAGTGAAGCTACAAAAGAAGTTGAGGCATCTCTATTTAATGAGCGTATAAAGCTCATTCAGCTTCGTTGCGAACAAAAAAAGAAAAATATTATTGAGTTATCAATAACTTCATTATAACCTATTATTCTATCTTCAGAAGAATTGAGGCATGAGGTGTCTAAAACTCATGTTGTTATGATTGCTACTCTTACTAAATCAATATTTACCCTAGTTATTGTGGATAGAAGTGTGAACCTTGAAGAAAATTTGGTTCCAACCACAAACTGTGATATACAGCCTGAAGTAAATCTTGTTCTCTCTATTTTTTCTAATGAATTTTCCAGAATTGCTATAACCACCTTACCAACTACCTTTACCAATGTTAGCAGTAACTCGTCATTGTATGTGCATAATTCATTTACCTTATCTCCTCCTATATTTATTTTTCCCAATTCTTGGATTCCCGTGATTTCAGGTGTTACTTTACCTCTTGAGGATACTCATCATTCAAACTCGTCATCACAACTATTTTTGTTAGATCAAATTCATGAGATTGTTTCTTGCTGTCCTACATAAGCTTGTCAAATTAATTTTCTTGTCCATCTTTCATCTCTGAAAATGGTGTAAAGTCATTTGAACTTAGGATTTGATGTAAACTAACATTTAACAATATATTTTCGCCTGTTTTATATTTTGCTACACCAAATGTTACCTATGTTGCATCAATCCAATGTTAATCCTTCCGCTCACATTATCGGGCTTTAGAATTTTCTTGAATGTGCTTCCGAGCCAGTCAAATGAAGTGTTGCTATTAGAGCTAATTTGGAAGAGAAAACTAGATCCAAGCAACAATTAGTGAACTCGAAGTTATTTGTGAGGAGAAGAGGTTGTTGGCTCTATAGGCCGAATATCAGGTATAAGAATTGAATAATCATAATTTTTACTTGCATATACTATTGAAGGCCTAATGTTATATATTTTTGTAAGATTTCTTTTTAGTACTCTTTTATTTTTATTATATGAATAAGCCTTTGTATATGAGATACATTTTTTATTCTCTACTTTTTTCTAATTGATGGATCAATTTCAATAGGTCGAGAAAAATTATATTCTTTATTTTGAGTTTTCTAGAATTTTTTAAATATGGTCAGAGTGCATGACTCCTTGGTTGAGGTTTTTCCTATTCTAAAATAAATTTACCTTAGATTTATGACGCTCACTTGTAGTCATTCATAATTAAGTTTTCTTAATTTTTCTTATCTCGATTGACGATGATTTTTACCATCTGAGACAAATTATCTTTTTATTTAAAGGAATATAATTATTCCAACTAAAATATATTTTTTATTTATCAATAGAATTTCGATATATGTTTTATGCTTTTTAAGGTTATTTTTGCTTTCAAATATTATTTTCAGCATTTTTAGCTATATTATGCTGTATCAATAAAAGACAAGCCATCTTTTTGGCATTAAAGATATTTTATTGATATTGAATGCCTCTTTAAAACCTCATTTTGCCACCGAGAGAGGAAATAATTCATTTTCATATTATTTTTAATAGTAGTGAGTTACAAGCTTTTTAGTCCCCATGGCTATGATAAATTTCATGATGCTTTATATTTCAGGGGTGTCTAACGGGATTTATCATATCATCCAACAATGTGTAGATCCCTGGCTTTTGTTTTACTTCGACCATAAATGGTTCTTCCTAATTACGGTATAGTTTTCCAAGCCCCCATTTTATAAATGTTGATAAATTATTCTTAATACTATATCTTATAGTTAAAATTTCTTGAACCAAACTTTGGAATTCTATTTATCCCCATTATTGGCTTATAACGTTTTGACTGAAAATGAGCTTTAACCCTTTTTTCTTCAACTAGATCTACTACCGCTCTTCTGTCTTGGTCATTATTTACTTCATCATATGCATATCTCTTGTGGAACCACTACCTATAAACCATGTAAAATGGTGTGTCTTTCGTCGTAGTTCTAGGTGTTATTAAATACGATTATAAAATCAAATCAAGTCTATGCTACTCATTCTAACATCTTCCTGATGCCCTCAATTATTATCATGTTAGTTAGTTCTGGTGATGATTATTTTGGACTGAGGGTAATTTTGTCAGATGTTTTGGGGTATTTTAAGGGTATTAAATGTTTGTGTGTTTTGTAGTGAGAGATTTGAGATGCCTGGTTGTATTAAATGTTCATTACCCTTATTAATGAAAGTGGTTGGGTATTTATACCCTTAATTATGGACTCATGGGCTTTCGGGTCAAATTATGAAATCGGGTCGAGTTCAAAGACCTATTAGTTTATTAAACAGATTAGCAATTAGTTTAGTCAAAATGTGTTTAGCGTTTTTAATACTTTTGTCATGTTCGGATACTTCAGTGGGTAATTATTGTCCGGATTACCCCTGTCCAGTTTTCACAGTGAGTGGTGGTGAATAATTCCGGACTCATCAGGAGCCCATTATTTAGGTTTTGTCAAAGGTCTTTGGCAAGACTAAAAAACTCATTCAGTCGATAACAACATTTTCCGGATCGCTTATGTGGTTAGTTCAAGGTTTATCCGGACAGGATCCTTCTCAGAATTCCAAAAGTTTTGCTCTGGATCATGGGACATGTGTCGCACTTTGATTCATTTTACCAGTTGTTTTCTTCCTAGAACGGTGCTCCCACTAATCCAAAAAATCAACTCTTGCATTTAATGTTTCTTACGTCAGCGCCGACTTCAATCATTACCTTTGCCTTTTCGTTTTCTCCTAGGTATTAGTAACTTTTTGCCTCACTAGTATAAATTATTTCCTTTTACTGTTTCACCATCTTCATCACTTTGTCATTCCTTCTTCTCAGAGTTTTTTACTTCTCCTTTCAAAATCTTTCTTGGGTAGGTTTATGTTCACAGCGAGAAACGTTCTCGTGAAAGGTGGTTGGGTAAATATTTCAGAACTAGAAAAAGCACAAAACGTTGAGTGTGAGAGACGTATCGCTGCTGGTCTTCCAGTCTTTCCAATCAGTAAGCCTGACACACCGTCTTCAAAAGCTGGTCGAGGATCATCCTTTGCCAAAAATGCCAAACCTAAGCGTTTGCTCCAACCAAGCCTCTCGCCAATCCCGTGAGGCTCCTCGGTTCATGAGTCTCAACCCTCTATTGTGCAAGAGAAAGCAGTATCGAGTGCAAGAAATCCCTCTCCGTTCATTGCTATGGGGTCAGACATCGAGAAATCTCTATAAAAAACTAACCCTCGCCGGACAACCCTTTTAGTAAAGGGTCAAACAATTGGCTCTCAAACCAAGTCTTTCAAAATAGGGCCCTCCAAGTTTGGGGCCAAAGATAAAGCCTCTGGATCGAAGGCATCTATTAGAGCCCCAAAAGACAAACCCTCCGGACCTGAGGCCACTAGGACCAGCTCTCATACTAAGCCCTCCGGAACTGAGCCCCAGCCGGACACCAGATCCTTAAGAGAGGCTGATGCTCAACCGTCCGGACAACCTGCTGAGCCACCCACTAGCACTCTCCCATCAACAACAGCGGATAAACCTTCCATAGTGATGGAAGAGGTGATGGAGGATAGTGTTGAAGAGGCTCCATTCGAGACTGAAGCTTCCTGGAAAACTGGAGATGCTACCTCTGATAAAAAGGGAAAAGGCAAGGAAAAAGTCTGTATGACCCATCCAGATCCACTTGAGAGTCTGGAAGGAAAGGTGAGACGTTGCTTCCACAAGGTCAATATGAAGTATCTGCTGGCTATGCACAATATCAATTATGTCTATACTCACACTGCTGAGTTAGGCCGAATCCGGACCAACTCTTCTCTCATTGGTTATTTGTCCTCATTGTTGGACTTGTTTTAGCTACGCTATGATCTATCTTTTTATTCAAGTTTATGTTTGTTATCGATTTGGACGATTTGTTGTACGATGGTACTATGACTGATAGTTTTTTTATTTCTTTATGAATGTTAGTATTTTCTTTTCATCTTCATCTTTAGTAACTCCATTAAACTATAAATTCACAAAACTTGTGGATGCTTGAGCAACAAACATCCAATTCTAATAACCAATTTTAAGTACCCATTCAATAATCAATTTTACGCTTAATATTAGTCGTTCAATCCGCTTGCAAATTTAACTCGTTCATTTGTAAACATGCAACCTTAAAACCAAGACTCGTTCATTTATTCACCGTTTACGGTCTTTCTCAGCTACTCTTGGAGTATACTTTCCCGACCTCTCACACTAAAAAAGCATCCTACGACTTTTTCTACTATGTACTTTATTGCGCCGACTTAGGTTGATAATCAAACCATGGTGTTTTCCTATCTTCGTCACCCACTTAATCAATGCTTCTTGTGCTCGGTGGTGAAGAACAAATTAGTGTAGTCAGTATCGAAAGCTTCCTCAGACCCATGGGCGACATCCGTCCCCTGTTATACAACAACAACAAAACACAACTCGCAATCAGGTATAATAAAAAAGGGGTAAAAAACCTTTTTTTTGAAAATTTGCACACACCATTGGTTCCAGGGCAAAGAAACGGTGGTGCTGGAGCCTCAGTACCGAGCGTATTGAGGCCCCAGCACTACCGGTTCAAGGCCACATAACCGGTGGTGTGTAGGCCACGCACGGCCGGTTCTAAGGCCCAGAACCGACCGTGCATGACCTACGCACCACCGGTTCCAAGGCCCGGAACCGATGGTGCGTGGCGAAACCGGTCGTAACCTCACCTTTTCCAGCGACGTCGAATTCTTCTCCAGCGACTGAAGCTACTTTTCCGGCGACATTTCATCATCTCCTTTCCCCGGCGACATCAACTCCTCCATGCTAATCCCTAGTTCTTGGTGATTCGTGATCGATTTTGTGTTTTTCTTTAAGATGAGGTTCAATGTTCTTGATATAGTTTGAAGTTTGAAGTTTATTTTTAAGATTTTTAGAAAACAAGACTCTTTTGATGATAAATTTACTAAAGAATGGTGTTTGTTTAGGTATAGATAGCGAAATAGGTTATTATGTGAATTGGGTATACTTAGGATACACTTAGTAGTTTTTTAATTAATGGAAATTGCGTAATTAATTGGAACAATGAGGGTAATTTGGTCAGAAAAAAATCAAAGGAGATTTTTGGATATACTTAAACCGCATTTGGGTATATATAACCATACCTTTATTTTTTTTTTCGGAGGGAACCCGCAGCCGCTACTCAGAGTGCAATGAGTGCGCACAGGGTAAACCCTCAGTCTGACGCGATAGCCTGCAAACCAACGCCAGAAGGTAAACCACACAAGGTGACAGGCTCAGCCGAGAAAGCGTATGCAGAAGGACTCGAACTCATGACCTTTTGGTTATAAGAATGTCATGCTCAACCAACTCGGCTACCCCTTGGGGGCTTAACCATACCCTTATACAAATTATTCTTCTGGATTTTCCTAGTTCGTTTGCTTAATGATCCATTCACAAATGAGATTTTTTTTGGTTTATAATCAATTATTCCAAACATTAGCATATTTATTGGCCGATCACGTAATCTAACCAAATTATGAACTTTTCCAAACTCTTAATAATTTAAGTCACTCATATGGATAATTTTGAAAATATAATCGTTTTTTATAATTTATTAAAGTTAAAACAACCAGAAAATATTTTAGTCACATCAAATAAATCTGGATCTATAGGATACAGATAATATCCGAATCCGAATATCTGATATTTATTTATTTATAAAATTTTGAATATCAGATATTTCAAATACGGATATGACCTATTTTTTTCAAATACGGATAAAATCCGTGTTATTCGGATTCGAAATCGAATATTTCGATCGGATATCGAATATTTCGATTTTTTTACAGCTCTATCTGCTTTGACATAAATTAAATAAGATAATAGGATATTAGTTGAGTTTTGTGTCGGATGTGCAGGCCCAGCCCAACTCATTACAAAAACATACACAGTAGGCCGATTCAATTAAGAACGTAGGTTAATGAGATACCCAACTGTTTTTCATAAAACAAACGAGTCTCTTCGATTCGCCTCAACAAACACTGAGGAGGACGAAGATGAAGGATCTACCCTTTGATATCATATGCGAGATCTTATACCAATTACCGGTTAAATCTCTTTTGCGTTTCCAAAATCTATCCAATCTCTATCGCTGAACAATCGACGATCCCAAGTTCGTGACAACCCATCACGCTCGAGTAAGTCGTACTCTATTCATCGAATACCGCAGCTCCATTATCTATCAACTAGAAGAGAATCATGCTAATTTCCTGAGACCAACGACGATAGCGTTTCCACATATCAAGGAAGTTTCTCGAGTTCTTTGTGCTGCCCAAGGCTTTCTTCTTATGCTTAACGATGGCAAAGTTTGTTTGTGGAACCCTTCACGACGAGAATCTATCAATTTGGCATCTGTTTCGAGAGGAATGGTCGAAACATTGTTTGGTTTCTTTGGGTTAGGGTTAGGGTTGGGGTTGGGGGTGGGGTTGGGGTTTGATAGCAGCATGACCGAATACAAAATTGTTTGTATTTCAATCATATCTGAAGAACGTAGGTTCGTTCTAATTTACAGTTCGAATACAAAATCATGGAAACAGGCGACCAATAGTCTTCCTGCTCTACATCATATAGCTAGTGATTATTCTAGATATACGACTGAAGGTCTGTTTTGTAATGGATCAATCCATTGGCTTTACTTTTCCCCTCAAAGATCGGTCAGTCTGCTTTCATTTGATATGAAGAGAGAAGAGTTCTCTTTGGTTGCGCTTGAGTTTCTTAATTCATTCGGCAAAGAAGCCAGGTTAACTGAACTTGGCGGATATTTGGCTATAGGGGCAAGATTCGTGTTTCGGGGTTATCGACATTTGGAGAAGGTTTGGATACTTATGGAGGGTAAATGGAAAACAATGAATATTGAACACAACATCTATGATGAAGTCGAAGTTTATAAAGATGATTATAATGCTCATTATTATGTGAATCATGAAGGATCCAAGTTGATAAGTTCTAATATATTGGTCAGGAGTCCAATACATGATGTCTTTAGATGCAAGGAGACACTCTTATCTCCTACGAACTTTTAAGTGAGTTAGCTCCCTGTAAAGTACTCAATGGAATTGAAGAGGTACTAATCTTTAACTATCATCTAGGTGGCTTGAATACTTTCGATTACTTTTTCGGCAACATTGTATCATTTGATTTAGCTATTGGTCTTTTAAGTAGAACTATTAAGTTGAGTTGCATGGTGCCGATTGCTGAGTTTAAATGCCATCTTTATTGAATTCATTTAATTATGTAGTTCGATGTTTGTACCTCGCGCCTTTTGCATAACAGCTTTTGTCCTTTGCAGCTAGAGCTTCGTTTTTGGCATTTGCAGCTCGGACTTTAGGCAGTTCACTTCCTTGTCTTCTTTGATATCTTTGTCATGGTCAAGTTTAAGTGTGCGGTTTGGTGAGAGCTATTTTGAGGTCGGCGTTAAATTTATTGTTTTCTGCCTTAAGTCTAGTAAGTCGCGCATCTTTGAGACAAAACTCTATATTGGTCAGAGAAACAAACTATTTATAATACACGTAACGTCTCTTGGCATTTCCCTAAAATTATCGACAAGAAGCAAAGAGGTCGCAAAGGAATATGCCTCCTCATTCATTAATGCGAGATATGGTAATATTAGGTTCAAGTATACTTAGCTTTGCAGGGCATGTGGATTGATCAGGTTCAGGTATACTTAGATCAAAGTCAGTTTAGCATGTCAGATAGCTATAAAGTGTTTGGTAGCAAAGTCTATACAGCTGCAATGGTGGCAAATTGATTAAAATTTTCATGGCTACCATTTTTAGAGGCAAGTTCCTAGTTCTTAGGTATGTGTACTCCATCCTTAGATAGGAAATATACTGGAAGTTCTTTTGGAAATTGCATTCGCGGCTGAAGCTTCCGATGGAGTTTCTCAGTTCAACACTTTTCTTTTGGCCTATGGGCGCGATGAGTTTTACTTTCAGGAAGTTCTGTTTCATTAGGGGCAATGAAGTGTTTTTGTTTACTAGACATATTCTTTGCAAGATATAAAATAAGTGTATTGGTTTTAAGCAATTGAAGTCCACTTTAGTTCTTCATCAAATAAAAAGCATGCAAGTCTGCATGGGATAGAATAAAAAATAACGAAGGTCTATATAAGGATGTAATATTTATCAAATTTTGACGGAGAATGTGTACGTTTCAAAAGTGTATAGCTAAAGTTTCCGAGTTAGGATCAAGGGTTAGGGAGAAGTTTTTAGCGCACACTAAAGATATCAAATACGGTACAAATTGCACACTAAAGATAGCAGCTGCAATGGTGGTACATGCTTTCTTACTCAGTAATATGAGTTAACAAGTTATCAAAGAAGGATAATAGTATGTCACTTTTAAGTTTTTAAAGACTGAAATAAATTTTGACATTCTAATACTAGTGAGGTCGGCATGGTATAAATTTTGACATTCTAATACTAGTGAGGTCGGCATGGTGGCGTTCACGGTAAAATAGATTATATCTTAAAAGTTTATCCTTTGAGGATAAAAGTAATAAGTGTATGAGGTATAACCACCTCTGAGATTTATGACTCCAAAACAAAGTCGAGATCTTCACCTCTGAGATTGGTGACCCTAAAGAAAGTCAAGACCTTGTAATAAAAGCAAAGCATATAATAAGAACATTAAGGACATTTGTCCTTTCGGACATCTAATTATAGAACAAAATATCAAACATACAAGTACTGCATAACTACCAAACATTTGATGTTGAATTTGTTTTACATAATATATCCATATATTACTTTGGACTACCAAATATTATGGTTAAAAAAGATAGAACATAAACCAAAACTTATTTGAAAAAAAAGGTTCAATCAACCTTATCCTCACCAACACGATCGATTATTTTAGATTTAATTCTTTAACATATTGACTTTCTTCTCTATCATGAGTCTTATTAAGAGTGCTCACTGATAGTTTTAGAAATATTTAGAGCCTTGATTTGCTGGTTTGATTATAAGAGTGATTAATAGTAACTTTAGAGAGGGAATGAGTGAGATTCATACAAAAAGAAAGTTGTCAGAGTAATATTATATATTTTAAAATCGTACTTGCCTTCAAAAAGGGCACTTTTTTTTTGTAGTGACAGTAGTGGGGCCCATTTCATACAAATGGCTAACAATGGCAGCTCCTTACCTTTCCCTGCGAATCATCTGGGCCAAAAAACTCCTTGTGGATTCGTTGTCACTGACGCCGTTGACCATGACCATCCTATCATTTATGTCAAGGGCAAGGCTAAATTGAGACCCCATTTGGCTATAATGAGACCCCTCTATAATGAGACCCCATTTGGCTATAATGAGACCCAAAAAAAGACACATTTACCCCTGATATAAAACTCTTATTTTCAGCCCATTTTCTCTCTTTTCTCTCTTTTCTCTCTTCTCTCTCTACTCTCTCTCAAACTCACCAAAAATCTTGAAATCAAAACAGCAAGTTTTCTCAAATCCAACATCACAAACAGCTTAAGGTACGAATCCTTTACATATCCATGTAATTTTTATGCATTTTAGTTTAGTATTTTTAGTGATTTTTAGAGTTTAGGGTTCTTGATAAAAAGTCAAATTTTCATGTATATTTAGTTGTTTTTTTTGAAAAAAAACTTCAGATTCATGTTAGTCGATTCAGTAGGATCGTTTTGGTACCATGCATGATGAATTTGGGTTGGGTTTTGGGGATTTGGGTTCGATTTTGGGAATTAGGGTTGAAGTTGCTAGAAATGGAGATCTGCGAAGTGGGCCTTCGCAATTTTGCATTTTCAGCAAACTGAAAATTTGAGAAATTGCGAACTGGGCGTTCGCAATTTTGGTGAAATTGCAAACACCCAATTCGCAATTTCACAGTTTATAGAATTTTTGTTTTTTTTTGTTTTATGAAATAGTTTGTATCCCCAAATTTATTAATAATTTATATGTTGTATTTCAGCATGCCTCGCAGACAGCAGCAGACACCTGTTCGACATTCAGGAGGCTCGAGTGATGATGGAGAGCACTCTGAGCTTGTGTCACGGTCACGGTCCGTTAGGCGTAGGCCTAGCGCTTCCACTCCGGCCCCTGTTCTATCCCAGGGGTTTGGGACATTCGACCAATTATTTCGGAGGGTGAACCCTTATGTGCCTGGTCTATATCCATAGTATACCCAACACGAGGCTTACCACGTCTTTGCTGGAGAGGTAAGTAATGACGTGTTTTAAAGTACGTTTATATGTTCTTTTGTATTATTTCTAAGTTGTTTATGTTTTATGTAGGCTCGTCGGCACTCACGGACCTACTCTATGTACGGTACCCACCGTGCATGGGGTCTTGTTGGGTAGCACAGGGTGAGAGAGCAGGTTATGATGACTTGTTTCGGCCCATTGGTAAATGTGTTGGAGCGTTGGAGTACCAGCGTTCATCTTGTAGATGCTTTCCTGGAGAGGTGGCATTCGGAGACGAACACCTTTCACTTTAGCTTCGGTGAGATGACGGTTACGCTAGACGACGTCCACGTTATCACTGGTCTCCCGGTCACAGGTGATGATTTCGTAGTTCAGTTATTTCCTAGTGATGGACAGCGTGTAGCTTGGTATTCTAGTGCCTTAGCGATAGATGTGGATGAGCTTAAGTATGAGTTAGGGCGTAACAGGGGGGACAATGGTAGATCTGTTCGTTTACAGTTTTTACGCGAGCAGTACATGGTACCCAGTTATAAAGATGAAAACATGTCTGATAGTGATGTAAAGGGTGCCACTAGGGGTTATCTGCTGCATATGCTGGGTTGTTGTGTTCTGGTGAACAAGACGGGGAATAGTATATCTTTAGATTACCTCTAGTTTGTAGAGCATTATACCTCCTCCGTTAGATATAACTGGGGACAGCATATATTAGCTCAGCTGTACCACCACCTAGGAAAGTCGTCACTGCACGCGACTCTAGGGATTGCGGGTTGTACTGCCTTGTTGGAGACGTGGATATACGATCACTTCTCCACCTGTTTGCCTACGATTAACACGAACTACGACTGTTCTATGTCGACCATGTGCCGATATGTACCGACGCCGTTTCGTGCGGATGATGAGACTCGGATTAACATCCGACAGGGACTGATTTCGTTGACGGAGAACCATGTGAGTTACAATGATTTGTTATATTTGTTTCCATAGCGTTAATTTATTATTACTTACATTTTTTTAAAGATTACTAACTAACATATGACACAGGTTTGGTTCATGCCTTACCAGACGCATCGTGCTCATTTCCCTCTTCAGCTTGTGGCTTGGATTGACCACACGCTGAAGGTGTTCGACGTAGTTGAGGCGTACTATCCGCTTCGGGTGGCTCGATAGCTAGGGCACGTTCAGGACATACCACCGGCGCTGCGGACTGTTTTACCAACACATAGGCGAAAGCGTATGAACACGCGCTTCATGTGGGATGAGGCCACGTGGATATCATGGGAGTCACACGTTGTTGACCCGAGGATTCGCGGTGACAGATACACTATAGGCGGTCCTGGCACGACCACTTTGTACGATGTATGGATCAGTGGCCACCTATGGTACGTTCTGCTTGATCCTAGTGTTCTTGGTCCATCTGCTTTACACGTTCCAGAGCCTCCTAGTGCGATGACATATCAGGCACGACTGTATCAGCTTTCCGATCGTGTGACTGATGTTGATTCTCGAGCGGAGTCGATGAGTGTGGAGGACTTGCGTCGGGAGATACACGAGTGTCACATTTTAGGGGTCCAGTACCGCCAGTTCGATTGAGTTTGAGTGCATTTGTATTATATGACTACCAGGACGGTTGTTTGATACTACCTTATTTTTTTGTTTTGCTTTAGTTGTTGCTTTGGTTGACATGGTTGTATGGAATTGATTTTGGTTTTTTATTTCTCGCTTTTGTTCGGATAAGTTGATATTCCTAATGGTGTAGTGATTTGAACCCCAGCTCCACACCTAGTAATACTGGATCCTCCATCGGCCCAGTCTGTCCACTCATCTGGCTCTTTTTCTTTTTCGACCCATATGTCTTCTGGTCGGCTGGAATGAAACTCTACTAGAAAGTCTTCCAAATCTTGGCCTTTTATTGTTGTTCTTGGTTCAAAATTGATGTCAAAATTGCCAGCTCAACCGACCATTTAGACATGCGTCCTGAGACATCTAGCCTTTGTAATACATTTTTAATGGAAAAACAGTTATAACCATAATCGAATGATCCCGAAAGTACGGTCGCATTTTCCTAGCCGTCGTTACCAATGCCAAAGCTAGCTTTTCCAGTTTCATATACCTTTTTCAGCATCTAGTAAGCTCTTAATTACACAGTAGATTGGTTTGGGTATTCGATCCGCTTCTTGTACGATTGTTGCACTAACCGCGTGATCGGACATTGCAATATACAAAAATAAAATTTCTCCAGGATTAGGTTTTGTCAATAATGTTGGAGAATAATGTAGTTTTTGATGTCGAAAAAGGCCTCGGTACAAGCAGATGTTCAACTGAATGATTTAGCATTTCTCAAAACCTGGAAAAACAGTGCGCATTTGTCAGAATATCTGGATATAAACCTCTTTAGTGCTGCCAGACTTCCTGTCAAAATTTGTACTTCCTTCACATTCCTCGGTGGTGCCATACTGCACAATGGATTTAATTGCACTGAATGTGCTTCGAGCCCATTTTCGCTATTCATAAAACCTAAAAACTTTCCAGATCGGACACCAAATAAGCATTTTTTCTGGATTCAGTTTTATATTTATTCTTTTCAAGTTGTCAAATGTCTCTTCTAGGTCGGCGAAATGATCTTCATTCGATACACTTTTTACTAGCATATCATCTAAGTAAACCTCGACATTTCACCTGATATGTTCCTTGGAAGTCTTACTCATGAGCCTTTGGTAGGCGGCACCGGTATTTTTTAAATCAAAGGGCATGACCTTGTAACAGTTAAAAACCTCCAGTTATGAAAGTTGTGCTTTCTTGGTCCCTTGGATTCAACTTTATCTGATTATAGCCTTCGTAGGCATCCATAAAAGATAACAGCTTATTTCCCGATATTGAATCAACTAGCTGGTCAATCTTTGGCATTGGAAAAGGATCTTTAGGACACGCTCGGTTAAGGTCTGTAAAATTCACGCACATCCTCAATTTTCCATTTTTCTTTTTTAATAACACCGAATTTATTTATTGTCCACTGTGGATACCCGGATTCCCTTATGTGGTCTACCTTCGTCAAAGGTGGTGTGGATAAAAGTAGCCTGAGGGTAGGCTGGTAATTTTAAGTGGAGTTTTAAGGCGGCGTAAGGGTGTTTCACGGTGGTGTGGTGGTGTTTCCAGATATTTCAGGGTGTTTCAAGGTGTTTTAAGGGTGGTGAGAGAATTGAGCAGCCTGGCAGCAGTTAATTTTTCTTACCCATAGTTAATGCTGGTGGTTGGGTATTTATAGTGTGTAATTTGGGCCCTTATGGGCTTTCGGGTCAAGTTTCATGGACCCGGGTCATGTTTAAAGACCCATGAAGTTTAAGCAAATGCACAGGTAGCTTAGTCAGATAGTGATTAGGTTTAAAAGTACTTTAGTCATAGTTCGAATCGTCTTATGTTCGCAGTGTTCAAAGTCACCTGTCCGGACCAAACAGTCCTGTTCGGATTATAGTCTTGGAGTCTGTCCGATTTTCGGGGAGTTTTACTTTGGACTACCCTTCCGGGGAGCTCTTCGAATTCGGACTCATCAGGAGCCCCTTTTTTAGGTATTTGAACAAGTGTCCTTGTTAAAGAACTGAAAAACAGTTCGAGTTCGGAAGTGGTCCTCTGATTCGAAGAGAGTTGAGACAGGCCCGGACAGGCCAACCGTTACGAATCCAAACGGTTCTTTGTCAGGAGTAGTGGGACACGTGTCACCCTCCGGTTGGCCACTCCAGCCGTTTTTCTACCTCGAAAATTACACCACTTTATTGAATAGGTAACTTCTTTAAATGGTTTTGATGACGTCAGCGCCGTCTTTTAATCATTGCTCAACTTTTCGGATTCTCCTAGGAATCAAACCCCCTTTTTTACCTTTACTATAAATACTATTCATCTTTCACAGTATCATTTTCACTTTGCCATTTTACTCAAAACTTCATCTTTCTAAAACCTTGAGATTTCCTTAATCGTTTTATGTTCACAGCAAGAACAGCTTTAATCAAGGGTGGCTGGCTCAATCTTTCAGAATTAGAGAGAGCTCAAAGGGTTGAAAAAGAGAAACGGATAGCAGCAGGGCTACCAGCATCGCCAGTTGAGAGACCAGCCACTTCAATCGAAGAATCTGATAGGGGTTCGTCTTCTTCAAAAGGTACAAAACCCAGAAAACTCTTCCACTCTACACTCTCTCCTATAGTTTCTGGCTCATCAGTCCAAGAGTCAATTCCCACCGTCGAACCGGAGGTTGTTGTTACAAGTGTTAGGAAGAAAACTACCTTTATAGCTATGGGGTCCGACTCTGATCATTCCCCAGAGAAACTGATCATGAAAAGACCAAGTCGACTGGTTAAGGGACTCTCCTCGAAAAACACCAGTGAGTCTGGGTCCGGAACAACTGTTAGGACCCTCCGGGAGAGGCCGGTCGGTCCGGAGGGCAGCAGTCCATTACCTCCAAAGGAAACCTCGACCTCAGAGACTCAAGCTGAGGTGAAAATTCAAAAACATACAACGAGTCGCCAGTCCGGAGGATCAGCTGTTCCAAGCTTCATCCCTCCCCGGGCTGTTTCTGCAGAAGCTCCCCCAACAGTTATGGAGGAGAGGATGGAAGACTCCATTGAGGAGGCTAGGTTTGAGTCCGAGTCGTCCGGACAAGCTGATACTGCCATAGTCGTTGCCAAGAAAGGCAAAGAGGACTCGTTCTTGAGCCGTCCGGATCTGCCGGAGTGCCTTGAAGGGAAAGTTGGGCCCTGCTTTCACAAGGTAGAGTTTAAGTATCTCTTATCTTTGTTAAAAACCAAGTATGCATTTATTCACACTAGAGACTTGGGACGGCTTCGCACTAAGTGGGGGATCCCTGAAAATGTAAAGATCCGAATTCCCATCGATCCAGAGACCCCGATGGATTGTAAGAGGAATGAGATTGTATTTTTTACAGAGCTGTTCAATTGGGGACTCAGGTTCCCATTGGATCCGGAGATAGTGCGCTATTTCCACTTAGTGAAGCTATGCCCATCACAGCTGAGCCCCAACGGATGGTACACCCTGATGTCATGTATTATGGCATCCAGGCTGTCCGGAATTCCTCTTCCAATGGAAGAGTTCGCTGCTGTTGCCAGTCTGTGCAAACACCACCAGTTCCCCTTTTATCACTTCAATATGGGGAACAATCTGAAAGCAGTTGATGATCTCCTAGAATCGGAGAATAAGTGGAGGAGCCAGTTCTTGTTTATAAGTGGCTCATGGGAGAACGGGAAGAAGATCAAGGTTGGGGAGAATCCTAGCCTTCTTCGAAGTAGATGGAGGAGCGATCGTAAGTTCTTTTCTTAAGTTTCTGTTCGAATTTCTTCTCTTTAAGCTTTCACTAACTAGTTGCTCTTTTGTTTTGCCAGAACTGCCAAAAGAGTTCGGAGACTATGCGAAAGCCGGACAGGTTACCTGTGGCAAAATAAACACATGGGCCGCAGAGAACTGGGAGAACCGGTTTCACAAGGCTTTCACTCCGGGAAACTTAGCCAGATCTCACCTGTGGAACACCACAGGTCGGAGGGATTTAACATGGGAGGAGTTCTCCACCCCTCCTGATGATGACATAGTGCTAAGAAGATCTCACGAGCTAGATGGAACTCTTTTCCTCCCTCTTCGGGCCAAAGCCCCAAGTAAGATGAAGGGCCAGAAGAAGAAAGGGAGGAAAACAACAGGAGATTCAGAGAAAAAGGCCCTAACTGACACAGAGGTGCCAATTCCAGCTCAAGTTGATGCAAGCCTTCTACAGGTGGTAGAAGTGGAAAGTAAGAAACACGGAGAGACTCCCTCAAAACCTACGAGGGTCTCCAAACGAACCCGTAAGCAAGTAAGTGAGGATGCTGAGAGAGAAGTAAAAAAGAAGAAAACTTCTCAAGAAGAAGAATTTGCTCTCCGGGACCCGGAGCCCACTTTTCCAGTTGATCCTACATTAGCCGAAGAGATCCCAGAAAACCTTAACGAAGGGATTCCCGGGGAGCTTCACACTGATGATATTGAACAGGGAGAGATCAACATGGACGAAGTGGACGTCACCGGCCTGGGTCCTCTAGGTGATTACTTTCTTGGTCTGTCAAGAGATGAGTTTGCTGGGCCATACGTTCCTCCAAGTAGTTCCAACACAGTGAACTTTAATGGCAAGACTTTCTTGGTCTCCAGCGAAAGGGATATCATAGCTCACTCTCTCCTTAGCAACGTGCAACCTGTGCTTACCTTGGAAAGGCAAGTCCGGAATCAGGCAGAAACCATTAAGGAGCTTAAGTCTGAGAAGGAGAAACTGTCCGATAACCTCCGGGGTGCCACTACCCAGGTTGACTTGCTTAAGGAATCAAATGAACAGCTGAAGAGGAGTAAAGATGAGAGCAACACAAAAATCGCCTCTTTGGAGAAAACCCTAGAAGATCTCCAGGCTAAGCTATCCGAGTTGGAGAAAGACTTGAAAACCTCAAAAGATGAGACTGCAGCAAAAGAAAAGATTGTCACCAATCTGACTACTGACAAACTTACTTTGGAGAATGCAGTGACTCAAGCTATTGGTGAGAAAGCTGCCCTGGTGAAGGATCAAGAGGCCATGATCAAGGCCAAAGTCAATGCTTATGCCAAGGAGATGCTACGGAGTGAGGAATTATTGATTGAGAAGGTGAAATCTGACATGGTCCTCCTATTTCACGAGAAGTTCCCGAAGAGGAGACTTGGGAACTTATGGCGTTATGTGGATGATGATGATCTCCCATACTGGACCATGGCTGATGACGAGGGGTACTCTGATGAGCCTTCATCTGGTGATGAAGAGGAAACTGGAGAGAGCCCTGGGGAGGAAGAGATCGACCCTAAAGGCAAGAAAAAAGTCGAAGAGAAGAGTGATATTAAAGACAAGAACACACATGTGGGTGAGCCGTCTTCGAAGGCTCTTCCTTAGTTTATAACTTGCTTTGTTTAATTTTTGTTTGAACCAAAGTCCTTGGAAGGCCAAGGCACCTTTTTTGTGATGCTGTCCGTTTTATCCGGACAGAGTTTTGTATTATGTTTAAACTTGTTCAAAAAGTCCTTGGAAGGCCAAGGCAACTTTAAGTTTATTGAATGAATGTTTTATCTTGCACAACCTTTCTCTTATTCCACGGTTTGCCTAAATACTTCGTATTGTGAGAGTGTTTAATTTCTCTGGCTAGAATTTAAATAGCCCTTAGATCTTTCAGTCCGGGTAGTATGGCAATCAATCAGAATTTTGTAAAAACTTAGAAAATTGTTTAAGAAAGCTCCAAGTTTTATTGAAAGCTCTTCGTGGCGCCGAAGAGAGGAAGTGGTATGCCCCCAAATATTTACACGGATATTTAAACAAGTAAATATTTACATAGATTTTATTCTAGGTACATTCGAAGGTGTTCAATATTCCAAGGGTGAGTTAAAACCCTGCCATCTTTGTCTTCCAGCCAGTATGTGCCAGGCTTGATTCTTTCAACCACAGTATACGGACCCTCCCAGGTTGGGGCCAACTTTCCGAAAAGCTTTTCCTTGGTGTGCAGGAAAACTTTCCTCAATACTTTATCTCCTGGTTGAAAATCCCTTATTTTAACCTTGGAAGCAAACCTGCTTCTCATCAAGCCCTGATAGTGTGTCATTCTAAGATGAGCTTTTACTCGCCTTTCTTCAATCAAATCAAGCTGATTTCTGATTGCTATTTCATTAGCCTGTCCGGAGAAGTTATGAACACGAAAAGAGGGGAGTGTCTTCTCTACGGGAGCTACTGCATCCATCCCATAGACCAAGGCAAAAGGTGATTCTTGTGTGGCAGCCCCAGGCGTTGTCCGGTAGGCCCACAAGACTTCTTGTAAATAACTAGGCCACTTTCCAGCAGCCCCTTCCAGATTTTTCTTTAAACCGGACAATATTGTTCTATTAGCCACTTCAACTTGCCCATTAGCTTGTGGGTGAAATGGTGAAGAAAAGCAGTGCTGAATACCCCTTGAGGCACAGAAGCTTTCCATTTCTCTGTTGTCAAACTGTGGCCCATTATCTGTTGTTATTCTTTGAGGGACACCAAATCTGCAACATATGTTGGATAGAATGAATTTTATAACAGCCTTTGATGTTGTTCTTGCCAAGGGGGCTGCTTCTATCCACTTCGAAAAGTAATCAATGGCTACGATTATGGTTTTACGCCCTCCGGACGCCATAGGGAGAGGCCCAACTAAGTCTAATCCCCATCGAGCAAAAGGGATAGGCTCAGAAATTGATTCCATAGGAATGGCTGGTACATGAATTTCATTGCTGTACCTTTGGCAGGGGTCACACCTTCTTACCAGTTCCTTGGCATCTTTCATTATTGAAGGCCAATAATATCCGGAGAGAAGCACTCTTCTTGTTAACGCTCTAAATCCACAATGGGCTGATCCCTCACCATCATGTAATTCAGAGAGAACCATTTGTGACTCATGATCCCCTAAACAGCGTAGGAGAGGTTTGCTGTAGGATTTCTTGTATAAGACCTCTCTAATCATGATGAAACCATGAGCCTTGTGTTTTAACGCTCTGGCTTGTGATTTAACCAAGGGTACGACGCCATCGGACAGATATTGGATAAGAGGAGACCTCCAATCCTGGGGCTGATTTACTTGTATTTCAAAGACCTCCTCTTTCTCTCCTTCATTAAGTTGAATAGAAGGACTTTCAAGCACATGGATCCATGGATAGGACTCCGTGTATGCTATTGTTGCCAATGAGTCTGCCAATTCATTCTCTGCCCGGGGAATATGCTCATAGACAACAGCTTTAAACTTCATTGCCTCATTTTTCAAGAGAAGTAAATACTTGATTAACTGTTCTTTTCTAGCTTCTGATAGACCCAAGGCATGGTGAATAAGCAATTGGGAGTCACTTAGCAGCTTGACCCGTTTTGCCCCACAGATGTAAGCCAATTTCAACCCAGCTATAGCTGCTTCGTATTCGGACTCATTATTGGATGCCCTGAAAGCAAAACAAATAGCTTGATACATGTTGTCTCCATAAGGAGAGGTAAGACATATTCCTGCCCCAGATCCTATGGCACTGGATCCTCCATCTGTTCGGACAATCCATACTTTCTTGTCTTTTGAATCAGCAAGTTGTTCTGAGTCCCTATCAGAATGGAATTCGACCAGAAAATCAGCCACAGCCTGAGCCTTTACTGCTGTTCGAGGAGCAAAGTCTATGTCGAAGTCCCCCAACTCTACTGACCACTTTGTCATTCTGCTTGAAATGTCTGCCTTTTGAAGGACATTCTTTAAAGGGAAAGATGTCCGGACTACAATAGGATGAGCCTGAAAATAAGGCCTCATCTTTCTTGCAGCTATTACCAAGGCCAATGCTAGCTTTTCAAGTTTCAAGTAACGTCGCTCAGCATCAATCAGGCTTTTGCTGATGTAGTATACTGGGTGAGGATACCCATCAACCTCTCTAACTAACACAGCACTGATGGCACAACTTGAAACAGCCAGATACACAAATAGAGTCTCCCCATCGATTGGTTTGAATAAAGTCTTTGGAGAGGACAGATGCTTCTTAATTTCATTGAACGCCTCATCACACTGTGGTGTCCACTCAAACCCCTTTGCACCTTTCAAAGTTTGAAAGAAAGGAGCACATCTGTCCGAAGACCTAGAGATAAACCTGTTCAAAGCTGCTAACCTCCCCGTTAACCGCTGTACTTCTTTAACATTTCGAGGAGGCTCCATTTGGAACAAAGCATTGAGTTGGTCCGGGTCGGGCTGCATTCCATGCTCACTTATAATATACCCCAAGAACTTCCCGGACTGCACTCCGAATATACACTTTTCAGGATTTAACTTCAAATTTACCTTGGCCAAGTTTGCAAAAGTCTCCTGGAGATCGGACAAGTGTAGCTGCTCCTCCACACTTTTCACCATCATATCGTCGATGTCAACCTCCATATTTCTTCCGATCTGATTAGCAAATGCTTTGTTGACTAACCTTTGATAAGTAGCCCCAGCATTCTTCAAACCAAAGGGCATCACCTTGTAGCAGTGTAATCCTCTATCAGTAACAAAAGTAGTATGCTCTTGATCTCTTGGATCCACCTGGATCTGATTATATCCGGAGAAAGCATCCATGAAGGAGAGTAGCTTGTTCCCAGAAGTAGAATCTACCAGCTGATCTATCCGGGGAACCGGATACAAGTCTTTTGGGCAGGCTCGATTGAGATCTGTGAAGTCTATGCACATTCGCCATTTACCGTTTTTCTTTTTTACCAAGACTGGATTGGCAGTCCACAAAGGATACTGAGCTTCTTTAATGTGCCCCATCTTTGTGAGTCTGTCAACCTCTTGTACAATGACATCAGCCTTTTCTTTTGAGAAAGCTCTCCTTTTTTGCACCACTGGTGCTATGTCTCTTCGGACTGACAAGTGATGAGAAATCACTTCTGATGGTACTCCAGTTACATCAGCATTGCACCAAGCAAAAACGTGCTGATGGTCTTTTAAGAATTTCAACATTTCTTCTTTCAACACTTGTGGCATTTTGGATCCTATCTTGACAAATTTCCCTTCTTCTAAGCAGTGTGTCTCAACTTCTTCAACTGGGATCAACACTCCGGGGGTCTCCCTGGGGTCATCAATTTCACCCTCACCCCCAGAAAGGCCCTCAAACTGCTATTGATCATTCATACGGACTGCCCCCAGCGTTCGTGGAGCCAAGGCAGTGGCATAGCATTCTCTTGCGACTTTTTGACTGCTCCGGACAACCCCAACCTGCCCCTGAACAGCATATTTTAAACACTGATGGACTGTTGAAGCCACTGCATGCATCCTAGAGAGCCAAGATCTCCCTAGAATAGCATTATAGCACGTGGGACAATCCACCACAATGAAAAGTATTCGGACTGTTTTCTTGAATGGGCCTCTGCCCAACAAAACTTCTTCTTCAAACTCACCGATTACATCGGCTGAGCTGCCCGTGAAGCCTACAATCGATCGGTCTGACTTTTGAATCACAGCTGGATTCTTCATTTTCTTGTAAGTATCAAGGAAAAGGATATTGGCAGAGCTCCCAGTATCTACCAGGATTCGCCTTATCTCATTGCCCCCTATCGATGCTCCTATGACAACAGCATCTTCATGAGGGCCAGCAATGTCTCTCAAATCATCCCCATCAAAGACGATGAATGGGAATAGATTTGACGATTGATAAGAGGTCATCCCTCCTTCCAGTTGGGTTGCCAAATTATGAACATGCCTTTTTCTTGATGATGTGGTAGGAGCCGTTACGGTGTCCCCTCCGAAAATTGTCAAGGACTCGAAGAATTTAATGAGCCCGGAGACCGACCTGGAACGCTCCTCTATAGCACCCACTCTGTTCCTTGTTGGATCAGGATCCAAGTATTCAGATTCCACGTCAAACCTTTCAACAATTACCATGGCCCCTTCTGGGGCAGCATTAACCGGACCAGCCCGGTGAGTGCTGTCAGGTCTGTTGCCTCCTCTTCTTTTGACATATGCACCCAACTTCCCTCTTTCAATCAGGTTCTGAACCTCTTGTTTCAAGGCTATACAATCATCAGTAGAATGGCCAATATCATTGTGATACTGACAAAAAGAACTGTTTCGATGTTCTCTGGGAGACTGCAAGGTTGCCGGTCTCCTGTAGTGTATTTCATCTTTAGTTTTCTCGAAAATGGTTGCCACACTTTCTTTGAGCTCTGCAAACCACTCCGGCTGGACCCACGGCCCCCTTTTGTTTCTAGACTGTTGACTTTGTGCAGGAGCAGCTGGTTGAGACTGAGCTTTTCCTCTTCCATGCCCCTGTCCGGTTTCTCTAGCTTTGTTGCCGGACTGGTTTGGATTGGGAGTTGGTGTTACCGGGGTGGATCTCACCTGCCTGTGCACCCTGGTCTTTTTTGTTTCATCAACATTTATTTGTTTGCCGACTTGATTCAGCAATCCACCCCAGGTCATGGCTTTCTTCCTTGTTACCGAATCGGCCAGGTTGCCCGGGTTCAAACCCTGTCTCAGGGATGCTATTGCCACTTGTTCAAAACAATCAGCCAGCCCGTTCTTTGTATTCACAAAACGACTTATGTATTCTTTCAATGATTCATTTGGCTCTTGGGCACAATGGATTATAGTATCTCCATTGCCCTTGAGCTCCTTACTTCCCACAAACTGCCTTCGAAAGGCCACCCAGAAGGTGTCAAAGTCTCTGATACAACCCTGAGGAAGGCTGTTGTACCACTTCAGAGCACTCCCCGTAAAGGATTGGGAGAATGCCCTGCAGAGTAGTTTATCATCGTCATCAAAGTTCATCATGAAGTTCTTGAATTGCTCCAGATGATTGTCCGGATCAGTACTGCCGTCGTACTTCTCCATCTTTGTGCTATCAAACCTCTTGGGGAGGTTTCCGGACAGAATTTTAGAAGACAATGGCGATTGCCTCCAGTTCCTCCCACGACTGAACGCAGTATCCTCATTAGGGGTTGCAAAGATACCTGGCTCATCATGGAAGGCAAAAGGATCCACCAGCATCCGGTCTATATGTCTCCGGCTGTGAGATGATCCTTTCCCAATGTGTCTTTTCATTCTTCCATGGTGGTCTCTTTTTCTGGAATACTTTTTAACTTGCTTTTGTTTTTTCCTGGTTCGCCCTTCGTCACTGCTGGAGGACAAGGACTTTTCATTCCCCTCACTGTCCGAAGAGCTGTCCGAAGATTCTGAACTTGAGTCAGAACTCTCCACAGGCTTGGACCGGTGAGACTTTTTAGAACTAGCATGTGTCTTTTTAGTGCTCACATGAGTCTTCGAAGCCTCATGCTCTCGAGGGTTATCAGAGCGATGGGCAACTGATGCTTTGGACTTTTCTTTCATGCCCATCTTGGCCTTCTCAGCCCTCAGAGCTTCTATTTCAACCCTCAACCTGTCACGCTCTTGGACAGTATATTCATCGTTCTCTTCCACCACTTCGAGCAAAGCTGGTGGAAGCTCTGGATTATCCGGATTCATTCGGACAGAATTCTTTTACTTGGTTTTGAATGTTTGATTCAGGCACCGTCGCCTCCCACTGTGGTCGCCAATTTGGTGTGGATAAAAGTAGCCTGAGGGTAGGCTGGTAATTTTAAGTGGAGTTTTAAGGCGGCGTAAGGGTGTTTCACGGTGGTGTGGTGGTGTTTCCAGATATTTCAGGGTGTTTCAAGGTGTTTTAAGGGTGGTGAGAGAATTGAGCAGCCTGGCAGCAGTTAATTTTTCTTACCCATAGTTAATGCTGGTGGTTGGGTATTTATAGTGTGTAATTTGGGCCCTTATGGGCTTTCGGGTCAAGTTTCATGGACCCGGGTCATGTTTAAAGACCCATGAAGTTTAAGCAAATGCACAGGTAGCTTAGTCAGATAGTGATTAGGTTTAAAAGTACTTTAGTCATAGTTCGAATCGTCTTATGTTCGCAGTGTTCAAAGTCACCTGTCCGGACCAAACAGTCCTGTTCGGATTATAGTCTTGGAGTCTGTCCGATTTTCGGGGAGTTTTACTTTGGACTACCCTTCCGGGGAGCTCTTCGAATTCGGACTCATCAAAAGGTTGTGACATAAGTGTTTTTACTTGTATATGTTGCGCAACTGGTGGCACCACACTTATCGATTGTGGTTGTTGGATAGGGGTTGGTTTCTGTACACCTTGTTGTTATGTCATTATTGCCACTTGTGTACTCTGCTGAATCTGTGCCGCTAATTCAGATGCTTCAGTTTCTTCAATCAAAATATGGTTTTCTACTTGAGCTAGCAAAGCAAAAAATGTGAATGCTTGTTTTTTTATTGACTGTCTATTTTATACGACCGGGTAGTAATCCCAATATATACCCTGTCAAAGCTACACTTTCCTCATAATAGTCAAGGCGGTTTTAGCGTCTACGAAACGTCGGGTATAACCCCTCAAACTTTCTCCGACCTTCTGTTTATAGTTAACGATCATATCTCCATTGGCTCGGAAAATTTTGCTTCCCACAAACTGTTGTCTCAACATTACCCAAAACATATTGAAGTTATTTATGCAGCCTTGGGGTAATCGATTGTACCACTTTGACGCCCGATCTTTAAAGGTCATAAAAAAGCTCGACAGATTAGCTTGTCGTTATTATCGAAACTCAACAAAAAGTTCTTAAAGGCTTCTAAATGATTGTCAGGGTCCTTCTTCCCATCATATTTCTCCAACTTAGAAATATAGAAACGCTTTGGGAGGTGTCCCAAAAAAATCTCATCTGAAAGTGGGGACGATCTCCAGTTATGTCATAACCCGAAAGCCCCGTTCCCTAGACCTTCTATATGGGCTGCATATAACCCTTCTCCACTCAACTTAGCAAACTGGCTCCTGACCTTGTACCAATAAGTCTGACTTCTTGATGGGAGTTGTAACTGCGAAATGTTAACTTGCTCTCCTTTATTGATTGTAATAGCCCCCTCTTTCTTGACACAGATCAAATATTTTTTATCAACACTGTTTTCATGATAGTTTGATATTTTCTCCCGACGAGTTTGGCGATGCCGAATATTCTCGCTCCCTCACGATCCTTTTACCTTTTTTTTAAAATGTCGGCTTTCTCGCTCTGGAGACGATGACTCATCTGAATCATCCTCAGAGGAATCATTATAATTTCGTTTGACGCGACGCTCATTTTTTCTTTTTGACTTATTATTTTGTGCCTGATCGAGGGAGAGGCATCTACGATTAACCTCTTATTTATCTTAACCGAACATTTGCTCTATCTACCGACATGTTCTTTTTTCAGCCATAGTTATCTCCTTTTCAGCATTCAGCTTAGCAATATCATCTAACAGTTGTTGCCTCGTCATGATGAGGGTTAATCGTTTACATTTCCCCTGATCATTTTGGTCATGAGTGTCGTACAGGTCCTCAGAATGTATGTCCTCAGAGTCCGACACGATTATGTTAGCATCTTTACCTAACCCTTTCCCTTTACTACCTCAGTATTCATTTCTCTGTATGCTATGATTTAGGAAAGATAGTTTTCCGAGCATCACTTCGGTTTTCCACAGACGTCGCCAATATTAGTTGTAGAAATATCCAGAGACCTGATTTGCTGGTTTGTTTATAAGAGTGATTAATAGTAACTTTAGAAAGAGAATGAGCGGGAATCGTAGAGAGAGAAACTATTAGAGTAATATTATATATTAAAAATCGTATTTGTTCCAAAAATGATACTTTTTTTTATATAGTAACAGTAGTGAGGCCCATTTCACATAAGTGGTCCGTTTAGACTATCTTTCTCCTATTTACACCCATACTTCTCATACTACACATTAAGTTTTTATTATTCTTAGTTTTAATAATCGATTAAAAATAATTACATCACGCTAGTCGAAAATATCATCCTTATCACTCACGACTTCAAATTCTACATGGATTCGGCCGATTATAGAATTAGGACGAATGGTTAGGTATATTGGTTTTAGAAAAAATACCAATAAATGGAAAATAGGTTATCTTTTTTCTTTTGTCTCTTACAAATATAAGGGTTTATTTTTTTTATTGCAGTATTACCAACATACCTCCTTTGGAAAAAATATATTATTCCATACCAATGGTGTTAAAATAGAGTGAGGATAAAAAAAATATGATTAGACATCTTAACAAGAAACTATTTTGTTGATTGAAATTTGATGGGCTAAAATTAATACTTTTACAAATATTATTAAATAAAACGCATTACAAATTAAATGATTTTCCTTGTTAGAATGAATATTTATGTTTTATATCTTACGTATATTTATTGAATATCATAAAATAAATATGGTTCAAAATAAATAAATAAACGTTTACAAATTACTAGTTTAGTAAATCACCAGCCACATCGTACGATCTGAGTTCATTTATGTGTTTGATGTTTAAAAATTGCTAATTAATTAATAAAATCATAAGTATTTTTCGAAAAATAATTATTAATCACATTATTATCCGGTTTTATATTGGATCTTAAATCCTTTATTAACCATGTAAAACAAGTTCAATAGTGGTTTATAATATTTATATGTAATATGAGCTATAAAGTCCATAACAGTTATTATAAATAGAGTTTGCAATAGAAAATTATTATTTTATTATTGGAGCGTTTTTTTCATCTATTTTTCACTCTACATTTTTTTTCCTGAGATGGACTTCATCACTGGGAATTATAGTGGGGTACTTCATTTGGTCCCCATAAGTTTTCTTCCAAAATCAATCAAGGATAATAAACTTATTTTTTGTTTGCTCCGATAGAGTACTTAGTGCATAAGAGAACCTACAACCACCCTAGAGGATGAGATTACACGTGTGGGGTCTGGAGGTCTATGTGACTATGTCTAGTCACAAACTCAGAACAACGAAGGATACTAATAATTGAAGTGGTTGTACTACATGCCAAAATAAAAACACTAAACTCAAATCCCACGGACTTTTGATCCAAGATCACAAGGATCGAGTGAGAACCAGACACCACCGAAAGTGACGATGAGACTTCGGACAAGAGTTTCAGATTTCCTAGGAGGGAGTATAGAGTGCATCGTGACTACTACTTTCCTACTACTACTGATGATGAATCTTCTGCAAGCAAGAAGTTTTTTTCATTACCTAAAAAATATAAACTTTTAGAAACATACCACATATAAAACATCAACAACACTATAGATCTAGTCATTCAAGACGTTATGGAGCTTCTAAGAAAAACTGGAAGAAAGTCCAAAACCCTATTTGAGATGGAAAGATAAAGAGCACTCGTATCACACCTACGGAGCCAATCCGGACCATGACTTTGGATGGACTTCAACAACATGCACAACCCTCACCCGTAACACAACCTACTATGAAATGGATTGGGTGATAGGTCTAAAGTGACCTATTACCACAATAGAGCCTAATACAACGCGGGTATATATCCAGCGTTAAGTGAAGGAGAAAATGGACTCCAATCTAATCATGGTTATAATAAAAAAATGTAACATTTAGATCTCGAGATATTAGGAAGGGAACTATACCGAAAGTTTAATATTTTTAAGGTAGATAAGTATGATTGGACCGATGATCGCAAACACCATATCCAACATTTCAGAAATTCCATGCTAAGCTTCATAAATAATGACAAACTTTATGTCAAGCCTTCTCGATGAATTTAAGTGTATTGCTTTGACCTGGTTTAATCAACTGGCCCGAGATCAATAAAACGTTTTAAAACGATATGAAATTTAATTAGGTATCAATTCGTTACAGTAAATAAATGAAAATGTATGGGAAATTTATAAAACAAGAGCCTAGTGAGAGTCTAAGAGATTATACCCGACATTTTATTCATGCTAATAAAAATTGGAAGATATGGATGATTGTGTTACTTGCACATCGTTTACACATTGGATCCAAACATGCGTCCAATGGTTGACTACTTATTGGACTCTACTTCTCATAATAAACTCTTAACTTTTAGGTATGATTATTTTGGCTATAATCAAATTAAGATTCACCCACAAAATCAAAAGATCACTACTTTCATAATTGACTGAGATCTTCAATTGTTATATATTCATGATTTTGCATTAAACTGTAGCGATGACTTATCAAAGGTTGGTAAACAAGGAGTTTTCGAATCATATAAGTAGGAATGTTGAAGGGTATTTTTATGACATCCTAATTAAGAGTTGCGAAGAGTTAAGAAAAATTACAAACATGATTAAGACTATCAAAACCTTGAGGTCCTTCCACCTCAAGTGTAATTTAGATAAATGCACTTTTAGAGTCCGATCCAAAAGGTAATTTTGTTATTTGGTTAATGAAAGAGGGATAAAGGCTTACTCATAACACTTAATAACCTTAGCTTCGATGTAACATCCAAATCTATTAAAAGACTACAAATTTTGACAGGAAAATTGGTGAAGATCAATAGATTCATATTACAACCATTTGATAATTGTTCACTTTTTCTCCAAATGTTAAGATAGACTAGTAGTTTTCATTAGACAAAAAAAAATGACTAATAATTTCACAGGATAAAAGAGAATTTATCATTTTTAATATTTTCTCCAAATTCATCCATTAGAGAAGTTATTCATATATGTAGCTCTTCCGGACTATGTTATGAGTAATGTTTTGATAAATAAGGCAGATAATTTTCCAAAACATGTGTACTATGTGAGAAAAAACATGTTAGAGGTGAAGACTTTATAGTTACCGCTTGAGAAGTTAACACTAACTTTGATTATTTATGTGAGAAAGATGAGACTTTACTTTCAAGGCCATACCATTATGGTTCACACTTCTTTTCTACTCCAAAATACTCTAGAAAATCATGATATTTGAGGGTGTTTAACACGTTCTTCAGTGGAATTGGGGGGTTTTTCATATAATCTTTGAACCAATGGCCAATATCAAACCACATGATTTAGATGGTTTCTTAACCAAATTTCATGCTAAAAGACATAAACCTTCAATTAAAAATACAGAACTATAGTTGTTTGTCTGTAATGATAGGAAATTTATTGTTTCAGGGTGTTGAGCATATGTTTAATTAATGGATTCTTCAATAGAAGTAATGCATCAGACTATATATTTTGGTTTTCAATCATATAATAATGAGGCAAAGTACGAGGTGGCTATTATGGGGCTTTGTTGAGCTTATATATGTCGAGGGGTGTGCTTCATAATTTATTCATAAATGATGATAAATCATACCTTAGGTCAAAACGAGGCATACATGGAACACTTGGTGAAATATCTTAAAGTATTTTAGGATCAAATCAAACTCTTCAAAAGAATTCATTATGGACAAGTTCCAAGAGTATATAATTCACTAGCACACTCATTAGCCTTAATAACTTGTTGTAAACCCAAACCTTAAGTTTTCTTGCAGGAACACCAATAAAATGATACAAAATATGTGTTAATGTAAAAAATTAAAATTGTGTGTTATTGATTTAGATGCTGGATAATATATATTATAGAATTCTTAAGAATCAACTCCCTCTTTGATAATAAAGTAAAAGTTAAAATTTAAAACTTAAAACTTGCACATGTTGTTAGGAGAAACGTTATATAATAAAGGTTTAATTCGTCTCTTATTGTTGTGTCTCGGTTTTGATGAATCTCTTGTGATGTTAAAGTAATTTTGTGACGGGGTTGGCTTGACCCTCTGTGGATTGAAGACGTTAACGTGGAGATTTTTACTTGCAAGGTACCATTGGCCAAGAATCACGACCGATAATAAAAATTTAGTGAAACAATGTGACACTTGTCAATATTTTACTAACACAATTCATCATCCAATTGTGTTACTTGGGTTAATCTTCAAAGCTTTACCCTTTGATAGATGAGACATAGTCAATCTTTTATCTAATGTATTAGAAATGTACTGACACGTTATTGCTGCATTCGGTTACTCTTCAAAATGGGTAAATGTTGAACTACTCTCCATGATAAGATCTAATAATGTAAAAAAATTTATCCAAACTAAAATTTGTTACAGCTTTAGAGTGTCGAAGTTAATTATCACTAACATGGCATTTAGTTCTAAAATGCAGACGTTTATTCCTTTTTTCAAATAGAGAAACATAACATCACTTTTCAATACCTTATCACCCTCAGACGAATGGAAAAATGGAGCTCTCCAGCCAAAGTGTTCAATATGATTTGAAAACGAACTTAGAAATGACTGCGAGTAGGTGATCAAACTTTCTCCATGAGGTTTTGTAGGGATATAAAACAATACCTCAACCTACTACTGATGAAAATTGTTTTGCTTTAGTTTATGGCATACACGCAGTCATCCGGGCGTAAATTATTTAATTATATTTTATGGTGGCTAATTATTCTGAAGAATGAAATGATGATGGAAAAAGGGTCGATTTGGACTTGATCGAGGAAAAAAGACCAAGTTCTGCACTACCGGATACTTACGAAAAATATATATACTTTTGCTTTTAGTCTTCAAGTTAAATATTGATGACAATATTAATTTTTAAGTGTGATGTATACGTGTTAAAGTTTTTGGTCTAAAATTATTACAAATAAAAAATATATCATGATCATTGAATATTATATATTGTATAGCTTAAGACTGTATGATCTTGATTCAATATTGTTCAATATTGTAAGCTGATACTTAATAATAAAAACCAATAGTGTATGTTTAACCTATTATTTGATTAGGTCTTTTATAATTTTTGGCTAGAAATCTGAAAATAAATTATACATTATTTTACTTTGAATATAATCATTTACAGAGAAATTATTATATTAAAATATATGTAGTTTACATATATGAAAAATAAAATAAATAAAAAGTATTTCATATTTTTTTACCGAGTAATCGAGTCTTATATCTGATCAATTTATACATTTGCATAAAATATAATAAAATTAATGTTAATTCTCTGTTGTGGTTTATTTACTTTTGTAGCCTTGTTAGTCCAGATTATTAAATTCTTAGGATGTCTCATTGTCTAATGTTCCTAATCCATCAGGAAGTAAATCACTTATCCAATATTTTTAAAATGGATTAGTTAGTAAGCTTAAGAAAAATTTATCTATACTTTCTTTTAAAAAATATATCTTAACCATTTGCATGGTTCAATAATCAGCTTATGCATAATATATAACCTTTGGATATCCAGCCATAATGTAGAATTGGGCGCTATGAGAATTGAATTTGAAAATTACATTTGTTTAACACTTCAAAAAACTAGCATTATCGTACTACATTTATGAGGAAATATGTTGTAGATGTTTATAAACATTCTGTCATTTACATTATAAAGGATATTTGTTTTCAAATAAACCCTATTACAATATAAACGTTTAATATTGATCTTATATTATATTAAGCTACAATACTTATAGAAACATAATTACAAGTATGCTAGAATTGTTTTGTCACGTATTTTTATTGATGTATTAGACTATCATCAATATTAGTCTAATAAAAGTAATTATATAGAAAATAACAAACTAGTAGATAAAATATGTATCATAGAGTTAATAACATATATATTAGGTTTAATTCTAAATACCGTGATGGATTAGATTCATAATTAAACAACTTAATCAAAATGTAAAGTTTTATGATTATTTTAAATACAAAATAATCCTAGATTATGGTCCCGAAGAGTGATAATTTAGCAAGGTATGGTTTTTATTTAGCTTATATGTTTAATATTGAATTATGTCAAAGGGATCAGCTATGAGGCCTCCGACGATGTCGAAGATAAATTTTTTAATGGAGGTACGATAATATGAGGATCTAGTAAAAAGACCGAGGGAGCAAAAAGAAAAAATCCATCGCCAAATTCGGACATATAAAAACTCGTGACTTTGACCATGTAGTTGTTCGGTAAGGTCAAGTTATCGAGAGGCTTCCAATTACACTTATTTATAGGTCTCTAGTTGATGCCTTATGAGTTGAGGTAAACATTTTAATGTTTGATACTTTGTCAAGTTATACAAATTTCTAACATTTTGCGATTTCATATTACATATGATGAGTAACATGTTAGGGTCATCCTAATTGAATCTAAGAAGAACCATGTGGTCATTCCTAACTTAACTACCTTTCTAAAGGTTTATTTCAAAAAAATTAAAAAAACATGATAGACACTAACGTTAAGCTCAGTTGCGATTTGCATTGAACTAGTTTCTTATAGGAACCAATCCAGACTATGAGGAAGGAGTAGCATAAGGCTATCAACAAGCTTCATAAGACTCACGGAGAATAAGTCAAGCTTTTGGAAGATGATAAATGTTTGATGAAGGATAAGGTTGTCCACTTGAATAAGAAATTCAAATAAGCTAATATTGTCAAAGATAAGGTTGTCAAGGAAGCATGAGAATTTACCACGACAATAACTTGAGATCAAGTTGTGAAGATTATGCAACAAATGGTTATTGATATTCATAACGTGTATCCTGATTCAAATTTGGGGCAGTTCTCAAGTCTAGTTTATAAGAAGGCTCGACCAGAGGAGGTTATAGTGAATTATGAAGAAAATAAGGAAATAAAGGAGTCCAAGGACCAAAGAACATATCTTCATGCTGATGCCCAGGTAAATCCCCTACACCTTGGCCTACGATGAACTCTCAAATGTAGAACTAGAAGTCGTGAACACTCTTAGTAAGACTCATGCTAGAGAACAAATTCAAAAAAAATATATACGGAATAAACGTCTAAGATAGTTGATCGTGCCGGTGAGGAAAAGGTCGAATGAACCCTTCGTTTTTAAAATTAGTTTTGGTTTCTTTTTTAACCAGGGTGCTAGGAAATATCGTCATATATCATGTAAAATATTTTTCAAGCATCAAATCCTTAGTAGTTAAAGACAATATTTGAATGTTTGATATTTTTGTTCTATGATTAGATGCCTGAATGGGCCAATCCCATTAATATTCTTACTATATACTTTATATTTTGCTTTGAGGTATCCACTTCCTTAAGAGGTATCAATCTATGTCCGCGGGGGAGGGGGAGAGTCATACAGTTTCAGTTGCTCACTTTTATCCTTAAGGATAACATATCATTTAAATTTTGAAGATATAATCTATTTTACAAAGAATTCCCACATTGTCGACCTCCATAAGATTAAAATGTCAAAATTTCTTTTGAGTCTTTTAGAGTGGCTTATTGACTTATATCGTTGGGACCTTCTCCATAGGGTCGGGTCTTAGACATCTTCATTATAACATACATATGTTTAAGCACATAAAATTATTTAGGAAATTTGTTTTAGAAGCTTTGGCTATATATGTACCTCAACTAAATCTTCACGCACCACTAGAATAGAAAATACTGCACCATCAAGAAATCTAAATATTTACAATGAGTTGTATTTTTATAGAAGGAGGATGAAACTCAATTATATAGAGCTTCAAAATTCTCTATGTTTAAGGCATGAACATGAATACAAGATTCTATGAGTATTTCCCGACAAATATATTTTGGTATAAATCTACATTCATGCATTATATTAGTCTGTTTTGGAAGTCTAAAGGTTATATATGCATGTAAACTAGCTTTTAATAATTTTGGTTGTAATTTCTCTTTATGCAGAGGCTATTTTATATCAATGAAAATAAATAAAAATGAATTTTGAGATTTTAAAGATTCTTTTGTGAATTTTGTGATATATTTAGATCTATTCATTATCATCTGGTTATGGAATAACCATTGGTAATTGATTTCGAATGCCTTTATCATCTGGTGGTGCCAACTTTATCCTGGTTTGGTGTTAGCTCAATCAGTTTCTTTATCATTTTGTGTTGACAACTTTATCAAATTGTTGTGATTCAGATCTTCCGATCTATCATATTATGATTTTACATTCACTTTGTACTCACTTATCCGACGAAACACATCAAGTGGTACTATATCAAATCCAGTTTGGTGGAGTAAAGTTTTATATCATCTGTTTTTGCTAATATGGATTTATCAAGATGATTGACTCTTGACTAAGCATACGCCGAGCGTATTCGTAGAGAAATGAAGGAATTGAGATAGCAAATGAAACTGATGGTTCAGGCTTTTACTGATGTGAATATCCAACCGCAACCAATAAGCTAAAGAGTAAAATATGTTCATTTGTCTTTTGATGAAGATTGACGAGTTTCTAATCATTCAGATTGTGATCATAGTTCTAGTTATAAACATAAGAGAAGAGGGAGAGACTACCGTCCACAACAACAACAATATTGTCAAAAAAGATTCAAAGTTTTTTTCGTGATTTTGAAGGTAATCTAAATCCAGATGATTTTTTAGACTAATTAAGATCAATGGAGATGATGTTTGAATATATCACATATGAAAACGAGAATAAGTATAAAATAACAACCTTGAGGCTGAAGGGTTATGCTAGCCGTTGGTGGGATATTCTTAAGTCGTAGTGATTGTGAGAAGGCAAGACTAGGATCGTGTATTGGGAGAAGTTGAAATAACTTATGAAGACGATATTTTTTCACGATGATTGCAATATATATATACTTAAAGCTTACACTCTTGCATTAATGGAATAAAATTGTAGAAGAATATACAAGGGTGTTTGATCTTCTGCAATTACGGTGTGATATTCAAGAACCACAAGAAAAGACTATTGTATGGTTTATACATTGTTTAAATGATGAAATTTTATTTAAGGTGGAGTTGCAACCTTTCTAGAGTTTTGATGATGTGAAGAGGCTCCTTATTAAGATGGAGAGGTATGTTAAATTAGGCAAGAAGCAACACACCAGACCCTTCTACTTTGGTTCTTCTTTGATTCCAAAAGGAGTTGTTAAATGTGATGTTGGTAGCAATAGCAAAAACATAGATTTTTAGAATTCAACAAAGCCTATAGACGTGAATATGAAAAAAAATGCTTCAAGTGCCAAGGATTTGGGAATTTTCAAGTTGAATGTCATAGTCGAAGAGTTGTGACAATTCAAGAGATTGAGAAGATTGAAGATGTAGAAAAAAAATAAATAAAAAAAGAGAACTAGAGAAACAAAAGGACGCCTAGGGTTATATTATTTAGAAAGCGTACCAATTATATAGAGTATAAAGCTTTTATTTATAGACAAACTATATGAGTTAATGGGCATATGCTTTATATCTCTAATATTATCTCTTAAACTCACAATACTTATTCTTGCATTGTGAGTTTGTTACCCAAAAATAAAAACCAAAATTGCAGCAAAAATCAAAACACCAACCTCTGAAACCATAATCGAAATCCAAAATCAAAACAGATTGCCAAAATCTCCAATCTCCAATCTCCAATCTCCAATCTCCAATCTCCAATCTCCAATATCTAATTTCAAATCTTAAATCTCCAATATTCAGTATCCAATCTCAAATCTCCAAACGAATCCAAACGACAAACTACAAACAAAATCTAAACATCAAACGAACCCATACGAATCCAAACAAATCCAAACGAACCTAAACGAATCCAAACAAATCCAAATGAATTCAAACGAAACCCAAAGGAAATCTAAAGACCAAACGAAGCCAAACAAAAATCCAAACGAAACAAATCAAAGTACCAAATCCAAAACTGATCCAAATCAAAATATTAAATCTAAATCCAAAACTAAGTCTCAGTACCAAACTAAATCTAGATATCAAATCCAAATAAATAATCTAAATCCAAAACTAAATCCAAATTAATTTTTAATTTCTAATCATAATCAAAATAAAATTGAATTCACGGTTTTACTAACAAAACTGTTGCATTGTTCCAGTAGCGATTTCTCCCAAACTGTAACACCGAATAATAATACAACCAGTCAGATTGAATGATTAGATGTCTCAAACCCATTGTCCAAAACCCAAGAAAAATAAACACCTTTTGCCTCTCGATCAAGTCTGTTGATTGTGGCTGCACACACCAAATCCAAAAACCAAAAATTATCAATCTTTTTTTTCTTCTGGTGGACAACTAGAACAACTGCCTGCTAGTACAACAGAAGACACGAAAACTTCAAGATTTAAACCTATTCTCTGATACCATGTAGAAAAAGATAAACAAAGAAACACGGTTAGAGAAACAAAAGGACGACTATGATTTTATTATTTAGAAAGCGTACCAATTACATAGAGTATAACGATCTTATCTATAGACAAACTATATGGCTAATGGGTCTTGGCTTATATCTCTAACAGAAGAAGAAGTGAAAAAATTATCTTGATTTAGAAGTTTTTGATAAAAAGGTTTATGAAAAAAAATGATAAGACCATTGAATAAAGCCCAGGCATGGAGAATTGTTTGCAATTCGGAGATTGTATTATGTTTCCATTGTGGAAAATAACAGTGGGATAATATATATCAGACTACTTGTACGATTAAAAGAAAAGTATGCAATCTGATTATTGAGAATCAGAGTCATACTAATGTGGCATATAGTACACTTGTGGAGAAGCTAAGTTTGCCAGTAACAAAGCATCAATATCCTTACAAATTGAATGGTTGAATGATGGGAGCAAGTACGTTTGTGATCCTTGTTCCTTACGAAGCGGTTCTTGAATGAGACCCAAATTTCTTTAAAGTATTTGATCGTTCATTTCGAGAGACTTTTTGAGCTAGTTGTGTGAATTCTCTTTGAATGTCATGGAGAAATCCCTCCATAGCAGGAAGTCATTAGGGTTGACGACCAACATCATGTTTCTACATTGTTCTAGATGGTTCTCTGGATTTCCTGAACTATCGTATGTATCCATCCTGTGGGGTTCGAATTTTTAGGGAGATTTCCCTATAGAATTCCTTTAACGAAGTGGTACTCATGTAACACATAAGCCGCTATAGTTGGTCTTACTTGGTTATATATACCCAAATGCGGTTTAAGTATACCCAAAAACCTCCTTTGATTTTTTTCTGACCAAATTACCCTTGTTGTTCCAATTAATTACGCAATTTCCATTAATTAAAAAACTACTAAGTGTATCCTAAGTATACCCAATTCACATAATAACCTATTTCGCTATCTATACCCAAACAAACACCATTCTTTAGTAAATTTATCATCAAAAGAGTCTTGTTTTCTGAAAATCTTAAAAATAAACTTCAAACTTCAAACTATATCAAGAACATTCAACCTTATCTTAAAGAAAAACACAAAATCGATCATGACTCACCCAGAACTAGGGATTAGCATGGAGGAGTTGATGTCGCCGGGGAAAGGAGATGATGAAATGTCGCCGGAAAAGTAGCTTCAGTCGTTGGAGAAGAATTCGACGTCGCTGGAAAAGGTGAGGTTACGACCGGTTTCGCCACGCACCATCGGTTCCGGACCTTGGAACCGGTGGTGCGTAGGTCATGCACGCTCGGTTCTGGGCCTTAGAACCGGCCGTGCGTGGCCTACGCACCACCGGTTCTGTGGCCTTGAACCGTTAGTGCTGGGGCCTCAATACGCTCGGTACTGAGGCTCCAGCACCACCGTTTCTTTGCCCTGGAACCAGTGGTGCGTGCAAATTTTCAAAAAAAAAAGGGTTTTTTTACCCCTTTTTTATTATACCTGATTGCGAGTTGTGTTTTGTTGTTGTTGTATAACAGGGGACGGATGTCGCCCATGGGTCTGAGGAAGCTTTCGATACTGACTACACTCATTTGTTCTTCACCACCGAGCACAAGAAGCGTTGCTTAAGTGGGTGACGAAGACAGGAAAACGCCATGGTTTTATTATCAACCTAAGTCGGCGCAATAAAGTACATAGTAGAAAAAGTCCTAGGATGTTTTTCCAGTGTGAGAGGTCGGGAAAGTATACTCCAAGAGTAGCTGAGAAAGACCGTAAACGGTGAATAAATGAACAAGTCTTGATTTTAAGGTTGCATGTTTACAAATGAACGAGTTAAATTTGTAAGCGGATTGAACGACTAATATTAAGCGTAAAATTGATTGTTGAATGGGTACTTAAAATTGGTTATTAGAATTGGATGTTTGTTTCTCAAGCATCCACAAGTTTTGTGAATTTATAGTTTAATGGAGTTACTAAAGATGAAGATGAAAAGAAAATACTAACATTCATAAAGAAATAAAAGACTATCAGTCATAACCATCGTACAACAAATCGTCCAAATCGATAACAAACATAAACTTGAATAAAAAGATAGATCATAGCGTAGCTAAAACAAGTCCAACAATGAGGACAAATAACCAATGAGAGAAAATTTGTAACACAATAGGCGAAATCCTATAATGACAACGTTGTATTCAAGTTCATTATTGGATGTTGGAAATCCAAACCCGATTGATTGGTTAAAGATATCCCCAGTTGGAGATACAAGTTGGATTCCTGCCCCGAGCCTTGATTTTTACTTCCCTCTATTGGTCGTGACTTTCTATGTATCTTCTGACTCGTCACTTATAAAAATGGGTCTCTCGGATTGGAACTATGTTAGGAAATTAGCTAATGCATACGCCTTTATATCGTTTTAGGCTCACATTTTATGTCGTAATCCCTAACTTGACTATTTTGTCAATATTCCCAAGACATAAAAATTTAAAATATATTTCTTAGGGTGAATGAAGTTCTAGCAATTATAGATGGGCTTGAAAATAGGACCATATTTCCCTAGTTGTTACCACTAATGCTAATGTTATTTTATATATATATATGTTTTCTCCTTGTTTGGGCTTAGTTAGTACTCCATGAGAGACCAATAATTTCTTGATGTTGTTGAATGTCCCATTGTATGCTTGAGTCATTAGAATTTTCGTTTTCCTTACAACAATTGGAAGAATGGTTGACATTTTTCTAAAGATCTTAATAAGATCATGTTAAGTGTTGCTAGTCTTCCAAATGGAATTTGGACTTCCTTTATGTTCCTTAGAGCCTTTATCGCTGCTAGGTTGGCAAGTTGCATTGGATTTGTTTCAATTTCCTTTTCGCTCACCATATACCCTAAGAGTTTTTTCAGACCAAATACTGAAAATTCATTTTTCTGGATTTAATTTTAGATTTACACACCTGCGGTTGCCGAACGTCTCAACCAAGTTTTCTAGATAGTCATCTTCATGTAGGCATGTTACTGAGATGTCATCAATATAGCCTTGTATGTTTCTACCTATCTGAGTTACAAAGATCTTGTTTACCAATATTTAATATGTTGCTTCAGCATTCTTAATCCGAATAATATTACTTTTTAGCATTATAGCCCTCTTTCAGTAATAAACTTTGTGTTTCCATGGTCCTCTTCTTTTATTTATATCTGACTATATCATGCAAAGACATCCATAAAGGATAATAGTTTATTTCATGATGTTGTGTCTATGACTTGATCAATTCTTCTTAGTGGGAATAGACCCTTCAGACATGTCTTGTTGAAGTCCTTAAAGTCTACGTACATTCTCCATTTTTCATTTTTATTTTTGACCAAAATAGGATTAGTTGTCCACATTGGGTAATGAGACTTTCTTATGTGCCATACATTTGTCAATCTGTTTATCTTGGTAATGATTGTCTCTATCTTTTGTTGGGAATAAGATCTCTAAGTTTGTATTATGGGGAAAATGATTATTGATGTTCAACTGATGACATATGAATTCTGCTCGAACTCATGTTACATCATGTGTATTTCACGCAAAGATATTTATATTATATTTTAACGAAAGTTATTTTTTTATACCTAAAATCGATTTGTATGTTTCTGCCGTTCTTCATGATTTTTCGTTGTTCAATGATTGCTTCTTCCCCTGGATGTACCAGTCAAAACCTTTTTTAGGAATAATCTACCTCCTCCGAGATGACCCATTCACTTTATGGTAATTATCTTTCGTGATCCAGGATGTTGTGTAGAATTTTGTATATATTTTTGGTTTTCTCTTATCATGACGACTTTACAGTTTATAAGATATCTTAAAAAATTGTGAACTGTAGATACGAAGACATGAATTTGATTGAGTCATGGTCTGCCCAATACTATATTGTATGGATATGATGCATCTATTACCATAAAAATACATTGCATATTGTCGATCTTTATATTTGTCAGCTCAATATCATTTGTGTACTTTTTCATTGACTTTTTGTAGATTATTCTGTGCAAATGATATGTTTGAATACGTATTTTTGTACATATGTGAGAGTATTTTCCATTGACATACTATCTCAATCTCATTTGCGTACGTTTTCTTGATTATTTTGTGATCCTGAAATATGAGTCTTCCTTTACGATTACTTTAATTGTTTGCCTATTTGGATATGACCCTGGATAATCTTTTTCCTCTTCTGGCTCAGCTACCATGATAGTGTTTGTATCTAATTCTTGTTGAGCTTTATTCGTGCGCAAAACTTGTTTTGCACCAACATTTGAACCCTTTTCTAGTTCCTTATTTGTTTTCTTTTTAACGGTCTTTCAGTTTTCCTTTATCTGTACGAATTTAGTTATGTAAAACCCAATAATTCCTAATAAAATTACTTGTATCACACATAACTTACATTTTTGAAGTTTATCCTTCTTCTCGTGAGTTCCAAACAACTTCTTACGACACTTGTTTTTTACGTTATCCTTGGTTTCTTTATTAATTGATACGAATGACTTGGTCGACTATGTGAATGGTCCCCTTGATATGGGATATGCTCTTTTGGTTTTGTTAGCATCGTAGTCGAATTTTGATTTCCTTTTCTAGGTTGGCTGGAGCTTGGCATGGATTAAGCCAAAACATTTTTGCTCATTGGGTCTTCATCTATTTTTCTTATGTGTGCCACATTATCTATATTATTGTTTGAAGCTCCTCTAATTGGTTTATTCATATCTCCTAAATTCTTTGTTCTGACCACCTCATCTACTTTGATGTGTCGCTCCACTTAGGCCAACAGGTCTGTAAAACTCAATTCTCCATTTTCATTATCTCATAGGACAAGGTTTCACTTTTAAATCTGACCCTGAATGTTGCTACATCCACCGGGTCGTAACAATCTTGTAGTCGTGACTTTGCTTTAACAAATTATTTAGTGTATTCCATCGCACTTTCATTAGCTATTTGTTTACAATGAATTATATAATCTTCTCCTCTTTTTAATTTTTTATATCCCACAAAGTGGTTTCTAAATGTCGTATGAGACATTGTGTGATTTTTTTATGTATAATTTCGGGAGACTATTGAACCATGTCATTGCATTTCCTTTGAAGAATAAGGTAGAGGTTTGACACTTTATCATATTATTAGTCTCATACTATAGTATTTTACTATTGAATTGTTAGATATGGTGCCCCAACTCTCTTTTAACATAGTACTTACTCATACTATAGTATTTTAGTATTGAATCGTTAGATATGTTGCTCCTACTCCTTTTTAACATAATATTTATTCATTTTATGGTTATCGTAATACATACGATACCTTTATTTACAAATTTTGTTGTATAATTAATATCTCAAAAATTTAATGAGATATTATCTCAACTGTTTAGAATTAAAATGAAATGTATTTTTGATTTATTTTTTTAAATTTATATAACGGAACTATAAACTCGACTAATTATACCTCTACAATAATCGACTTTTATAATATGATGAATATTTTACAAAATTCAAGTCTCCCATCCTACCATTCTTTCTATCTAAAATTACTGCTACTTAAATTTTATACTCAAAATTATCTTCTTTTCTAAATCAACGTGTTTTATTATAAAAAAAAAGTTTTATATCAAGATAGAATAACAAAACAAATAAAACGAGAATTGCAATCCAGCCAAATTGATTTTGTGATAATATCATTATGAAAAATAAGCTGGTTTGGTACGAGTAGCAGCAGTACCAAATCCACCACAATAAAATAATGCAGGTGGTAACTAATGGGAAGCCGCCACGCATGAAGAACTTTTAATAACAGCGTTGAATCGTGAATCTGTTGTTCGTAAAAGAGACTTCCATGGGCATTGAATTCATAAATGCTTACGTGTCACTCTCTCGAAACCATGAAAACCAAATACTGCACCGAATGCTCCAGTCAACCCAGTAAACCCCTCTTTGTCTCAGACTAAACCCACTCAACTCAACTCTCACCCCCAACAACCACCACCACCGCTAATAATGACTGCCGCTGCCTCCACCACTAAACCACCTACTCCTTCCCCTCAAAAGGCCCCAGCTCCATCTCCCTCATCGTTTCTGCGATCGTCTTCCACTATACCTTCCTCCTCTTCTCGCTCCTCTATCCACAACGTCACTGTCTCCGCACACCGTCAATCACCAGACTCGCCACAGCCGTCGAATCTCCCGGTTGACTTCACTCCACCTTTGATAGCCATGGTTGTTGTAGTAGCGGCGGCTTTCCTCCTTGTCACTTATTCCCGTCCAATCTCCCGCCACCTCACTTCGCCACTAATTAGACGCTTCCGACGGTGGCGCCATCGTCGGAATCGTCTCATCCAACTCTCGTCCTCCTCCGATCTCGGTTCCTCTCCTCCGTATCCCTTCGATTCCTTCCATTACTCTTCCTTCTCTCCCTATGGCCTCGACGAATCGGTGATCAAAACAATTCCTCTGTCTCTCTACTCTGCTCTAATCGACAAAACCGCAATCAATTCAAGAGATTGTGCAGTTTGTTTGCTTGAATTTGAAGAAGGCGATTCCGTTAGAACTCTACCGTTCTGTTCCCACGCGTTTCACGTGGACTGTATTGACGCCTGGCTTCGTTCCCACGCAAACTGTCCCCTCTGCCGCGCCGGAATTTTCGGAGTCGTGCCGTCATCGCAATCGTCTCCGCCGCATCCATTCGTCCCTCTCATGGCGTCGCGAATTCGGCCGAGCTTTGACGAAGAAGAATCAATGATCATCCGAAGCATCATCGAATCTTCTTCCACCTCATCGCTCTCGCCGTCGCCTTTACTGGTACCTGAAACGGCCACGGATCACGAGATCACTAGAGAGGAATTCCCGTCACCGTGGAGAGCGGTGGTGATCAATATAAACTCCGATGATAGATTCGTGCTGAAGAGATCGTATTCATTCGGTTTCGCATCGGAAAGGATGACGAACGTGACGGATCCCGCGACGGCGTCACCATGGAGGTGCAGAAGAGGTGGTACAGGGGGAGGAGCTTTCTGGAACAAACGAATGTCTCCGTTTGGTTCTTTGATGAACAAACCTAGGGTATTCTCGTCTAGATACTACAAAGGAATGAAGTCTCCATTCTTCAGACGAAGATCATTAGGTAGTAGTGGTGGTGGGGGAGGAGGATTGTTTTTTCCTTTGTCGGAGAGATATCCGGGTGGATGTTCTCGCCGGAGTAAGTCGATGACAAGTCCGATGTTCTACAGACCGTCGTCATCGACGGTAGGTTTCTCGTCGAGTCGGCTGAGATGCGGTGATCCGGAGGCGCTGCTGTCACCGGAGAGATACAGTCGAAGGTAGATATAATTAATTGCGTAGCCACGTGGAAGGTTAGGATGAAGAGGTGGGGGAGAGATAGACGGTGGATGAGGAGGCGGTGGGAAAAGGGAGATGGAGTCAGATGAAATTAATGGCGAGAGAGAGAGAGAATTGATGAGATGGTCTGGCGCATTGAAGGAGGCATTAATTGGATGTGGGGGGGTTGCATTTAATGAAAGACATTGACGACAGAGGAAGAGAGAGAAGACCTGCGAAAGAGAAATGGAGAGATTGATTAAGTAGTGTAGAAGCAAGCTCTCTTTCTCTTTTCAAGTCTTCTTTTTTCCCTCTCTAAATTTGAAGAGACAGAAAAACAAAAAAGAAAGTGTGTTGGGGTTAGCGGGCAAAATAGGCTCTTTTATTTTTGGTGTCTTTAGGTTTTCTTTCGAATTTTTATTTATTTATAAGCTTTGGTCATTGATTGGTATGTCAATTTGTTATTCTTACTCCAAAAACTAACATCAACCCAACCCAACCAAATAAAAATAATAATATAACATCCCATGATTTTCTATTTTAAATTTTAAAGGGTATTACGAAATTTAGAGCGTTTTACAATTTTTAATTTGTTTCAACATTGTATAATGTATTAACGTCCAACTTTTTCTAAAAAATAAAATATACAATTCTCTAAATTTATATCTAATATAGTTTTAAAGTTATAGTATTTTAAATTTTAAATTTGTACATAAAAATTTATACTTTGTTTGGGGTTTTTTCTTTCTCACTATTGAATTTCAAATTGTGTTAGATTTTTGTGGGGAACAGAATTTATATAAACCTATTTGTTATATATTCTACAACATATCATTTTGTAATTCCCTATTCAAACATAATAGTATATTTGTTAAATATTTTAACAACGTATCATTTTCTAAAACATTATAGTATATTTGGATTTAAATTAAAAAATTTAGATTATTAAATATATAGATTTCAATTTTTTAAATATTAAAATATAACTTTTATATACTTTAAGTTGTTTGGTTGATGTTTGATTAGCTGTACAATATACAATTGATGTTTACGTATTTTTTTATGTTGTTTTTATAATGTAATATGATATCAGAGCGTCATTTGTCTTTATTTAAAGTAGATAAAGTTATCATCGTCAATGGTATGACATCGCCAATATTTATGTTAAAGACATTAAAGAGCAGCGTCAAAATATTGATTAGAAACATACTAATGGCATCGGGAAAATGAGAAGACGATATAACAAGATAAAACAACGACATAAAAACCTAATAATGAATGGCCGACGTCAAATGATATTTGATTGAATATACAAATAACTTAGAGATATCAGAATGTTTAAGGAACATGTAACATATTACTTGAACACTCGTGACGGTTAATGGGTAAAATAAGAATTTTATATGTCTTTTTGTAACTGATGGTTGACACGTCATTCATTTAGCGATACAAGTATCTATAAGTAGGAAGTCCAATCATTGTAAAAAAGATGAATTGATTGATTAATAAATTAACTATGGATCATTTTTAGTCTTATCTTTTTTGCATTCCCTTAAGGAAGAAAATTTCTACATCATTTTTTACACTGGCTCTGAATAAGTCTTTTTTAAAGAAATCCTTTGTTTACCAAATGGAGATGACTAGGTCAAGAGTTGAATAAGATATTAACAATATTTCTTTAACGAATTGGTTAAATTTTGTTGTTTAAAATATGATGAGACAAAATTCGTGTACTATTTTTGGTGGAGAAAGTTTATCTACAAAAGGCGTATCAATCAATTCAATTGACGAATCGAATTTACATTTGTTTAATTATTTTTTTAAATTTGTCATATTCTAATGGAAATTTAGCAGTATTATTGATTTCACATAAGATTCTTGGCTTTGAACAGTAACTCGTCCCTCGACTATCGACTTTGGTGACAAATAGTCCCTGGACTTTCAAAAGTCCGTTCGTAGTCCCTGGACTATCCAGTTTGGTGGCATATAGTCCTTGGACTTTCAAAAGTCCCTTGGTAGTCCCTGGACTATCCAGTTTGGATAAAGTTAGTCTCATGCGCATGTTTATTAAGGGGACTAACTTTATCAAAAATAGAAAGTCAAAGGACTAAATTTATTAAAACTGAATAGTTGAAGGACTATCTGTCAGAAAAATTGATAGTCAACACATGCAAGGGGATTAACTTTATCCAAACTGGATAGTCGAGGGACTACGAACGGACTTTTGAAAGTCCAGGGACTATCTGTCACCAAGTGCAATAGTCTAGGGACGAGTTACTGTTTAAAGCCTAAGATTCTTTGTTGATAACTATTTTTATTGCTTGGATAATGATTAGAAGATTATTAATTAATTCTGGAACTTCCGCTAATGTTCTTTACAAAACAAGTTATAATCAAATAATCGGCGTTACATTGTTTAAGAAGATCGATGAAAGTTTATTAAGTTTTGTTGGAACATCAAATAAACGTGAGGGAGAGATTGAGTTACATGTAATCATCATGAAAGAAAATTTTGAAAAGATTGTCATTATGTTCATGTTTATGGTAATTGAAGCTTCGAGTTCATACAATGTAATTTTAGGAAGATATTGGTTACATAAAATAAGAGCAGTAACGTCGTGTTTTCATCAGTTTGTAAAATATGCAGTTAATGAATGAATAATAATAATTCGAGGAAATCAGCAAACATCTAAAAATTGTTATTTTTTCTCTTTAGCACCAGAAAACATAATACTTTCACAATATCAAGAGCTGTCAGAAGATACAATTACTGAAGAATTTTGTGAGCGTGTCCTAATAATAAGAGATGATGAAATTGATGATCCACGAGAAATGTTAAATAAAGTTGAAGCATTAGAGAAAATATAGTATTATGATCTGATCAATGAAAAAACTGTAAAGATTGGAGGGGAGGTTGAAAAAGAATTTAAAAAGAAGTTAATAGATCATTTGAGAGGAAATAATGATGTTATTGCATGGAATATGTCTTATGTGACTGGATTTGGTCCGTCAATACTTTGTCATGAGTTAGCAATAGGCAATATGCTAAATCATAATTGTAAAAAATAATATTTTTTTTTGTTGAAAAATCAGAAGTTATTGCTAAAGAAATTGACTGACAACGGATTGTAAAGGTTGGACATATCAGAGAAACAAAATATCCGACGCGGTTAGCAAATCTGATGTTAGTAAAGAATAAAAATGAGCGATGGAGGATGTGTATTGATTTTACCGATCTTAACTATATGATTTTCCTTTGCTTAGTATTGATCAATTTTTGAATGCAACAAACTGGTCACGAGTATCTATCTTTCATGGATGCATATTCAGGTTATAAGCAGATCAAAATGCATCAAATGATGAGGAAAATATTGCGTTTATAACAGAAAACTGTTACAAAGTAATGCCATTTGGTTTTAAAAAATATTGGAGCAACATATCAAAGACTTGTCAATCATATTTTTGCTAAGAAATTTGGAAGAAATTTGGAAGCTTATGTAGATGATATCATAAGTAAGAGTAATGAAGCAAGTGAGCATATAACAACATTGTATGAATCCTCCAGGAATTCAAGAAAATATAAACTTAAATTGAATCATTTGAAAATTTATTTTAGAGTAAAGTCAAGTAATTTCTCGGTTATGTGATGGTCAAAAGGGGAATTTAAGTTAATCATAGTTAACTGAAATCATTCTTGACAATGTTTCCATTAAAATCAATCAAAGAAATACAAAAGTTTACGAGAAGATTTGTTTCTTTATAAAGATTTATTTCAAAAGCATCAGACATAGGAAATTTATTTTTAGATAAGAAAAGCTAAGATATTTTATTTGAATGATGATTGTACAAAAGTGCCAGTGATCTGAAACAATATTTGACTTTACTTGAGGTTTTGACGTCACCAAAAGAAGGGAAGCCTTTATTTTGTATCTGGTAGTGTCTAAGTTTTCTACTTATGTGATGTTAGTAAGAGAAAATGATGGAGTTCGTAAACCAATTTATCATCTAAGTAAGAATTTTTTTGATGCAGAAACTACATACTTAAACTTAGAAAATTTATCTTTTGGGCTAGTTATATATGCAAAAAATGCGTTCGTATTCTCAAGCTTATGTCATTATTGTTAGAACTTCTTTCTTGTCAAAAAAATGTGTTTCAAAAAATAAATGTTGAAGATTAACAAGGTGTTGAATTGAGTTAGTGAATATGAAATTCAATTTAAACAAAGAGCAACAATAAAAGCACAAGTGATAGTTGAGTTTATCAACGAGTTTGAAGAGGAAAAAGATTATTTGAGCTGATGAATCTTCTGATGTAAATAGTGGTTGATGTGGTATTATTTTGGTAGTTCCACGGGGAGATAAAATTAAGCAAGATATTAAATTCATGTTCTATGCTACTAATAATGAAGCATAATATGAAGTTGTCTTGGATGGAACAAGATTAGCTTGTATTTTTTGAGCAAAAGTATTTAGTGTATTATCTGATTATCAATTGGCGATTGGTCTTCTCAAGGAAATTTTGAATCAAAACAAGAAAATATAAAGAAATATTTGGAAGCAATGAAATGAATTGATTTTTTTTTTAAATGTTATATATGAACAAGTTCCAAAAATATAGAATAAATAAATAGCAAGATTTGGTAGTATATAGGACAATCCATATGAAATAATACAAAAAATAATGTTATTATTTGGGAGTATTGAAAAACACGAGGCTCTGAAAGTAGATGATGACAATATTTTGCGAGGGGAATATTTTATTATTTTTGAAAGATGAAATTTTACCATCGGATAAATCTCAAGCTCATGCATTACAATTGTGTACTGTAAAGTATGTTGTTCTTGATGTAATTTTATATCAAAAAAGTGTTAACGATCTTTGTTATGATTTTTGGAAAAGAAATAAGTTTTATTAATTTTAAAAGATTTATATGAGGGAAGCATTTACGCGTTATGGATATCGTGGATTGATAAAAAAAATTCTCTTAGAGGACTTTTATTCACCAATATTTTTTGCCGACGTTAGGTTGTTGGTATAACATATCCTCCCTCATATCTATTTGATAGATGTTGGGTTAATTTTGCAGGAGCATTACAAATGAAGACAAGAAAAAATAAATTTGTAATAATGGTTCTTAGTTATTTCACAAAGTGGGTGAAAGCAAAGGCATTAGCAAGAACAAGAACAAGGTCCGAATAAGTTTGTGTATTTTTGCAATCTTGTACGTCGTTATGAAATACGAGAGTGTTAATGACGGATAACGAATCTTAGTTTCAAAATGACACGCTGATAACTTTTTACATAAAATATGGGATACAACAAATGTTATATCATTTGATAAGCTAAACTATAACTAATCATCACCATGATGATGCATTGATCTAGTTGAACCCAGGAATGGAACAACTACATATCCATTGATCTATCATATAATCCTATCAAACCTCTTGTACAATTATAAAGATGTATCTACAAGGTCTAAATTGGTATGGGAAATACCAATAACAGACCGCATTGGTCAACTCACAAATCTCGGGTATGCCATACTACATTGACCCTATATAGGGGGATAACAATACAATGTACAACTTCGTTACATGCCCATTAGCACCAGAGATAATGGTAGAGAGCGGTCTCGTATGTTTAATCAATATAAAATAGATAATTATGAAATGACAATTTACTTTGAGTATGATATAAAAATACCCACCATTACATAAATAATTAAATGAGAACAGAAGACTAAAAAATGATTCAAAATTTCCACCGAGTAGGGGTTTGGTAATCCAGTATACCAAACTTATTGAGTGTATAACAACCATTTATAAGTATACCAAAAATATGGACCCCAAAAGAAAGAAAAAATCCGAGTAAATTTTATAAGTACCAAAATTATAATAGTTATCATACAAGCTAATGCAATGCCTTGACGAATGAAATCCATAGTTTTATCGATGATGGTATGTTTCTTAAATTTATAAAAGGGTGAGCCCCTCCTCATTTTAGAAATAATCCAGCAATAACCACCGGTGCTCGAGTGGTAGATTAATCAGCTATGAAGCTTGCAATGAGTACTTGGATCCAATACAGACAAGTAGGTAGCATGAACCATCGCCAGACGAGACACTTTTACCATCATTACAACTTCTTCCCAAAAGTTCTATATCACTGATCTTGAAATTTAGCAGATAAGCCAGACTTCAATACATATTTATAAAAAATCCTTACACCTATATCAGTTTGAAGATGTAAAATTGAGGAGGGTATTAGGAATCCATGAAGATATAGTAATTATAATCGCATGATGAGGAAAAAATAACAAGAACCATGATTGATACATAAAGTTTAACCAATATCCTCTTCAATCATAATTATATTGGGAATACAGTCCTTGTCAGGAAAAAGGAAGCCACTAGTAGAGGCATTTACTATGTTCGTAAATCCTTCCTCGATGCCAAAATTTGATACTTACAATTATGCAATTTAGCCATGTTCCACGTCATTCGACTGTATCCTAATTACGCTCTCCACGATACATACAACATTTTCCATGATAGTGTAAGTTCCTTTATGATTTTAGTATATAAAACCATATTGTTTTAATTTAATGTCAGTTTAATTTTAATTTAGAACTTTATTATTTACAGTTTTCTCTCTATTATATTTTGCGGTGAGAGTAACCCTATGGTACTTTTCGATGTACGACCGTCTCTGTAAGTGGAACTTAATTTGTAGTCAATCTAGAGTACGGGAGATAGTGATGGGTACCATTATAAGACCGTTGATTGGCGCTCTGTCCCGTTGGAATACCAACATTCATCCGATTGAGGTATTGCTCGAGCATTCGCATAAGGAGATATCTTCATTCCACTTCTCTTCTTGCGAGATGACCATCACTCTCGACAATGTCCATGTCATTATCAGCTTTCCGGCTAGAGGTAATATTTTTTACGTTATTTATTTTACTGATGAGGTAAATAAATTAAGGACGTATGGTAGGATGTTTGGTATTCAACCATCTAAACTAGGTAGCACCCTAAATAATTTAAATAGTTTGACTTTGCATTGGTTGCAGGATATATTTTCAAAGGGGTGATATGATGATAGTAGGGCCACCGATGCCATGTGTGATCATGTTACCCGTATGTTTTAAGAGTACTATATGCACCAACAAAACTGGCAATGGGATTCCACTCGATTACCTACAGTTCGTAAACCATTACTAGGTGATGGATATGTATAACTGAGACAGTTGGTTTTGGTACAGCTTTACCGTGCGCTTGGCGAGAATTCTATGCACAACAATGGTGGTATATGCGGGATTAGCTAGACTGCTCGATGCATGAAGTATTAATCATTTTAGGTCTTTCATTGTTCCCTTGTTCAACGCATTTACTATAGCTTCACCACTATGGCTATTGATAGTTTGTAAGAACCCGGGAACCAGACTAGAACCAAACTGGAAAACCGAACCGGCAAGAACCAGACGAAAAACCGAACCTAACCTTAACGGTTTGGTTCACGATTTTATTTTAAAAACTAAACCAAATAACAATAAAACTAATTCAGAAGCATACCAATAAAATGGATAAACCGATGGAACCATTTTGGAACCAAACCGATAAAATTGGTAAACTCATAGAACCGATACAGACCCGAACTAATAAATTGGTAGGACCGATAAAACCATTAGAGTCGATTGAATTTTCTTTTTAAAATTTATTTTTTATAATTATATTACCAAAATTATTAGGTAAATACCAATTAAAAAAATCAAATATTAACTTTTAAACTTTAATTTTTATATTATTTATTAAAGTAAATAATTTAAAAATCAAATTATAATTGGATTTAATTTTTTTAATAATAGATCGCGGACAGAAACTGGACCGATAACGGACTGAAACCAGACTGATAACAATCCGAACCGAAACCAAACCAAATCGAAACAGATCAGACCGAACCTGAACCGAATCAAAATCAGACTGAATCAAAACTGAACATAGTTGAACCAAACTTCGGATCGAACCGAACAAGAAACTTAGCGGTCTGATCGGGTTCCAAAAACTAGAACCGAAATCTTAGCAAACTAGTTCAGTTCGAACCGATAAGTTTAGCGGTGCTGTCTAGTTCCTTTAAAATCTGGACCAAACTGGACCGATAACAGTCCTACTCACCATATATTTACCGTTACGTTCCACAGAATGTTAGCTCCTCTCAGATTGTTCACACGGGTATGATACACACCCTAGCAATGTGTAACATACTGATGTAAGTTTCATTATGTTTTATTAATTCATATTTACTTACATTAACTTTAATATATACTATCTATTTAATGTCTTTCAGGCCACGTTTCCTCGACATGGGTTTTTATGGGGTGTGTGGCCGTTTTAAGTGGTCAGTTAGATTGAGTATACTCTGAATTTGTTTGACTTAATGATTTTGTACTATCTTGATCATGTGACCCATCAAATGGGCCACATTCAGATGATATCTTTTCACATACGTCCTACCACGCCCAAGAAATAAGGTAAAAAAACATAGCTAGAAGTTACCATGGGATCCTTTAATTTAGAAGAATTGGTGGCACCATTGTTTCACGACATTAGATGATCCATTCGAGGTTGGTCTAGATGGTACGAACCCGATGTACCCTGTTTTGGTTAGGACTAACATATGGTATATAGTGTCCAACCCGGCTCAGTTTGTGATGTTATATATGTCGGAGGAAACCCTGCGATACACACTCACTACATTGCAGACGAGGCACTAGTTTAGATATGTGGTTCTCGGCCACGTATTTCCTCGATGCGTTGGAGGAGTGTGTTTAATATTGTCGAGCGATATCAAGGTATTTTTTAGTTTTTGGTTTATGTTTTGTGTTACTTGTATGACTTTTATGTTCACAATCATCATATGATTCGTGTTTATGACTTAGTATCACATATGTCAATTTTGTTAGTCTTAGGTTTTGGTATCGCCAATGTGTTTTGTGTTAGTCTTACAATGCTTGTGTATTATGATGTTTGATTATCACTTCTTATTATACATTTAACGTTTTGTGGTAGAACATTATAATGTAACAAAACAATGCAACAAATCATAAAAGTGTAAAACAACACAAAACAATAAAGATATGAGTAAAACAACAGAATATTAGGATACAAACAAAAAAAACAATACACAATCAAGTTAAAAAAAACTTTAGGGTGGAATCACACAACTATGCGACTATGTGGAACCTTGTTGTGGATGTTGTGTGAAATCAATGCTTATGTTAAATTTTCTAATCCAAATATTAAAAATGATGTAGGGTGCACGACTTGAAATCATATTGTCGCACAATCCGTGTGAAATCAATGCTCATATTTGTTAGTGCCAAAACTTTAGCCTGGAGTCGTATGTTTTGTGCGAAAGTAGTTATGTGTCTCGCGTTGTTTGTGAAAAAATTGCATACGTCAAAGGCCTCTTGTCTTACTTCGTACGACAAGTCGAATGCCCGACGCATTGGTTCAGATTTTAGAAGATTGTACCTAGCATAGAATTTTGTACGACTGCGCAGAGTTAGATATAAAGCTCATACACGTTCTTAGTTATAGTACATCATATACTAAATTTTGTCAAAAAAACATTGGTGGTCTCATCAAACGTTGTTCTTTGACCATACTTAACGACTTGAAGCAATTGGTGGTCTTCGTCAACGGTCCATTTCATATTGATAATATGATCTTGTTGTTCAGGGTCGTAATTGATGAGTTCAGATACTTCAGACACAACCCACTGCTTAATCTAGATAGGGGTAATTCTAACCATAACACTCCACTGAAAAATCCGAACAGGACGAATGTAAAACACCTTTTGACAAAGCTATTTGGTAATCTACTTAAAAGACTAATGGGTCCTTAAACTTGACCCGGTTTCATAACTTGACCTGGTAAGCTCATTGGTCATTAAATTAAGAGTATAAATACCCCAACCACTCTCATTAATGAGGGTGATCAACATTTAATACAAGCAGACTGCTCAATTATCTCACTACTCTAAACACTTAATACTTCAAACTTACCAAAACACTTTACCAAACTACCCCCAACCCAAAATAAACCAAACCAAATTGGCGACCACAGTGGAAGCACGAGGGTGCTTGAATTTTACATTCAAAACTGGTGTGGATTATTTTTGACTGAGGGTAATTTGGTCAGGAGTTTTGTGGTGTTTCAAAGGTATTTAATGTTTATATGGTTTGTAGTTAGAGATTTGAGCTGCCTGGTTGTATTAAATGTTCATTACCCTCATTAATGAAAGTGGTTGGGTATTTATACCCTTAATTATGAGTCACATGGGCTTTCGGGTCATACTTATGAAACCGGGTCGAGTTCAAAAACTCATTAGTTTATTAAGCAGATTAGCAATTAGCTTAGTCAAAAAGTGATTAGCTTTTAATACTTTAGTCCAGTTCGGATGGTTCAGTGGGTGGTTTATGTCTGAATTTCCCCTGTCCGGTTTCTACAGTGAGTGGTGAAAATATCCGGACTCATTAGTAGCCCCTTTTTTAGGTTGTGTTCGAAGGCCTTTGGCAGGACCTAAAAAATCGCTCTTGAGCACTTGTGAAATTGTCCGGACCGATTTTAAATTGAGTAAAGGACTTATCCGGACTGACAAAACTCTCTAGAAGCTCAAAGGTTTTGTCATGGATCGTGGGACATGTGTCCCCTTCTGATTCGCCTCACCAGCCGTTTTTCTCCTAGAACGGCGCTCCCACTCATTCCAAAAATTAACCTCTTCAATTAATTCTTGTGACGTCAGCGCCGTCTTTAATATTTACTTCCATCGTTTCGTATTCTCCTATGTTTCTGGATATCTTTTGTTTCTTTAGTATAAATTAACTCATTTTTCACTGTTTTACCATCTTCATCAATTTTTCACTCCTATTCTTCAAAGCTTTTATCTCTCTTTTCCAAAACCCATTTTTGGTGTAAGTTTATGTTTACAGCAAGAAACGCACTTGTAAAAGGTGGGCGGCTTAATCATTCGGAGTAAGAGAAAGCACAAAGAGTTGAACGAGAAAGGCACATTGCTGCAGGCCTTCCAGTTTCTCATATCGACGAATTTGAAACACCAAGCTCAGAGCCTGATCGAGGTTCGTCTTCTGCCAGAAGATCTAAACCTAGAAGGTTATTTCAACCTAGTCTTTCACCAATCGTCTCAGGCTCATCAGTCCAGGAGTCACAACCTATTGTCGAATGAGAGCAAGCAGTTACAAGCACCAAGAGACCCTCCCCATTCATAGCCATGGGATCGGATGCTGACATCTCCCCAGAAAAGCTAACGCTTCGACGAAGAGGTCGCTTGGTAAAAGGCCAGGCTGTTGCTCCACAGTCTAAATCTCCAAAATCAGTGCCCTCTAAGTCTGGGGCCAAAGACAAAATTACAGGGTCAGAAGCACCCATCAAGGTTCCTAGGGACAAATCGTCTGGTCCGGAGGCCACCAGTACAAGCCTTCGAAATGATCCCTCCGGGTCTCAGACCCAGCCGGACTCCAGACCACAAAGGGAAAGCGATGCTCAGCCATCCGGACAACTTACTGAGCAAACCACCAGCAATCCTCTCTTAAAGACAACTGACAACCCTTCTATGGTAATGGAAGACGTGATGGAGGACAGTGTTGAAGAAGCCCCTTTTGAGACTGATGTATCCGGGCAGACGGGTGAGGTTGCCATTGTCAAGAAAAGCAAGGGTAAAGAAAATCTGTGTTTAAAACATCCGGACCTGCCGGAGTGCCTTGAAGGAAGAGTGGGACCTTGCTTCCACAAAGTGAGTGTGAAGTATCTGTTAGCCATGCAGAACATCAATTATGCTTTCATTCACACTGGTGAACTAGGCCGGATCCGGACGAAGTGGGGGAACCCCAAAATCTGTTAAAGTGAGGATACCGGTTAATCCGGAGACGCCAATGGATTGCAAACTCAGTGAGATAGTTTTCTACATAGATTTATTCAACTGGGGGCTTAGGTTTCCCTTGGACCCAGAGATCGTCAGATATTTCCATCTGATAAAGCTCTGCCCAAGCCAACTGAGCCCCAATGCTTGGTACACACTCATGGCCTGCATCATGGCCTCTAGGCTCTCCGGAATCCCGCTTCCGATGGAGCAGTTTGTTGCTGTGGCCAGCCTTTGCAAGAACAACATCATCCCATTCTACCATTTTAACATGGGCGACAATTACAAAGTGGTGGATGGCCTGCTCGAATCGGAGAAGAATTGGAAAACCCAATTCTTGTTCATTAGTGGTGCCTGGGAGAATGGGAGGAAGATTAAGGCTGGTGACAACCCAAGCATGCATACCAGCAGATGGAAAATCATAGGTTAATATTTTATCATGTTTGTTTTTCTTTCCTTAAAAAGTTTGTTTACTTAAACATTCTTCTTCTTATTTTGGTAGTGCTGCCGAAGGAGTTCACTGACTACTTAGATGAGGTGCAGACTACTTGTGCCAAGCTGAATGCTTGGGCTACTGAAAAATGGGGAAATCGCTTCCACAATTGTTTTACCGGTGACAACTTGGTGAGATCCCATCTTTGGAACACAACCGGCCGGAGAGACTTGTCTTGGGAGGAATTAACCACTCCGCCTCCTCCGGGGGTCATTCTTCAGAGAACAGATGCAAATGATGGAAAGCTAGCCATACCGGGCAGAGCTAAAGCCCCAAGCAAAATAAAGGGAAAAAAATGCAAGATAAAGCCAGACGTAGCTGAGGTCAACCCAGGTGGTGTTGAGGAGACTGTCCCAGCAAACCAGGAGGTGCAGGACCAAGGAAGGATTGATGCTGCTTTGCTTCAAGTGGTAGAAAATGAGAGTACCAAAGAGGCAGTTGGACCTCTAAAACCGCCAAAAGCTCCCAAGAAAGATCGAAAACGGGGAGCAGAAGGTGGAGATAGGGAAGCTAAGAAGAAGAAAACCTACAAGGGAGATGAAGTTGCTCTCCGGCCTCCGGAGTCTCTTCCTCTGGTTGACCTAACAGACCCAACTCAAGTAGAGGAAATCCTAAGTGACTTTCACACTAGAGAGGGCGCCAGAGGGGACATCAACATTAATGGAGTAGACATCAGTGGCCTTCAAGGGATTGGCCTTTACTTTGGAGACCTTGAGAAGGACGAATTTGCTGGCCCTTACCTCCCCCCAAGCTCTTCGAACATTGTCACTTTCAACGGTAAATTTTTTTCTGTTTCAGGAGAGAAGGACATGGTGACCCATTCCTTGTTGAGTAATATTCAACTGGTGCTCAACTTGGAGAACCAGGTGCGAAATCAATCAGCCATCATCAACACACTCAACTCTGATAAAGAGAGTTTGTCTAACGACCTCCTTACTGCCAACCAGAATGTTGAGGCATTAAAGAGAGAGAACAAGGAGTTGAAGAAGGGGAAAGAGGATTTGGCCACCAAGCTGGCCACTTCGGAGGGGGCTATCAAAGAAATCCAATCCAAGTATTCTAACTTAGAGAAGAATCTTTTTACTTCAAAAGAGGAGGTGAAGGCCAAAGACAACGTCATTCAGACGCTAACCAGTGACAAAATTTCGCTCGAAGATGCTGTGTCTAAGGCTAAGCAAGAAAAAGATGACTTGTTAAAGGAGCAGGAGAAGATAATCCAAGACAAGATTGATGCATACACCAACAAGGTGATAGACTCCCAAGAAGAAAGGTATGCTGAAGTCAAATCAGACATGGTCTTGCTCTTTCATGAGAAATTTCTGAAGAGGTCACTAGGAGATCTATGGAGATTTGTGGAATACGAAGACCTTCCTCACCATACTATGGCCGATAATGATAAGCACTGCTATTCCAGTGGTTGGGATGATACTACTGATGAAGACGAAAGGACCGGAGAGAGTCCAGACGAGGAGACCAAGGATCCCAAGAAGAAACCAAGTGAGGCTGGGCCATCTAAGGAAGCTCAGCCTTAAAATTTTAACTATGTTTCTATTTTTCTTTAACTTTTGTGTTAGACGAAAGTCCTTGGATCGCCAAGGAAATTTTGTAACCGTGTCCGGCCCTTGTCTGGACAAACATTTTTTTTTTAAACTCCAAAGTCCTTGGATGGCCAAGGCATTTTATATATTTTAATATCATTCTCCGGTATTAGCCGGGCAATTTTATCTTACACAACTCTTAAATTGTTTTGTAGTTCCCAAATTTTGATGGCTTGTATTTAAATGGTCTTTAGTTATTTTACAAGTATTTTAAAGTGAGAGTGTTTAAATTCTCCGATGACAAATGTTTAAATGGTCATCACTCCACCGAATCAATCCGATCTGTCAGTCAAATCACTCCGAATTTTTCAAAAAGGCATCAAATTTTATTAAAAAACCCGGACACCTATTAAAACCTCCACACGCCACCAGGGTAGGAAAGAGTATGCCCCCTAATATTTACATGGACTTTAAACAAGTAAATATTTACATAGTTTTCATTCGAGATACAATCAGAGGTGTTCAATGTTCCAGGGGTGATTCAAAAATATTTACATCTTTATCTTGAAGCCTGTATGTCCCAGGCTTAAGCTTTTCACTGACCACATAGGATACTTCCCAAGTTGGAGCTAGCTTGCCGAACTGTTTCTCCTTAGTATGCCGGAAGACTTTTCTTAACACTTTATCCCTTGGTTGAAAATCCCTCCTTTTGATTCTGGAAGCAAACCTGCTTCTCATCAAACCCTGATAGTGTGTGGCTCTGAGGTGATCCTTAACTCTTCTTTCTTCTATCAAGTCAAGTTGGCTTCTGATTGCCACTTCGTTAGTTTGTTCGGAAAAATTGTGGACTCGGAATGAAGGGAGAGTTGGGACTCAGAAATTGACTCTAAAGGGACAGCCGGGATATAAATTTCATTACTGTATCTTTGGCATGGATCACACTTCTTCACCAATTCCTTGACATCTTGCATTATGGAGGGCCAATAGTACCCAGCTAACAAGACTTTTCTGGTTAGAGCCCTAAACCCACAGTGTGTTGATCCCTCGCCATCGTGTAATTCAGAGAGAACCATTTGGGGCTCCTCGATCCCCGAACATCGTAAGAGATGTCTACTAAAAGACTTTTTGTAAAGAACATCTCTTAGGATGACAAATCCACGAGCCTTATACTTAATTTTCTTTGCCACTGCTTTTTCCGGAGGCAAGATGTCATCTGAGAGGTATTGGAAAAGAGGAAATCTCCAATCTTGAGGTTGTTTTACTTGTATATTTAAACGTTCTTCTTCTTTGTTCTGATTGAGTTGAATGGATGGATACTATTGCACATGAATCCAAGGGTAGGACTCAGAATAGGCTATGGTTTCCAAGGAGTCTGCTAGCGTATTTTCTGTTCGGGGTATGTGCTCGTAGGTGACGTTTTTGAAATTAGGTGCCACTTCTTTAAGAACAAATAAGTATTTAACCAGCTGCTCCTTTTTTGCCTCGGATTGACCTTGTGCATAATGGATAAGAAGCTGAGAATCGCTCATTAACCTGACCCTTTTGGCTCCACAAATGAGAGCTAATTTCAAGCCAGCTATAGCAGCTTCATATTCAGACTCATTATTGGAAGCCCTGAAAGAAAAACATATAGCCTGGTACATTTTGTCGCCGTACGGAGAGGTTAAACATATCCCAGCACCACAACCCATGGTACTTGATCCACCATTAGTCCGGACAACCCATACTTTTTTAGTTTTTTCACCTGTTTCTTGCTTAGTGTCTCCGTCCGAATGAAATTCAACTAAGAAGTCAGCAACAGTCTGGGCCTTGACTACTGTTCGAGGGGTAAAATCAATATCATAGTCTCCCAGCTCCACTGACCATTTGGTCATTCTGCTTGAAATGTCTGCCTTTTGAAGAACGTTTTTCAATGGAAAAGACGTCCGAACAACAATAGAATGAGACTGAAAGTAGGGCCTCATTTTCCTAGCAGCAATTACTAGGGCCAGTGCTAATTTTTCAAGTTTTAAATATCTTTTTTCTGCATCTATCAAGCTCTTGCTGATATATTACACCAGACGAGGATAATTATCTACCTCCCTTACTAACACTGCACTTATGGCACAATCAGAAACTGCTAAGTATATGTAGAGAGTCTCTCCATCAACAGGTTTAAACAAAGTTTTAGGGGAAGATAAGTGCTTCTTAATTTCATCGAAAGCCTGGTCGCACTGTGGAGACCAATTAAATTCTTTTGCACCTTTCAAAGTTTGAAAAAACGGGGCACACATATCTGAAGACCTTGAAATAAAACGGTTTAGAGCAGCTAACCTCCCTGTCATCTTTGTACTTCTTTAATATTCCGAGGAGGCTCCATTTGCAATAAAGCATTAAGCTAGTCTTGATCAGGTTGTATCCCTTTCTCACTTATCACATACCCCAAGAATTTTCCGGACCACACTCCGAAAACACACTTCTCTGGATTCAACTTTAAATTTACTTTCACCAAGTTGGCAAAGGTTTCTTGGAGATCTGCTAAGTGTAGCTCTTCTTCCATACTCTTTACCATCATGTCATCGATATAGACTTCCATGTTTCTTCCAATCTGATTAGCAAAATCCTTGTTTACTAATCTATGATAAGTAGCCCCAACATTCTTTAACCCAAATAGCATCACCTTGTAATAATGGAGGCCCCTATCAGTAACAAATGTAGTATGTTCTTGATCCTTCAGATCCACTTGAATCTGATTATACCCGGAGAAGGCATCCATAAAGGACAATAGCTTGTTCCCAGATGTGGAGTCCACCAACTGATCAATTCGGGGGACCGAATATAGGTCTTTTGGGCAAGCTCTATTGAGATCTGTAAAATCGATGCACATACACCACTTTCTATTTTCTTTCTTTACTAACACCGGATTGGCTGTCCATAAAGGGTACTGAGATTCCTTTATGTGCCCCATCTTAGTAAGCCGGTCAACCTCTTGAACTATGACATCAACTTTCTCCTTAGAAAAAGCTCTCCTCTTTTGTACAACAGGTGCTATATCCGTCCGGATGGATATTTGGTGTGATATAATGTCTGCTGGTACTCCGGTTACATCAGCATTGCACCAAGCGAAAACATGCTGATGGTCTTTCAAAAAAGCTAACACTTTACTCTTTAATTTAGATGTCATCTTGGACCCGATCTTGACACTTCTTCCTTCATCCAGAGAGTGAGTTTCAACTTCTTCAATTGGTATTAAAACACCAGGGGTCTCTCTGGGGTCATAAATTTCACCCTCTCCCCAGAGGGCCCCTCAAATTGCTAATCCTCACTGATCCGAACTGCCCCCAAAGTTTGAGGGGCCAGTGCTGTTGCGTAATACTCCCTTGCTACCTTTTGACTGCTTCAGACAACTCCCACTTGTCCTTGTACAACGTATTTTAAACATTGGTGGACTGTTAAAGCCACAACATGCATCCTGGAGAGCCAAGATATCCCCAAAATGGAATTGTAACATGTGGGACAATCCACCACATTAAAAAGTATTCTGACCATCTTCTTAAAAGGGCCATTGCCCAATCAAACCTCATCCTCAAACTCCCCGATCACATCTGCTGAGCTTCTAGTGAAACCCACAATTGACCTGTTCGAACCCTGAATTACTGCTGGATTCTTCATTTGTTTGTAGGAAGTCAAAAAGAGGATATTGGCTGAACTACCGGTGTCCACCAAAATTCGTCTAATGTCATTTCCCCCAATGGATGCTCCTATCATAACAACATCTTTATGAGGACCAGCTATGTCCCTCAAGTCATCCTCATCGAAAACAATGAAGGGAAAAGGAATTTGCGATTGATAGGAAGTCATTCCTCCTTCGAGTTGGGTAGCTAGAGTATGAACATGCCTCTTTCTCGAAGAAGCAGTTGGTGCAGTCATGGTGTCTCCCCCAAATATTGTAAGTGACTCAAAAAAGATGATGAGTCCGGACACCGTCTTGCAGTGTTCTGTGATAACTCCCACCTTATTTCGGGTTGGATCAGGATCCAAATATTATGACTCTACATTAAACCTTTCAATTATTACTATAGCCCCATCCGGAGCCGATGTCCCTGCATTGTTTGGGCTAGTCCGATGAGCATTATGAGGCCTATTTCCACTTCTTCTTTTAACATAAGCCCCCCAACTTCCCTCTCTCAATCAAATTCTGCACTTTTTGTTTCAACGCGATGCATTCTTCAGTGTTATGGCCAGTATCATGGTGATACTGACAGAAACAATTATTACGACTTTCTCTGAGAGATTGTAATGCAGCCAGCTTTCTGAAATGTACTTCGTCTTTTGTTTTTTCATAAATAGTGGCTATATTTTCTTTCAACTCAGCAAACCACTCCGGTTGAACCCAAATTCCTCGCTTATTTCTAGATTGCTGGCTCTGAGCTGGTGCAGCTGGGTGGGATTGAGCCTTGGCCCTATTATGACCCTGTCCGGCTTCCTTGGCCTTGTACCCAGACTGATTCTGGTTTTGATTTGGTGCAGCTGGAGCAGACCTCACTTGCCGGTGCACCCTGGTTTTCTTTGTTTCATCCACATTAATCTGTTTGCCGATCTGATTCAATAAAACACCCCACGTCATGGCCTTCTTCCTGGTTACCGAATCAGCCAAATTGCCAGGGTTCAAACCTTGTCTTAGAGAAGCTATTGCTACTTGTTCAAAGCAATCAGCTAATCCATTTTTGGTATTCACAAAGTGACTTATATATTCCTTCAAAGATTCATTTGGTTCCTGGGCACAATGGATAATAGTGTCTCCATTGCCCTTCACTTCCTTACTTCCAACGAACTGCCTCCGGAAGGCCACCCAAAAAGTATCAAAATTTCTGATGCAGCCCTGTGGCAGACTATTGTACCACTTCAGAGCACTCCCCGTAAAAGACTAGGAGAACGCTCGACAAAGTAACTTATCACCATCGTCAAAATTCATCATAAATTTTTTGAATTGCTCCAGATGGTTATCCGGATCTTTACTCCCATCATATTTTTCCATCTTTGTGCTGTCAAACCTCTTAGGAAGGTTTCCGGACAGTATCTTGGAGGACAATGGAGATTGTCTCCGATTCTGGCCACGACTAAACACGGTATCTTCGTTGAGAGTTGCAAAGATACCTGGTTCATCATGAAAAGCGAAAGGATCCATAAATAACCGGTCTATATGTCTCCGGCCATGGCTGTGGCTATGAGACGACCCTTTACCCATGTGCCTCTTCAACCTTCCATGCCTGTCCCTCTTTCTTGAATATTTTTTGACCAACTTTTGTTTTTTCTTAGAACGACCTTCATCACTGCTGGATGATAGGGATTATTCAACTCCATCTTTGTTCGAGAAGCTACTAGAAGATTCTGAGTCTGAATCTGAGCTCTCCACTAGTTTAGACCGGTGAGACTTCTTCGAGCTAGCATGAGTCTTTTTAGTACTCACATGGGTCTTTGATGACTCATGCTCTCTTTGGTTGTCAGTGTGGTGAACTGCTGACACTTTTGACTTCTCTTTCAAGCCCATCTCTGCCCTTTTAGCAACCCTCAAGGCTTCTATCTCAACTTTTAACCTGTCTCGCTCCTCGATCGTATATTCATCGTTTTCTCCCGCCACTTTTGCCAAAGCTGGTGGCACTTCCTGCTCGTCCGGATTCATCCGAACTGGTTTTTCTTGATGGTTTCGAATGCTAGATTCAGGCACCTTCTTCTCCCACTGTGGTTGCCAATTCGGTGTGGATTATTTTCGACTGAGGGTAATTTTGTCATGATTTTTGTGGTGTTTCAAAGGTATTTAATGTTTATGTGGTTTGTAGTGACAGATTTGAGCTGCATGGTTGTATTAAATGTTCATTACCCTCATTAATGAAAGTCGTTGGATATTTATACCCTTAATTATGGGCCACATGGGCTTTCGGGTCATACTTATGAAACCGAGTCGAGTTCAAAAACCCATTAGTTTATTAAGCAGATTAGCAATTAGCTTAGTCAAAAAGTGATTAGCTTTTAATACTTTAGTCCAGTTCGGATGGTTCAGTGGGTGGTTTATGTCCGAATTGCCCTGTCCAGTTTCTACAGTGAGTGGTGAAAATATCCGGACTCATAAAAAACCATTAGAAAGAACCAATTCTGATGGATCCAAACGAGCTGGGAACTCCACCACGTATGGTGGAAACAGTTGGGGAAAACAAGGAATACACCATTGAAGAGCGAGACAAGTTGAGAGCAGAAATAGAGGCGTTAAGGGCAATAAAAAACAGAAAAGGGTATAAGAGAAAAGTCAAGGGCATCAACTATTCATCACACTGACAACCCTAGGGATAATGATCTATCAATAAAGACTCATCTGAGTTCGAAAAAAACTCATGTTAGCTATAAGAAGACACATGGGTCTAAGCCCGTTGAAAGTTCAGATTCTGAGTCCTCCAGCAGCTCTTCAAATGAGGCTGAGCTTGAGGAGTCTTTGTCATCAAGCAGTGATGAAGGGAGGTCCAGGAAAAAAATGAAACTAATTAAAAAATATTCAAGAAATAGGGATAGGCATGGGAGGCTTAAGAGGAATTAGGGCAAAGGGCCATCCCACAGCCACAGACATACTGATCAGTTGTTGATAGATCATTTTGCTTTTCAGACCGAACCAGGTTTTCTTGCAACACCTAATGAAGACACAATCTTTATTCGTAATAAGAACTGGAGATAATCACCTCTGTCTGCCAAGATACTGTCCGGAAACCTACTCGAAAGGTTTGACAGCTCCAAAATGGAGAAGTATGATGAAAGTAAAGATCCGGACAACCATCTGGAGCAGTTCAAGAACTTCATGATGAATTTTGATGATGATGACAAACTTTTGTGTAGATCATTCTGCCAAACTTTTACGGGAAGTGCTCCTAAGTGGTACAGCAACTTACCCCATGGTTGTATCAGAAATTTTGATACATTCTGGGTTCCCTTCTGAAGGCAATTTGTTGGAAGTAAGGAAGTGAAGGGAAATGGAGATACCATTATCCATTGTGCCCAAAAACCAAACGAGTCCTTAAAGGACTAGATAATTCGGTTCATGAATACAAAGAACGGATTAGCAGAATGGTTCAAACAAGTGGAAATTGTTACTCTGAGACAAGGGTTGAACCCTGGGAATCTGGCTGATTTGGTGACCAGGAAGAAAGCCATGACGTGGGGTGGCCTGTTGAATCACGTAGGAAAACAAATTAACGTGGAAGAAACCTAGAAAAACCGGGTGCGCCGTTAAGTGAGGTCCACCACAACAGCCCAGAACCAGCCCGGATATAAGGCTAAGGAGACCGGACAAGGGTCCAACCGGGCTAAACAAACTCAGTCCAACTAGAATCAGTCTCAAAGTCAGCAGTCAAGAGCTAAAAGAGGTCCTTGGGTTCAACCAGAGTGGTTTGCAGAGTTAAGAGAGAATGTGGCCACAATATATGACAAAACCAAGGATGAGGTCCATTTCTGGAAACCGGCGACACTGCAGTCTCCCAGAGAAATCCGAAATACTTGTTTTTGCCAATATCATAATGATATAGGCCATAATGCTCAAGACTACATAGCATTGAAACAAGAAGTGCAGAATCTTATTGAAAGAAGAAATTTGGGAGCTTATGTCAAAAGAAGGAGTGGAAAGAGGCCTGATAATGCTCCCCCGAACAGGCCATACAAACAATGTAGGAACATCTGCTCAAGAATGGGCAATGGTGATTCTTGAAAGATTTGATGTTGATTATGAGTACCTGGATCCTGATCCAACTCAAAACAAAGTGGGGGTCATAATAGAGCAAACCAAGACGGTGTCCGGACTAATCAGTTTCTTTGAGTCACTCACCATTTTTAGAGGAGATAGTGTGACAGCACATACTCATTCGTCAAGGAAGAGGCATGTGCATAGTTTGGCCACTCAGTTGGAAGGGGGAATGTCTTCTAATCAGTGCCAAATCCCTTTTTCATTCATAGTTTTTTATGAGGATGATTTGAGAAATATTGTTGGGCCTCATGATGATGCGGTGGTGATATGAGCATTTATTGGGGGCAATGATATTCGCCGGATTTTAATAGACATAGGCAGTTCGGCAAACATCATTTTCTTAAGATCCAACAAGCAAATGAGTAATCCGGCTGTTATTCAACACTCAAACATAACCATTGTGGGCTCCACAGGGAGTTCTGCGGATGTAATTGGGGAATTTGAGGAAGAAGTATTGTTGGGCAAGAGGCCCTTTAAAAAGATGGCGAGGGTGCTATATGTTGTGGTAAATTGCCCCACATCTTATAATGAAATTTTTAGGAGGTCTTAGCTTTCCAGAATACATGTTGTAGCCTCAACAGTCCATCAGTGTTTGAAGTATGAAATTCAAGGGTAAGTAGGTGTTGTCCGAAGTAGTTAGAAGATAGCCAGAGAGTGCTATGCAACTACTCTTTCTCCTAGAACTTTGGGAGCAGTTCGAATTAATGAAGACTAGCAATTACTGGAGCCTTCTGAGGGAGAAGGTGGGATTGATGACCCCATAGAGGCTTCTAGTGTTATAATACAGATTAAAGAGACTAAAACCCACTCCCTAGCAGAGGGTAAAAATTTCAAGATTGGTTCCAAAATGACGCCAAAGTTGAAAAAGAAGTTATTGTCCTTTTTACTAAAGAATCAGCATGTTTTTGCTTGGTGCAATAGAGATGTAACCGGAGTTCCCGCAAGCATTATCTCACACAAATTGTCAATCCAGAGTGACGTTGCACCTGTTGTACAGAAAAAGAGAGTTTTTCTAAGGAAAAAGCTGATGTGATAGTCCAAGAGGTTGATCGGCTTGCCAAGATGGGACACATAAAGGAATCCCAGTATCCTTTATGGACTGCCAATCCGGTGTTGGTCAAGAAAAAGAATGGGAAATGGCGTATGTGTATTGATTTCACTGACCTCAACAGAGCTTGCCCAAAATATCTTTATCCGGTCCCTCAGATAGATCAATTGGTAGACTCAACGTCTGGTAACAAGTTGATATTCTTCATGGATGCTTTCTCTGGGTACAACCAGATACAGGTGGATCCAAAGGACCAAGATCATACTACCTTTATCATAGACAAAGGTCTTCATTTCTACAAGGTGATGCTTTTTGGGATAAAGAATGGTGGGGCTACTTATCAGAGGTTGGTGAACAGAACATTTTCTAATCAGATTGGTAGAAATATGGAGGTATACATAGACGACATGATGGTTAAAATTTTGGAGGAGGATTTGCATATATTTGATCTTCAAGAAACATTTGTTAATTTGACAGCTGTGAATCTGAAACTGAATCCAGAAAAATGTGTTTTTGAGTTTAAATTTGGAAAGGTTTTGGGTTATGTGATAAGTGAGAAAGGAATGCAGCCCTATCCAGATCAGCTCAATGCCCTATTGGAAATGGATCCTCCTCGGAATATTAAAGAAGTCCAGAGTCTCACCGGAAAATTGGCTGCCCTGAATCATTTTATTTCAAGGTCTTCGGATAAATGTGCTCCGTTTTCCCAAACCTTGAAGAATGCTAAAGATTTTAATTGGTCTCCACAGTGCAGTTAAGCTTTTGTTGAAATAAAGAAACACTTATCCTCACCAAAGACTCTTTTTAAACATATAAACAAGGAGAAACACTCTATGTATACTTGGCCATCTCTGCCCTTTAACAACCCTCAAGGCTTCTATCTCAACTTTTAACCTGTCTCGCTCCTCGATCGTATATTCATCGTTTTCTCCCGCCACTTTTGCCAAAGCTGGTGGCACTTCCTACTCGTCCGGATTCATCCGAACTGGTTTTTCTTGATGGTTTCGAATACTAGATTCAGGCACCTTCTTCTCCCACTGTGGTTGCCAATTCGGTGTGGATTATATTTGACTGAGGGTAATTTTGTCAGGATTTTTGTGGTGTTTCAAAGGTACTTAATGTTTATGTGTTTTGTAGTGACAGATTTGAGCTGCATGGTTGTATTAAATGTTCATTACCCTCATTAATGAAAGTGGTTGGTATTTATACCCTTAATTATGGGCCATATGGGCTTTCGGGTCATACTTATGAAACCGAGTCGAGTTCAAAAACCCATTAGTTTATTAAGCAGATTAGCAATTAGCTTAGTCAAAAAGTGATTAGCTTTTAATACTATAGTCCAGTTCGGATGGTTCAGTGGGTGGTTTATGTCCGAATTTCCCTGTCCAGTTTCTATAGTGAGTGGTGAAAATATCCGGACTCATCAAAAACCATTAGAAAGAACTACTTCTGATGGATCCAAACGAGCAGGGAACTCCACCACGTATGGTGGAAACAGTTGGGGAAAACAAGGAATACACAATTGAAGAGCGAGACAAGTTGAGAACAGAAATAGAGGCGTTAAGGGGCATAAAAAAACAGAAAAGGGTATAAGAGAAAAGTCAAGGGCATCAACTATTCATCACACTGACAACCCTAGGGATAATGATCTATCAATAAAGAATCATCTGAGTTCGAAAAAAACTCATGTTAGCTATAAGAAGACACATGGGTCTAAGCCCGTTGATAGTTCAGATTCTGAGTTATCCAGCAGCTCTTCAAATGAGGCTGAGCTTGAGGAGTCTTTGTCATCAAGCAGTGATGAAGGGAGGTCCAGGAAAAAAATGAAATTAATTAAAAAATATTCAAGAAAGAGGGATATGCATGGGAGGCTTAAGAGGAATTTGGGCAAATGGCCATCCCACAGCCACATACATACTGATCAGTTGTTGATAGATCATTTTGCTTTTCAGACCGAACCAGGTATTTTTGCAACACCTAATGAAGACACAATCTTTATTCGTAATAAGAACTGGAGATAATCACCTCTGTCTGCCAAGATACTGTCCGAAAACCTACCCGAAAGGTTTGACAGCTCCAAAATGGAGAAGTATGATGAAAGTAAAGATCCGGACAACCATCTGGAGCAGTTCAAGAACTTCATGATGAATTTTGATGATGATGACAAACTTTTGTGTAGATCATTCTGCCAAAATTTTACGGGAAGTGCTCCTAAGTGGTACAACAGCTTACCCCATGGTTTTATCAGAAATTTTGATACATTCTGGGTTCCCTTCTGAAGGCAATTTGTTGGAAGTAAGGAAGTAAAGGGAAATGGAGATACCATTATCCATTGTGCCCAAAAACCAAACGAGTCCTTAAAGGACTAGATAATTCGGTTCATGAATACAAAGAACGGATTAGCAGAATGGTTCAAACAAGTGGAAATTGTTACTCTGAGACAAGGGTTGAACCCTGGGAATCTGGCTGATTTGGTGACCAGGAAGAAAGCCATGACGTGGGGTGGCCTGTTGAATCACGTAGGAAAACAAATTAACGTGGAAGAAACCTAGAAAAACCGGGTGCGCCGTTAAGTGAGGTCCACCACAACAGCCCAGAACCAGCCCGGATATAAGGCTAAGGAGACCGGACAAGGGTCCAACCGGGCTAAACAAACTCAGTCCAACCAGAATCAGTCTCAAAGTCAGCAGTCAAGAGCTAAAAGAGGTCCTTGGGTTCAACCAGAGTGGTTTGCAGAGTTAAGAGAGAATGTGGCCACAATATATGACAAGACCAAGGATGAGGTCCATTTCTGGAAACCGGCGACACTGCAGTCTCCTAGAGAAATCCGAAATACTTGTTTTTGCCAATATCATAATGATATAGGCCATAATGCTCGAGACTACATAGCATTGAAACAAGAAGTGCAGAATCTTATTGAAAGAAGAAAGTTGGGAGCTTATGTCAAAAGAAGGAGTGGAAAGAGGCCTGATAATGCTCCCCCGAACAGGCCATACAAACAATGTAGGAACATCTGCTCAAGAATGGGCAATGGTGATTCTTGAAAGATTTGATGTTGATTATGAGTACCTGGATCCTGATCCAACTCAAAACAAAGTGGGGGTCATAATAGAGCAAACCAAGACGGTGTCCGGACTAATCAGTTTCTTTGAGTCACTCACCATTTTTAGAGGAGATAGTGTGACAGCACATACTCATTCGTCAAGGAAGAGGCATGTGCATAGTTTGGCCACTCAGTTGGAAGGGGGAATGTCTTCTAATCAGTGCCAAATCCCTTTTTCATTCATAGTTTTTTATGAGGATGATTTGAGAAATATTGTTGGGCCTCATGATGATGCGGTGGTGATATGAGCATTTATTGGGGGCAATGATATTCGCCGGATTTTAATAGACATAGGCAGTTCGGCAAACATCATTTTCTTAAGATCCAACAAGCAAATGAGTAATCCGGCTGTTATTCAACACTCAAACATAACCATTGTGGGCTCCACAGGGAGTTCTGCGGATGTAATTGGGGAATTTGAGGAAGAAGTATTGTTGGGCAAGAGGCCCTTTAAAAAGATGGCGAGGGTGCTATATGTTGTGGTAAATTGCCCCACATCTTATAATGAAATTTTTAGGAGGTCTTAGCTTTCCAGAATACATGTTGTAGCCTCAACAGTCCATCAGTGTTTGAAGTATGAAATTCAAGGGTAAGTAGGTGTTGTCCGAAGTAGTTAGAAGATAGCCAGAGAGTGCTATGCAACTACTCTTTCTCCTAGAACTTTGGGAGCAGTTCGAATTAATGAAGACTAGCAATTACTGGAGCCTTCTGAGGGAGAAGGTGGGATTGATGACCCCATAGAGGCTTCTAGTGTTATAATACAGATTAAAGAGACTAAAACCCACTCCCTAGCAGAGGGTAAAAATTTCAAGATTGGTTCCAAAATGACGCCAAAGTTGAAAAAGAAGTTATTGTCCTTTTTACTAAAGAATCAGCATGTTTTTGCTTGGTGCAATAGAGATGTAACCGGAGTTCCCGCAAGCATTATCTCACACAAATTGTCAATCCAGAGTGACGTTGCACCTGTTGTACAGAAAAAGAGAGTTTTTCTAAGGAAAAAGCTGATGTGATAGTCCAAGAGGTTGATCGGCTTGCCAAGATGGGACACATAAAGGAATCCCAGTATCCTTTATGGACTGCCAATCCGGTGTTGGTCAAGAAAAAGAATGGGAAATGGCGTATGTGTATTGATTTCACTGACCTCAACAGAGCTTGCCCAAAATATCTTTATCCGGTCCCTCAGATAGATCAATTGGTAGACTCAACGTCTGGTAACAAGTTGATATTCTTCATGGATGCTTTCTCTGGGTACAACCAGATACAGGTGGATCCAAAGGACCAAGATCATACTACCTTTATCATAGACAAAGGTCTTCATTTCTACAAGGTGATGCTTTTTGGGATAAAGAATGGTGGGGCTACTTATCAGAGGTTGGTGAACAGAACATTTTCTAATCAGATTGGTAGAAATATGGAGGTATACATAGACGACATGATGGTTAAAATTTTGGAGGAGGATTTGCATATATTTGATCTTCAAGAAACATTTGTTAATTTGACAGCTGTGAATCTGAAACTGAATCCAGAAAAATGTGTTTTTGAGTTTAAATTTGGAAAGGTTTTGGGTTATGTGATAAGTGAGAAAGGAATGCAGCCCTATCCAGATCAGCTCAATGCCCTATTGGAAATGGATCCTCCTCGGAATATTAAAGAAGTCCAGAGTCTCACCGGAAAATTGGCTGCCCTGAATCATTTTATTTCAAGGTCTTCGGATAAATGTGCTCCGTTTTCCCAAACCTTGAAGAATGCTAAAGATTTTAATTGGTCTCCACAGTGCAGTTAAGCTTTTGTTGAAATAAAGAAACACTTATCCTCACCAAAGACTCTTTTTAAACATATAAACAAGGAGAAACACTCTATGTATACTTGGCCATCTCTGCCCTTTAACAACCCTCAAGGCTTCTATCTCAACTTTTAACCTGTCTCGCTCCTCGATCGTATATTCATCGTTTTCTCCCGCCACTTTTGCCAAAGCTGGTGGCACTTCCTACTCGTCCGGATTCATCCGAACTGGTTTTTCTTGATGGTTTCGAATACTAGATTCAGGCACCTTCTTCTCCCACTGTGGTTGCCAATTCGGTGTGGATTATATTTGACTGAGGGTAATTTTGTCAGGATTTTTGTGGTGTTTCAAAGGTACTTAATGTTTATGTGTTTTGTAGTGACAGATTTGAGCTGCATGGTTGTATTAAATGTTCATTACCCTCATTAATGAAAGTGGTTGGTATTTATACCCTTAATTATGGGCCATATGGGCTTTCGGGTCATACTTATGAAACCGAGTCGAGTTCAAAAACCCATTAGTTTATTAAGCAGATTAGCAATTAGCTTAGTCAAAAAGTGATTAGCTTTTAATACTATAGTCCAGTTCGGATGGTTCAGTGGGTGGTTTATGTCCGAATTTCCCTGTCCAGTTTCTATAGTGAGTGGTGAAAATATCCGGACTCATCAAAAACCATTAGAAAGAACTACTTCTGATGGATCCAAACGAGCAGGGAACTCCACCACGTATGGTGGAAACAGTTGGGGAAAACAAGGAATACACAATTGAAGAGCGAGACAAGTTGAGAACAGAAATAGAGGCGTTAAGGGGCATAAAAAAACAGAAAAGGGTATAAGAGAAAAGTCAAGGGCATCAACTATTCATCACACTGACAACCCTAGGGATAATGATCTATCAATAAAGAATCATCTGAGTTCGAAAAAAACTCATGTTAGCTATAAGAAGACACATGGGTCTAAGCCCGTTGATAGTTCAGATTCTGAGTTATCCAGCAGCTCTTCAAATGAGGCTGAGCTTGAGGAGTCTTTGTCATCAAGCAGTGATGAAGGGAGGTCCAGGAAAAAAATGAAATTAATTAAAAAATATTCAAGAAAGAGGGATATGCATGGGAGGCTTAAGAGGAATTTGGGCAAATGGCCATCCCACAGCCACATACATACTGATCAGTTGTTGATAGATCATTTTGCTTTTCAGACCGAACCAGGTATTTTTGCAACACCTAATGAAGACACAATCTTTATTCGTAATAAGAACTGGAGATAATCACCTCTGTCTGCCAAGATACTGTCCGAAAACCTACCCGAAAGGTTTGACAGCTCCAAAATGGAGAAGTATGATGAAAGTAAAGATCCGGACAACCATCTGGAGCAGTTCAAGAACTTCATGATGAATTTTGATGATGATGACAAACTTTTGTGTAGATCATTCTGCCAAAATTTTACGGGAAGTGCTCCTAAGTGGTACAACAGCTTACCCCATGGTTTTATCAGAAATTTTGATACATTCTGGGTTCCCTTCTGAAGGCAATTTGTTGGAAGTAAGGAAGTAAAGGGAAATGGAGATACCATTATCCATTGTGCCCAAAAACCAAACGAGTCCTTAAAGGACTAGATAATTCGGTTCATGAATACAAAGAACGGATTAGCAGAATGGTTCAAACAAGTGGAAATTGTTACTCTGAGACAAGGGTTGAACCCTGGGAATCTGGCTGATTTGGTGACCAGGAAGAAAGCCATGACGTGGGGTGGCCTGTTGAATCACGTAGGAAAACAAATTAACGTGGAAGAAACCTAGAAAAACCGGGTGCGCCGTTAAGTGAGGTCCACCACAACAGCCCAGAACCAGCCCGGATATAAGGCTAAGGAGACCGGACAAGGGTCCAACCGGGCTAAACAAACTCAGTCCAACCAGAATCAGTCTCAAAGTCAGCAGTCAAGAGCTAAAAGAGGTCCTTGGGTTCAACCAGAGTGGTTTGCAGAGTTAAGAGAGAATGTGGCCACAATATATGACAAGACCAAGGATGAGGTCCATTTCTGGAAACCGGCGACACTGCAGTCTCCTAGAGAAATCCGAAATACTTGTTTTTGCCAATATCATAATGATATAGGCCATAATGCTCGAGACTACATAGCATTGAAACAAGAAGTGCAGAATCTTATTGAAAGAAGAAAGTTGGGAGCTTATGTCAAAAGAAGGAGTGGAAAGAGGCCTGATAATGCTCCCCCGAACAGGCCATACAAACAATGTAGGAACATCTGCTCAAGAATGGGCAATGGTGATTCTTGAAAGATTTGATGTTGATTATGAGTACCTGGATCCTGATCCAACTCAAAACAAAGTGGGGGTCATAATAGAGCAAACCAAGACGGTGTCCGGACTAATCAGTTTCTTTGAGTCACTCACCATTTTTAGAGGAGATAGTGTGACAGCACATACTCATTCGTCAAGGAAGAGGCATGTGCATAGTTTGGCCACTCAGTTGGAAGGGGGAATGTCTTCTAATCAGTGCCAAATCCCTTTTTCATTCATAGTTTTTTATGAGGATGATTTGAGAAATATTGTTGGGCCTCATGATGATGCGGTGGTGATATGAGCATTTATTGGGGGCAATGATATTCGCCGGATTTTAATAGACATAGGCAGTTCGGCAAACATCATTTTCTTAAGATCCAACAAGCAAATGAGTAATCCGGCTGTTATTCAACACTCAAACATAACCATTGTGGGCTCCACAGGGAGTTCTGCGGATGTAATTGGGGAATTTGAGGAAGAAGTATTGTTGGGCAAGAGGCCCTTTAAAAAGATGGCGAGGGTGCTATATGTTGTGGTAAATTGCCCCACATCTTATAATGAAATTTTTAGGAGGTCTTAGCTTTCCAGAATACATGTTGTAGCCTCAACAGTCCATCAGTGTTTGAAGTATGAAATTCAAGGGTAAGTAGGTGTTGTCCGAAGTAGTTAGAAGATAGCCAGAGAGTGCTATGCAACTACTCTTTCTCCTAGAACTTTGGGAGCAGTTCGAATTAATGAAGACTAGCAATTACTGGAGCCTTCTGAGGGAGAAGGTGGGATTGATGACCCCATAGAGGCTTCTAGTGTTATAATACAGATTAAAGAGACTAAAACCCACTCCCTAGCAGAGGGTAAAAATTTCAAGATTGGTTCCAAAATGACGCCAAAGTTGAAAAAGAAGTTATTGTCCTTTTTACTAAAGAATCAGCATGTTTTTGCTTGGTGCAATAGAGATGTAACCGGAGTTCCCGCAAGCATTATCTCACACAAATTGTCAATCCAGAGTGACGTTGCACCTGTTGTACAGAAAAAGAGAGTTTTTCTAAGGAAAAAGCTGATGTGATAGTCCAAGAGGTTGATCGGCTTGCCAAGATGGGACACATAAAGGAATCCCAGTATCCTTTATGGACTGCCAATCCGGTGTTGGTCAAGAAAAAGAATGGGAAATGGCGTATGTGTATTGATTTCACTGACCTCAACAGAGCTTGCCCAAAATATCTTTATCCGGTCCCTCAGATAGATCAATTGGTAGACTCAACGTCTGGTAACAAGTTGATATTCTTCATGGATGCTTTCTCTGGGTACAACCAGATACAGGTGGATCCAAAGGACCAAGATCATACTACCTTTATCATAGACAAAGGTCTTCATTTCTACAAGGTGATGCTTTTTGGGATAAAGAATGGTGGGGCTACTTATCAGAGGTTGGTGAACAGAACATTTTCTAATCAGATTGGTAGAAATATGGAGGTATACATAGACGACATGATGGTTAAAATTTTGGAGGAGGATTTGCATATATTTGATCTTCAAGAAACATTTGTTAATTTGACAGCTGTGAATCTGAAACTGAATCTAGAAAAATGTGTTTTTGAGTTTAAATTTGGAAAGGTTTTGGGTTATGTGATAAGTGAGAAAGGAATGCAGCCCTATCCAGATCAGCTCAATGCCCTATTGGAAATGGATCCTCCTCGGAATATTAAAGAAGTCCAGAGTCTCACCGGAAAATTGGCTGCCCTGAATCATTTTATTTCAAGGTCTTCGGATAAATGTGCTCCGTTTTCCCAAACCTTGAAGAATGCTAAAGATTTTAATTGGTCTCCACAGTGCAGTTAAGCTTTTGTTGAAATAAAGAAACACTTATCCTCACCAAAGACTCTTTTTAAACATATAAACAAGGAGAAACACTCTATGTATACTTGGCCATCTCTGCCCTTTAACAACCCTCAAGGCTTCTATCTCAACTTTTAACCTGTCTCGCTCCTCGATCGTATATTCATCGTTTTCTCCCGCCACTTTTGCCAAAGCTGGTGGCACTTCCTACTCGTCCGGATTCATCCGAACTGGTTTTTCTTGATGGTTTCGAATACTAGATTCAGGCACCTTCTTCTCCCACTGTGGTTGCCAATTCGGTGTGGATTATATTTGACTGAGGGTAATTTTGTCAGGATTTTTGTGGTGTTTCAAAGGTACTTAATGTTTATGTGTTTTGTAGTGACAGATTTGAGCTGCATGGTTGTATTAAATGTTCATTACCCTCATTAATGAAAGTGGTTGGTATTTATACCCTTAATTATGGGCCATATGGGCTTTCGGGTCATACTTATGAAACCGAGTCGAGTTCAAAAACCCATTAGTTTATTAAGCAGATTAGCAATTAGCTTAGTCAAAAAGTGATTAGCTTTTAATACTATAGTCCAGTTCGGATGGTTCAGTGGGTGGTTTATGTCCGAATTTCCCTGTCCAGTTTCTATAGTGAGTGGTGAAAATATCCGGACTCATCAAAAACCATTAGAAAGAACTACTTCTGATGGATCCAAACGAGCAGGGAACTCCACCACGTATGGTGGAAACAGTTGGGGAAAACAAGGAATACACAATTGAAGAGCGAGACAAGTTGAGAACAGAAATAGAGGCGTTAAGGGGCATAAAAAAACAGAAAAGGGTATAAGAGAAAAGTCAAGGGCATCAACTATTCATCACACTGACAACCCTAGGGATAATGATCTATCAATAAAGAATCATCTGAGTTCGAAAAAAACTCATGTTAGCTATAAGAAGACACATGGGTCTAAGCCCGTTGATAGTTCAGATTCTGAGTTATCCAGCAGCTCTTCAAATGAGGCTGAGCTTGAGGAGTCTTTGTCATCAAGCAGTGATGAAGGGAGGTCCAGGAAAAAAATGAAATTAATTAAAAAATATTCAAGAAAGAGGGATATGCATGGGAGGCTTAAGAGGAATTTGGGCAAATGGCCATCCCACAGCCACATACATACTGATCAGTTGTTGATAGATCATTTTGCTTTTCAGACCGAACCAGGTATTTTTGCAACACCTAATGAAGACACAATCTTTATTCGTAATAAGAACTGGAGATAATCACCTCTGTCTGCCAAGATACTGTCCGAAAACCTACCCGAAAGGTTTGACAGCTCCAAAATGGAGAAGTATGATGAAAGTAAAGATCCGGACAACCATCTGGAGCAGTTCAAGAACTTCATGATGAATTTTGATGATGATGACAAACTTTTGTGTAGATCATTCTGCCAAAATTTTACGGGAAGTGCTCCTAAGTGGTACAACAGCTTACCCCATGGTTTTATCAGAAATTTTGATACATTCTGGGTTCCCTTCTGAAGGCAATTTGTTGGAAGTAAGGAAGTAAAGGGAAATGGAGATACCATTATCCATTGTGCCCAAAAACCAAACGAGTCCTTAAAGGACTAGATAATTCGGTTCATGAATACAAAGAACGGATTAGCAGAATGGTTCAAACAAGTGGAAATTGTTACTCTGAGACAAGGGTTGAACCCTGGGAATCTGGCTGATTTGGTGACCAGGAAGAAAGCCATGACGTGGGGTGGCCTGTTGAATCACGTAGGAAAACAAATTAACGTGGAAGAAACCTAGAAAAACCGGGTGCGCCGTTAAGTGAGGTCCACCACAACAGCCCAGAACCAGCCCGGATATAAGGCTAAGGAGACCGGACAAGGGTCCAACCGGGCTAAACAAACTCAGTCCAACCAGAATCAGTCTCAAAGTCAGCAGTCAAGAGCTAAAAGAGGTCCTTGGGTTCAACCAGAGTGGTTTGCAGAGTTAAGAGAGAATGTGGCCACAATATATGACAAGACCAAGGATGAGGTCCATTTCTGGAAACCGGCGACACTGCAGTCTCCTAGAGAAATCCGAAATACTTGTTTTTGCCAATATCATAATGATATAGGCCATAATGCTCGAGACTACATAGCATTGAAACAAGAAGTGCAGAATCTTATTGAAAGAAGAAAGTTGGGAGCTTATGTCAAAAGAAGGAGTGGAAAGAGGCCTGATAATGCTCCCCCGAACAGGCCATACAAACAATGTAGGAACATCTGCTCAAGAATGGGCAATGGTGATTCTTGAAAGATTTGATGTTGATTATGAGTACCTGGATCCTGATCCAACTCAAAACAAAGTGGGGGTCATAATAGAGCAAACCAAGACGGTTTCCGGACTAATCAGTTTCTTTGAGTCACTTACCATTTTTAGAGGAGATACTGTGACAGCACATACTCCTTCGTCAAGGAAGAGGCATGTGCATAGTTTGGCCACTCAGTTGGAAGGGGGAATGTCTTCTAATCAGTGCCAAATCCCTTTTTCATTCATAGTTTTTTATGAGGATGATTTGAGAAATATTGATGGGCCTCATGATGATGCGGTGGTGATATGAGCCAAATCCCCACATCTTATAATGAAATTTTTAGGAGGTCTTATATTTCCAGAATACATGTTGTGGCCTCAACAGTCCATCAGTGTTTGAAGTATGCAATTCAAGGGTAAGTAGGTGTTGTCCGAAGTAGTTAGAAGATAGCCAGATAGTGTTATGCAACTACTCTTTCTCCTAGAACTTTGGGAGCAGTTCGAATTAATGAAGACTAGCAATTACTGGAGCCTTCTGAGGGAGAAGGTGGGATTGATGATCCCATAGAGGCTTCTAGTGTTATAATACCAATTGAAGAGACTGAAACCCACTCCCTAGCAGAGGGTAAAAATTTCAAGATTGGTTCCAAAATGACGTCAAAGTTGAAAAATAAGTTATTGCCCTTTTTACTAAAGAATCAGCATGTTTTTGCTTGGTGCAATAGAGATGTAACCGGAGTTCCCGCAAGCATTATCTCACACAAATTCGTCAATCCAGAGTGATGTTGCACCTGTTGTACAGAAAAAGAGAGTTTTTCTAAGGAAAAAGCTGATGTGATAGTCCAAGAGGTTGATCGGCTTGCTAAGATAGGACACATAAAGGAATCCCAGTATCCTTTATGGACTGCCAATCCGGTGTTGGTCAAGAAAAAGAATGGGAAATGGCGTATGTGTATTGATTTCACTGACCTCAACAGAGCTTGCCCAAAATATCTTTATCCGGTCCCTCAGATAGATCAATTGGTAGACTCAACGTCTGGTAACAAGTTGATATTCTTCATGGATGCTTTCTCTGGGTACAACCAGATACAGGTGGATCCAAAGGACCAAGATCATACTACATTTATCATAGACAAAGGTCTTCATTTCTACAAGGTGATGCTTTTTGGGATAAAGAATGGTGGGGCTACTTATCAGAGGTTGGTGAACAGAACATTTTCTAATCAGATTGGTAGAAATATGGAGGTATACATAGACGACATGATGGTTAAAATCTTGGAGGAGGATTTGCATATATTTGATCTTCAAGAAACATTTGTTAATTTGACAGCTGTGAATCTGAAACTGAATCCAGAAAAATGTGTTTTTGAGGTTCAATTTGGAAAGGTTTTGGGTTATGTGATAAGTGATAAAGGAATACAGCCCGATCCAGATCAGCTTAATGCCCTATTGGAAATGGATCCTCCTCAGAATATTAAAGAAGTCCAGAGTCTCACCGGAAAATTGGCTGCCCTGAATCGTTTTATTTCAAGGTCTTCGGATAAATGTGCTCCGTTTTCCCAAACCTTGAAGAATGCTAAAGATTTTAATTGGTCTCCATAGTGCAGTTAAGCTTTTTTTGAAATAAAGAAACACTTATCCTCACCAAAGACTCTTTTTAAACCTATAAACAAGGAGAAACACTCTATGTATACTTGGTTGTGTCAAAATATGCTATAAGTGAAGTATTGGTAAGAGAAGTGGACAACTACCGTCGTTCGGTGTACTACATCAACAAAAGTTTAATAGATGCTGAGAAGGGGTACTTAAATCTTGAAAAGTTGGCATTAGCCTTAGTGATTGCGGCAAGAAAGATGAGGCCATATTTTCAGTCTCACTCCATCATCGTCTGGACATCTTTCCCGTTGAAAAATGTTCTTCAAAAGGCAGACATATCAAGCAGAATGACCAAGTGGTCAGTAGAGTTGGGTGATTACGACATTGATTTTGTTCCACGAACGGCTATTAAGGCTCAATCAGTAGCTGATTTCCTGGTAGAATTCCATTTGGACAGGAACTCCAAACAAACTTCAGAAGAGAAAACCATGAAAGAATGGGTAGTCGGAACTGATGGTGGTTCAAGCACAATGGGGTGTGGAGCTGGAATTTGACTAACCTTTCTATATGGTGATAAGATGTACCAGGCTATATGCTTTGGATTCAGGGCTTCTAACAATGAGTCCGAATATGAAGCAACTATAGCTGGTCTTATATTAGCTTTCCTATATGGGGTTAAGAGAGTTCGGTTGATAAGTGATTCTAAGCTTCTTATCCATCACGCTCAAGGTCAGTCTGAGGCCAAGAAAGAGAAACTGATCAAATACTTACTCATCCTGAAAGAGGTGGCAACCAACTTCAAAAGTGTTTGTTATGAGCATATTCCTAGGTCAGAAAATACACTGGCAGATTCTTTGGCAACTATAACATATTCTGAGTTTTACCCTTGAATTCACATACAAGAATTCCCATCTATACAACTAAGTCAAAACAAAGAAGAGGAGGAAAGCTTGAGCATACAGGTGATTCAACCTAAAGACTGGAGGTTTTCCCTTCTCCAATATATTTCTGATGGGGTTTTTCCTCCGAATAAAGCTATGGCAAGAAAAATTAAACACAAGGATCGTGGTTTTTTTTATCATAAAGGGAGTTCTCTTTTAAAAAAAATTCAATAGACCTCTCCTGCGTTGTTTGGGGGTTGAAGAATCTCGAGTCGTTTTATCTAGAACTACACGATGAAGAAGGATCATCATATTGTGGGTACAGGGTATTAGCCCAGAGAGTGTTGTTGGTTGGGTACTATTGGCCATCCATAATGGCAGATGCTAAAGAAATGGTAAAGAAATGTGATCCATGTCAAAGGTATAGCAATGAAATTCATGTGCCAGTAGTACCTATGGAGTCTGTTTCTGAGCCAGTACCTTTTGCTCGTTGGGGGATTGGACTTAGTTGGACCTCTGCCTATGGTATCCGGGGGTGCAGAACTATTATAGTTGATATTGATTACTTCTAAAAATGGATAGAGGCATCTCCTTTGGCAGGAACCACTTCGAAGGCTGTCATTAAATTTATCTTATCCAATATATGTTGCAGATTTGGGATCCCTCAAAAGATTACTACAGACAATGGGCCACAGTTTGATAACAAGGATATGGAGAATTTTTGTGCTTCTAGGGGAATTTAGTATTGTTTTTCTTCTCTTTTCCATTCCCAAGCAAACGAACAGGTTGGAGTTTCCAATAGGACCATTTTGTCCGGATTAAAAAAGAATCTAGAGGGAGCTGCAGGGAAGTGGCGAGTTATTTGCAAGAAGTGTTGTGGGCGTACGGAACTACTCCCCGGGCTGCTACACATGAGTCTCCTTTTTCTTTGGTGTATGGGATGGATGCAATTACCCTCATGGAAGCGATCCTACCATCATACAGGGTTCACAACTATTTTGAACAAGCTAATGAGATATTAATTAGGAATTAGTTGGACTTGATAGAAGAAAGAATGGTTAAAGCTCATCTAAGAACAACTCATTACCAAGGTCTGATGAGGAGCAGGTTTTATTCCAAGGTCAAAAGAAGGGATTTTCAGACATGAGGAGAAGCAGTTCAGTAAGTTGGCTCCGAACTGGGAAGGACCCTATGAGGTCTGTGAAAAACTCAAGCCTAGGACATACAAACTTCAGGACAAAGAATGGAAATTTTTGAAGCACCCATTGAATAATTAGCATCTCAGGTTATATTTAGAGTAAAATCTATTGTGTAAATATTTACTTGTTAAATATCAATGTAAATATTAAGGGGCATACTCTTTCCTACCCTGGTGGCATGGGGAGGTTTTAATGAGGTGTCCGGTCTTTGATTCAATAATATATGATGCCTTCTTAAAATATTTGGAGTAGTTTTACTACAAGTTAATTCAAGTATAAATCACTTGTTCAATACTTTGGGTCTTTAGTAGACCTGATAAACTCGATGGAGTGATGACCATTAAATATATGTCATCGGAAATATTAAACACTCTCACTATAATACTTATGAAATACTAGGGCTACTTAAACATTAGCCATTTGAAGAAAAGAAAATTTTAAACAAAGGAAAGTCTGATAAATTAAACCTATTCGGACTTGAGCCAAACAGAAGAACAAAATATGCCTTGGCCATCCAAGGACTTTAGGTTTTCAAAGGACCTATTCGGACTTTAACCGAATAGTAGTACAAAATATGCCTTCGGACGTTCCTTCACCACCACCGCCGCCTTTTTTAGGACTTTTGAGTTCGGCACTCGAACTCTCACCAGTTCCCTCTTCATCATCAGTAGTGGAATCTATTCCACTGGAGTAGTTATGGTTATCGCCATCTGCCATAGTATGAAATGGGAGGTCTTCATATTCCACATATTTCCATAAGGGACCAAGGGTCCTCTTCGGAAAAATCTCATGGAAAAGCAGCACCATGTCAGACTTGACTCCATAATCTCTTTTCTCCAAGGAATCTATCACTTTATTGGTATACTTATCAATACCTGCCTGAATAGCTTGCTCCTGCTGGCTCTTTAAATCTTCTTTCTCCTTAGCCAGCTGTGAAACAGAGTTCTCCAGTTTAGCCTTCTCATTGGTTAAGGCTTGAACGACACCATCCTTGGTTTGCACCTCCTCTTTCAGCGTTGTGAGGTCTTTCTCTGAGACATTATACTTAGTCTGGAGCTCAGTTCTGGCTGCCTCTGATGTGGCTAACTTAGTTGCCACATCCTCCTTGTCTTTCTTCAATGCCTCCATCTCTTTCTTCAGTTCCTCTATGCTTTGATTAGCGTTTAAGAGGCTGGTTGACAGTGATTTCTTATCAGAGGTGAGGGAGTTGATGAGGTTGGTCTGATTTTTCACCTACCTTTCCAGATCAAGTATGGGCCAGATATGACCGAGGAGGGAGTGGCTCAGGACATCTTGCTCTCCAGAAACAGAGAAATATTTACCATTGAAGGTCACCATATTGGCAGAGCTGGAGGGGCGGTAGGGACATGCGAAATCATCCTTCTCAGAATCATTGAAGTATAAATCAATGTCTTAAAGGGAACTAATGTCCACTTCTTCATTCCCTCCCCCTGAAATCTCTCCCGACTATAGATCTGTCAGGATTTTCTCTTGTAAGGTGGGATCAACAGAGGCTGCTGGAGGTTGGATTTCCGAAGGACGAAAAATTATTTATTTTCCAGGGTGACCTTTTTTTTCTTAGCAGCTTTCTCATCACTATTGGCTCTCTTTTTTCTGTCCTTCTTAGGAGGCTTTGGTGAGTTCTACGACTCTCCAGCCTCTCTCACTGTTTCAGCCTCTACTACTTTGAGCAGGGCAACATCAATTCCCCCTTGGTTCCCCAAACTAGTCCTTTCTGTGGCTGCTTGAACCAACTCTGTTGCAGCTTTCTTCTTCTTGTTCTTCATCTTGCTGGGAGCCTTTGCTCTGGAAGGTAAGAGCAATTTGCCATCCTTGGCCTCTGTCCTTTTGAGAATTACACCAGGAGGAGGAAGGATAGTTAGCTCTTCCCATGTGAGGTCTCTCTGGCTTGTGGTGTTCCACGGATGGGACCTCACAAGATTGCCCAATGTGAAGCAGTTGTGGAAGGTATTCCCCCAATGCTCCGCAGCCCATGCATTAAGTTTTGCACATGTTTTTTGCCCCTCTTCTAAGTGTCCGGTGAACTCTTTCGATAGCACTAAAAATGAGTAATAAGTCAACCTGAATGGGAACACTTATAATATAAAAGGAAAACATGAAAGACAAAGATAGGAAATGAACTTGCCAATACTTTTCCACCTGCCAGTCAACATGCTAGGATTGGTGTTGGCCTTAATCTTCCCGCCGTTCTCCCATGTCCCATTGACAAATAGAAATTGGGTCCTCTAGTTCTTTTCAGACTCCAGCAAGTCATCCACAACTTTGAAATTGTTCCTCATATTGTGATGGTAGAATGGGATCTGATGATTCTTGCACAAGCTTGACACAGCACCAACTGCTCCATTGGAAGTGGGATTTTTGACAACCTTGATGCCATGATACAAGCAAGGAGAGAGTACCAGACATTGGGGATTAGCTGGCTAAGGAAGAGTTTGACTAAGTGAAAGTACCTGACGATTTCTGGGTCAAATGGAAACCGGAGTCCCCAGTTCAACACTTCGTTGAAAATTACCACCTCGTTAAGCTTGCAGTCCATGGGAGTCTCCGGAGTGATATGTATCCTTACGTTTACTGACTCTGAAATCCCCCATTTTGTCCTAATTCGAGCCAACTCAGCAGTATGGGTGTAGATGTAATTAATGTTTTGAAGGGCCAACAACTATTTGACACTAACATGTTTGAAACAAGGGCCTACCTTGCCCTCTAAGCACTCTGGAAGCGAGTTCGGATGAGTCATACAGACTTTTACCTTGATCTTGCCCTTCTTATCAGAAGTGGCATCTCCCGTTTGACCTGACGCCTCGGTTTCAAATGGAGCCTCCTCAATACTCTTCCATCACCGTGGAAGGTTTGTCAGTGGCCTTAGAAAAAGACAGGTAAGTTCAAAAGGTTGTTCGAATGGTTGAGCGCTTGTTGCCTCCGAAGGCCTAGAATCTGTTTGAGGTTGGGATCCGGAGGGCTTGACCCTTGGGGCTACTTTAGATACCTCCAATCCGGAGGGTTTTGGAAGTGAAGGTGTGGATTGAGTTTTAGTTTGGCGGGTCATCCGGCAAGGAGTTATCTTCTCCGGATACTTCTCAGCATTAGAACCCATAATTATCGACGAATTTTCTTGAGTGACTATCCACGGGTGTTCCTCTGAATAAGACGCTTTGGCCAAGGAATCAGCTACTGAATTCCATGCCCTATGAACATGTTCGAATAAGACGTTATCGAATTCCAAGGTCAAAGCCTTCAAAACTCCCAGATACTTCACCAAATGATCTTTCCTTACTTCTGAGCGCCCTAGAGCATGGTTCAACAGAAGTTGAGAGTCGCTAATTAACTTGACCTGTTTAGCCCCACAAATCTTTGAAAATCTTAATTTGGACAGGGCCGCTTCGTACTCTGCCTCGTTGTTCGATGCATGGAATCCAAGTCGGATTGCCTTGTATATTGCAATGCCATCCGGGGAGGTTAGTTGCACTCCAGCTCTGCAGCCAGATGAGCTGGATCCCCCATCGGTTTAGACTAGCCACTCAGGATCATATTTTTCTTCTTCCATGTCATCGTCATCCCTGTCAGAATGAAACTATACCAAAAAATCAGCTAGTGCCTGTGCTTTGATTGCAGTTCGCGGTTCGAACTCAATGTCAAAATCGCCGAGTTCTACCAACCACTTGGTTATTCTTCCAGACACATCGGGCCTCTGTAACATATTTTTCAAAGGAAAAGATGTACGTACTACCATCGTATGAGCTTGGAAGTAAGGCCTCATTTTTCGAGCTGATGTTACTAGAGCAAGTGCTAGATTTTCTAACTTAAGGTATCTCTTTTCTGCATACAAAATACTTTTTCTTACGTAATAGATTGGTCTTTGAATGTTCGATTATTCTCGGACTAAAACTGAGCTGACTGTAAAGTCGGACACCGCTAAGTAGATGAAAAACTTCTCCCCTGAACACGGCTTTGTCAGGATTTCCGGGGATGTAAGGTGTTGCTTGATGTGATTAAAGGCGTCTGAGCACTCTTGCGTCCAATCGAAGCGATTTGCTTTCCTCAGCACCTGGAAGAAAGGGGCATATTTATCTGATGACTTGGAGATGAACCTGTTTAAAGCAGCCAGCTTTCCGGTTAAAATTGCACCTCTTTGATCGTTCTAGGTGGATCCATAGTACATAAGGCATTTAACTGCATCAGATGCGCTTTGATACCCTGAACACTGACTATGTAGCCTAAGAACTTTCCAGATCTTTCTCCAAACGTGCAGTTTTCTGGGTTCAACTTTAGATTTATTTTGGCCAGTTTAGCGAAGGTTTCTTCCAAGTCAGCTAAATGGTCCTCATCTCTAGGCTTTAAACTAAAATTTCGTCAATATAAACTTCCACATTACTGTCAATCTGAATCTCAAAATCTTTGTTCATTAAACGTTGGTATGTTACCCCCGCATTCTTTAGTCCGAACGGCATAACCCTGTAGCAGTGTAGACCCCTTCCGGTAATGAAAGTCGTGCTCTCCTGATCCCTCGGGTCCATCCAGATTTGATTGTATCCAGCGTATGCGTCCATAAAGGACAATAAACAATTTCCAGATGTCGAGTCAACCAGTTGATATATTCTTGGGACCGGAAAATGATCTTTAGGGCAAGCCTTATTCAGATCAGTGAAGTCTACACACATCCACCATTTTCTGTTTTTCATCTTCACTAAGACCGGATTGGCCGTCCACAATGGATATTGTGATTCGCGGATGTGGCCTACTTTTGTTAAACGATCTACCTCTGCCATTATTGCTTCAGTTTTTTCTTAGGAAAAAGGTCTTCTCTTTTGAATGATCGGTTGAATACTGTTCCGTATAGCCAACCCCTATAACGTCTTCTGTGCACCAAGAAAACAAATGTAATTTGGTTGAAAGAAATCTGAGTAAGCTTTATTTTACCTTTTGTGATAGCCTTGTTCCTATCTTGAGTCTTTTTCCAGGGCTAAAAACATGATCCTTGAAGCCTTCATCAGGGACCATGAACCCAGGGGATTCCCTCGGATCATCAACAGGATCAGAATCCGAAGGTGGTTCCACTGACTTTTATTCTTATTTGGATCCAACCCCTTCAACTGCTTGGGGGGGCAGTACCGCTTTGTAACATTCCCTAGCCATTTTCTAACTTGACCTTACTGTTCCAATATTGTTTCCCACTATGTACTTCAAACATTGGTGAACTGTGGACGGTACAACATGCATTTTAGAAAACCATGATCTTCCGAAGATGGCGTTGTACGATGTGAGCGTGTCTACCACGACAAACAGTGCCGTTACTATTTTCTTGAATGCCCCCCTGCCCAGCTCTACTATTCCCTCGAATTCTCTGACGACATTTGCGGTCGCACCGGTAAATCCCACTATCGTCATGTCGGATCGTAGGATGGTAAGAGGATTGGTTATCTGATTGTAGGTTGTCACAAATATAATGTTGGCGGAACTCCCTGTGTCAATTAAGATTTTTCTTATCTCGTTTCCAGCAATCTCTGCTCCGATTACCAATGCGTCCTCATGTGGACCAGCTACCTCCCTCATGTCGTCGTCTTCGAAGCAAAGGATTGGTGAAGGATTTCGGTAAAGGTGCGACGAGGCTCCTGCCTCCAATTGCGTTGCCAAACTTACGATGTGCATCTTCCTCAAATAATTTGATATACCCGCTACTGTATCCCCCCCGAAAATGGTTAGTAACTTGAAGAATGAACATAAATTACTGACCTTTCTTCTGGGGATTGACTCCTCTACCACATTTATGCTGTTCCTGCCCTGCTTCAGATCGAGATATTCCGTGGCTACATCAAACGCATCCACAAACTCTTTTTCGATCACATCGGATATCATCACGGTATCATCTTGTCTTGGAGCGACTTCTTGTTTTGGTGCCACTACGGTATTCTTCTTGACAAAGTCAACCAGCTTTCCATTCTCTATCAGGTGCTGGACTTCTTTCTTTAAAGCCACACAGTCCTTAGTGTGCTGCCCGATATCATCATGGAGCTGAGAGTATTTGTTCTTCATGTGCTCTATCGGAATCTGTAGTGGAAAAGGCTTGCGGAAATGCACATTTACACGTACCTTTTCGAAAATAGTTGAGACACACTCAGTCAACTCGACATAATGAGCTGGTTGGACCCACTTGTTCGAAGTCGGTCTAACATAATGTTGAACTGCTTGACCTGCCTGTTGATACTGTTGGTTCTGCGTCGCCCGTTGAGGGGTCTGATTCGTAGCTTGAACTCTTTGGGCCCATGGTCGGACAGTTGCAACCGGTTGCGTAGCTTGTGGTCGGACATTCACCGTCGTCGTACTGGCTCTGGCTAAGTTCGGATCCTGATAGAATTGAGACATGGATTCTATTTTCGAGGCCCTGGTCTCTTAGACTTAGATTCTTTTCTCTATTTGATCCAACAAAGCTCCAAACGTCATAGCTTGTGTTTTCGTACCATTATCTTTCATTACCCCTGGTAGAAGACCCATTCGAAAGGCAACCAATGCTACCTTGTCTTCGCAAAACTCCATGTCTGTCTTGACCTGGATGAATCGCTTTGTGTATTCTTTCAAGCTTTCTTCAACTTTTTATCAAAATTAAATTATGGTATCTCTGTTGGCACAAAACTTTTTGCTTCCAACGAAGTGCTGCCGGAACATACTCCAGAACATATCGAAATTCTTTATGCACGCCTGAGGCAAATGATTGTACCACTTGGAGGCGGCGTTCTTGAATGTCTGAGAGAAAGATCTACACAATAACTTGGTTGTCAGGATCCTGAGTACCATCAAATTTCTATAGTTTGGAAATATCAAACCATTTAGGAAGATGCCCAGAGAGGATTTCCGGGGAAAGGGGGGATGACCTCCAGTTGTGTCCAACCTTGTACGCCCCCCCCCCCCCCCCCGGGACCATCATTAGTGGCTGGGTACAACCTGTCTTCAGTCGGAGAAGTGAAGTGATTACTGACTCCGTAATCTTGATGATAACTATCAGATTAAGATTGTCTCCGAGTGGTGACATGTTCTCCTCGTAGATTTCTCGTCTTATCATGTTCCTCGGAGTACACTTTCGGCTTACCAGCATCAACTTTCTTCCTTGAATCGTTTCTTCTCTGACTAGTCTGATGAGCATGCTTGTGTGTCCTTGGATCTCTGTGTCTTCAATCCACCTTGTACCTCGATTCGGTCTCTGAAGAGCAAGACTTATCAGAACTTAAAGTGGTATACCCGCTAGAATCGGACGACTCATATCTTTGCTCCGATCTAGCACATCTTTTAGAATGCTGACGGATTTTCCTATGTCGGTTCTCTTTGGGTAGAACAACATCTTGGGTTTGATCAGCCTCGATCCTTTCTTGTCGGACCTCAGATCTGACCCTTTTAAAACTTGTCATCATGGCATCCCTTTCAGCATTTAACCAATCGATGTCTTCTAGTAACTCTTTTCGCCTGGCAACCAAAACTGACTCCTCTAAAAGTTCTTCCGCATACCGATTCGAAGCATTACCTTCGTATGTGACCTGCTCTTTTATCAGATGGTCTACACACTCGACACCGACTAGATCTCTAGTCGGATTAGTCTCGATCTCTCAACGAGCTTCTGTATCCATAATTTTTTACTTTTATTTTCAAGGTTTTAGAAAATTAGTTCTGGGTACGAAACTGTTCCCACAGACGGCGCCACTGATGAGCTCAGTGAAACTTTAGTGAGACTCAGGAGCGAAGATGTTCGTAGGAGATGGTCGGATAAAAGAATATCCGTGTGATGTGACAACAAACAGTGAATTACTAGAAAAAGAAATAGACAAAAGGAATAGATGATGTAATTATTGATCAATCATTGGCCCCTTTTCCCAAAAGAGAATGTCCTTTATATAGTAAATGAGGTGTATGGTAAAATTACATAACTACCACCGTCAGAGTGGATTTCTTACCTCATTATTTGACAATTTATAAAAACGTTCATGGGCTATATCATTTAACCCCATATTTCTTATGTGTGCTTTACTTTGGTCCTTAATCATTAAATACATGGACCTTGATCTTATTTGTAAGCTAAATTACATGTTAACCACCTATATTTTCCTTTCCTTATCAGAATCGAATGAGTTTTTCCTCTTAAATTTTATTTTCAGCATATATAAATTTTCACCGTAGACCTCCAACTTCAATATTTTATGGACATCATCGAGGGTGATACTCATCTTAACAAAACCGAAATGGAAACTGCTAATTTCCAAATGCCAATGTTATGTAAAAACCTTGGTAATGGCACTCTGCAAAAACATCAAATTTGAAGAAATCTAATCCATTTATAAAGAGTCTAACTGTAACTAAACAAACTTGATAAATAATATCTAAACATATAAAACCTTAATAATACATTTGTTTTCTATACCTTTTGATTGAGTTGCTGTTACAATGTCTTTGATTCAATGTTTTGCTTTGACTCAGTGGTTTTTTTCCAATTATTTGGTTTTTTATATTTCCTTCGGTTTGCATAATAAATTATTGTGTTGCTTTGGTTTAGTGATTTTTGTGTTTTTTATTTTGGATAATAAATTACATTTTTGCAATGGTTCAGTTTTTTTAGAATTGACCAATAAAGAGACTTGATAATTGTATTTGTATAAAGAATATATATATATATTAAGTAATAAGGATAATTATGTTGCACCAAATTTCAAATCTTAAGTAAGTCTCGTTCATATTTCAATTTATATCCAGCTCTTAGGGATCTTTGATCCTTATTTATGAGTTACATCAAATTGCCAAAACTGAGGGATGGTAAAACATTTTTACATATAGTTGTGATTTATTATTGTCTTACAATTAGCAGATATATTTGATATTCATTATGAGATAAAAAATTTAATAATTTTTAGTGATGGTAAAACACTTTTACTCATAGTGGTGATTAAAGCACAAAAAATTACACATAAAATAATTGTATAGTGCGCTGAAGGCTACCTTCTCCGCTAAAGATTGCAGTTAATAAATTTTGTAATACTTCTATCCAAATTTATGTATCATTCAACAAAATAAATTAAAATACTAGGACATTAAATACATTCTTATAAAAAACATTTACGTCGTATCTCTAAAAAATGAGACGCGCACTCTAGTTGATAAGATTCTTTAAAAGCCTTTTAGTATCTTGACTATTCATGTATGATTAACCTTTGAAAAAACTTATAATTCATATTTTTTAAAGTACTTTAAATGAATATTAAGATCAATTCTTTCTGAATGGTAACATTAAAAGATCCCTAAGATCTCTATTAATTAAGAATGATGAGTTGCAAAAGTCAATCATTCCGCACAAAGGTTAACAAGTTTGTTACAATTATATTCAGATCGAATAAAGTTAATACTCTATAATAATTAGACATTCATTTATGATATTAAGTTTAAGTATCTCATTAGTTATATTACAATTTATCAAAGTTATAAATTCTTCTAGTTTTAATATTAACTTAGGAAAGTAGTATGAATTTTATTACTCAAGTGAGAGTGGATTCAGATTTAGAGTTGTTTGTCGTATTAATTATCATAAGTTAAAGTGTTTGTTGCATGTCATCAATAAAATTTTGTTAATTCTAAAATTTATAGGTGAGGTGTCTTATATATTAAATAACGAAGAATAATAAGGATTTCTCTTGATAATCACGTGGGTTTATCAGAGAAGACATTCAGTGATAACATAGTACATCTTTATGGTATGAAAACGGAAAACCTCCAGAGTTTTTGAGTTGATTTAAGATAATTATTTTAATAAAACATCTCAAGACCTAATTGGAAAATTTAGTAGGTGCGAAAGAGTTAATATGTTTTTAAAAGTAAAGTCTTTTTGTATGCTCATGGTTAATTTAGGATAATGTATAAAATTATCTAAAGTGAATACTTAAATGAGTCTATGGATGGATCATTGTTTATATAATACATGTCATCCAATATTAAGTATCCAATATCACATGATGACACAAAAAATCATGCAATTAAGGAGATAATTTTAAATGCATGAATTTAAAGAGAAACTAGGTGTTATATTATGATTTAGACCTATATGTTTTATGAATATAAAATTTATAACACCTGTAATAGGATTCAATAAATTATAGACTTTCAGTTCCTTATAATAAAGGAAATAAAGATATATCATATAAAACAAACTCGTTTACTTTCAGTTGGGATTACAATAAAGTAGAAAGATTTATCTTTCTCTTATTTTTACTTGAGTAGAGCTTTTGATTTCAATTAAGACTTGAATTCAAATCAGTTTTTAATACTTCAGGTTGTATTATTATCATATACATACACTTGAGTTATCAATAATATAATGATTCAGTTTTTAGTATTTCGTATTAAATCAATAAACGATTCAATTTTTAGTTTTTCTCTAACATTCATCGATCTCAAATCAGAAGGACCACTTGAATAATAGACATATCTTGATTACATGACCGTGTATTACTTATATGCTACACTGCCTAAGAGGCCAGGGTCCAATAGGGTGACAACTAACAATTTGATTTATCGTAGAACTATTACGCAAAATGGACCGTATTACACCTCTTTAGTTATTTGTTAGTTGTTGTATGAAATTGATAGAAGTTCAATGATTAATTGTTAGCAACATTGCTAGATAAGTGAACATTCGGATGAATACAATTCAGTACACATGAATGATCTAAGTGGGAGATTGTAAGGAAATCCTAAATTGGAATGTCTCATCATGTGTAATTTAGAATGTTTGGTCCTGTTGTAATTAAGTCCAATTAAAATAATATATATGATTATTGGATAAAATAGTAATATTTATTATAATAATATTTACTTTAAATATTATCATTAAATCTTATGGTGTTATAAATAAAGTGTGAATACTGATTTGGCTAAATTATACCTAAAAATGAGGTATTTTAATCTAATAATTAAGTAATTAGTTTAAAGTCCAATAAAAGTTATGGTCTCTTTTGGTGGAGAGTCTATAATGAACATTAAGATAATTATTTTATTTAGATAATTAGTTGAGAAAAAAAAGGAATAAACGATAAAAACAAAACGCTTTATTCTTAATTAAATATTTTTTATTATTATTTTAAATATAAAATTTTAATAAAATAATAATCATATTATTTTATTTAACATATTAAGAGGGTTTACTTATATAGAAATTGAATTATTACATTTTTTATAAAAATCAAAACCTTAGTTCTTTTCACGGTTAATGTTTTACAATTTCGTCGTTTACAAAATATAACTACTTTTTCTTTTTTTCTCTAATATTGGTTTTCATAAGTTCTACAAGAGTTTCCGTTCTACTCTTTTGAAAACAGATTGATACCAGCTCTCAAGCCAATATAATATCCATAGTTTTCATCACTCCTTTCAAGAAAAACTTCCGCTATAGATTCATATGAACCTCTAAAAGATATAGAAAATGGTAAGTATATTATACCTCATGTTCATATTATTATTGATACATAAAGAAATTATATTTGTGTCATTATAACCAAGGTATAGATATATTTGAACTATTTATAAGTTCTAACATCATATACTTTTTTTTAATTTTGGAAAGATGATCAATGACATTATGTTAGTTTTAGGGACAATTTGATTTTTTTTAAAAAAACTACTTTCATACATAATATCAAACAATTAACAATATGGTGAAGAAGCTTTGGAGTGAAAATAGCTTTGAACATGTGAACAAAGATCTTACTAACTATTGTGGAACGTTTGGTATTGCTAGAAACTGATCCGTAAGTGGGATTCTCTAACAAAACAGGCTTGATGAGATAATGAATCAAACCCTGCTGGATTGGGTTAGATGTACGCTTCATACATCTGGAATGAGTTGAAGTTTCTGGAGAGAAACCGTGAAAACAGCTGCACATATCATCAAAATGAGTCTATCTACGAAACTTTTTTTTATCCCCAAAAGGCCTAGACTAGAGAGAAAATTAACTTAGAATATTTGAGAGTGTTTGGATGTGTTGTCTACGCATATATGAAACAATATAAGCTTAGGCAAAGAACACTTGAATGTTTGTTTCTCGACTATCCAGAAAGAGTTAAAGGGTATAGGTTTTGGTACCCGAAACCTAAATGTAAGAAAGCTTTGATAATCAGGGATATGATTTTAAATGAAGAAGACATGTCATTGAAGAAATAAATGGAGACTCAACCTAGTAATATTAGGAAGAGATGTGAAGTTGGTAATGGATCTAATATACAAAGTGAAGCTGGTGATGCTTCTGTCAAATAATTTTTTGAATCTTGTTTCACTTAGGGTCATATAAAAGAAGTTCAACCGCTCATGAGTTCGAAACAGACCGAGGGTCTGTTGTTACAGGGCCTTCGAATTATTAGATGGGAGAGCAACATGAGCTTGACAGTTATAAGGTGGTATGAGATAAAGCAGAGAAACCAAGCAAACAATCGCAAAGATATAGTTTTATAGTGTTAATTTGTTATGCTTTATCTATTGAAATTTAAAAAGATATTCTTGAAACCGAAACGTATCATGATTCCATCAAGATTAGTGATAAAGATATATGTCTTACAACCATGAAAGAATAATTTAGATATCTCAAGAAGATGAACATTTGGATTCTTGTAAAGGAGCCGAAGGGTTAGAAGATGGTTAGGAGTAAATGGATATTCAAGATAAAACCAAGTATTTTGGATGTTGAGTTACCCAGATACAAGGTTAGCCTTATGGCTAAGCACTTTACGCAAAATGAGGGTTTCATTTTCAATGAGATATTTTCATCGATTGTGACAATAACCTTCGTCAGGGTTCTGTTGTCAATTGTTGCTAGATTTAATCTTGATCTAGATGATATGGATGTTACTACTACATTCTTGTATGGTGAATTTGAAGAGATAATTTACATGTGTCAGTTAAATAGGTTTGGATATGAGAATGAGAGTTATATATATTATAGGCTGAAACAATTATCAATGCAGTAGAATAAAATATTCTATTCTTTTATGTTTGTAGATGTTTTAAAAATTGTGTCTATTAGAATGAGGAAACACACATGCAAAGATAAGTTATGTTGCTATTGTATGTGGATGACATACAAATAGCTGATGATATAAGAGGAAGATTGAAACGTTAAAGACTCAACTGAAATGAGAGTTTGAGATGAAGGATATGGGAGAGGCTAAGATGATACTTGGTGTTGAGATCAAGAGAAATAGTACGAAGATGTATTTATTCTTATCTTGAAAGGAATACATACAAAAAATCCTAAGGAAATTCTTGATGTCCGAAGTAAAAGCGGTTGGAACTCTCATTGGTTCCCAATTCAAACTTAATGTCACTCAAGCACCAAGCAAAACATCAAATAAGTATATGTTGGAGATCCCTTATGTTAATGTTATTTCTATCATTATGTATACTACGATTTGCAAGAGTCGTGAGATTACCTATACCATAAGTATTTTCAGTAGATTCATATCGAATCTAGGGATGCCACATTGACATTCACTCAAGTTGCTCATGAAATACTTGAAAGACTCGATTATTGTGCGGTTGTGTTACAAACACAATAATACAAGTAATATATTGCAGAAAAGGTATATGTACTCCGATTATGCATGTTGCCTCAATATAAGGAAATCTGCTTTGGGTTATCTATTTACTGTGTTTGAAAAAGTGGTTAGCTAGAAGTCTTGTAGACATAAGATTATTGCCTTGGTATTTATGAAAGTCAAGTATATGGCTGATACAGAAGCCATAAAAGAATATATTTTGTTGAAGAGACTATTTAGTGAACTCACTGGTGTGGAGAAAGATGTGGTTTTATTCTGTGATAATAATAGTATCGTTCATTTGATGAAAAACCTGAAGGTTTTATGAGAAAACTGAACATGTAAACATTAAGATGCACTTCATCCAAGACGTGGTGGAGAAGAAGCAAGTAAATATGGCTAAGATTTTAAGCGGGGAAAATAATTTGGATGCTCTCACCAAGATATTATCGATTTCAAAACTCACAAAGTGCATGAGACTGGTGCAAGTCTTGGATGCATGTGAGCTGGTCTCTAAAGAGTAACACATTGTATACAACGGATATTTGAGTCACTATAAGTGTAGGTGGAGAATAGTTAGGTGTATGCTAGAAGTAACTTATCAACATAGGTAATATCGTAGGACTACATGGCCATAGTTCTATCTGTCGAAGACATGCATAGGTAAAAACTGTTGAAACTCTCTCAAGCTTGAGTTGTGACTTAATTGCAGAGACGTCTGATGATCCTAAGCGTTGAGATAAGTTTTCGAAGACTCGTGACCATTATGTCGAAAGAAATATATGTAAGCTGAAGTAGACTTGTCCAAAATAGGGTGGTGTGAAGTAAACTAATCTGATGCACCACTTAATCTGAAGCGATCTGGACCATAGCACCACAGCTGGGCTGATGCGAGGTCTTAAATTTACTAGGTATTTTATATTAAATGGGTCTCTTATTTTATTCTACCTATATTAATTAGATTCTCTATATTAATTAGTTTTTCTATATTAATTAGGTTTTGTTATTTAAGATGTTTTCTATATTAATAGATTATAAGTTATTGTCGTCGTTGGTTAATGGGCTTTAATCTGGAGCGTCTGATGAAGAATTACGTTTTTCCTTAAAAGTATAAATTGAAGAAGATATTGATATGTAATGTATGATGTGATATGATCACACGAGCTGTATGTTTCCAAAAAGAATGAAATAATTCTAGATCTTTTGAGAGATAAGTGAGGTGAAAGATAAACACTAAAGAGATGAATCTATGGATCATGTCATCTTTTATTACAAAATGTGATTAATCTTTTCTATGTGAGATTTTTTATGTAACCTACTTATATATCAAATAGTGTTTGTTTCTCGCAGATGTAGAAGTTTATTCACAATCGATTTTATTACACTTTATTTTATTTATTTTTTACCTTAAACAAGGTAATTAAATCGTGTAATCATACATTGGTTCTTGCCTCGACCAAATAGTAGTAGTCTCTCTAACAAGATTTTTCCTCGCATTAGGTTCAAAAATCCTATTATTCCTCTCCAACCATATATGTTATACTATATGCAATGCAAAAGTTGATTTTTCTAGGCTCCCAGATTTTTCCCAACACCTTAATAATTCACTCTCCCATCTAAAATCCTTTACACTTTCTCGTTCATTTCTAGGTTCGCGAACAAAAATTTCTCGTTGTCCACCTTGAAGTTTTGACGCTCATTCTAGTATATGCTACAGACTACACCATGCTCTTGAAGCTCTTTTTAAATCCACAAGACCACTCCATGATTACCAAAGATATTTATACGGCTCACAATATCAAAACAAGTGAAGAGACGTTTGCGGGGCCTTACCACATCTAAAACAAATAATAAACACAATGATGCCTCGTCCCACCAAATTAATCGTCGTTGGAATCCTTTTATTATGCAGCAGTAATACTACTCGTACTTTTTAAAAAACTTTAGGGCCCAAATATTTTTCAAATTCAATAGTGCATCCTTACTCGTGAAGTTTTTTTACCAAAAACACTCCTGATGGCTTCAGTTTCTATTATTCATCCGATTAAGCAGCACGTCATGCTTTTCTAATTTTTTTTACACAACCTCGAATCTGAAAAATTAACTACATATTTCACCAACCCTTCTTTAAAATATTTTTGTTTGCGAACTTTTACCCATAACCTATTGTCACTTTGTAAGATCTTCCACCTTGGTTTAGCGAATAGTGCTTTATTGTAATTTTGTATTCTTTTAAATCCTACCCCCTCCTTTTTTGGGTCTACATATCTTGTTCCATTCCATCCAATGTACTTTTATTTCCTTCTCGGGTGAACCTCACATAAAATATCTGAAACTCCGATAAACTTTATTGCACACATGCACTGATAACTTTATTGTATGCATAATATAGATCGAGATCATGCTCAAAACTCATTGTGCTAGAGTAATCGACCCGCTAAATAGGGATCTTGTGCTTTCTAATTTGGAAATTTTTCGATAATCTTTATAGTAATCTGCCGATAAAACCCCATCGAGATACGACCTAAAGAAATTTGTGTACTCATATACATCCCCAAGGATTCAGTAAGACAAAAACCGCTCCTAAATGCTAAATTATTTTTGTTGTTTTATTGTAAATTCCCATAAAATACTATTAGAGAATTCTTGTCTCTTACCGATTGGCCAGATTCATCGTAAAAAAACATAATATTCCTTTAGTCAAGTCAAATTATTCTTCTGAAACCTATGCGAACAAAATTAAATCGTCTGCAAAGAAGACGCGAGAGACCTAGGGGCTTTGCATATGGAGTCAGAGTGGACTTCTTTCTCAACTACTACAAATACCATAAATGATAAGGGATAAGCGTTTAAACACATGATAAAAAGATAATGAGCCATCAGATCCCCTTGTCAGATACCTTGTTGTGGTGTGAAAGACTCAATTGATTCTTCATTCCACATAATTGGCCCTGAATTCAACTTTATTGCACTAATGAAAAGCATTACCCATGTCGTTGGGAGCCCAAACTGAGTGATAGTGTCCTCCATGAACCGCCACATAAGTTTGTCGTACAGTTTGGTTAGGTTGATCTTAATATCATCGTTCCCTAGTGCCTCTACACACCCAATCGCCCACCTCCTGCATCAAGACTATGTTATCTTTAGTAGATTGGTGAGGAAGAAAACTTATTTGATTCGGTCCAATACGTTCGGCTAGTAAGGGTCACAACCTGCTAACCATTACCAACACAATACATTTCACTAGAACATCGATGAAGCTTATCAGGCGAAACAGACTTATTATCTTCGGGTCTACAACTTTAGGAATCAGATAAACAATCGTACCTTTAGGCCGAGTATAGATCTCTCATATTATAATCGCATTACATACCATCTCACAAACAATCACGCTAACTATCTCCCAACATTGACAGTAGACATATTATCTGATCTGAAGCTTTTGATAGGTTTGATCAGAACACGACCTTCTGAATATCTTCATTCGAAAAATCCTCAACTAGAAGATCAGATTCAAATTTTCCCATGTGAGAGATATACATAATGAAAAATAGACTAACAAACTCGATATATGTGGAATATAATTTCTCAAAAAAATATCTAACCAACCTTTGAACCTCAGGTGGATCCGAAATCCACTTCCACTTGATCATTCTTCAAACTTGTAGTTCTCCAAGTTTTTCTTTTTTGTATGATTGAGTGGTGGTAAAATCGCATGTTACGCTGATTCGACTTTATTCATTGCATTTTTGAACGTTGTTACCACAACATCTCTTCTTTTTCCAGAACAACCAAGTACTCTCTCTTAACTTTGTATCAAAAAATAATTGTACGACTTTTGAAGCGAGAATTGATTTTTTCACAAGAAATAAGTTTTTTGGGTGGTGAATATTCCCAGTCATCGCATTTTAAAACCTATAAAGTTATAGTTGTTTTATATCCTTTAACATATTTACAAATTTTATTATGAAGAGTTTAAAAATATAAAAAATTAAAAATAATAAAAGTGTGTCGAATCATGTTTACAAAGGTGTATGCTACCAAAAATTTAAAGCTTAAATATCACAAAAAAAAATAATGAAATTTGAAACAAATTACATCAATAGTCAATATTTAAAATTAGTATTTTAAGAGTTAAGATGGAGATAGAATTTTTTTACCAACTTAAAAGAATAAAATTTTATATCAGTGACGAATTTAAAAAACTAAAAACCACCTTCTATTATAACCGGATGTAATCTTAACAATAACAGATATAACCTAGCCCTATCAAAATAACCATAAATTACCAACATAGGTTTAAACCCTTTAAAATCTTAAATCCTAATCGGATGCTTTAATACTAAATAATCTAAAACTTATCAATTTATTTACTTTCTGTAACCCATCTTTCCATAGCATTTCTAAAACTATTATATATACGAAGTTTATAAAACTAATCATGTTATCTGCGTATTGCATATTTACAGAGTAACTACCTCACCAAAGGATTTGGTTAAATTCGGGTCCACAATATGTTAACCAACCCCAAAATTTTAGCCGTCTTTTACCCCACCGGTTGAGAGGGTTTCAACCGACGGGAAAGCTTACCCGGCGGGTGAAACAGTTTTTCCGCCAGGTGGGAGGGTCTCAACCGGCGGTTGAGAAAGGTTCAACCGCCGCGGTAAGGATAATTAACATATTTTTGGCACGAATTTAGCCGAACCCCTCACCAAATTGTTAACATTACATATAATGAGTTTTACATAATTGAAATATGTTTTATTACAAAATTTCTAATTTTTCATATTTGATAATAAAGTCCTTACAAGTAATTAAGGACACCACTTTTTAAAAAAACATTGATGCATGTGGATAAAACAGAGGAACAATATTATTCTTTTCTTCCCATTTTACAAAGTACCGAATGCCTCTAGCAATTTGATTTTTAGAGAATAATGAGTTGCACTTGTAAGAACTTTTTCCTGATGTTTCTTTGTCCGACATTTCCTAAAATTGTTCAGTTTAAATATATGTGTCATACATTGGTCAAACTATAAAACGAATATCACAACTCAATTTTAGATTCGGTGAAATAGTTTAGATATTATCATAACCTTAAAATTGGTTCTGTGGCCAGTTTGGTTTTAGTTAATTAAACACAGCAAGTGGGCTTTAAGTTTATGAAAACCTGGACAGTTAGTTTTGGTTATTTAAATACGTACATATATTCTAATAATTTTATATGGATAAAATCTAAATTTTCAGATACATGAAGTTATCCGTTATATTTCTGTTTATTTTTTTTGTTAAATATTTATCTAATATAAAAATATATATCTTCAATAAAAATACTATATATATTAGCTACAGCTAATTACTATACATTTACATATATGGCTATAAATAATACAACCATTTATCTGTTCTCGTGTTTATATTTGTTTTACAATAAATATAAAGTTATTTTAATATCTCCTTCTCGTTCGAGTATAAACCAATGTCTTTTAACTTACTACAAAGCAAAATCAAATTGGTCGTTTCCGAATGCTTTAGTAAATATGTCAGTCAATTGCATCTTTGTAGAAATATAGTATGGATAAATTATTTTGATCTAATTTCTTTTTCGAATTATATGACAACCAATCTTAATGTATTAGTACGCTCATGAAAAACTGGATTAACGACAATATGTAAAGCTTGATTATCACCATAATAAGAATAAAGATGTGAATTTTCAATAAAAACATTACACATATAATAATTATATATATATATATATATATGAAATATAGCTACATCTAATTATGATTTATAATCAGTACACGTATCCCACTACCTTCACGCCTAAATATGGCTATAACTAGTGCAACCATCCATATATCTTCACGTTATAATAAATACAAAACTACTTTAGTATAATCAATCTATGGTTTTTAAATCCTTAATAATATGTTAAAACTAAAGAGAGTTATCAATAACCACTCGGGATAAATTAAAAGTACCAATAACCATTAAGATTTTCAAGTTTACCGAAAACCATGTGCAACATAAAATCTACCAACAATATCTCTCGAGTATAAACACAGAAGAACCAAGAATTCTCACTTTCTCCTTCAGCCCACGAACCATATCTCTCTCTCTAAAACAGAAACTCACAAATCTCTCAAACTAAAAAATTCTGCAACAAATTTTAATGAAATATCAAACATTGCAATATAAAACAGCTACTAAATTAGGTTTTAGAAATTACTATATTTCGTATTTAATTTTTCAATTTTTTTGTTATTAATTATTTTTAATCTTTAAAACTCTATATGTTTTAAACCCAACTAAAAACACATATATATTTTTATTTTTTAAAAAATGAATAAAATGAAATCTATTTGTAATATTTTTCGATTTTTTTTTCTTATTTTCGTAACCAAATTACACTTAATTATGCAACTCGAACACAATTATTTTTTATCAACTAAATTACACTTGATTCCGCAACTCAAACATAATTGATTTTATTAGACTTATTTTGCAACTAGATTCTTTTTTACGCAATTGTTTTTTTCATCTTTACGCAACACACCTTGCATGCAATTCTGCAACTGAACACAATTACTTTTTCACAACCAAATTCCTATTTACGCAACTTTTTTCTTCTTATTTATGTTACTCATTTGCACGTAATTCCACAACTGAAAACAATTGTTTTTTTCAACCAAATTACATGTAATTTCGCAACTGGAACATACTTTCTTTTTTTCAACCAAATTACATGTAATTTCACAACTGGAACACCTTTACTTTTTCCAAACTAATTTTGCAACACAATTACACATATTTTCACAACTCATCGCAGTCCAAAAAAATATCTTTCATGGATCTAAAAAACAAAACTAATGGTATTTTCAATTTTTTTAGTTATGGTTTGAAAGGCCGTTAAGGGTATATTAGTATTAACAGAAAGTCCAAGTGGTTATCGGTACTTAAGTTTTAAAACGATATAGTTATCCGTACCTTATCAAACCTCGGGTGTTTAATGGCAAATATTTTTTATGTTTAGTGGTTATTGGTAAATTACTCTCAAAACTATTGACACGCCGATTTTATCATTAATTTTAAAATATTTATCTATGAAATTTTTTAGATGATTGTTATGTGACACTAGAATAATATAATTGTTCATTCACGACAGGTTCCGTTATGCATAAGTTACAAATAAACATTCTGTTTTAAAAAATATTTTTAAAAAGTGATCCATAACACCGAGTGAATCATAAAAGAAGTTTAAAAATCCATGAAATAATTTTTATATTAGAATAGATCAGCCCAAAAGAATATTATATTTCCATTTGTCGATGCATGAACAATTGTGCATGATATATCTTTTTAGTGTTAACACGTTGCACGTTCATTCACAACTAAGACTAAATATTTAATAATTTCACTTAGATGGCAGAAACAATCAAATCTAATCAAACGAAAATTCGTTTAGTCTTATATGATAATGAACCAACATTATTTATCTTAAAATATTTTTCTGGAATTAATGTATAACGCAGTATCCTAAAAGTGTCCATTAAAAACTATGTCGAGTTAGTTTATATAAACACTGCACCAAATTTTAAAACATTAAAAATTAAACATTTATATCATTTTATGTGATTATTAACTTAAGTTTTTTTATTTAATTATATGATATTGTTATTTTTTTAACTATGTATTTATTTATTTTTAAAAAATTAAATTCCAAATTATCACATGATTACTTAAATATAATGCAAATATCATAATTTTGTTCATTAAAAATATCAAAATATCTCTTATAACCTCATAACAAACAAATCCTCTAAGAAAGTTATAATAATGTGGATGAGATTCAGTCACATAAGCCTATCAACTCTTATAGGTCATCTCTTGAGCATATCATCTTAAAGTTTATAAGAAGATCATTAAGATACTTATATATTTTATTTTCCAAAAATTAGATCTTCAATTTTTAAGATTTTTTGCAGGCTTGTTCAATTTGAAAATTATTGAATTTAAGTTTATAGTGTTCAAACTATACTCTATTAATCCTAATGGCAATGACCAAATCTTTACAATAATCTTGTATAAGTAAACAACATGTTCAAGTTTTTTATGTTTACATATTGACCTTTTATGATAGCATCGTTATTAACTTTTGCATATCAAATGTTTCCGTCTTAATTCATTTATGTTTAGATTTTTTTATTTATTGTCAACATAAAAGCTATACACTAGGGGAAAGAATATTTAATTTGACCATTAAGAGGCTTCCATGGTGAATATATTTACAAAAAATACTAATAGATAAAGATGATATATAGTTGTCTATGATTTCACGTGTTAATAAAGTTATGTAAAATTTAGCACAAATATTAAATTTCTTCAAAAAATAATATGAGTTAAATTTTGAAAGATCATGAGAGGTTTAAATTTGGATCAACCAAGAAAGTTTCTTTAACATCCATAGTCTAAGTTACGTATAAATTAATTTCCATTATTTAGAAATATTTGGTGGATTGATATAGTTACATCATTCAAAATATATTTTTATTGAAAGTATATATTAAATTATCAAGAGCTAAGTGATGGTATAACATTACGGCCAACAATGTTTTTATATAGCTACACATATTTTTCAATTAAAACGACTTTTTATAAAGTACATACAATCATGTCATATCTTTAAGAAAGTAATTGATAAACTAGTTACTCAAGGTTTTTTAGGTCCACTTGATTAATCAAATTTTCAGACATGCATCGCTTCTATAAAAAAATACCAAATAGTGAAAATTATGTGCATATAGGGCTTAGAAGTTTCATACAACACAAATATAGATATTTTTAAAGCATTCCTTTCATGGGTTTGTCGAGATAAATTATGTTGTTCATGGATGAATTTGTTTAAAATTCAAATATTTTAAGGCTGGAATCAAAAACAAGTTACAAAATAATTTATGTATTATATATATGATCTTGGAAATTTCCACTACATGAGGTATGACAATTTAATGAAAAATATCATGACCTATTTTGGCTAGTAAGTGTGCAAAAAAATTATTTTAAAAATAATACATACTGAAAAAGTTATTAAAAATGGTACATAACTTTGAATATGGATAAAAAAAAGATTAAGTATTGTATCTTGTATGTTCCACGTTTTTTTTCATATAACATCTAAATCTACCAAAAACTCTAGAACACAGTTTATTCCTTGTACCACCGAAATTCATGGAGTTCTCTTGGCCTTACTCTTTCAGGTGGTTATTCAGAATATAACTCGTGATTTAAAGAAAGATCCATTATCTTAGCATAAATAGTTCTAATCCTATCATCAACAGTTTCGTTGCTGGCATCATCTGTTCTGTTTCCGAGTTACTTTTACGCAATCACGATATCTACAGGTAAATTATATCATCTTTATGCGTTGTAATAATTTTTATCCACTAGCCGTGAGGTAGAAATATATGCTTAGTTGAGTATATGGATAAAATCCTAAAATCTATAATTGATATCAGAGCCTCATTATGGAGATTACAATTTTTTTAAATAGCTTATATAATATTTCCATCAATTCAGTTGATTGATTCAAATTTTAGGAAAAATTAAAACTCATATATATTGATATCGAAGCTGAAGTTGTATGGTTGGTATTTTGGATTGAATATTATCAAAACGCATATTCTAATGTTTTATTTTATGTTATTGATTACATGTATATGTATATTTTAAACCATTAATATAGATTACAGAACCAAAATTTTCGAAATTATTGGATACCTTCAATTAAGTAAAAAATCGGATATTTTATTACACAGTTCGAGCGATTCGCGGCAAGGTGGTTCAGTGCCGTGTTGATACCATTATAGTAGCCACAATGTCGCACCACTCATATGAGTAGCCATGGAAGCGATCTTATAGTGTTTGTAGCGTCACAATACTCATGTGAGTCACTGAGACAACAATTCTACATTAACAGCAGGTGCCCCAATGAAGTGACTAAAACATCATAAGCGTCTTCACAAGACCGTAACTTTGCACTCGGATTTCTAAATCAGATGAGTTTTTTTTGTTCCACCTAAAATTCATATATATATATATATATATATATATATATATATATATATATATATATATATATATATATATATATATATATAATGGTTCAGTTATGATGCTAAATAATTGTGTGATTTGGTCCCATAAATTAGTACACATAATTTGTTAGTTTACTCAATAATGCATGTTATTATTGCCTTAAACCCTCTTTAGACATGTAACAAACCATTAAGTTTTAATATATTAGTTTTCATTATATTTTATATGTATAACGATGCTTGTTTTAGGTATAATATATGTATGTTTATTGTGTTATGTTTTTAGAGGATCCACAGTTATTTTGCCCTATTATATTTGTGTTAAATAAGTATATAGTATTGTAAATGTATAACATTTGTTATATGAGACTAATGGCCCATAACTATTTCTTACTTGGACTCTGTGATGTACAAGGTGATCTCTTGTATGCTAACATATTTTTTGTCTTTTATTTTCAGGTTTGGAGTTCGAATGACATTCATCTATCTTTATTTGTCTGAGATTTTGAACGGATACTTTAGATCATGTAGACTTCTTAGGATATTCATGGTGCAATAAATTCAACACAAAGATCATTTCAGCTAGGAACGACATCGCTTGTCATGATTTACACATGGATATTGCATTTATTCATACTCTAGAACTATATAGCGGGCTAATGATGCCACCTAAATAGCCTATGTATGTACGATCCTTGTAGTATAAGGGTTTTGGCTCTCATTACCAAGGACCATTAGTTGTGTGTATATGTGGACCAAAAAGAAAAGTATTCACATATTTTTTTGAATGTGAAAAAAACTGTTACGTGATATTGTTACTGCGTTTACACGTCGCATAACCATGCAAAAATGGACTTTAATATTGAATGATTTCAGTTAAATATATCACAAAATAGTCATGATTGGCCACAAGAAGGTTTGGTTATTTATTGATGTGGTCGTAAACATTGTTGTCTTTAATGATTTATGCTCTGGAAGTTATGTATAGTGGGTTGGCCCATAAGTCTCCACCAAGGATTATAATGATTCAGTTCAAATGAATTCATATTATTAAAAAAATGAGAAAATTCAATCCTTCATGTTATTTATGAGACGATTAAGATTAAATGTTGTACGTTTAGTGATATGGTATTACTATTTTTAGTTGTAGTTATACCTTTAGGTAACTATATTCCAAATTATTTTGATAGAATAAAACAGTAATGTGTCGTTTATTACGAATGACATGACATTTGTAACACTGTAGCATTGCAGAATCATTTCTTTATACTATAAAATTCAGCAGAGGATAAGAAGATTATCGTAAGGAGGATAAATTATAATTTTATGGGGTATTATTTGAGCATATCATATCAGAATTGTCTAACAAGATATTTTGGATACTTATAAATTTAAGTTCTCAAACTCATAATTTCGTATTGTTAGTATTTTTTTTCTTTCAAAACTTATCTAAATTTGTGAAAACTAAATAATGGTGCAGGTTCAAAGATAAGGGCAATGATGAGATTTATGCGAAATTCAATTATAAGTCTATTAGAGGGTCAAGTTTTAGAGTTTATTTTTTATTGACCTCTTCTGAGATTGTCAATATTAACTATATGTTTCTTACTTTTCCATCGGAATTCAATTATGATGAGATTATATATTTTTTGTCAAATATTAAAGTTGAACATGAATACATATAAATTATTAGGCCTTGACTACTAAAGAGGTTTACATATTAAAATTTTGTAAAGAAAATATAAGTAACTAGGAAATATAATTTAGTTGGACAGAATTTCATATCATAAGAAAGTAAAGTATAATTTAGCATCAAAACTAAATTTCTTCTGAAATATCTGGGAAATAAAAATTTAGAAGGATTGTTGATAAGGACAATCTTCTCAAAGACTTAGCCAAAGCAATGAATTACAATCAAGAAAGAACATGAATAAAGTATGAAATCTTTGTATTAGAAGAATGTATTAGCTCATCAACATCTTGAATTGTATCTCATCATCTTTATCCTCGTCAACGTATGGCTCGTGTTTTGTCATAATTAAAACTTTGCTCTCATCAACGTTCTGAATTGCTACTCATCATACTTTTGAAATAACCCCTTGTCTAATCCATAAGTTCTAAATTGTCAAGTTGTTATAATTTATGTACAATATATGTAATTACGTTTTACAACAATGTTATATATATATATATATATTATTGTATAGTTAAATAAATTGAAATATCAGAACAATCAAACATACTTTTGTCACAAGAATTCATGTCATATCTCTCAAGAAGAGGTTAACCAGATAGATTCTTGAGGTACGAAAGACTCTCTTAACTATTCTGAATATTTATACATAGCAGGTAAATAAAATTAGGTACATACAGAGTAATAACAATCTTAGAACAAATATAGTTGGCTATTTGTAAATTGTTTGTATGTATGGATGACCAAGATAACATAAATTGTTCATAGACATATTTTGCCTCTATTTATCCTATTTTTCATCATTATTGGGAGTACTTCACAAGCTTAACTATTTTAAGAACTGAGTATGGTATCACATTGGTAAAAAGAATTAAATTTGTCATATTTAACCAGGGTGGTGGCCACTAAGAGGTGTATGATAGTTCAATGAACAATGTCATGATCCATTTTGTTTATTTAAAATATGTAATGATTCATTCTTAAGTCGATACATTTGAAAGGGGTTAAAAAAAATAGTACACCCTTAAACCTAGTGAAAGCTCTGTATGAGAGAATTATACATTTGGGGATGTCTAGTGCACACGAAGCTCTACAAGCCTAGCAATAGGATCTAGAGTCTAATACAATAATATATATCTCAATTTAAACTAGTTTTCTTTCTATAATAGTTTAGTTTAGGAACTCGCTACCAAATTTACATTTGAAACAATATAGAAATTATGAGGATATTTAGTTTTGATAAGTAATCAGAGTACACTTTTGATTTTGGGAACGAATAAAAAAAATTACTCATTCGGTTTCTAACAATAAGAATTTAATCTTTCATTATTGATAATATTAAAATCGTGAGAATGATCAAATTATCTTGAAATCAATGTTCAAATCTCCACTTAAGAATAAATAGCTACAATTGTTCATGACAAACGAACTCAACATCCTCAAAAAATTATGCAAACTAAAGTTAGTATAATATTTTGCAAAGATCCACAAACAGAGGAAAGTGAAATACTATGTATTCAGTTTATGCTAAGTATTTGTATAAATTTTGGTGAAAGAGAATTTATATTTTTATGATACAACAGAAGAATTCAGTTTTAGCACATGTAAAATCATAAAGAGTTCTAAAGAACATTTGAGATATATATGATGAAAATAAAGGAATTCAGTTCACCTTTTTGTAACATCATAAAGAAATGAAAGCGTAAGTTTAAACTTCACAATACAGTTTTTAAATCCCCTTTACATTGTAACCATGTATCTATCTTTGGTAATTAAATTGGGAAATATCGATGGGCGATGAATATAATTTTCTTATTACAAATAAGACGTAGAAGTCGATACTAGATCCATGTAATACTAATGTTAGTCATAAGGAAGAAATTTTATGATTATTTTGAGAGACATAAATCCAAACTTGTAGGTGATGGATAGGGTTGTCGTGGATTTTAGAGATACGTTTAGCACGTTGGTTAAACCGGAAACCATTCGCATTGTTCTAAATATTGCTATCTCAAATCATGCCCCACTTACTAGCTTGATGTGAAAAATACCTTCTTATATGGAAAACTCAAGGAAATTATGTATATTCATCAGCCTATGGGGTGCAAAAACTCGGATCACCCGTCATATGTTTTCTTATTATATAAATATTTGTATGGGCTCAAGCAAGCTTCTCGAGCTTTGTACAACCAAATTCTAATTATCTATCTACTTTTAGGGTTCTACCATAACACATCATATCCCTCTTTTTTTCATCTTCCACCCAGTTATGGTTACGGATTACATCATTTTATATAAGGGCATAATCATTTAATAGTTTCGTTTGATGTTCTGTGTAAGTCTATGATATCATTTCTTAGCAAGGTTTTTGCTATGAAAGACTTGGGTCAGTTGAGTTACTTCTTTGGAAACTAACATCACTTATATCATGTATCGAGTGTGTTTATTTATGCATCATCCATGAGATGAGCATAGTAGGCGCTCAAATGTATTGTCTGCTATCTTCGGGGTACTTTTAATCATAGGTTACATATTTATCCCTCTACGAATTCTATTTTTTGTTCTTATACTAATTATGATTGTTGTGGGTGTCAAAATACTAGGTGATCCACGTCCAGCTATTGTATGTTCTTTGGTGATAACTTGGTCTCTTGGTCGGTCAAACGAAAATCAATATTGTATTGTTCCAGTGTTGAGGCCAAATGTCAAGGGGTTGCCAATGTAGTTTCTAAGTCATGTTAGTTACAAAATCATCTTTTGAAGTTTTATTATACTATTAAAAAAGTCACTTTTGGGAGTTCTATTATACTATCAAATAAGTTACTTTGAGGAGCGAAATGTTATGCTTCAAGATGGATAATAAAATGAATTGTAGAGCCTTTCCAATGACCTTTAGGGGAGGTGTTTTAACTTGGTTCAACAGTCTGCCTCTATATTGCATTAAGAGTTTCAAAATGTTATAGATAACATTCAGGAATCAATTTATTAGTTTTAACATTGTCAAGATATATAAATACTACATTCTTCATTGCAAAAAAATTAAAAAAAAAGGTTTAAGAGAGTACACCTGTATATTTATAGATACAAATATTGAGTTACAAGACTATCATAATTTGATGTCAGTCGCAGCATACAAACAAGGGCTTTATCTGATACTTCCATGACAAAGAATACGCTCAACTTCAGAGACTTGTTAGCACAAGTGGAACGCCAAATCAAAATGGAGAAGAATGTTAAAGCCAAGATGGATGGAAACACTCAAAATCCAAATGTATATACGTACTGTCATCCTATTGTTAATACTAACAAACTTACTTTAGTTCCGCATGTTAAATTTAAGTCAAATAATGAAGCTTCGACCTCTAAAAATAATATTAGTAAAGTCTTGTGTCGACCAAAATAATATGACCAAGGCCATAATTAAAGAGGGAAGTTAAGAGGGAACTATAATGCAATATAAAAGCATAACATGCTAATAAAGGTCCTTACACATAAATGATAGAAAACGATAATCTATAAAAAAAAAGATAGAAGATGTGATAAATTACCGGTGACCATAAAAGATATTCTATGTCACGGAACATAAAGACAATTTTTTTTGGTATATTTTATAATGACAAGAATAGTACATGAACCTAAATCCCAACAGAAAAAAGTATATGTGTAATTTCATGGGAGACTCAATTTATGAGATTTTCATGAACTACAAGAAGAGGCACATAGAGGATCCGAATGTTCAATATCAAGGCCATACATCACCTCAAATGTTCATGAATGGTTACCCAATTTAATGGTTCTTAGAGAATTATTTAAGAGGATTAATATCACCTTATCATATTACACTGCTCATTACAGTTGAGTTGACGGGAGTAGAAGTAAAAAAAGGTGATGATATGTACGTTAAGTTCAACAAAAATTTACATATAACACATTTATGACAAGATGAAAGGCACCCAAGTTGTTATATCATCAAAAATAATTTCGACTGGGTTCACTAGGGAATATGTTAATATTGTATAATAAATAAATTTGAATGTAATATTAGGAAGGTATGAGTTCATAATGAAGGTACAATGTTTATTCGTGATACTAAACGCGCCTTCTTTAAACAATATGATTTTTAGGAAGTCCATAGCTAGATAAAATACATGAAATGGTATCAATAGTACATCAAATATTTTGCTATGCAGTCAATGCGAAGTTTGGAATGATCAGAGTAAATCAAAGAACTTCAAGGGAATATTATGATCTTTTATTATCATTTGAAAATTACAATTATAAGGGGATCATGTCATCTTGGATGATATAGATGACTCTAGATAGGCCGCACACCTTATATAGCTATTTTAGGAAGCAAAAATCGTACAAATGGAAGGAAACAAAGTATTGAGACTCGACAGAGACCTTTATACCAACCTCAGCTACAAAGTATTAGATTTTGTTGCAAAAAACTTAGATTTGTTTACTTGGAATGCTAATGATATAACACGATTCCTAGCTAAAGTCATGTGCTATAAAATATCTATAGGTACCAAGTTTTGGCCAATCAAGTAAAAAACAAGATCATACTCCAAGCAAAAACTAGAAGCGATGGTGGAGAAAATAGATAGACTCGTAGCATCAGGTTACATGATGGAGTCTTACTATCTAATGTGGACAACAAATTCATTAATTAGTAAAAAAAAAGGACACATTACTTCTTCCAAGAATTGAAAAATTAGTAAACGCGATGTTAGAGAATAAGATGCTCTCTTTTATGGATGGCATTCAAGATACAACCAAATCCAAATGCATGAAGATTATAAGGAGAACGCTACATTCATAATTCTGTGAGGACTTCATTTTGACAAAGTAATGCCTTCGGACTAAAGAACGTGGGGGCTACATATCAGTGACTTGTCAACAATATTTTTGCAATATAAATTGGCCAAAACCTACAAGCTTACATTGATGATATGATAGTTAGCATTCAAGCTGAGCATCATTTGGTTGATTTGGCCAAAATATTTTCAAAACTATAAAGAGTAAATCTGAAGCATAATCTAAAGAAATTGACCTTAGGCATAAGGTCTGGAAAGTTCTTGGGATGGATGGTCAGTGAAAAAGGAATAAAAACAGACCTTTTTTAACTATCAAACTTATTTACCATGGATTATCCACGAAACAGAAGAGAAATTAAAATACTAGCAGGAAAAATGGTTGTACTTGAAGAGTTTCCTTATCAGTACTAAACATATTTATCTTGATATCTTCACATAAATGTCAACATTTTTTTCAAGCTTGATGAAACATTTTGAAAGTGTTATATAAATATTACAAAAAAAACAAACTTATGATAATTCAAAACAAACAAGAAAAGTAAGCAAAACGTTACAAATTTACCTCAACTCCCAACTCCATCTGTCTCTTGGATAATTCAATGTGAGCCAAAGTTCCAAAGTAACTAAAAACTTTAAAACATGATCCATAGGGAATGGCCTACGTACAGAAGGTAGATGAATTTTAATAAAATAAAATTCACCCACAAATTGACTAACATGAGTATCAGTTAAGGTTCCCTCCAGTAGCAGCAAAATGTTGTTTGATTTAATTTTTATGTTGGTGACATGACAGCCAATGAAGAAATTTACTCATCCAAAGCAGTAACCATAATATTAAATTTGAAGGACTTATCTATAGATTTTTAAGCCGTGGCCTTTTTTGTCTCAGACCCTTCTTGAGAATCTTCATTCTTTCACTTTGGCCTCCATCTTTATTTTAAATGATTTTTAGATTGGGCAAAAAGTTCAAGAGTCATCTTCATCTAAATAAAATCAAGATCAAGTTTAAGAGGAGCATCGCCAATTTTATTTTTTCCCTTCCCGACGCAAATAGAAGACTCATTTTTACTTTGAGACACACCCTGAAAAGAGTTTACTATAACCACGGGGTTTGTAGAACCTGAATGAGCATCAACAAAAACTATAACTAGACCCCTCCCCAAAATAGGCACATGGGAATGAGATTTTTTTACCATAACAACATAAAGAGAATAATTTAAATTTGGATAAAGGGCCACATTATGAGGGATAAAAACATTAGCTTTCAAACTATCAAAAAATTAAAGTCCCTGAAATCAAAGTCTCATTACCCAGTATCTCAAAAACGTAGGTAAAATAACCAGTATTTACCTGCCTCTTATGAAGGTAAAAAATGTTATCAGCCGAAAACATAGTCTAATCAGTCAAGAAAGTTGAAGCTTTTCTAGTAACTTGAACTTTAAGCACTGGAGACCTTAGAATACTCCTTCAAAGTATGGGGTGATTATATCTTTCAAACAAGTACCAGTATTTTGCCACAAAATTGGAAGAAAAAGTAAACATAAATATGAATTTTGAACTGAAAAGAAAATAAAAAGCAAATATAAAAACATAAAAGAAAACTCTCATACTTAATAATCCAGACATGAGAGTAGGTGTTATCCTTCTCTTCTTTCTCAGTCTCTCATTCTCCCGAGACATACACAAAATACATCTTTCATTTATTCTCAAAGTTAGGAAAATTATAACAAAGGCGGATTCGTCAATCATAGTAAAATACAATAAGAGAGTCTTTTCCTAATACAAATTTTAGCCAACGACAAGAAGTCACATATTTTAAAATATATGTATATGTACCAAGAAAGTATACTAACGCTCAATAACATCCTCTAAGAATTGGGACAAAGCTGGTTGGACCATATGGAGGCTTTCTTAAAATATCTTAACAAATCTTTGTTGAGAGAAAGTCACAATCTGATGTCAAAGATAAAAGTGAAGATAACCACTTCTTTACGCAAAACGTTCAAAATAGTTTATCCCTTTCTAAAAACTGAGTCTCAACATTATAAAGAATTCATCATTATTTTTCTTAATGGAATAATCATCATCTCTAATATAGACATATCCATGATAATGCAAGATCATAGTTTCAGCGGTCCCTAAAAGACACCTTACAAATATATCACCTCTCGAGGCGATAACAAAGGCTCATTTTGTAGATGTCGAAACATGATTAGATAAAGTCCTGGTAGTAGAATTATTAACATAAATGCCAAATTGCACAGGTCCAATGACATGTCTGACACTGCCCAGTTGACAATGAATATAATCATTTTTGAGGAACAATCATATTACTTGTAAAGGAATAGCTTCAAAATTATAAATGGGAGAATAACTTTTAAGAGGAAAACGAGGAGTTACACCTTCTTTGGGAGAATCCAATTCATTAACAGAAATAGGTCCAGATTGAGCATTGTTCCTCTGAGTCTGGCTACACTTTAATGTGGCATGTTCAGATAAATGAGTTTGTAGACTTCCTATTCTGGTCATCATAACGACTACAAATATGAAAATCAATAACCTTTATGAAAAAGGAAAGAAAATGAATCGTAAAGCTAAGAAATTTAACTGTGAAGAAAGAAGAAAGGAAGAAGATAAAAAAAATCTTTAGAGAGTAAAATGTATGGGATATGTAAAATATTAAAAATGATAAAGGAAAATATTATAGAGAATGTACATAAATTATAATCTTTAATTTCTTAAATCAACATTTGAGATTGTTTTACGGATTAAAGGCTAAGATCAAAATGAATACAATGGTCATGAAAATCATTTATATGCACTATTCCAACACTTATTTATTTTTCAACTAACCCACAAAAGTTCCGCGCAAACATAAACTGAGAAGAAAAAATAACAACATATCAACATATCAATAAATAGTCCTCCTTTATATTTTTAAAGGACTATGGGGCTATTAGTATACACTCATAATCAATTTTAAGAATATTTTCCAAATTTAAACTTTCTATTAATAATAACTTATCAATGTCATTGTGTATGAGATAATCAACTACTAGTAAAAAAAAATAAGGGAAATGCTACTTTTATGCGTATTCTATCCTTTTTCGGAAAAATAAGTTTTTTCCTCAATGGAGGTTTGACCGACAAAGGTTTTAATGAAGCAATTACATGGTCAGCATACCTCAAGGCTCTTATGAGTGCAGTTGTGATTGGTTTAGTAGTTCGACTCGGAAGGACATTAGTTGGACATGGACATTCAATCTCAATATTACAAGACAAATAAACTTCGACATAAGCTCAAAATATAAAACAAACATAAAGTTTCAGCCAAATAAAAATAATCAAAGTTTTCGTTCTTCTTCAGTGCTCTCATAAGGACTAGGGGTTACTCATAAATAAAAAAAATTTGAGGTTGTACGCCGTTGTAAATGTGTTTGTAACTTAAGAATGTACGGGTAAAAACATAAAGTCTATGACTTAACACTAAAATACTTAAGCCAAAAGCTTAACTAGATTTTTGCTCAAGTTTCCGCCTATAAATAAAAAAATATTTACATTCATGGAATAACTTAATCTTTAAGACCATAATTTTCTTTTTTACTTTCACACTTCTCTCTAATTCAAAATATCATATTCTCTAACCACCTTCGTATTTTCCTTCTAACAAACATAACAAATTTCATTTCTTCTCAAAAAAATATAACACTCTTGTTTCACCTTCTAAATTCGGGTTTGTCTCTCATGAATCTTATCCAGCTTCCAT